>CAJVQY020000009.1:0-1200000 GCA_911387925.2 Bombus hypnorum | reverse complement strand
ATTCAATATTTCATTGACCGTATATACACTGCTATTGGTGATATCCCGACAATTCGATGCGCGTTATACTCCTCATTCGCTGCCAAATACAGCGCGCGTCATTCAATTCGATGCGCGTTCTACTCCACACTTGCTCTCGTATATAGCGCACCTGCTCCTGTTTAAATTATATAAACTCGGGTCATGGTCAAATCCAATGTTATTGCTGTACTGCATATTCAGGATTCAATATTCCCTTAATTGTTTATACACTGCTATTGGTGAAATCTCGACAATTCGACGTGCGTTACTCCACATATGCGGCCAAATTCAGCGCACGTCATTCGGTTTTGCCCTATTTCAACTCTGGGCCCTGTCAAGTGCAGCGTAATTGCAATTTTGCAGAGTCTGTGTTAAATGCTCAATTAAACGTATCCGTACTGTTATTGGTGATATCTAGACAAGTGGTTGAGCGTTAAACTCCTCATTCGCTGCGAAATTTAGCGGAGCTGCTCCAGTTTACAATATGTCAAATCGGGTCGAGGTCAAATCCAATGTTATTGCAGTACTGTATATTCAGCCTTCAATATTCAATTGAACGTTGCTTCGTTTCGATTGGAGATACGAAGAAAATTCGATGCGCGTTCTACTGCACAGATGCTGCCAAATACAGCGCACATCAACCGGTTTACTCAATGTCAACTCTGTGTCCTGTCAAATCCAGCGTAATTGCCGTTTTAAAATATTCTACCGTTAATATTCAATTAAACGTGTCTCCGCCGCTATTGGTGGTATGTCGACAATTCGAAGCGCTTTACACACCACATTTGCTGCCAAATACAGCGCACATGCTCCCGTTTACATTTTGCCAACTCGGGTCGAGGTCAAATCCAATGTTATTGCTATGCTGCTTATCCAGGCTTCAATTATCAATTGAACGAATCTGTACTACTATTGGTGATATGTCGACAATTCGATGCGCGCTATCCCGTAAATTTGCTGCAAGAAATAGCGCACAGCAACCAGTTTGCGCAATGTCAACTCTGTGTCCTATCAAATACAGCGTTATTCCTGTTTTGCATAGTCAGTTTTAAATATTCATTTGAGCGTATTCCAGTTTCTATTCCAGATATCTCGATAGCTCGATACGCGTTAAACTCCACATTTGCTGCCAAATAGAGCGCACTTGCAACTGTTTACATTAAGTAATCTCGGATCGAGGTCAAATCCAATGCTATTGCTGCACTGCATATTCAGGAATCAATATTCCATTGAAATTTTCTACACTGCTATTGGTGATATCCCGACAATTCGATGCGCGTTATACTCCTAATTCGATGCCAAATACTATGCACATCAGCCGGTTTGCGCATTGTTAACTCTGTGTCCTGTCAAATACATTGTAATTGCAGTTTATCATATTAGGCTCAAGTATTTATTTAAGCGTATCTCCGCTGCTATTCGTGGTATGTCGACAAATCTATGCGCGCTATACTCCTCATTTGCCGCCAAATATAGGGGACCTGCTCCTGTTCACATTATGTCAACTGGGGTCGAAGACAAATACAATGGTTTTGTAGTACTGCATATTCAGTATTCAATACTTCATTGAATGTATCTACACTGCTATTGGTGATATGCCGACAATTCGATGCGCGTGATACTCCACATTCCCTGCCAAAAATAGCGCACCTGCTCCTGTTTACATTATGTCAACTCGGGTCCAGTAAAATGCAATGTTTTTGCAGTACAGCACATTCAGAATTCAATATTCCATTGAACGGATCTACACTGCTATTGGTGATATCTCGTCAATTCGATGCGCGCTATACCGCACAGTTGCTGCCAAATAGAGCGCAAATCAGCCACTTTGCGCTATGTCAACTCAGGTCCCTCCCTAATTCATTGAAATTGTAGTTTTGCACATTTAGTCTTATGTATTCAATTAAACGTATCTCCGGTGCTATTGGTGGTATGCCTACAATTCGATGCTCGTTATGCTCCACAGTTGCCGCCAAGCAGCGGACCTACTACTGTTTATATCATATCAACTGGGGTCGAAGACAAATGCAATGTTCTTGTAGTACTGCATACTCAGGGTTCAATACTTCATTGAACGTATCTACACTGCGACTGGAGATATTTCGTCAACTCCATGCGTCTTGTACTCCACATTTCCTGCCGAATACAGCACTCCTGCTCCTGTTTACATTATGTCAACTCGGGTCGAGGGCAAATGCAATGTTTTTGCAGAACAGCATATTCAGCATTCAATATTTCATTCAACGTAAATACACTGCTGTTGGTGATATCCCGACAATTCGATGCGCGTGATACTCCACATTCGATGCCAAATACTACGCACATCAGCCGGTTTGCGCATTATCAACACTGTGTCCTGTCAAATACATTGTAATTGCAGTTTATCATATTAGGTTCAGGTATTTATTAAAACGTATCTCCGCTGCTATTCGTGGTATCTCGACAAATCTATGCGCGTTATACTCCTCATTTGCCGCCAAATACAGCGCACCTGCTCCTGTTTACATTATGTCAACTCGGGTCGAGGACAATTGCAATGTTGTTGTAGTACTGCATTTTCAGGATTCAATACTTCATTGAATGTATCTACACTGCTATTCGTGATATCCCGATAATTCGATGTGCGTGATACTCCACATTTCCAGCCAAATACAGCGCACCTGCTCCTGTTTACATTATATTAACTCGGGTCGAGGACCAATGCAATGAAGTTGAAGTACTGCATATTCAGGATTCAATACTTCATTGAATGTATCTACACTGCTATTGGTCCTATCACGACAATTCGATGCACGTGATGCTCCACATACCCAGCCTAATACAGCGCACCTGCTCTTGTTTACAGTGTGTCAATTGTGGTCGAGGACAAATGCATTGTTTTTGCAGTACAGCATATACCGTATTCAATACTTCATTGAACGTATACACACTGCCATTGTTGATATCCCGACAATTCGATGCCCGTGATACTCTACATTTCCTGCCAAATACGGCGCACCTGCTCCTGTTTACATTATGTCAACTCAGGTCGAGGACAAATGCAATGTTCTTGTAGTACTGCATACTCAGGATTCAATATTTCATTGAACGTAAATACACTGCCATGGTGATATCCCGACAATTCGATGCGCATGATACTCCACATTTTCTGCCAAATACAGCGCACCTGCTCCTGTTTACATTATGTGAACACGTATCGAGGGCAAATGCAATGTTGCTGCAAGTACAGGATATTCAGGATTCAATATTTCATTGAACGGATCTACACTGCTATTGGTGATATCCCGACAAATCGATGCGCGTTATACCGCACAGTGGCTGCCGAATAGAGCGTAAATCAGCCACTTTGCGCTATGTCAACTCAGGTCCCTGCATAATTCATTGTAAATGTGGTTTTGCTTATTTAGGCTTATGTATTCAATTACACCTAGGTCCTGTGCTATTGGTGGTATGCGTACAATTCTGCTAGAAATATTCAATTGCGCTGATCTCAGATTTTATTCCAGATGTCTCAACAATTCTATGCGCGTTCCACTCCACATATGCTGCCAAATACAGCGCGCATCATTCAATTCCATGCGCGTTCTGCTCCACTCTTGCTCTCGCATATAGCGCACCTGCTCCTGTTTATATTATATCAACTCGGGTCATGGTCAAATCCAATGTTATTGCTGTACTGCATATTCAGGATTCAATATTCCCTTAATTGTTTATACACTGCTATTGGTGAAATATCGACAATTCGACGTGCGTTACTCCACATATGCGGCCAAATTCAGCGCACGTCATTCGGTTTGCCCTATGTCAACTCTGGGCCCTGTCAAGTGCAGCGTAATTGCAATTTTGCAGAGTCTGTGTTAAATACTCAATTAAACGTATCCGCACTGTTATTGGTGATATCTAGACAAGTAGTTGAGCGTTAAACTCCTCATTCGCTGCGAAATTTAGCGGAGCTGCCTCCAGTTTACATTATGTCAAATCGGGTCGAGGTCAAATCCAATGTTATTGCAGTACTGTATATTCAGCCTTCAATATTCAATTGAACGTTGCTTCGTTTCGATTGGAGATACGAAGAAAATTCTATGCGCGTTCTACTCCACAGATGCTGCCAAATACAGCGCACATCAACCGGTTTACTCAATGTCAACTCTGTGTCCTGTCAAATCCAGCGTAATTGCCGTTTTAAAATATTCTACCGGAAATATTCAATTAAACGTGTCTCCGTCGCTATTGGTGGTATGTCGACAATTCGAAGCGCTTTACACTCCACATTTGCTGCAAGAAATAGCGCACAGCAACCAGTTTGCGCAATGTCAACTCTGTGTCCTATCAAATACAGCGTTATTCCTGTTTTGCATAGTCAGTTTTAAATATTCATTTGAGCGTATTCCAGTTTCTATTCCAGATATCTCGATAGCTCGATACGCGTTAAACTCCACATTTGCTGCCAAATAGAGCGCACTTGCAACTGTTTACATTAAGTAATCTCGGATCGAGGTCAAATCCAATGCTATTGCTGTACTGCATATTCAGGAATCAATACTCCATTGAAATTTTCTACACTGCTATTGGTGATATCCCGACAATTCGATGCGCGGTATACCGCACACTTGCTGCCAAATAGAGCGCAAATCAGCCACTGTGCGCTATGTCAACTCGGGCCCCTGCCTAATTCATTGTAATTGTAGTTTTGCATATTTGGGCTTAAGTATTCAATTAAACGTATCTCCGGTGCTATTGGTGGTATACCTACAATTCGTTGCGCGTGATACTCCACATTCCCTGCCAAATACAGCGAACCTGCTTCTGTTTACATTATGTCAACTCGGATCGAGGACAAATGCCATGTTGTTGCAGTACAGAATATTCAGGAATCAATATTTCATTGAACAGAAACTACACTGCTATTTGTGATATCTCGTCAATTCGATGCGCGGTATGCCGCACAGTTGCTACCAAATAGAGCGCAAATCAGCCACTTTGCGCTATGTAAACTCAGGTCCGTGCCGAATTCATTGCAATTGTATTTTTGCATATTTAGGCTTCTGTATTCAATTAAACGTATCTCCGGTGCAATAGGTGGTATGCCTACAATTCGATGCGCGTTATGCTCCACAGCTGCCGCCAAACAGCGCACCTGCTCCTGTTTACATTATGTCAACTCGGGTCGGGGACATATCCAATGTTTTTGCCGTTCAGGATATTCAGGATTCAATATTTCATTGATCGTATATATACTGCTATCAGTGATATCCTGACAATTCGACGCGCGTTGTACTCCTTATTCGCTGCCAAATACTACGCAAATCAGCCGGTTTGCGCATTGTCAACTCTGTGTCCTGTCAAATACATTGTAATGCAGATTATCATATTAGGCTCAAGTATTTATTTAAACGTATCTCCGCTGCTATTAGTGGTATGTCGACAAATCTATGCGCGTTATACTCCTCATTCCCTGCCAAATACAGCGCACCTGCTCCTGTTTCCATTATGTCAACTGGGGCCGAAGACGATTGCAATGTTGTTGCAGTACACCATATTCAGGATCCAATATTTCATTGATCGTAAATACACTGCTATTCCTGATATCCCGATAATTCGAAGAGAGTTATACTCCACATTCCCTGCCAAACACAGCGCACCTGCTCCTGTTTACATTATGTCAACTCACGTCGAGGACAAATGCAATGTTGCTGCAGTACAGCATATTCAGGATTCAATATTGCCTTGAACGTATATACTGCTATTCCTGATATCCCGATAATTCGAAGAGAGTTATACTCCACATTCCCTGCCAAACACAGCGTACCTGCTCCTGTTTACATTTGTCAACTCGGGTCAAGGACAAATGCAATGTTTTTGCAGTACAGCACATTCAGGATTCAATATGTCATTGAATGTATCTACACTGCTATTCCTGATATCCCGATAATTCGAAGAGAGTTATACTCCACATTCCCTGCCAAACACAGCGCACCTGCTCCTGTTTACATTATGTCAACTCACGTCGAGGACAAATGCAATGTTGTTGCAGTACAGCATATTCAGGATTCAATATTGCCTTGAACGTATGTACTGCTATTCCTGATATCCCGATAATTCGAAGAGAGTTATACTCCACATTCCCTGTCAAATACAGCGATCCCGCTCCTGTTTACATTATGTCAACTCCGGTCGAGGACAAATGCAATGTTGCTGTAGTGTTGCATATTCAGGATTCAGTACTTCATTGAATGTATCTACACTGCTATTGGTCATATCACGACAATTCGATGCGCGTGTTACTCCACATTCCGTGCCGAATACAGCGCACCTGCTCTTGTTTCCTTTGTGTTAACTGTGTTCGAGGACAAATGCGTTGTTTTTGCAGTACAGCACATTCAGGATTCAATATTTCATTGAACGGATCTACACTGCTATTTGTGATATCTCGTCAATTCGATGCGCGGTATACCGCACAGTTGCTGCCAAATAGAGCGCAAATCAGCCACTTTGCGCTATGTCAACTCAGGTCCGTGCCTAATTCATTGTAATTGTATTTTTGCATATTTTGGCATATGTATTCAAATTAAACGTATCTCCGGTGCTATAGGTGGTATGCCTACAATACGATGCGCGTTATGCTCCACAGCTGCCGCCAAACAGCGCACCTGCTACTGTTTACATTATGTCAACTCGGGTCGAGGACAAATCCAATGTTTTTGCAGTACAGGATATTCAGGATTCAATATTGCCTTGAACGTATATACTGCTATTCCTGATATCCCGATAATTCGAAGAGAGTTATACTCCACATTCCCTGTCAAATACAGCGATCCCGCTCCTGTTTACATTATGTCAACTCCGGTCGAGGACAAATGCAATGTTGCTGTAGTGTTGCATATTCAGGATTCAGTACTTCATTGAATGTATCTACACTGCTATTGGTCATATCACGACAATTCGATGCGCGTGTTACTCCACATTCCCTGCCGAATACAGTGCACCTGCTCTTGTTTACATTGTGTCAACTGTGTTCGAGGACAAATGCATTGTTTTTGCAGTACAGCACATTCAGGATTCAATATTTCATTGAACGGATCTGCACTGCTATTTGTGATATCTCGTCAATTCGATGAGCGGTATACGGCACACTTGCTGCCAAATGGGGACACTGTGCGCTGTGTCAACCCAGGTCCCTGCCTAACTCATTGTAATTGTATTTTTGCATATTTAGGCATATGTATTCAAATTAAACGTATCTCCGGTGCTATAGGTGGTATGCCTACAACTCGATGCGCGTTATGCTCCACAGCTGCCGCCAAACAGCGCACCTGCTACTGTTTACATTATGTCAACTCGGGTCGAGGACAAACCCAATGTCTTTGCAGTACAGGATATTCAGGATTCAATATTGCATTGATCGTATATACACTGCTATCAGTGATATCCTGACAATTCGACGCGCGTTGTACTCCTCATTCGCTGCCAAATACTACGCAAATCAGCCGGTTTGCGCATTGTCAACTCTGTGTCCTGTCAAATACATTGTAATTGCAGATTATCATATTAGGCGCAAGTATTTATTTAAACGTATCTCCGCTGCTATTAGTGGTATGTCGACAAATCTATGCGCGTTATACTCCTCATTTGCCGCCAAATACAGCGGACCTGCTCCTGCTTACATTATGTCAACTGGGGTCGAGGACAAATCCAATGTTTTTGCAGTACAGGATATTCAGGATTCAATATTTCATTGAACGTATATACACTGCTATTGGTGATATCCTGACAATTCGATGCGCGTGATACTCCACATTCCCTGGCAAATACTACGCAGATCAGCCGGTTTGCGCATTGTCAACTCTGTGTCCTGTCAAATACGTTGTAATTGCAGTTTATCATATTAGGCTCAAGTATTTATTTAAACGTATCTCCGTTGCTATTCGTGGTACGTCGACAAATCTATGCGCGTTATACTCCTCATTTGCCGCCAAATACAGCGCACGTGCTCCCGTTTACATTATGTCAACTGGGGTCGAGGACAATTGCAATGTTGTGGCAGTACACCATATTCAGGATTCAATATTTCATTGAACGGATCTACACTGCTGTTTGTGATATCTCGTCAATTCAATGCGCGGTTTACCGCACAAGTGCTGCCAAATAGAGCGCATATCAGCCACTTTGCGCTGTGTCAACTCAGGTCCCTGCCTAATTCATTGTAATTGTATTTTTGCATATTTAGTCTTATGTATTCAATTAAACGTATCTGCGGAGCTATAGGTGGTATGCCTACAATTCGATGCGCGTTATGCTTCACAGTTCCCGCATAATACAGCGCACCTGCTCCTGTTTACATTATGTCAACTCGGGTCGAGGATATATGCAATGTTTTTGTAGTACAGCATATTCGGGATTCAATATTTCATTGAACGTATATACACTGCTATTGGTGATATCTCGACAATTCGAAGCGCCTTATACTCCTCATTCGCTGCCAAATACAACGCACATCAACCGGTTTGCACAATATCAACTCTGTGTCCCTGTCAAATCCATTGGAATTGCAGTTTAGCATATTTAGGATTAAGTATTCAATTAAACGTATCTCCGCTGCTATTGGTGGTAAGTCCAGAATTTGATGCGCGTTATACCCCACATTTTCTGCCAAATACAGAGCACATTAACCGGTTTACGCAATGTCAACTCTATATCCTGTCGAATCCATTGTATTTGCAGTTTGGCCTATTTGGGCCTAAGTACTCAATTAAACCTATTTTCGCTGTTATTGGTGGTATCTCGACAACTCGATGCGCGTTATACCCGACATTTTCTGCCAAATACAGCGCACGTGCTATTGTTTACATTATGTCAACTCGGGTCGAGTACAAATGCAATGTTTTTGTAGTACTGCATATTCAGGATTCAATACTTCATTGAATGTATCTACACTGCTATTGGTGATATCCCGGCAATTTGAAGCGCGTTTTACTCCTCATTCGCTGCCATATGCTACGCACATCAGAGAGTGTGGGCATTGTCAACTCTGTGTCCCGTCAAATACATTGTAATTGCAGTTTATCATATTAGGCTCAAGTATTTATTTAAACGTATCTCCGCTGCTATTAGTGGTATGTCGACAAATCTATGCGCGTTATACTCCTCATTTGCCGCCAAATACAGCGCACGTGCTCCCGTTTACATTATGTCAACTGGGGTCGAGGACAATTGCAATGTTGTGGAAGTACACCATATTCAGGATTCAATATTTCATTGAACGGATCTACACTGCTGTTTGTGATATCTCGTCAATTCAATGCGCGGTTTACCGCACAAGTGCTGCCAAATAGAGCGCATATCAGCCACTTTGCGCTGTGTCAACTCAGGTCCCTGCCTAATTCATTGTAATTGTATTTTTGCATATTTAGTCTTATGTATTCAATTAAACGTATCTGCGGAGCTATAGGTGGTATGCCTACAATTCGATGCGCGTTATGCTTCACAGTTGCCGCATAATACAGCGCACCTGCTCCTGTTTACATTATGTCAACTCGGGTCGAGGATATATGCAATGTTTTTGTAGTACAGCATATTCGGGATTCAATATTTCATTGAACGTATATACACTGCTATTGGTGATATCTCGACAATTCGAAGCGCCTTATACTCCTCATTCGCTGCCAAATACAACGCACATCAACCGGTTTGCACAATATCAACTCTGTGTCCCTGTCAAATCCATTGGAATTGCAGTTTAGCATATTTAGGATTAAGTATTCAATTAAACGTATCTCCGCTGCTATTGGTGGTAAGTCCAGAATTTGATGCGCGTTATACCCCACATTTGCTGCCAAATACAGATCACATTAACCGGTTTACGCAATGTCAACTCTATATCCTGTCGAATCCATTGTATTTGCTGTTTGGCCTATTTGGGCCTAAGTACTCAATTAAACCTATTTTCGCTGTTTTTGGTGGTATCTCGACAACTCGATGCGCGTTATACCCGACATTTTCTGCCAAATACAGCGCACGTGCTATTGTTTACATTATGTCAACTCGGGTCGAGTACAAATGCAATGTTTTTGTAGTACTGCATATTCAGGATTCAATACTTCATTGAATGTATCTACACTGCTATTGGTGATATCCCGGCAATTTGAAGCGCGTTTTACTCCTCATTCGCTGCCATATGCTACGCACATCAGAGATTGTGGGCATTGTCAACTCTGTGTCCCGTCAATTACATTGTAATTGCAGTTTGTCATATTAGGCTCAAGTATTTATTTAAACGTATCTCCGCTGCTATTAGTGGTATGTCGACAAATCTATGCGCGTTATACTCCTCATTTGCCGCCAAATACAGCGGACCTGCACCTGTTTACATGATGTCAACTGGGGTCGAGGACAATTGCAATGTTTTTGCAGTACAGCATATTTAGGAATCAATATTTCATTGAACAGACCTACACAGCTATTTGTGATATCTCGTCAATTCGATGCGCGGTATGCCGCACAGTTGCTGCCAAATAGAGCGCAAATCAGCCACTTTGCGCTATGCAAACTCAGGTCCGTGCCAAATTCATTGTAATTGTATTTTTGCATATTTAGGCTTATGTATTCAAATTAAACGTATCTCCGGTGCTATAGGTGGTATGCCTACAATTCGATGCGCGTTATGCTCCAGAGCTGCCGCCAAACAGCGCACCTGCTCCTGTTTACATGATGTCAACTCGGGTCGAGGACAAATCCAATGTTTTTGCAGTACAGGATATTCAGGATTCAATATTTCATTGATCGTATATACACTGCTATCAGTGATATCCTGACAATTCGATGCGCGTAGTACTCCTCATTCGCTGCCAAATACTACGCAGGTCAGCCGGTTTGCGCATTGTCAACTCTGTGTCCTGTCAAATACATTGTAATTGCAGATTATCATATTAGGCTCAAGTATTTATTTAAACGTATCTCCGCTGCTATTAGTGGTATGTCGACAAATCTATGCGCGTTATACTCCACAGCTGCCGCCAAACAGCGCACCTGCTCCTGTTTACATGATGTCAACTGGGGTCGAGTACAAATGCAATGTAGTTGTAGTACTGCATATTCAGGATTCAATTCTTCATTGAATGTATCTACACTGCTATTGGTCATATCACGAAAATCGGTGCGCGTGATACTCCAAATTCCCAACCAAATACAGCGCATCTGCTCCTGTTTACATTATTTCAACTCGGGTCGAGGAAAAATGCAATGTTTTTGCCGTTCAGCACATTCAGGATTCGATATTTCATTGAACGGATCCACATTGCTATTTGTGACATCTCGTCAATTCGATGCGCGGTATATCGCACAGTTGCTGCCAAATAGAGCGCAAACCAGCCACTTTGCGCTATGTCAACTCAGGTCCCTGCCCAATTCATTGTAATTGTAGTTTTGCATACTTAGGCCTAAGTATTCAATTAAACGGATCTCCGGTGCTATTGGTGGTATGCCTACAATTCGATGCGCGTTATGCTCCACAGTTGCCGCCAAATACAGCGCACATGCCCCTGTTTACATTATGTCAACTGGGGTCGAAGACAATTGCAATGTTGTTGCAGTACACCATATTCAGGATTCAATATTTCATTGAACGTACATACACTGCTATTGGTGATATCGCGACAATTCGATGAGCATGATACTCCACATTTCCTGCCAAATACAGCGCATCTGCTCCTGTTTACATTATTTCAACTCGGGTCGAGGAAAAATGCAATGTTTTTGCAGTTCAGCACATTCAGGATTCGATATTTCATTGAACGGATCCACATTGCTATTTGTGATATCTCGTCAATTGGATGCGCGGTATATCGCACAGTTGCTGCCAAATAGAGCGCAAACCAGCCACTTTGCGCTATGTCAACTCAGGTCCCTGCCCAATTCATTGTAATTGTAGTTTTGCATACTTAGGCCTAAGTATTCAATTAAACGGATCTCCGGTGCTATTGGTGGTATGCCTACAATTCGATGCGCGTTATGCTCCAGAGCTGCCGCCAAACAGCGCACCTGCTCCTGTTTACATTATGTCAACTCGGGTCGAGGACAAATCCAATGTTTTTGCAGTACAGGATATTCAGGACTCAATATTTCATTGATCGTATATACACTGCTATCAGTGATATCCTGACAATTCGATGCGCGTAGTACTCCTCATTCGCTGCCAAATACTACGCAGATCAGCCGGTTTGCGCATTGTCAACTCTGTGTCCTGTCAAATACATTGTAATTGCAGATTATCATATTAGGCTCAAGTATTTATTTAAACGTATCTCCGCTGCTATTAGTGGTATGTAGACAAATCTATGCGCGTTATACTCCACAGCTGCCGCCAAACAGCGCACCTGCTCCTGTTTACATGATGTCAACTGGGGTCGAGGACAAATCCAATGTTTTTGCAGTACAGGATATTCAGGATTCAATATTGCATTGATCGTATATACACTGCTATCAGTGATATCCTGACAATTCGACGCGCGTTGTACTCCTTATTCGCTGCCAAATACTACGCAAATCAGCCGGTTTGCGCATTGTCAACTCTGTGTCCTGTCAAATACATTGTAATGCAGATTATCATATTAGGCTCAAGTATTTATTTAAACGTATCTCCGCTGCTATTAGTGGTATGTCGACAAATCTATGCGCGTTATACTCCTCATTTGCCGCCAAATACAGCGCACGTGCTCCCGTTTACATTGTGTCAACTGCGGTCGAGAACAATTGCAATGTTGTGGCAGTACAGCACAGTCAGGACTCAATATTTCATTGAAGAGATCTACACTGCTGTTTGTGATATCTCGTCAATTCGATGCGCGGTTTACCGCACAAGTGCTGCCAAATAGAGCGCATATCAGCCACTTTGCGCTGTGTCAACTCAGGTACCTGCCTAATTCATTGTAATTGTATCTTTGCATATTTAGTCTTATGTATTCAATTAAACGTATCTGCGGAGCTATGGGTGGTATGCCTACAATTCGATGCGCGTTATGCTTCACAGTTGCCGCCTAATACAGCGCACCTGCTCCTGTTTACATTATGTCAACTCGGGTCGAGGACATATGCAATGTTTTTGTAGTACAGCATATTCGGGATTCAATATTTCATTGAACGTATATACACTGCTATTGGTGATATCTCGATAATTCGAAGCGCCTTATACTCCTCATTCGCTGCCAAATACAACGCACATCAACCGGTTTGCACAATACCAACTCTGTGTCCCTGTCAAATCCATTGGAATTGCAGTTTAGCATATTTAGGATTAAGTATTCAATTAAACGTATCTCCGCTGCTATTGGTGGTAAGTCCAGAATTTGATGCGCGTTATACCCCACATTTGCTGCCAAATACAGAGCACATTAACCGGTTTACGCAATGTCAACTCTATATCCTGTCGAATCCATTGTATTTGCAGTTTGGCCTATTTGGGCCTAAGTACTCAATTAAACCTATTTTCGCTGTTATTGGTGGTATCTCGACAACTCGATGCGCGTTATACCCGACATTTTCTGCCAAATACAGCGCACGTGCTATTGTTTACATTATGTCAACTCGGGTCGAGTACAAATGCAATGTTTTTGTAGTACTGCATATTCAGGATTCAATACTTCATTGAATGTATCTACACTGCTATTGGTGATATCCCGGCAATTTGAAGCGCGTTTTACTCCTCATTCGCTGCCATATGCTACGCACATCAGAGAGTGTGGGCATTGTCAACTCTGTGTCCCGTCAAATACATTGTAATTGCAGTTTATCATATTAGGCTCAAGTATTTATTTAAACGTATCTCCGCTGCTATTAGTGGTATGTCGACAAATCTATGCGCGTTATACTCCTCATTTGCCGCCAAATACAGCGGACCTGCACCTGTTTACATGATGTCAACTGGGGTCGAGGACAATTGCAATGTTTTTGCAGTACAGCATATTTAGGAATCAATATTTCATTGAACAGACCTACACAGCTATTTGTGATATCTCGTCAATTCGATGCGCGGTATGCCGCACAGTTGCTGCCAAATAGAGCGCAAATCAGCCACTTTGCGCTATGCAAACTCAGGTCCGTGCCAAATTCATTGTAATTGTATTTTTGCATATTTAGGCTTATGTATTCAAATTAAACGTATCTCCGGTGCTATAGGTGGTATGCCTACAATTCGATGCGCGTTATGCTCCAGAGCTGCCGCCAAACAGCGCACCTGCTCCTGTTTACATTATGTCAACTCGGGTCGAGGACAAATCCAATGTTTTTGCAGTACAGGATATTCAGGATTCAATATTTCATTGATCGTATATACACTGCTATCAGTGATATCCTGACAATTCGATGCGCGTAGTACTCCTCATTCGCTGCCAAATACTACGCAGATCAGCCGGTTTGCGCATTGTTAACTCTGTGTCCTGTCAAATACATTGTAATTGCAGATTATCATATTAGGCTCAAGTATTTATTTAAACGTATCTCCGCTGCTATTAGTGGTATGTCGACAAATCTATGCGCGTTATACTCCTCATTTGCCGCCAAATACAGCGGGCCTGCTCCTGTTTACATTATGTCAACTGGGGTCGAGGACAAATCCAATGTTTTTGCAGTACAGGATATTCAGGATTCAATATTTCATTGAACGTATATACACTGCTATTGGTGATATCCTGACAATTCGATGCGCGTGATACTCCACATTCCCTGGCAAATACTACGCGGAACAGCCGGTTTGCGCATTGTCAACTCTGTGTCCTGTCAAATACGTTGTAATTGCAGTTTATCATATTAGGCTCAAGTATTTATTTAAACGTATCTCCGCTGCTATTAGTGGTATGTCGACAAATCTATGCGCGTTATACTCCTCATTTGCCCCCAAATACAGCGGGCCTGCTCCTGTTTACATTATGTCAACTGGGGTCGAGGACAAATCCAATGTTTTTGCAGTACAGGATATTCGGGATTCAATATTTCATTGATCGTATATACACTGCTATCAGTGATATCCTGACAATTCGATGCGCGTAGTACTCCTCATTCGCTGCCAAATACTACGCAGATCAGCCGGTTTGCGCATTGTCAACTCTGTGTCCTGTCAAATACATTGTAATTGCAGATTATCATATTAGGCTCAAGTATTTATTTAAACGTATCTCCGCTGCTATTAGTGGTATGTCGACAAATCTATGCGCGTTATACTCCTCATTTGCCGCCAAATACAGCGGACCTGCTCCTGTTTACATTATGTCAACTGGGGTCGAGGACAAATCCAATGTTTTTGCAGTACAGGATATTCAGGATTCAATATTTCATTGAACGTATATACACTGCTATTGGTGATATCCTGACAATTCGATGCGCGTGATACTCCACATTCCCTGGCAAACACTACGCGGAACAGCCGGTTTGCGCATTGTCAACTCTGTGTCCTGTCAAATACGTTGTAATTGCAGTTTATCATATTAGGCTCAAGTATTTATTTAAACGTATCTCCGCTGCTATTAGTAGTATGTCGACAAATCTATGCGCGTTATACTCCTCATTTGCCGCCAAATACAGCGGACCTGCTCCTGATTACATTATGTCAACCCGGGTCGAGGAGAATTGCAATGTAGTTGTAGTACTGCATATTCAGGATTCAATTCTTCATTGAATGTATCTACACTGCTATTGGTCATATCACGAAAATCGGTGCGCGTGATACTCCAAATTCCCAACCAAATACAGCGCATCTGCTCCTGTTTACATTATTTCAACTCGGGTCGAGGAAAAATGCAATGTTTTTGCCGTTCAGCACATTCAGGATTCGATATTTCATTGAACGGATCCACATTGCTATTTGTGATATCTCGTCAATTCGATGCGCGGTATATCGCACAGTTGCTGCCAAATAGAGCGCAAACCAGCCACTTTGCGCTATGTCAACTCAGGTCCCTGCCCAATTCATTGTAATTGTAGTTTTGCATACTTAGGCTTAAGTATTCAATTAAACGGATCTCCGGTGCTATTGGTGGTATGCCTACAATTCGATGCGCGTTATGCTCCACAGTTGCCGCCAAATACAGCGCACATGCCCCTGTTTACATTATGTCAACTGGGGTCGAAGACAATTGCAATGTTGTTGCAGTACACCGTATTCAGGATTCAATATTTCATTGAACGTACATACACTGCTATTGGTGATATCCCGACAATTCGATGAGCGTTATACTCCTCATCCGCTGCCAAAGACAACTCACATCAGAGAATTGGCGCATTGTCAACTCTGTGTCCTGTCAAATACATTGTAATTGCAGTTTATCATATTAGGCTCAAGTATTTATTTAAAAGTATCTCCGCTGCTATTCGTGGTACGTCGACAAATCTATGCGCGTTATACTCCTCATTTGCCGCCAAATACAGCGTACCTGCTTCTGTTTACACTATGTCAACTCGGATCGAGGACAAATGCAATGTTGTTGCAGTACATCATACACAGGATTCAATATTTCATTGAACGTATGTACACTACCATGGTGATATCGCGACAATTCGATGAGCATGATACTCCATATTTCCTGCCAAATACAGCGCACATGCCCCTGTTTACATTATGTCAACTGGGGTCGAAGACAATTGCAATGTTTTTGCAGTACAGGATATTCAGGATTCAATATTTCATTGATCGTATATACACTGCTATCAGTGATATCCTGACAATTCGATGCGCGTAGTACTCCTCATTCGCTGCCAAATACTACGCAGATCAGCCGGTTTGCGCATTGTTAACTCTGTGTCCTGTCAAATACATTGTAATTGCAGATTATCATATTAGGCTCAAGTATTTATTTAAACGTATCTCCGCTGCTATTAGTGGTATGTCGACAAATCTATGCGCGTTATACTCCTCATTTGCCGCCAAATACAGCGGGCCTGCTCCTGTTTACATTATGTCAACTGGGGTCGAGGACAAATCCAATGTTTTTGCAGTACAGGATATTCAGGATTCAATATTTCATTGAACGTATATACACTGCTATTGGTGATATCCTGACAATTCGATGCGCGTGATACTCCACATTCCCTGGCAAATACTACGCGGAACAGCCGGTTTGCGCATTGTCAACTCTGTGTCCTGTCCAATACGTTGTAATTGCAGTTTATCATATTAGGCTCAAGTATATATTTAAACGTATCTCCGCTGCTATTAGTGGTATGTCGACAAATCTATGCGCGTTATACTCCTCATTTGCCCCCAAATACAGCGGGCCTGCTCCTGTTTACATTATGTCAACTGGGGTCGAGGACAAATCCAATGTTTTTGCAGTACAGGATATTCGGGATTCAATATTTCATTGATCGTATATACACTGCTATCAGTGATATCCTGACAATTCGATGCGCGTAGTACTCCTCATTCGCTGCCAAATACTACGCAGATCAGCCGGTTTGCGCATTGTCAACTCTGTGTCCTGTCAAATACATTGTAATTGCAGATTATCATATTAGGCTCAAGTATTTATTTAAACGTATCTCCGCTGCTATTAGTGGTATGTCGACAAATCTATGCGCGTTATACTCCTCATTTGCCGCCAAATACAGCGGACCTGCTCCTGTTTACATTATGTCAACTGGGGTCGAGGACAAATCCAATGTTTTTGCAGTACAGGATATTCAGGATTCAATATTTCATTGAACGTATATACACTGCTATTGGTGATACCCTGACAATTCGATGCGCGTGATACTCCACATTCCCTGGCAAACACTACGCGGAACAGCCGGTTTGCGCATTGTCAACTCTGTGTCCTGTCAAATACGTTGTAATTGCAGTTTATCATATTAGGCTCAAGTATTTATTTAAACGTATCTCCGCTGCTATTAGTAGTATGTCGACAAATCTATGCGCGTTATACTCCTCATTTGCCGCCAAATACAGCGGACCTGCTCCTGGTTACATTATGTCAACCCGGGTCGAGGAGAATTGCAATGTAGTTGTAGTACTGCATATTCAGGATTCAATTCTTCATTGAATGTATCTACACTGCTATTGGTCATATCACGAAAATCGGTGCGCGTGATACTCCAAATTCCCAACCAAATACAGCGCATCTGCTCCTGTTTACATTATTTCAACTCGGGTCGAGGAAAAATGCAATGTTTTTGCCGTTCAGCACATTCAGGATTCGATATTTCATTGAACGGATCCACATTGCTATTTGTGATATCTCGTCAATTCGATGCGCGGTATATCGCACAGTTGCTGCCAAATAGAACGCAAACCAGCCACTTTGCGCTATGTCAACTCAGGTCCCTGCCCAATTCATTGTAATTGTAGTTTTGCATACTTAGGCCTAAGTATTCAATTAAACGGATCTCCGGTGCTGTTGGTGGTATGCCTACAATTCGATGCGCGTTATGCTCCACAGTTGCCGCCAAATACAGCGCACATGCCCCTGTTTACATTATGTCAACTGGGGTCGAAGACAATTGCAATGTTGTTGCAGTACACCATATTCAGGATTCAATATTTCATTGAACGTACATACACTGCTATTGGTGATATCCCGACAATTCGATGAGCGTTATACTCCTCATCCGCTGCCAAAGACAACTCACATCAGAGAATTGGCGCATTGTCAACTCTGTGTCCTGTCAAATACATTGTAATTGCAGTTTATCATATTAGGCTCAAGTATTTATTTCAAAGTATCTCCGCTGCTATTCGTGGTACGTCGACAAATCTATGCGCGTTATACTCCTCATTTGCCGCCAAATACAGCGTACCTGCTCCTGTTTACACTATGTCAACTCGGATCGAGGACAAATGCAATGTTGTTGCAGTACATCATATACAGGATTCAATATTTCATTGAACGTATGTACACTGCCATGGTGATATCGCGACAATTCGATGAGCATGATACTCCACATTTCCTGCCAAATACAGCGCATCTGCTCCTGTTTACATTATTTCAACTCGGGTCGAGGAAAAATGCAATGTTTTTGCAGTTCAGCACATTCAGGATTCGATATTTCATTGAACGGATCCACATTGCTATTTGTGATATCTCGTCAATTGGATGCGCGGTATATCGCACAGTTGCTGCCAAATAGAGAACAAACCAGCCACTTTGCGCTATGTCAACTCAGGTCCCTGCCCAATTCATTGTAATTGTAGTTTTGCATACTTAGGCCTAAGTATTCAATTAAACGGATCTCCGGTGCTATTGGTGGTATGCCTACAATACGATGCGCGTTATGCTCCACAGTTGCCGCCAAATACAGCGCACATGCCCCTGTTTACATTATGTCAACTGGGGTCGAAGACAATTGCAATGTTGTTGCAGTACACCATATTCAGGATTCAATATTTCATTGAACGTACATACACTGCTATTGGTGATATCCCGACAATTCGATGAGCGTTATACTCCTCATTCGCTGCAGAATACTACGCACATCAGCCGGTTGGCGCATTGTCAACTCTGTGTCCTGTCAAATACATTGTAATTGCAGTTTATCACATTAGGCTCAAGTATATATTTAAACGTATCTCCGTTGCTATTCGTGGTACGTCGACAAATCTATGCGCGTTATACTCCTCATTTGCCGCCAAATACAGCGCGCGTGCTCCCGTTTACATTATGTCAACTGGGGTCGAGGACAATTGCAATGTTGTGGCAGTACACCATATTCAGGATTCAATATTTCATTGAACGGATCTACACTGCTATTGTTGATATCTCGACAATTCGATGCGCGCTATACCGCACAGTTGCTGCCAAATAGAGCGCAAATCAGCTACTTCGCGCTATGTCAACTCAGGTCCCTGCCTAATTCATTGTAATTGTTTTTTTGCATATTTAGGCCTATGTATTCAATTAAACGTATCTCCGGTGCTATTGGTGGTATGCCTACAATTCGATGCGCGTTATGCTCCACAGTTGCCGCCAAACAACGGACCTGCTCCTGTTTATATTATGTCAACTGGGTTCGAAGACAAATGCAATGTTCTTGTAGTACTGCATACTCAGGATTCAATATTTCATTGAATGTATCTACACTGCTATTGGTGATATCACGACAATTCGATGCGCGTGATACTCCATATTTCCTGCCAAATACAGCGCACCTGCTCCTGTTTACATTATGTCATTCGGGTCGAGGACAAATGCAATGTTTTTGCAGTACAGCACATTCAGGATTCAATATTTCATTGAACGGATCTACACTGCTATTGGTGATATCCCGACAATGTGAAGCGCGTTATACTCCTCATTCTCTGCCAAATACTACGCACATCAGAGTGTTTGCGCATTGTCAACTCTGTGTACTGTCAAATTCATTGTAATTGCAGTTTATCATATTAGGCACAAGTATTTATTTAAACGTATCTCCGCTGCTATTCGTGGTATGTCGACAAATCTATGCGCGTTATACTCCTCATTTGCTGCCAAATACAGCGCACCTGCTCCTGTTTGCATTATGTCAACTCGGGTCGAGGACAATTGCAATGTTGTTGTAGTACTGCATATTCAGGATTCAATATTTCATTGAACGTATATACACTGCCATGGTAATATCCCGACAATTCGATGCGCATGAAACTCCACATTTTCTGCCAAATACAGTGCACCTGCTCCTGTTTACATTATGTCAACTCGTTTCCAGGACAAATGCAATGTTTTTGCAGTACAGCACATTCAGGATTCAATATTTCATTGAACGGATCTACACTGCTATTGGTGATATCCCGACAATGTGAAGCGCGTTATACTCCTCATTCTCTGCCAAATACTACGCACATCAGAGTGTTTGCGCATTGTCAACTCTGTGTCCTGTCAAATACATTGTAATTGCAGTTTATCATATTAGGCACAAGTATTTATTTAAACGTATCTCCGCTGCTATTCGTGGTATGTCGACAAATCTATACGCGTTATACTCCACAGTTGCCGCCAAACAGCGCACCTGCTCCTGTTTACATTATGTCAACTCGGGTCGAGGGCAAATGGAATGTTGTTGCAGTACTGCATATCCAGCATTCAATATTTCATTGGACGTATCTACACTGCTACTGGAGATATTTCGTCAATTCCATGCGTCTTGTACTCCACATTTCCTGCCAAATACAGCGCACCTGCTCCTGTTTACATTATGTCAACTCGGGTCGAGGACAAATGCAATGTTGTTGCAGTACGTCATATACCGGATTCAATACTTGATTGAACGTACATACACTGCCATCGGTGATATCCCGACAATTCGATGCGCGTGATACTCCACATTACCTGCCAAATACGGCGCACCTACTCCTGTTTACATTATGTCAACACGGATCGAGGACAAATGCAATGTTGTTGCAGTACAGCATATACAGGATTCAATATTTCATTGAACGTATATACACTGCCATGGTGATATCCCGACAATTCGATTCGCATGATACTCCACATTTCCTGCCAAATACAGCGCACCTGCTCTTGTTTACATTGTGTCAACTGTGGTCGAGGACAAATGCATTGTTTTTGCAGTGCAGCACATACGGGATTCAGTACTTCATTCAACGTATATACACTGCCATGGTGATATCCCGACAATTCGATGCGCATGATACTCCTCATTCGCTGCCAAATACTACGCAGATCGGCCGGATTGCGCATTGTCAACTCTGTGTCCTGTCAAATACATTGTAATTGCAGTTTATCATATTAGGCTCAAGTATTTATTTAATCGTGTCTCTGCTGCTATTTGTGGTATGTCCACAAATGCATGCGCGTTATTCTCCTCATATGCCGCCAAATACAGCGCACCTGCTCTTGTTTACATTGTGTCAACTGTGGTCGAGGACAAATGCATTGTTTTTGCAGTACAGCACATACGGGATTCAGTACTTCATTCAACGTATATACACTGCTATTGGCGATATCACGACAAATCGATGCGCGTGATACTCCACATTCCCTGCCAAATACAGCGCACCTGCTCCTGTTTACATTATGTCAACTCGGATCGAGGACAAATGCAATGTTGTTGCAGTACAGTATATACAGAATTCAAAATTTCATTGAACGTATATACACTGCTATAGGTGATATCCCGACAATTCCATGCGCGTGATACTCCACATTCCCTGCCAAATACAGCGCACCTGCTCGTGTTTACATTATGTCAACTCGGATCGAGGACAAATGCAATCTTTTTGCAGTACTGGATATGCAGTATTCAATATTTCATCGAACGTATATGCACTGCTATTGGTGATATCCCGACAATTCGATGCGCGTGATACTCCACATTACCTTCCAAATACGGCGCACCTACTCCTGTTTACATTATGTCATTCGGGTCGAGGACAAATGCATTGTTTTGGCAGTACATCATATACCGGATTCAATACTTGATTGAACGTACATACACTGCCATTGGTGATATCCCCACAATTCGATGCGCGTGATACTCCACATTACCTGCCAAATACGGCGCACCTACTCCTGTTTACATTATGTCAACACGGATCGAGGACAAATGCAATGTTGTTGCAGTACAGTATATACAGAATTCAAAATTTCATTGAACGTATATACACTGCTATTGGTGATATCCCGACAATTCCATGCGCGTGATACACCACATTCCCTGCCAAATACAGCGCACCTGCTCGTGTTTACATTATGTCAACTCGGATCGAGGACAAATGCATTGTTTTTGCAGTACAGCACATACGGGATTCAGTACTTCATTCAACGTATATACACTGCTATTGGCAATATCACGACAAATCGATGCGCGTGATACTCCACATTCCCTGCCAAATACAGCGCACGTGCTCTTGTTTAAATTATGCCAACTCGGGTCGAGGACAAATGCAATTTTTTGCCGTACTGCATATCCAGGATTCAATACTTCATTGAACGTAAATACACTGCTATTGGTGATATCCCGACAATTCCATGCGCGTGATACTCCACATTCCCTGCCAAATACAGCGCACTTGCTCGTGTTTACATTATGTCAACTCGGATAGAGGACAAATGCAATACTGTTGCAGTACAGCATATACAGGATACACTATTCCATTGAACGTATATACACTGCTATTCGTCATAGGCCCACAATTCGAAGCGCATTATACTCCTCATTCGCTGCCAAATACTAAGCACATCAGAGAGTTTGCGCATTGTCAACTGTGTTTCCTGTCAAATAAATTGTATTTGCTGTTTATCATGTTAGGCTCAAGTATTTAGTTAAACGTATCTCCGCTGCTATTCGTGGTATGTCGACAAATCTATGCGCGTTATACTCCTCATTTGCTGCCAAATACAGCGCACCTGCTCCTGTTTGCATTATGTCAACTCGGGTCGAGGACAATTGCAATGTTGTTGTAGTACTGCATATTCAGGATTCAATATTTCATTGAACGTATATACACTGCCATGGTGATATACCGACAATTCGATGCGCATGATACTCCACATTTCCTGCCAAATACAGCGTACCTGCTCCTCTTCACATTATGTCAACTCGGGTCGAGGACAAATGCAATACTGCTGCAGTACAGCATATTCAGGATTCAACATTTCATTGAGCGTATATACACTGCTATTGGTGATATCCCGACAAATCGATGCGCGTCATACTCCACATTTCCAGCCAAATACGGCGCATCTGCTCCTGTTTACATTATATCAACTGCTGTCGAAGACAAAGGCAATGTTCTTGTAGTACTGCATACTCAGGATTCAATACTTCATTGAACGTATCTACACTACTATTGGAGATATTTCGTCAATTCCATGAGCGTTATACTCCACAGCTGCCGCCAAACAGCGGGCCAGCTCTTGTTTACATTGTGTCAACTGTTTTCGAGGACAACTGCATTATTGTTGCAGTACAGCATAATCAGGATTCAATATTTCATGGAACGTATATACACTGCTATTCGTGATATCCCGACAATTCGATGCGCGTTATACTCCTCATTCGCTGCCAAATACTACGCAGATCGGCCGGATTGCGCATTGTCAACTCTGTGTCCTGTCAAATACATTGTAATTGCAGTTTATCATATTAGGCTCAAGTATTTATTTAATCGTGTCTCTGCTGCTATTTGTGGTATGTCCACAAATCCATGCGCGTTATACTCCTCATATGCCGCCAAATACAGCGCACCTGCTCTTGTTTACATTGTGTCAACTGTGGTCGAGGACAAATGCATTGTTTTTGCAGTACAGCACATACGGGATTCAGTACTTCATTCAACGTATATACACTGCTATTGGTGATATCCCGACAATTCGATGCGCGTGATACTCCACATTACCTGCCAAATACAGCGTACCTGCTCCTCTTCACATTATGTCAACTCGGGTCGGGGACAAATGCAATGTTGCTGCAGTACAGCATATTCAGGATTCAACATTTCATTGAACGTATATACACTGCTATTCGTGATATCCCGACAATTCGAAGCGCGTCATACTCCTCATTCGCTGCCAAATACTAAGCACATCAGAGAGTTTGCGCATTGTCAACTCTGTTTCCTGTCAAATAAATTGTATTTGCTGTTTATCATGTTAGGCTCAAGTATTTAGTCAAACGTATCCCCGCTGCTATTCGTGGTATGTCGACAAATCTATGCGCGTTATACTCCACAGTTGCCGCCAAACAGCGCACCTGCTCCTGTTTACATTATGTCATTCGGGTCGAGGACAAATGCATTGTTTTGGCAGTACATCATATACCGGATTCAATACTTGATTGAACGTACATACACTGCCATTGGTGATATCCCGACAATTCGATGCGCGTGATACTCCACATTACCTGCCAAATACGGCGCACCTACTCCTGTTTACATTATGTCAACACGGATCGAGGACAAATGCAATGTTGTTGCAGTACAGTATATACAGAATTCAAAATTTCATTGAACGTATATACACTGCTATTGGTGATATCCCGACAATTCCATGCGCGTGATACACCACATTCCTTGCCAAATACAGCGCACCTGCTCGTGTTTACATTATGTCAACTCGGATCGAGGACAAATGCAATGCTGTTGCAGTACAGCATATACAGGATTCACTATTCCATTGAACGTATATACACTGCTATTCGTCATAGGCCCACAATTCGAAGCGCGTTATACTCCTCATTCGCTGCCAAATACTAAGCACATCAGAGAGTTTGCGCATTGTCAACTGTGTTTCCTGTCAAATAAATTGTATTTGCTGTTTATCATGTTAGGCTCAAGTATTTAGTTAAACGTATCTCCGCTGCTATTCGTGGTATGTCGACAAAACTATGCGCGTTATACTCCACAGTTGCCGCCAAACAGCGCACCTGCTCCTGTTTACATTATGTCATTCGGGTCGAGGACAAATGCATTGTTTTGGCAGTACATCATATACCGGATTCAATACTTGATTGAACGTACATACACTGCCATTGGTGATATCCCGACAATTCGATGCGCGTGATACTCCACATTCCCTGCCAAATACAGCGCACGTGCTCTTGTTTAAATTATGCCAACTCGGGTCGAGGACAAATGCAATTTTTTGCCGTACTGCATATCCAGGATTCAATACTTCATTGAACGTAAATACACTGCTATTGGTGATATCCCGACAATTCCATGCGCGTGATACTCCACATTCCCTGCCAAATACAGCGCACTTGCTCGTGTTTACATTATGTCAACCCGGATAGAGGACAAATGCAATGCTGTTGCAGTACAGCATATACAGGATTCACTATTCCATTGAACGTATATACACTGCTATTCGTCATAGGCCCACAATTCGAAGCGCGTTATACTCCTCATTCGCTGCCAAATACTAAGCACATCAGAGAGTTTGCGCATTGTCAACTGTGTTTCCTGTCAAATAAATTGTATTTGCTGTTTATCATGTTAGGCTCAAGTATTTAGTTAAACGTATCTCCGCTGCTATTCGTGGTATGTCGACAAATCTATGCGCGTTATACTCCACAGTTGCCGCCAAACAGCGCACCTGCTCCTGTTTACATTATGTCATTCGGGTCGAGGACAAATGCATTGTTTTGGCAGTACATCATATACCGGATTCAATACTTCATTGAACGTACATACACTGCCATTGGTGATATCCCGACAATTCGATGCGCGTGATACTCCACATTACCTGCCAAATACGGCGCACCTACTCCTGTTTACATTATGTCAACACGGATCGAGGACAAATGCAATGTTGTTGCAGTACAGCATATACAGGATTCAATATTTCATTGAACGTATATACACTGCCATGGTGATATCCCGACAATTCGATTCGCATGATACTCCACATTTCCTGCCAAATACAGCGCACCTGCCCTTGTTTACATTGTGTCAACTGTGGTCGAGGACATATGCATTGTTTTTGCAGTACAGCACATACGGGATTCAGTACTTCATTCAACGTATATACACTGCCATGGTGATATCCCGACAATTCGATGCGCATGATACTCCACATTCCCTGCCAAATACAGCGCACGTGCTCTTGTTTAAATTATGCCAACTCGGGTCGAGGACAAATGCAATGTTTTTGCCGTACTGGATATCCAGGATTCAATACTTCATTGAACGTAAATACACTGCCATGGTGATATCCCGACAATTCGATGCGCATGATACTCCACATTCCCTGCCAAATACAGCGCACGTGCTCTTGTTTATATTATGCCAACTCGGGTCGAGGACAACTGCAATGTTGTTGCAGTACAGCATATTCAGGATTCAATATTTCATTGAAAGGCTCTACACTGCTATTGGTGATATCTCGTCAATTCGATGCGCCGTATACCGCACAGATGCTGCCAAATTGAGCGCAAATGAGCCACTTTGCGCTATGTCAACTCAGGACCCTGACTAATTCATTGTAACTGTAGTTTTGCATATTTAGGCTATTTTATTCAATTAAACGTATCCCCGGTGCTATTGGTGGTATGCCTACCATTCAATGCGCGTTATGCTCCACAGTTGCAACCAAACAGCGGACCTGCTCCTGTTTACATTATGTCAACTCGGGTCGAGGGCAAATGGAATGTTGTTGCAGTACTGCATATCCAGCATTCAATATTTCATTGAACGTATCTACACTGCTACTGGAGATATTTCGTCAAGTCCATGCGTCTTGCACTCCACATTTCCTGCCAAATACTGCGCACCTGCTCCTGTTTACATTATGTCAACTCGGGTCGAGGACAACTGCAATGTTGTAGCAGTACAGCATATTCAGGATTCAATATTTCATTGAAAGGCTCTACACTGCTATTGGTGATATCTCGTCAATTCGATGCGCGGTATACCGCACAGATGCTGCCAAATTGAGCGCAAATCAGCCACATTGCGGTATGTCAACTCAGGACCCTGACTAATTCATTGTAACTGTAGTTTTGCATATTTAGGCTTTTTTATTCAATTAAACGTATCCCCGGTGCTATAGGTGGTATGCCTACCATTCAATGCGCGCTATGCTCCACAGTTGCAACCAAACAGCGGACCTGCTCCTGTTTCCATTATGTCAACTCGGGTCGAGGGCAAATGGAATGTTGTTGCAGTACAGCATATTCAGGATTCAACATTTTTTATTGAACGTATATACACTGCTATTCGTGATATCCCGACAATTCGAAGCGCGTCATACTCCTCATTCGCTGCCAAATACTAAGCACATCAGAGAGTTTGCGCATTGTCAACTCTGTTTCCTGTCAAATAAATTGTATTTGCTGTTTATCATGTTAGGCTCAAGTATTTAGTTAAACGTATCTCCGCTGCTATTCGTGGTATGTCGACAAATCTATGCGCGTTATACTCCACAGTTGCCGCCAAACAGCGCACCTGCTCCTGTTTACATTATGTCATTCGGGTCGAGGACAAATGCATTGTTTTGTCAGTACATCATATAACGGATTCAATACTTCATTGAACGTACATACACTGCTATTGGAGATATCCCGACAATTCGATGAGCATGATACTCCACATTTCCTGCCATATCAGCGCACCTGCTCCTGTTTACATTATGTCATTCGGGTCGAGGACAAATGTATTGCTTTGCAGTACATCATATAACGGATTCAATACTTCATTGAACGTAAATACACTGCTATTGGAGATATCCCGACAATTCGATGAGCATGATACTCCACATTTCCTGCCATATCAGCGCACCTGCTCCTGTTTACATTATGTCATTCGGGTCGAAGACAAATGCATTGTTTTTGCAGCACAACATATACCGGATTATATACTTCATTGAACGTAAATACACTGCTATTGTTGATATCCCGACAATTCCATGCGCGAGATACTCCACATTCCCTGCCAAATACAGCGCACCTGCTCCTGTTTACATTATGTCATTCGGGTCGAGGACAAACGCAATGATGTTGCAGTACAGCATATTCAGGATTCAATATTTCATTGAACGTATATACACTGCAATTCGTGATATGCCGACAATTCGAAGCGCGTTACACTCCTCATTCGCTGCCAAATACTACGCACATCAGAGAACTGGCGCATTCTCAACTCTGTGTCCTGCCAAATACATTGTAATTGCAGTTTATCATATTAGGCTCAAGTATTTATTTAAAAGTATCACCGCTGCTATTCGTGGTACGCCGACAAATCTATGCGCCTTATGCTCCACAGTTGCCGCCAAACAGCGGACCTGCTCCTGTTTACATTATGGCAACTGGGGTCGAAGACAAAAGCAATGTTCTTGTAGTACTGCATACTCCGGATTCAATACTTCATTGAATGTATCTACACTGCTATTGGCGATATCACGACAATTCGAAGCGCGTGATACTCCACATTCCCTGCCAAAGACAACGCACCTGCTATTGTTTACATTATGTCAACTCGGGTCGGGGACAAATGCATTGTTTTTGCAGTACAGCACATACAGGATTCAATACTTCACTGAACATATATACACTGCTATTGGTGATATCCCGACAACTCCATGCGCGTGATACTCCACATTACCTGCCAAATACAGCACACCTGCTCCTGTTTACATTATGCCCCACTCGGGTCGAGGGTAAATACAATGTTGTTGCAGTACTGCATATCCAGGATTCAATACTTCATTGAACGTATATACACTGCTATTCGTGATATGCCAACAATTCGAAGCGCGTTATACTCCTCATTCGCTGCCAAATACTACGCACATCAGAGAATTGGCGCATTGTCAACTCTGTGTCCTGTCAAATACATTGTAATTGCAGTTTATCATATTAGACTCAAGTATTTATTTAAAAGTATCTCCGCTGCTATTCGTGGTACGTCGACAAATCTATGCGCGTTATACTCCTCATCTGCCGCCAAATACAGCGCACCTGCTCCTGTTTACATTATGTCAACTCGGATCGAGGACAAATGCAATGTTGTTGCAGTACAGCATATACAGTATTCAATATTTCATTGAACGTATATACACTGCCATGGTGATATCCCGACAATTCGATGCCCATGATACTCCACATTTCCTGCCAAATACAGCGCACCTGCTCCTGTTTACATTATGTCATTCGGGTCGAGGACAAATGTATTGTTTTTGCAGTACATCATATAACGGATTCAATACTTCATTGAACGTAAATACACAGCTATTGGAGATAACCCGACACGTCGATGCGCATGATACTCCACATTTCCTGCCATATCAGCGCACCTGCTCCTGTTTACATTATGTCATTCGGGTCGAGGACAAATGCAATGTTGTTGCAGTACAGCATATACCGGATTATATACTTCATTGAACGTAAATACACTGCTATTGGTGATATCCCGACAATTCCATGCGCGAGATACTCCACATTCCCTGCCAAATACAGCGCACCTGCTCCTGTTTACATTATGTCATTCGGGTCGAGGACAAACGCAATGTTGTTGCAGTACAGCATATTCAGGATTCAATATTTCATTGAACGTATATACACTGCAATTCGTGATATGCCGACAATTCGAAGAGCGTTACACTCCTCATTTGCTGCCAAATACTACGCACATCAGAGAACTGGCGCATTGTCAACTCTGTGACCTGCCAAATACATTGTAATTGCAGTTTATCATATTAGGCTCAAGTATTTATTTAAAAGTATCTCCGCTGCTATTCGTGGTATGTCGACAAATCTATGCGCCTTATGCTCCACAGTTGCAACCAAACAGCGGACCTGCTCCTGTTTATATTATGTCAACTGGGGTCGAGGACAAATACAATGTTCTAGTAGTACTGCATACTCAGGATTCAATATTTCATTGAATGTATCTACACTGCTATTGGTGAAATCACGACAATTCGATGCGCGTGATACTCCACATACCCTGCCAAAGACAGCGCACCTGCTCCTGTTTACATTATGTCAACTCGGGGCGAGGACAAATGCAATGTTGTTGCAGTACAGCATATACAGAATTCAATATTTCATTGAACGTACATACACTGCCATTGGTGATATCCCGACAATTCGATACGCGTGATACTCCACATTTCCTGCCACATACGACGCAACTGTTGCTGTTTACATTATGTCAACTCGGGTCGAGGGCAAATGCTATGTTGTTGTAGTACAGCCTATACAAGATTCATATTTCATTGAATACATCTACACTGCTATTGATGAGACCTCGTCAATTCGATGCGCGGTATATCGCACAGTTGCTGCAAAACAGAGCGCAAATCAGCCACTTTGCGATATGTCAACTCAGGTCCCTGTCTAATTCATTGTAATTGTAGTTTTGCATATTTAGGCTTAAGTATTCAATTACACGTATCTCCGCTGCTATTGGTGATATTCCAACAATTCGATGCGCGTGATACTCCACATTCCCTGCCAAACACAGCGCACCTGCTCCTGTTTACATTAAGTCAACTGGGGTCGAAGGCAAATGCAATGATGTTGTAGTACTGCATATACAGGATTCAATATTTCATTGAACGTAAATACACTGCTATTGGTGAAATACCGACAACTGGATGCGCGTGATACACCACATTCCCTGCCAAATACAGCGCACCTGCTCCTGTTTACATTATGTCAACTCGGGTCGAGAACAACTGCAATGTTGCTGCAGTAGGGCATATTCAGGATTCAATATTTCATTGAAGGTATATACACTGCGACTGGAGATATTTCGTCAACTCCATGCGTTTTGTTCTCCACATTTCCTGCCGAATACAGCACTCCTGCTCCTGTTTACATTATGTCAACTCGGGTCGAGGACTAATGGAATGTTGTTGCAGAACAGCATATTCAGCATTCAATATTTCATTCAACGTAAATACACTGCTGTTGGTGATATCCCGACAATTCGATGCGCGTGATACTCCACATTCGATGCCAAATACTACGCACATCAGCCGGTTTGCGCATTATCAACTCTGTGTCCTGTCAAATACATTGCAATCGCAGTTTATCATATTAGGCTCAATTATTTATTTAAACGAATCTCCGCTGCTATTCGTGGTATGTCGACAAATTTATGCGCGATATACTTCTCATTTGCCGCCAAATACAGCGGATCTGCTCCGGTTTACATTATGTCATCTCGGGTCGAGGACAAATGCAATGGTGTTGCAGTACAGCATATACAGGATTCAATATTTTATTGAACGTATATACACTGCTATTCGTGATATCCCGATAATTCGATGTGCGTGATACTCCACATTTCCAGCCAAATACAGCGCACCTGCTCCTGTTTACATTATATCAACTCGGGTCGAGGACCAATGCAATGATGTTGAAGTACTGCATATTCAGGATTCAATACTTCATTGAATGTATCTACACTGCTATTGGTCCTATCACGACAATTCGATGCACGTGATGCTCCACATACCCAGCCTAATACAGCGCACCTGCTCTTGGTTACAGTGTGTCAATTGTGGTCGAGGACAAATGCATTGTTTTTGCAGTACAGCATATACCGTATTCAATACTTCATTGAACGTATACACACTGCCATTGTTGATATCCCGACAATTCGATGCCCGTGATACTCTACATTTCCTGCCAAATACGGCGCACCTGCTCCTGTTTACATTATGTCAACTCAGGTCGAGGACAAATGCAATGTTCTTGTAGTACTGCATACTCAGGATTCAATATTTCATTGAACGTATATACACTGCCATGGTGATATCCCGACAATTCGATGCGCATGATACTCCACATTTTCTGCCAAATACAGCGCACCTGCTCCTGTTTTCATTATGTAAACACGTATCGAGGGCAAATGCAATGTTGCTGCAAGTACAGGATATTCAGGATTCAATATTTCATTGAACGGATCTACACTGCTATTGGTGATATCCCGACAATTCGATGCGCGTTATACCGCACAGTGGCTGCCGAATAGAGCGTAAATCAGCCACTTTGCGCTATGTCAACTCAGGTCCCTGCATAATTCATTGTAAATGTGGTTTTGCTTATTTAGGCTTATGTATTCAATTAAACCTAGGTCCTGTGCTATTGGTGGTATGCGTACAATTCTGCTAGAAATATTCAATTGCGCTGATCTCAGATTTTATTCCAGATGTCTCAACAATTCTATGCGCGTTCCACTCCACATATGCTGCCAAATACAGCGCGCATCATTCAATTCCATGCGCGTTCTACTCCACACTTGCTCTCGCATATAGCGCACCTGCTCCTGTTTATATTATATCAACTCGGGTCATGGTCAAATCCAATGTTATTGCTGTACTGCATATTCAGGATTCAATATTCCCTTAATTGTTTATACACTGCTATTGGTGAAATATCGACAATTCGACGTGCGTTACTCCACATATGTGGCCAAATTCAGCGCACGTCATTCGGTTTGCCCTATGTCAACTCTGGGCCCTGTCAAGTGCAGCGTAATTGCAATTTTGCAGAGTCTGTGTTAAATACTCAATTAAACGTATCCGCACTGTTAATGGTGATATCTAGACAAGTAGTTGAGCGTTAAACTCCTCATTCGCTGCGAAATTTAGCGGAGCTGCCTCCAGTTTACATTATGTCAAATCGGGTCGAGGTCAAATCCAATGTTATTGCTATGCTGCTTATCCAGGCTTCAATTATCAATTGAACGAATCTGTACTACTATTGGTGATATGTCGACAATTCGATGCGCGCTACCCCGCACATTTGCTGCAAGAAATAGCGCACAGCAACCAGTTTGCGCAATGTCAACTCTGTGTCCTATCAAATACAGCGTTATTCCTGTTTTGCATAGTCAGTTTTAAATATTCATTTGAGCGTATTCCAGTTTCTATTCCAGATATCTCGATAGCTCGATACGCGTTAAACTCCACATTTGCTGCCAAATAGAGCGCACTTGCAACTGTTTACATTAAGTAATCTCGGATCGAGGTCAAATCCAATGCTATTGCTGTACTGCATATTCAGGAATCAATACTCCATTGAAATTTTCTACACTGCTATTGGTGATATCCCGACAATTCGATGCGCGGTATACCGCACACTTGCTGCCAAATAGAGCGCAAATCAGCCACTGTGCGCTATGTCAACTCAGGTCCCTGCCTAATTCATTGTAATTGTAGTTTTGCATATTCGGGCTTAAGTATTCAATTAAACGTATCTCCGTTGCTATTGGTGGTATACCTACAATTCGTTGCGCGTGATACTCCACATTCCCTGCCAAATACAGCGAACCTGCTCCTGTTTACATTATGTCAACTCGGGTCGGGGACATATCCAATGTTTTTGCCGGTCAGGATATTCAGGATTCAATATTTCATTGATCGTATATATACTGCCATTAGTGATATCCTGACAATTCGATGGGCGTTGTGCTCCTCATTGGCTGCCAAATACTACGCAGATCAGCCGGTTTGCGCATTGTCAACTCTGTGTCCTGTCAAATACATTGTAATTGCAGATTATCATGTTACGCTCAAGTATTTATTTAAACGTATCTCCGCTGCTATTAGTGGTATGTCGACAACTCGATACGCGTGATACTCCACATTCCCTGCCAAATACAGCGCACCTGCTCCTGTTTGCATTATGTCAACTGGGGCCGAAGACGATTGCAATGTTGTTGCAGTACACCATATTCAGGATCCAATATTTCATTGAACGTACATACACTGCCATTGGTGATATCCCGACAATTCGATGCGCGTTATACTCCTCATTCGCTGCAGAATACTACGTACATCAACCGCTTGGCGCATTGTCAACTCTGTGTCCTGTCAAATACATTGTAATTGCAGTTCATTATATTAGGCTCAAATATTTATTTAAACGTATCTCCGCTGCTATTCGTGGAATGTCGACAAATCTATGCGCGTTATACTCCTCATTTGCCGCCAAATACGGGGGACCTGCTCCTGTTCACATTATGTCAACTGGGGTCGAAGACAAATGCAATATTGTTGTAGTACTGCATATTCAGGATTCAATATTTCATTGAACGGATCTACACTGCTATTAGTGATATCTTGACAAATCTATGCGCGCTATACTCCTCATTTGCCGCCAAATAAAGCGGACCTGCTCCTGTTTACATGAAGTCAACTGGGGTCGAGGACAATTGCAATGTTGTTGCAGTAAAGCATATTCAGGAATCAATATTTCATTGAACAGACCTACACTGCTATTTGTGATATCTCGTCAATTCGATGCGCGGTATGCCGCACAGTTGCTACCAAATAGAGCGCAAATCAGCCACTTTGCGCTATGTAAACTCAGGTCCGTGCCGAATTCATTGCAATTGTATTTTTGCGTATTTAGGCTTATGTATTCAATTAAACGTATCTCCGGTGCAATAGGTGGTATGGCTACAATTCGTTGCGCGTGATACTCCACATTCCCTGCCAAATACGGCACACCTGCTCCTGTTTACATTATCTCAATACGGATCGAGGGCAAATGCATTGTTTTTGCAGTACTGCATATACAGGATTAAATACTTCATTGAACGTATATACACTGCTATTGGTGATATCCCGACAATTCGACGCGCGTGATACTCCACCTTTCCTGCCAAATACAGCGCACCTGCTCCTCTTTACAATATGTCAACTCGGGTCGAGGACTAATGGAATGTTGTTGCAGTACTGCATATTCAGTATTCAATGCTTCATTGAACGGATCTACACTGCTATTGGTGATATCCCGACAACTCGATGCGCGTTGTACTCTTCATTTGCTGCCAAATACTACGCACATCAGCCGGTTTACGCATTGTCAACTCTGTGTCCTGTCAAATACAATGTAATTGTAGTTTATCATATTAGGCTCAAACCTTTATTTAAACGTATCTCCGCTGCTATTCGTGGTATGTCGACAATTCGAAGCGCTTTACACACCACATTTGCTGCCAAATACAGCGCACATGCTCCCGTTTACATTTTGCCAACTCGGGTCGAGGTCAAATCCAATGTTATTGCTATGCTGCTTATCCAGGCTTCAATTATCAATTGAACGAATCTGTACTACTATTGGTGATATGTCGACAATTCGATGCGCGCTATCCCGTAAATTTGCTGCAAGAAATAGCGCACAGCAACCAGTTTGCGCAATGTCAACTCTGTGTCCTATCAAATACAGCGTTATTCATGTTTTGCATAGTCAGTTTTAAATATTCATTTGAGCGTATTCCAGTTTCTATTCCAGATATCTCGATAGCTCGATACGCGTTAAACTCCACATTTGCTGCCAAATAGAGCGCACTTGCAACTGTTTACATTAAGTAATCTCGGATCGAGGTCAAATCCAATGCTATTGCTGTACTGCATATTCAGGAATCAATATTCCATTGAAATTTTCTACACTGCTATTGGTGATATCCCGACAATTCGATGCGCGTTATACTCCTAATTCGATGCCAAATACTATGCACATCAGCCGGTTTGCGCATTGTTAACTCTGTGTCCTGTCAAATACATTGTAATTGCAGTTTATCATATTAGGCTCAAGTATTTATTTAAGCGTATCTCCGCTGCTATTCGTGGTATGTCGACAAATCTATGCGCGCTATACTCCTCATTTGCCGCCAAATACAGGGGACCTGCTCCTGTTCACATTATGTCAACTGGGGTCGAAGACAAATACAATGGTTTTGTAGTACTGCATATTCCGTATTCAATACTTCATTGAATGTATCTACACTGCTATTGGTGATATGCCGACAATTCGATGCGCCTGATACTCCACATTCCCTGCCAAAAACAGCGCACCTGCTCCTGTTTACATTATGTCAACTCGGGTCCAGTAAAATGCAATGTTTTTGCAGTACAGCACATTCAGAATTCAATATTCCATTGAACGGATCTACACTGCTATTGGTGATATCTCGTCAATTCGATGCGCGCTATACCGCACAGTTGTTGCCAAATAGAGCGCAAATCAGCCACTTTGCGCTATGTCAACTGAGGTCCCTTCCTAATTCATTGAAATTGTAGTTTTGCACATTTAGTCTTATGTATTCAATTAAACGTATCTCCGGTGCTATTGGTGGTATGCCTGCAATTCGATGCTCGTTATGCTCCACAGTTGCCGCCAAGCAGCGGACCTACTACTGTTTATATCATATCAACTGGGGTCGAAGACAAATGCAATGTTCTTGTAGTACTGCATACTCAGGGTTCAATACTTCATTGAACGTATCTACACTGCGACTGGAGATATTTCGTCAACTCCATGCGTCTTGTACTCCACATTTCCTGCCGAATACAGCACTCCTGCTCCTGTTTACATTATGTCAACTCGGGTCGAGGGCAAATGCAATGTTTTTGCAGAACAGCATATTCAGCATTCAATATTTCATTCAACGTAAATACACTGCTGTTGGTGATATCCCGACAATTCGATGCGCGTGATACTCCACATTCGATGCCAAATACTACGCACATCAGCCGGTTTGCGCATTATCAACTCTGTGTCCTGTCAAATACATTGCAATCGCAGTTTATCATATTAGGCTCAATTATTTATTTAAACGAATCTCCGCTGCTATTCGTGGTATGTCGACAAATTTATGCGCGATATACTTCTCATTTGCCGCCAAATACAGCGCACCTGCTCCTGTTTACATTATATCAACTTGGGTCGAGGACAAATGCAACGTTTTTGTAGTACTGCATATACTGGATTAAATACTTCATTGAACAGATCTACACTGCTATTTGTGATTTCTCGTCAATTCCATGCGCGGTATACCTCACAGTTGCTGCCAAATAGAGCGCAAATCTGCCACTTTGCGCTATGCCAACTCCGGTCCCTGCCTAATTCATTGTAATTGTAGTTTTGCATATTTAGGCCTAAGTATTCAATTGAACGGATCTCCGGTGCTATTGGTGGTATGGCTACAATTCGTTGCGCGTGATACTCCACATTCCCTGCCAAATACGGCACACCTGCTCCTGTTTACATTATCTCAATACGGATCGAGGGCAAATGCATTGTTTTTGCAGTACTGCATATACAGGATTAAATACTTCATTGAACGTATATACACTGCTATTGGTGATATCCCGACAATTCGACGCGCGTGATACTCCACCTTTCCTGCCAAATACAGCGCACCTGCTCCTCTTTACAATATGTCAACTCAGGTCGAGGACAAATGCAATGTTGCTGCAGTACAGCACATTTAGGATTCAATATTTCATTGAACGGATCTACACTGCTATTTGTGATATCTCGTCAATTCGATGCGCGGTATACCGCACAGTTGCTGCCAAATAGAGCGCAAATCAGCCACTTTGCGCTATGTCAACTCTGCTCCCTGCCCAATTCATTGTAATTGTGGTTTAGCATATTTAGGCCTAAGTGTTCAATTAAACGGATCTCCGGTGCTATTGGTGGTATGCCTACAATTCGATGCGCGTTATGCTCTACAGTTGCCGCCAAATACAGCATACCTGCCCCTGTTTACTTTATATCAACTTAGGTTAAGGACAAATGCAACGTTTTTGTAGTACTGCATATTCAGGATTCAATACTTCATTGAATGTATCTATATTGCTATTGGTCATATCACGACAATTCGAAGCGAGTTGTACTCCAAATTCCCTGCCAAACACAGCGCACCTGCTCCTGTTTACATTATCTCAACTCGGGTCGAGGACAAATGCAATGTTGCTGCAGTACAGCATATTCGGGATTCAACATTTCATTGAACGTATATACGCTGCTATTGGTCATATCACGACAATTCGATGCGCGTGATACTCCACATTTCCTACCCAATACAGCGCACCTGTTCTTGTTTACATTGTGTCAACACGGATCGAGGACAAATGCCATGTTGTTGCAGTGCAGCATATACAGGATTCAATGTTTGATTGAACGTATATACACTGCCGTGGTGATATCCCGACAATTCGATGCGCATGATACTCCACATTTCCTGCCAAATACAGCGCACCTGCTCCTGTTTACAATATGTCAACTCGGGTCGAGGACAAATGCAATGTTGCTGCAGTACAGCATATTCAGGATTCAATATTTCATTGAACGTATATACACTGCTATTCGCCATATCCCGACAGTTCGATGCGAGTTGTACTCCGCATTCCCTGCCAAGTACTACGTTCATCAGAGTGTTTGCGCATTGTCAACTCTGTGTCCTGTCAAGTACATTGTAATTGCAGATTGTCATATTAGACTCAATTATTTATTTAAACGTATCTACGCTGCTATTCGTGGTATGTCGACAAATCTGTGCGCGTTATATTCCTCATTTGCCGCCAAATACAGCGCACCTGCTCCTGCTTACATTGTATCAAGTGTGGTCGAGGACAAATGCATTGTTTTTGCAGTACAGCACATTCAGGATTCAATATTTCATTGAACGGATCTACACTGCTATTTGTGATATCTCGCCAATTCGATGCGCGGTATACCGAACAGTTGCTGCCAAATAGAGCGCAAATCAGCCACTGTGCGCTATGTCAACTCAGGCCCCTGCCTAATTCATTGTAATTGTAGTTTTGCATGTTTAGGCTTAAGTATTCAATTAAACGTATCTCCGGTGCTATTGGTGGTATGCCTACAATTTGATGCGCGTTATACTCCACAGTTGCCGCCGAATACAGCGCTCCTGTCTCTGTTTACATTATGTCTACTTGGGTCGAGGACAAAAGCAACGTTGTTGTAGTACTGCATTTTCAGGATTCAATACTTCATTGAATGTATCTACACTGCTATTGGTCGTATCACGACAATTCGATGCGCGTGATACTACACATTTCCTGCCAAATACGGCACACCTGCTCCTTTTTACATTATGTGAACTCGGGTCGAGGACAAATCCAATGTTTTTGCAGTACAGGATATTCAGGATTGAATATGTCATTGGACGTATATACACTGCTATTGGTGATATCCTGACAATTCGATGCGCCTTATACTCCTCATTCGCTGCCAAATACTACGCACATCAGCCGGTTTGCGCTGTCAACTCTGTGTCCTTTCAAATACATTGTAATTGCAGTTTATCATATTAGGCTCAAGTATATATTTAAACGTATCTCCGCTGCTATACGTGGTATGTCGACAAATCTATGCGCGTTATACTCCTCATTTGCCGCCAAATACAGCGCACCTGCTTCTGTTTACATTATGTCAACTCGGATCGAGGACAAATGCCATGTTGTTGCAGTACAGCATATTCAGGATTCAATATTTCATTGATCGTATATACACTGCCATTAGTGATACCCTGACAATTCCATGCGCGTTGTGCTCCTCATTGGCTGCCAAATACTACGCAGATCAGCCGGTTTGCGCATTGTCAACTCTGTGTCCTGTCAAATACATTGTAATTGCAGTTTATCATATTAGGTTCAGGTATTTATTAAAACGTATCTCCGCTGCTATTCGTGGTACCTCGACAAATCTATGCGCGTTATACTCCTCATTCGCCGCCAAATACAGCGCACCTGCTCCTGTTTACATTATATCAACTTGGGTCGAGGACAAATGCAACGTTTTTGTAGTACTGCATATACTGGATTAAATACTTCATTGGACGTATATACACTGCTATTGGTGATATCCCGACAATTCGATGCGCGTGAAACTATGCATTTCCTGCCAAATACGGCACACCTGCTCCTGTTTGCATTATGTCAACTCGGGTCAAGGAAAAATGCAATGCTTTTGGAGTACAGCACATTCGGGACACAATATTTCATTGAACAGATCTACACTGCTATTTGTGATATCTCGTCAATTCCATGCGCGGTATACCTCACAGTTGCTGCCAAATAGAGCGCAAATCTGCCACTTTGCGCTATGCCAACTCCGGTCCCTGCCTAATTCATTGTAATTGTAGTTTTGCATATTTAGGCCTAAGTATTCAATTGAACGGATCTCCGGTGCTATTGGTGGTATGGCTACAATTCGTTGCGCGTGATACTCCACATTCCCTGCCAAATACGGCACACCTGCTCCTGTTTACATTATCTCAATACGGATCGAGGGCAAATGCATTGTTTTTGCAGTACTGCATATACAGGATTAAATACTTCATTGAACGTATATACACTGCTATTGGTGATATCCCGACAATTCGACGCGCGTGATACTCCACCTTTCCTGCCAAATACAGCGCACCTGCTCTTGTTTACATTGTGTCAACCGTGGTCGTGGACAAATGCATTGTTTTTGCAGTACAGCATATACCGGATTCAATACTTCATTGAACGTATATACACTGTTTTTGGTTATATCCCGACCATTTGATGAGCGTGGTACTACATGTTTCCTGCCAAATACGGCGCACCTGCTCCTGTTTACATTATGTCAACTCGGGTCGAGGACAAATCCAATGTTTTTGCAGTACAGCACATTCAGGATTCAATATTTCATTGAACGGATCTACACTGCGACTGGAGATATCTCGTCTATTCGATGCGCGGTATACCGCACACTTCCTGCCAAATAGAGCGCAAATCAGCCATTGTGCGCTGTGTCAACTCAGGTCCTTGCCAAATTCATTGTAATTGTCGTTTTGCATATTTAGGCCTAAGTATTCAATTAAACGGATCTCCGGTGCTATTGATGGTATGCCTACAATTCGATGCGCATTATACTCCACATTCCCTGCCAAATACAGCGCACCTGCTCCTGTTTACATTATGTCAACTGGGGTCGAAGACAAATGCAATGTTCTTGTAGTACTGCATACTCAGGACTCAATACTTCATTGAACGTATCTACACTGCGACTGGAGATATTTCGTCAATTCCATGCGTCTTGTACTCCACATTCCCTGCCAAATACAGCGCACCGGCTCCTGTTTACATTATGTCAACTCGGGTCGAGGACACATGCAATGTTGTTGCAGTACAGCATACTCAGGACTCAATACTTCATTGAACGTATCTACACTACTATTGGTGATATCACGACAATCCGATGCGCGTGATACCCCACATTTCCTGCCAAATACAGCGCACCTGCTCCTGTTTACATTATGGCAACTGGGGACGAAGACAAATGCAAAGATCTTGTAGTACTGCATACTCAGGATTCAATACTTCATTGAATGTATCTACACTGCTAATGGTGATATCCCGACAATTCGATGCGCATGATACTCTACATATCCTGCCAAATACAGCGCACCTGCTCCTGTTTACATTATGTCATTCGGGTCGAGGACAAATGCATTGTTTTTGCAGTACATCATGTACCGGATTCAATACTTCATTGAACGTATATACACTGCTATTGGTGATATCCCGACAATTACATGCGCGTGATACTCCACATTCCCTGCCAAATACAGCGCACCTGTTGCTGTTTACATTATGTCAACTCGGGTCGAGGACACACGCAATGTTGTTGCAGTACAGCATATACCGAATTCAATATTTCATTGAACGTATATACACTGCTATTCGTGATATGCCGACAATTCGAAGAGCGTTATACTCCTCATTCGCTGCGAAATACTACGCACATCAGAGAATTGGCGCATTGTCAACTCTGTGTCCTGTCAAATACATTGTATTTGCTGTTTATCATGTTAGGCTCAATTATTTAATTAAGCGTATCTCCGCTGCAATTCGTGGTATGTCGACAAATCTATGCGCGCTATACTCCGCAGTTGCAGCCAAACAGCGCACCTGCTTCTGTTCACATTATGTCATTCGGGTCGAGCACAAATGCATTGTTTTTGCAGTACATCATATACCGGATTCAATACTTCATTGAACGTACATACACTGCCATTGGTGGCATCCCGACAATTCGATACGCGTGAAACTCCACATTTCCTGCCACATACGGCGCACCTGTTGCTGTTTACATTATATCAACTCGGGTCGAGGACTAATGCAATGAAGTTGAAGTACTGCATATTCAGGATTCAATACTTCATTGAATGTGTCTACACTGCTATTGGTCCTATCACGACAATTCGGTGCGCGTGATACTCCACATTCCCTGCCAAATACAGCGCACCTGCTCTTGTTTACATTATGTCAATTGTGGTCGAGGACAAATGCATTGCTTTTGCAGTACAGCATATACCGGATTCAATACTTCATTGAACGTACATACACTGCCATTGGTGGCATCCCGACAATTCGATACGCGTGAAACTCCACATTTCCTGCCACATACGGCGCACCTGTTGTTGTTTACATTATATCAACTCGGGTCGAGGACTAATGCAATGCTGTTGCAGTACAGCATATTCATGATTCAATATTCCATTGAACGGATCTACACTGCTATTGGTAATATCCCGACAATTCGATGCGCGTTATACTCCTCATTCGCTGCAAAATACTACGCACATCAGCCGGTGTGCGCATTGACAACTCTGTGCCCTGTCAAATACATTGTAGTTGCAGTTTATCATATTAGGCACAAGTATTTATTTAAACGTATCACCGCTGCTATTCGTGGTATGTCGACAAATCTATGCGCGTTATACTCCTCATTTGCCGCCAAATACGGCGCCCCTGCTCCTATTTACATTATGTCATCTCGGGTCGAGGTCAAACGTTACGTTGTTGTAGTACTGCATATTCAGGATTCAATTCTTCATTGAATGTATCTACACTACTATTGGTGATATCACGACAATACGATGCGCGTAATACTCCACATTTTCTGCCAAATACAGCGCACCTGCTCCTGTTTACATTATGTCAACTCGGGTCGAGGACAAATCCTACGTTGATGTAGTACTGCATATTCAGGATTCAATATTTCATAGAACGGATCTACACTGCTATTGGTGATATCATGACAATTCGATGCGCGTGATACACCACATTCTCTGCCAAATACAGCGCACCTGCTCCTGTTTACATTATGTCAACTGGGGTCGAGGACACACGCAATGTTGTTGCAGTACTGCATATTCAGGATTCAATATTTCATTGAACGTATATACACCGCTATTGGTGATATCCCGTCAATTTGAAGCGTGTCATACTCCTCATTCGCTGCCAAATACTACGCACATCAGAGAGGTTGTGCATTGTCAACTCTGTGTCCTGTCAAATACATTGTATCTGCAGTTTATCATATTATGCACAAGTATTTATTTAAACGTATCTCCGCTGCTATTCGTGGTATGTCGACAAATCTATGCGCGATATACTCCTCATTTGCTGCCAAATACAGCGCACCTGCTCCGGTTTACATTATGTCAACTCGGATCGAGGACTAATGCAATGTTGTTATAGTATTGCATATTCAGGATTCAATACTTCATTGAATGTATCTACACTGCTATTGGTGATATCCCGACAATTCGATGCGCGTTATACTCCACAGCTGCCGCCAAACAGCGCACCTGCTCCTGTTTACATTATGTCAACTCGGGTCGAGGACAAATCCAATGTTTTTGCAGTACAGGATATTCAGAATTCAATATTTCATTGATCGTATATACACTGCTATCAGTGAAATCCTGACAATTCGAAGCGCCTTATACTCCTCATTCGCTGCCAAATACAACGCACATCAACCGGTTTGCGCAATATCAATTCTGTCTCCCTGTCAAATCCATTGGAATTGCAGTTTAGCATATTTAGGAATAAGTATTCAATTAAACGTGTCTCCGCTGCTATTGGTGGTAAGTCCAGAATTTGATGCGCTTTATACCCCACATTTGCTGCCAAATACAGCGCACGTGCTCTTGATTACATTATGTCAACTGGGGTCGAGGACGAATCCAATGTTTTTGCAGTACAGGATATTCAGGATTCAATATTTCATTGATCGTATATACACTGCTATCAGTGAAATCCTGACAATTCGATGCGCGTTGTACTCCTCATTCGCTGCCAAATACTACGCAGATCAGCCGGTTTGCGCATTGTCAACTCTGTGTCCTGTCAAATACATTGTAATTGCAGCTTATCATATTCGGCTCAAGTATTTATTTAAACGTATCTCCGCTGCTATTAGTGGTATGTCGACAAATCGATGCGCGTTATACTCCTCATTTGCCGCCAAATACAGCGGACCTGCACCTGATTACATTATGTCAACTGGGGTCGAGGACGAATCCAATGTTTTTGCAGTACAGGATATTCAGGATTCAATATTTCATTGAACGTATATACACTGCTATTGGTGATATCCTGACAATTCGATGCGCGTGATACTCCACATTCCCTGGCAAATACTACGCAGATCAGCCGGTTTGCGCATTGTCAACTCTGTGTCCTGTCAAATACGTTGTATTTGCAGTTTATCATATTAGGCTCAAGTATTTATTTAAACGTATCTCCGCTGCTATTAGTAGTATGTCGACAAATCTATGCGCGTTATACTCCTCATTTGCCGCCAAATACAGCGGACCTGCTCCTGATTACATTATGTCAACCCGGGTCGAGGACAATTGTAATGTAGTTGTAGTACTGCATATTCAGGATTCAATTCTTCATTGAATGTATCTACACTGCTATTGGTCATATCACGACAATCGGTGCGCGTGATACTCCACATTCCCAACCAAATACAGCGCACCTGCTCCTGTTTACATTATTTCAACTCGGGTCAAGGAAAAATGCAATGCTTTTGCAGTACAGCACATTCAGGATTCGATATTTCATTGAACGTATCTACACTGCTATTTGTGATATCTCGTCAATTCGATGCGCGGTATACCGCACAGTTGCAGCCAAATACAGCGCACCTGCCCCTGTTTACATTATATCAACTTGGGTCGAGGACAAATGCAACGATTTTGTAGTACTGCATATTCAGGATTCAATACTTCAATGAATGTATCTACACTGCTATCGGTCATATCACGACAATTCGATCCGCGTGATACACCACAATCCCTGCCAAATACAGCGCACCTGCTCTTGTTTACATTGTGTCAACCGTGGTCGTGGACAAATGCATTGTTTTTGCAGTACAGCATATACCGGATTCAATACTTCATTGAACGTATATACACTGTTTTTGGTTATATCCCGACCATTTGATGAGCGTGGTACTACATGTTTCCTGCCAAATACGGCGCACCTGCTCCTGTTTACATTATGTCAACTCGGGTCGAGGACAAATCCAATGTTTTTGCAGTACAGCACATTCAGGATTCAATATTTCATTGAACGGATCTACACTGCGACTGGAGTTATCTCGTCTATTCGATGCGCGGTATACCGCACACTTCCTGCCAAATAGAGCGCAAATCAGCCATTGTGCGCTGTGTCAACTCAGGTCCTTGCCAAATTCATTGTAATTGTCGTTTTGCATATTTAGGCCTAAGTATTCAATTAAACGGATCTCCGGTGCTATTGATGGTATGCCTACAATTCGATGCGCATTATACTCCACATTCCCTGCCAAATACAGCGCACCTGCTCCTGTTTACATTATGTCAACTGGGGTCGAAGACAAATGCAATGTTCTTGTAGTACTGCATACTCAGGACTCAATACTTCATTGAACGTATCTACACTGCGACTGGAGATATTTCGTCAATTCCATGCGTCTTGTACTCCACATTCCCTGCCAAATACAGCGCACCTGCTCCTGTTTACATTATGTCAACTCGGGTCGAGGACAAATGCAATGTTGTTGCAGTACAGCATACTCAGGATTCAATACTTCATTGAACGTATCTACACTGCTATTGGTGATATCACGACAATCCGATGCGCGTGATACTCCACATTTCCTGCCAAATACAGCGCACCTGCTCCTGTTTACATTATGGCAACTGGGGACGAAGACAAATGCAAAGATCTTGTAGTACTGCATACTCAGGATTCAATACTTCATTGAATGTATCTACACTGCTATTGGTGATATCCCGACAATTCGATGCGCATGATACTCTACATATCCTGCCAAATACAGCGCACCTGCTCCTGTTTACATTATGTCATTCGGGTCGAGGACAAATGCATTGTTTTTGCAGTACATCATATACCGGATTCAATACTTCATTGAACGTATATACACTGCTATTGGTGATATCCCGACAATTACATGCGCGTGATACTCCACATTCCCTGCCAAATACAGCGCACGTGTTGCTGTTTACATTATGTCAACTCGGGTCGAGGACACACGCAATGTTGTTGCAGTACAGCATATACCGAATTCAATATTTCATTGAACGTATATACACTGCTATTCGTGATATGCCGACAATTCGAAGAGCGTTATACTCCTCATTCGCTGCGAAATACTACGCACATCAGAGAATTGGCGCATTGTCAACTCTGTGTCCTGTCAAATACATTGTATTTGCTGTTTATCATGTTAGGCTCAATTATTTAATTAAGCGTATCTCCGCTGCAATTCGTGGTATGTCGACAAATCTATGCGCGCTATACTCCGCAGTTGCAGCCAAACAGCGCACCTGCTTCTGTTCACATTATGTCATTCGGGTCGAGCACAAATGCATTGTTTTTGCAGTACATCATGTACCGGATTCAATACTTCATTGTACGTACATACACTGCCATTGGTGGCATCCCGACAATTCGATACGCGTGAAACTCCACATTTCCTGCCACATACGGCGCACCTGTTGCTGTTTACATTATATCAACTCGGGTCGAGGACTAATGCAATGAAGTTGAAGTACTGCATATTCAGGATTCAATACTTCATTGAATGTGTCTACACTGCTATTGGTCCTATCACGACAATTCGATGCGCGTGATACTCCACATTCCCTGCCAAATACAGCGCACCTGCTCTTGTTTACATTATGTCAATTGTGGTCGAGGACAAATGCATTGCTTTTGCAGTACAGCATATACCGGATTCAATACTTCATTGAACGTACATACACTGCCATTGGTGGCATCCCGACAATTCGATACGCGTGAAACTCCACATTTCCTGCCACATACGGCGCACCTGTTGTTGTTTACATTATATCAACTCGGGTCGAGGACTAATGCAATGCTGTTGCAGTACAGCATATTCATGATTCAATATTCCATTGAACGGATCTACACTGCTATTGGTAATATCCCGACAATTCGATGCGCGTTATACTCCTCATTCGCTGCAAAATACTACGCACATCAGCCGGTGTGCGCATTGACAACTCTGTGCCCTGTCAAATACATTGTAGTTGCAGTTTATCATATTAGGCACAAGTATTTATTTAAACGTATCACCGCTGCTATTCGTGGTATGTCGACAATTCTATGCGCGATATACTCCTCATTTGCTGCCAAATACAGCGCACCTGCTCCGGTTTACATTATGTCAACTCGGATCGAGGACTAATGCAATGTTGTTATAGTATTGCATATTCAGGATTCAATACTTCATTGAATGTATCTACACTGCTATTGGTGATATCCCGACAATTCGATGCGCGTTATACTCCTCATTCGCTGCAGAATACTACGCACATCAGCCGGTTGGCGCATTGTCAACTCTGTGTCCTGTCAAATACATTGTATTTGCAGTTTATCATATTATGCACAAGAATTTATTTAAACGTATCTCCGCTGCTATTCGTGGTATGTCGACAAATCTATGCGCGCTATACTCCGCAGTTGCAGCCAAACAGCGCACCTGCTTCTGTTCACATTATGTCATTTGGGTCGAGCACAAATGCATTGTTTTTGCAGTACATCATATACCGGATTCAATACTTCATTGAACGTACATACACTGCCATTGGTGGCATCCCGACAATTCGATACGCGTGAAACTCCACATTTCCTGCCACATACGGCGCACCTGTTGCTGTTTACATTATATCAACTCGGGTCGAGGACTAATGCAATGAAGTTGAAGTACTGCATATACCGAATTCAATACTTCATTGAATATATCTACACTGCTATTTGGTGATATCACGACAATTCGATGCGCGTGATACTCCACATTCGCTACCAAATACAGCGCACGTGCTCTTGTTTGCATTATGTCTTCTCGTGTCGAGGACAAACGCAATGTTGTTGCAGCACTGCTTTTCCTGGATTCAATACTTCATTGAACGCATCTACAGTGCGACTGAAGATAATTCTTCAATTCTATGCGTCTTGTACTCCACATTTTCTGCCAAATACAGCGCACCTGCTCCTGTTTACATTATGTCAACTCGGGTCGAGGACAAATGCTACGTTGTTGTAGTACTGCATATTCATGATTCAATTCTTCATTGAATGTATCTACACTGCTATTGGTTATAACACGACAATTCGATGCGCGTGATACTCCACATTCCCTGCCAAATACAGCGCACCTGCTCCTGTTTACATTATGTCAACTCGGGTCGAGGACAAATCCTACGTTGATGTAGTACTGCATATTCAGGATTCAATATTCCATTGAACGGATCTACACTGCTATTGGTGATATCACGACAATTCGATGCGCGTGATACTCCACATTCCCTGCCAAATACAGCGCACCTGCTCCTGTTTACATTATGTCAACTCGGGTCGAGGACAAATGCTACGTTGTTGTAGTACTGCATATTCAGGATTCAATATTTCATAGAACGGATCTACACTGCTATTTGTGATATCTCGTCAATTCGATGCGCGGTATACCGCACAGCTGCTGCCAAATAGAGCGCAAATCAGCCACTGTGCGCTCTGTCAACTCAGGTCACTGCCTAATTCATTGTAATTGTATTTTTGCATATTTAGGCTGATGTATTCAATTAAACGTACCTCCGGTGCTAGAGGTGGTATGCCTACAATTCGATGCGCGTTATGCTCCACAGTTGCCGCCAAATAGCGCACCTGTGCCTGTTTACATTATATCAACTTGGGTCGAGGACAAATGCAACGTTGTTGTAGTACTGCTTATTCAGGATTCAATACTTCATTGAATGTATCTACACTGCTATTGGTGATATCACGACAATCCGATGAGCGTGATACTCCGCATTCCCTGCCAAATACAGCGCACCTGCTCCTGTTTACATTATGTCAACTCGGGTCGAGGACAAATGCTACGTTGTTGTAGTACTGCATATTCAGGATTCAATTCTTCATTGAATGTATCTACACTGCTATTGGTGATATCACGACAATTCGATGCGCGTGATACTCCACATTCCCTGCCAAATACAGCGCACCTGCTCCTGTTTACATTATGTCACCTCGGGTCGAGGACAAATGCTACGTTGTTGTAGTACTGCATATTCAGGATTCAATTTTTCATAGAACGGATCTACACTGCTATTTGTGATATCTCGTCAATTCGATGTGCGGTATACCGCACAGCTGCTGCCAAATAGAGCGCAAATCAGCCACTGTGCGCTCTGTCAACTCAGGTCCCTGCCTAATTCTTTGTAATTGTAGTTTTGCATATTTAGGCTTATGTATTCAATTAAACTTATCTCCGCTGCTATTCGTGGTATGTCGACAAATCCATGCGCGTTATGCTCCACAGTTGCCGCCAAATAGCGCACCTGCGCCTGTTTACATTATATCAACTTGGGTCGAGGACGAATCCAATGTTTTTGCAGTACAGGATATTCAGGATTCAATATTTCATTGAACGTATATACACTGCTATTGGTGATATCCTGACAATTCGATGCGCGTGATACTCCACATTCCCTGGCAAATACTACGCAGATCAGCCGGTTTGCGCATTGTCAACTCTGTGTCCTGTCAAATACGTTGTATTTGCTGTTTATCATATTAGGCTCAAGTATTTATTTAAACGTATCTCCGCTGCTATTAGTAGTATGTCGACAAATCTATGCGCGTTATACTCCTCATTTGCCGCCAAATACAGCGGACCTGCTCCTGATTACATTATGTCAACCCGGGTCGAGGACAATTGTAATGTAGTTGTAGTACTGCATATTCAGGATTCAATTCTTCATTGAATGTATCTACACTGCTATTGGTCATATCACGACAATCGGTGCGCGTGATACTCCACATTCCCAACCAAATACAGCGCACCTGCTCCTGTTTACATTATTTCAACTCGGGTCAAGGAAAAATGCAATGCTTTTGCAGTACAGCACATTCAGGATTCGATATTTCATTGAACGTATCTACACTGCTATTTGTGATATCTCGTCAATTCGATGCGCGGTATACCGCACAGTTGCAGCCAAATACAGCGCACCTGCCCCTGTTTACATTATATCAACTTGGGTCGAGGACAAATGCAACGATTTTGTAGTACTGCATATTCAGGATTCAATACTTCAATGAATGTATCTACACTGCTATCGGTCATATCACGACAATTCGATCCGCGTGATACACCACAATCCCTGCCAAATACAGCGCACCTGCTCTTGTTTACATTGTGTCAACCGTGGTCGTGGACAAATGCATTGTTTTTGCAGTACAGCATATACCGGATTCAATACTTCATTGAACGTATATACACTGTTTTTGGTTATATCCCGACCATTTGATGAGCGTGGTACTACATGTTTCCTGCCAAATACGGCGCACCTGCTCCTGTTTACATTATGTCAACTCGGGTCGAGGACAAATCCAATGTTTTTGCAGTACAGCACATTCAGGATTCAATATTTCATTGAACGGATCTACACTGCGACTGGAGTTATCTCGTCTATTCGATGCGCGGTATACCGCACACTTCCTGCCAAATAGAGCGCAAATCAGCCATTGTGCGCTGTGTCAACTCAGGTCCTTGCCAAATTCATTGTAATTGTCGTTTTGCATATTTAGGCCTAAGTATTCAATTAAACGGATCTCCGGTGCTATTGATGGTATGCCTACAATTCGATGCGCATTATACTCCACATTCCCTGCCAAATACAGCGCACCTGCTCCTGTTTACATTATGTCAACTGGGGTCGAAGACAAATGCAATGTTCTTGTAGTACTGCATACTCAGGACTCAATACTTCATTGAACGTATCTACACTGCGACTGGAGATATTTCGTCAATTCCATGCGTCTTGTACTCCACATTCCCTGCCAAATACAGCGCACCTGCTCCTGTTTACATTATGTCAACTCGGGTCGAGGACAAATGCAATGTTGTTGCAGTACAGCATACTCAGGACTCAATACTTCATTGAACGTATCTACACTGCTATTGGTGATATCACGACAATCCGATGCGCGTGATACCCCACATTTCCTGCCAAATACAGCGCACCTGCTCCTGTTTACATTATGGCAACTGGGGACGAAGACAAATGCAAAGATCTTGTAGTACTGCATACTCAGGATTCAATACTTCATTGAATGTATCTACACTGCTATTGGTGATATCCCGACAATTCGATGCGCATGATACTCTACATATCCTGCCAAATACAGCGCACCTGCTCCTGTTTACATTATGTCATTCGGGTCGAGGACAAATGCATTGTTTTTGCAGTACATCATATACCGGATTCAATACTTCATTGAACGTATATACACTGCTATTGGTGATATCCCGACAATTACATGCGCGTGATACTCCACATTCCCTGCCAAATACAGCGCACGTGTTGCTGTTTACATTATGTCAACTCGGGTCGAGGACACACGCAATGTTGTTGCAGTACAGCATATACCGAATTCAATATTTCATTGAACGTATATACACTGCTATTCGTGATATGCCGACAATTCGAAGAGCGTTATACTCCTCATTCGCTGCGAAATACTACGCACATCAGAGAATTGGCGCATTGTCAACTCTGTGTCCTGTCAAATACATTGTATTTGCTGTTTATCATGTTAGGCTCAATTATTTAATTAAGCGTATCTCCGCTGCAATTCGTGGTATGTCGACAAATCTATGCGCGCTATACTCCGCAGTTGCAGCCAAACAGCGCACCTGCTTCTGTTCACATTATGTCATTCGGGTCGAGCACAAATGCATTGTTTTTGCAGTACATCATATACCGGATTCAATACTTCATTGTACGTACATACACTGCCATTGGTGGCATCCCGACAATTCGATACGCGTGAAACTCCACATTTCCTGCCACATACGGCGCACCTGTTGCTGTTTACATTATATCAACTCGGGTCGAGGACTAATGCAATGAAGTTGAAGTACTGCATATTCAGGATTCAATACTTCATTGAATGTGTCTACACTGCTATTGGTCCTATCACGACAATTCGATGCGCGTGATACTCCACATTTCCTGCCACATACGGCGCACCTGTTGTTGTTTACATTATATCAACTCGGGTCGAGGACTAATGCAATGCTGTTGCAGTACAGCATATTCATGATTCAATATTCCATTGAACGGATCTACACTGCTATTGGTAATATCCCGACAATTCGATGCGCGTTATACTCCTCATTCGCTGCAAAATACTACGCACATCAGCCGGTGTGCGCATTGACAACTCTGTGCCCTGTCAAATACATTGTAGTTGCAGTTTATCATATTAGGCACAAGTATTTATTTAAACGTATCACCGCTGCTATTCGTGGTATGTCGACAAATCTATGCGCGATATACTCCTCATTTGCTGCCAAATACAGCGCACCTGCTCCGGTTTACATTATGTCAACTCGGATCGAGGACTAATGCAATGTTGTTATAGTATTGCATATTCAGGATTCAATACTTCATTGAATGTATCTACACTGCTATTGGTGATATCCCGACAATTCGATGCGCGTTATACTCCTCATTCGCTGCAGAATACTACGCACATCAGCCGGTTGGCGCATTGTCAACTCTGTGTCCTGTCAAATACATTGTATTTGCAGTTTATCATATTATGCACAAGAATTTATTTAAACGTATCTCCGCTGCTATTCGTGGTATGTCGACAAATCTATGCGCGCTATACTCCGCAGTTGCAGCCAAACAGCGCACCTGCTTCTGTTCACATTATGTCATTTGGGTCGAGCACAAATGCATTGTTTTTGCAGTACATCATATACCGGATTCAATACTTCATTGAACGTACATACACTGCCATTGGTGGCATCCCGACAATTCGATACGCGTGAAACTCCACATTTCCTGCCACATACGGCGCACCTGTTGCTGTTTACATTATATCAACTCGGGTCGAGGACTAATGCAATGAAGTTGAAGTACTGCATATACCGAATTCAATACTTCATTGAATATATCTACACTGCTATTTGGTGATATCACGACAATTCGATGCGCGTGATACTCCACATTCGCTACCAAATACAGCGCACGTGCTCTTGTTTGCATTATGTCTTCTCGTGTCGAGGACAAACGCAATGTTGTTGCAGCACTGCTTTTCCTGGATTCAATACTTCATTGAACGCATCTACAGTGCGACTGAAGATAATTCTTCAATTCTATGCGTCTTGTACTCCACATTTTCTGCCAAATACAGCGCACCTGCTCCTGTTTACATTATGTCAACTCGGGTCGAGGACAAATGCTACGTTGTTGTAGTACTGCATATTCATGATTCAATTCTTCATTGAATGTATCTACACTGCTATTGGTTATAACACGACAATTCGATGCGCGTGATACTCCACATTCCCTGCCAAATACAGCGCACCTGCTCCTGTTTACATTATGTCAACTCGGGTCGAGGACAAATCCTACGTTGATGTAGTACTGCATATTCAGGATTCAATATTTCATAGAACGGATCTACACTGCAATTGGTCATATCACGACAATTCGATGCGCCTGATAAACCACATTCCCTGCCAAATACAGCGCACCTGCTCCTGTTTACATTATGTCAACTCGGGTCGAGGACAAATGCTACGTTGTTGTAGTACTGCATATTCAGGATTCAATATTTCATAGAACGGATCTACACTGCTATTTGTGATATCTCGTCAATTCGATGCGCGGTATACCGCACAGCTGCTGCCAAATAGAGCGCAAATCAGCCACTGTGCGCTCTGTCAACTCAGGTCACTGCCTAATTCATTGTAATTGTATTTTTGCATATTTAGGCTGATGTATTCAATTAAACGTACCTCCGGTGCTAGAGGTGGTATGCCTACAATTCGATGCGCGTTATGCTCCACAGTTGCCGCCAAATAGCGCACCTGTGCCTGTTTACATTATATCAACTTGGGTCGAGGACAAATGCAACGTTGTTGTAGTACTGCTTATTCAGGATTCAATACTTCATTGAATGTATCTACACTGCTATTGGTGATATCACGACAATCCGATGAGCGTGATACTCCGCATTCCCTGCCAAATACAGCGCACCTGCTCCTGTTTACATTATGTCAACTCGGGTCGAGGACAAATGCTACGTTGTTGTAGTACTGCATATTCAGGATTCAATTCTTCATTGAATGTATCTACACTGCTATTGGTGATATCACGACAATTCGATGCGCGTGATACTCCACATTCCCTGCCAAATACAGCGCACCTGCTCCTGTTTACATTATGTCACCTCGGGTCGAGGACAAATGCTACGTTGTTGTAGTACTGCATATTCAGGATTCAATTTTTCATAGAACGGATCTACACTGCTATTTGTGATATCTCGTCAATTCGATGTGCGGTATACCGCACAGCTGCTGCCAAATAGAGCGCAAATCAGCCACTGTGCGCTCTGTCAACTCAGGTCCCTGCCTAATTCTTTGTAATTGTAGTTTTGCATATTTAGGCTTATGTATTCAATTAAACTTATCTCCGCTGCTATTCGTGGTATGTCGACAAATCCATGCGCGTTATGCTCCACAGTTGCCGCCAAATAGCGCACCTGCGCCTGTTTACATTATATCAACTTGGGTCGAGGACAAATGCAACGATGTTGTAGTACTGCTTATTCAGGATGCAATACTTCATTGAATGTATCTACACTGCTATTGGTGATATCACGACAATCCGATGCGCGTGATACTCCGCATTCCCTGCCAAATACAGCGCACCTGCTCCCGTTTACATTATGTCAACTCGGGTCGAGGACAAATGCTACGTTATTGTAGTACTGCATATTCAGGATTCAATAATTCATAGAACGGATCTACACTGCTATTTGTGATATCTCGTCAATTCGATGCGCGGTATACCGCACAGCTGCTGCCAAATAGAGCGCCAATCAGCCACTGTGCGCTGTGTCAACTGAGGTCCCTGCCTAATTCATTGTAATTGTAGTTTTGCATATTCAGGCATAAGTATTCAATTAAACGTATCTCCGGTGCTATTGGTGGTACGCCTACAATTCGATGCGCGTGATACTCCACATTCCCTGCCATATACAGCGCACCTGCTCCTGTTTACATTATGTCAACTCGGGTCAAGGACAAATGCAATGTTTTTGCAGTACAGCACATGCAGGATTCAATACTTCATTGAATGTATCTACACTGCTATTGGTGATATCACGACAACTCGATGCGCGTGATACTCCACGTTCCCTGCCAAATACAGCGCACCTGCATCTGTTTACATTATGCCAACTCGGTTCCAGGACCAATGCAATGTTTTTGCAGTTCAGCACATTCAGGATTCAATATTTCATTGAACGGATCTACACTGCTATTGGGGATACCTCGACAATTCGATGCGCGGTATACCGCACACTTGCTGCCAAATAGAGCGGAAATCAGCCACTGTGCGCTATGACAACTCAGGTCCCTGCCTAATTCATTGTAATTGTAGTTTTGCATATTTAGGCTTATGTATTCAATTAAACGTATCTGCGGTGCTATAGGTGGTCTGCCTACAATTCGATGCGCATTATGCTCCACAGTTGCCGCCAAAGAGCACAGCTGCTGCTGTATACATTATGTCAACTCGTTTCGAGGACAAATGCAATGTTGCTGCAGTACAGTATATTCAGGACTCAATATTTCATTGAACGTATATACACTGCTATTCGTGATATCCCGACAATTTGAACCGCGTCATACTCCTCATTCGCTGCCAAATATTACGCAGATCAGAGAGTTTGCGCATTGTCAACTCTGTGTCCTGTCAAATACATTGTAATTGCAGTTTATCACATTAGGCACAAGTATGTATTTAAACGTATCCCCGCTGCTATTCGCGGTATATCGACAAATCTATGCGCGTTATACTCCTCATTTGCTGCCAAATACAGCGCACCTGCTCCCGTTTACATTATGTCAACTCGGGTCGAGGACAAATGCAATGTTGCTGCTGTACAGCACATTCAGGATTAAATATTTCATTGAACGAATCTATACTGCTATTTGTTACATCTCGTCAATGCGATGCGCGGTATATCGCACAGTTGCTGCCAAATAGAGCGCAAATCAGCCACTGTGCGCTGTGTCAACTCAGGTCCCTGCCTAATTCATTGTAATTGTAGTTTTGCGTATTCAGGCTTAGGTATTCAATTAAACGTATCTCCGGTGCTATTGGTGGTACGCCTACAATTCGATGCGCGTTATGCTCCACACTTGCCGCCAAACAGCGCACCTGCTCCTGTATACATTATGTCAACTCGTTTCGAGGACAAATGCAATGTTGCTGCAGTACAGCACATTCAGGATTAAATATTTCATTGAACGTATATACACTGCTATTCGTGATATCCCGACAATTAGAAGCGCGTTATACTCCACATTCCCTGGCAAATACAGCGCACCTGCTCCTGTTTACATTATGTCAACTCGGGTCAGGGACAAATGCAATGTTTTTGCAGTACACCACATTGAGGATTCAATATTTCATTGAACGAATCTATACTGCTATTTGTTACATCTCGTCAATGCGATGCGCGGTATATCGCACAGTTGCTGCCAAATAGAGCGCAAAGCAGCGATCTTGCGCTATGTCAACTCAGGTCACTGCCTAATTCATTGTAATTGTATTTTTGCTCATTTAGACTGATGTAATCAATTAAACGTGTCTCCGGTGCTATCTGGTGGTATGCCTACAATTCGATGCGCGTGATACTCCACATACCCTGCCATATACAGCGCACCTGCTCCTGTTTACATTATGTCAACTGGGGTCCGCGTACAATTGCCATGTTGTTGCAGTACAGCACATTCAGGATTCAATATTTCGTTGAACGGATCTACACTGCTATTTGTGATATCTCGTCAATTCGATGTGCGGTATACCGCACAATTGCTGCCAAATGGAGCGCAAATCAGCCACTTTGCGCTATGACAACTCAGGTCCCCTGCCTAATTCATTGTAATTGTAGTTTTGCATATTTAAGCTTATGTATTCAATTAAACGTATCTGCGGTGCTATAGGTGGTATGCCTAAAACTCGATGTGCGTTATGCTCCACAGTTGCCGCCAAATACAGCGCACCTGCTCCTGTTTACATTATGTCAACTGGGGTCGAAGACAAATTTAATGATCTTGTAGTACTGCATACTCAGGATTCAATACATCATTGAACGTATATACACTGCTATTCGTTATATCCCGACAATTCGAAACGCGTTATACTCCTCATTCGCTGCCAAATACTACGCACATCAGAGAGTTTGCTCATTGTCAACCCATGTCCTGTCAAGTACATTGAAATTGCAGTTTCTCATATTAGGCTCAAGTATTTATTTAAACGTATCTCCGCTGCCATTCGTGGTATGTTGACAAATCTATGCGCGTTATACTCCTCATTTGCCGCCAAATACAGCGTACCTGCTCCTGTTTACATTATGTCAACTGGGGTCGAGGACACATGCAATGCTGTTGTAGTACTGCATATTCAGGATTCAATACTTCACTGAATGTATCTACACTGCTACTGGAGATATTTCGTCAATTCGATACACGTGATACTCCACATTCCGTGCCAAATACATCGCACCTGCTCTTGTTTACATTACGTCAACTCGGGTCGTGGACAAATTCAATGTTGTTCCAGTACTGCATATCCAGGATTCAATATTTCATTGAACGAATCTACACAGCTATTGGTGATATCCCGACAATACGATGCGCTTGATACTCCACATTTCCTGCCAAATAAGGCACACCTGCTCCTGTTTACATTATGTCAACTCGGGTCGAGGACAAATGCAATGTTTTTGCAGTACTGCATATCCAGGATACAATACTTCATTGAATGTATCTACACTGCTACTGGAGATATTTCGTCTATTCCATGCGCCTTGTACTCCACATTTCCTGCCAAATACAGCGCACCTGCTCCTGTCTACATTATGTGTACTGGGGTTCGCGGGCAATTGCAATGTTGTTGTAGTACTGCATATTCAGGATTCAATATTTCATAGAACGGATCTACACTGCTATTTGTGATATCTCGTCAATTCGATGCGCGGTATACCGCACGGCTGCTGCCAAATAGAGCGCAAATCAGCCACTTTGCGCTATGTCAACTCAGGCCCCTGACTAATTCATTGTAACTGTAGCTTTGCATATTTAGGCTTTTTTATTCAATTAAACGTATCCCCGGTGCTATTGGTGGTATGCCTACCATTCAATGCGCGCTATGCTCCACAGTTTCAACCAAACAGCGTACCTGCTCCTGTTTACATTATGTCAACTCGGGTCGAGGACAAATGCAATGTTGTTGCAGTACAGCACAAACAGGATTCAATACTTCACTGAGCATATATACACTGCTCTTGGTGATATCCCGACAATCCGATGCGCGTGATACTCCACATTACCTGCCAGATACAGCGTACATGCTCCTCTTCACATTATGTCAACTCGTTTCGAGGACAAATGCAATGTTGCTGCAGTACAGCATATTCAGGATTCAACATTTCATTGAACGTACATACACTGCCATTGGTGATATCCCGACAATTCGATCCGCGTTATACTCCTCATTCGCTGCCAAATGCAACGCACATCAGCCGGTTTGCGCATTGTCAACTCTGTGTCCAGTCAAATACATTGTAATTGCATTTTATCATATTATGCACAAGTATTTATTTAAACGTATCTCCGCTGCTATTCCTGGTATGTCGACAAATCTATGCGCGTTATACTCCTCATTTGCCGCCAAACAGCGCACCTGCTCCTGTTTGCATTATGTCAACTCGGGTCGAGGACAAATGCAATGTTGCTGCAAGTACTGCATATTCAGGATTCAATATTTCATTGAACGTGAATACACTGTTATTGGTGACAACCCGACATCTCGATGCGCGTGATACTCCACATTGCCTGCCAAATACAGCGCACCTGCTCCTGTTTACATTATGTCAACTGGGGTCGAAGACAATTGCAATGTTGTTGCAGTACACCATATTCAGGATTCAATATTTCATTGAACGTACATATCCTGCTATTGGTGATATCCCGACAATTCGATGCGCGTTATTCTCTTCATTCGCTGCAGAATACTACGTACATCAGCCGGTTGGCGCATTGTCAACTCTGTGTCCTGTCAAATACATTGTAATTGCAGTTCATTATATTAGGCTCAAATATTTATTTAAACGTATCTCCGCTGCTATTCGTGGTATGTCGACAAATCTATGCGCGTTATACTCCTCATTTGCCGCCAAAAACAGGGGACCTGCTCCTGTTCACATTATGTCAACTGGGGTCGAAGAAGAATGCAATGTTGTTGTAGTACTGCATATTAAGGATTCAATATTTCATTGAACGGATCTACATTGCTAATGGTGATATCTCGTCAATTCGATGCGCGGTATGCCGCACAGTTGCTACCAAATAGTGCGCTAATCAGCCACTTTGCGCTATGTAAACGCAGGTCCCTGCCGAATTCATTGCAATTGTGTTTTTGCATATGTAGGCTTATGTATTCTATTAAACGTATCTCCGGTGCAATAGGTGGTATGCCTACATTTCGATGCGCGTTATGCTCCACAGCTGCCGCCAAACAGCGCACCTGCTCCTGTTTACATTATGTCAACTCGGGTCGGGGACAAATCCAATGTTTTTGCCGTTCAGGATATTCCAGATTCAATATTTCATTGATCGCATATACACTGCCATTAGTGATATCCTGACAATTCGATTCGCGTTATACTCCTCATTCGTGGCAGAATACTACGTACATCAGCCGGTTGGCGCATTGTCAACTCTGTGTCCTGTCAAATACATTGTAATTGCAGTTAATTATATTAGGCTCAAATATTTATTTAAACGTATCTCCGCTGCTATTCGTGGTATGTCGACAAATCTATGCGCGTTATACTCCTCATTTGCCGCCAAATACAGGGGACCTGCTCCTGTTCACATTATGTCAACTGGGGTCGAAGACAATTGCAATGTTGTTGCAGTACACCATATTCAGGATTCAATATTTCATTGAACGTATATACACTGCTATTCGTGATATCCCGACAATTCGAAGCGCGTTATACTCCTCATTCGCTGCCAAATACTACGCACATCAGAGAGTTTGCGCATTGTCAACTCTGTTTCCTGTCAAATAAATTGTATTTGCTGTTTATCATGTTAGGCTCAAGTATTTAGTTAAACGTATCTCCGCTGCTATTCGTGGTATGTCGACAAATCTATGCGCGTTATACTCCACAGTTGCCGCCAAACAGCGCACCTGCTCCTGTTTACATTATGTCATTCGGGTCGAGGACAAATGCATTGTTTTGGCAGTACATCATATACCGGATTCAATACTTGATTGAACGTACATACACTGCCATTGGTGATATCCCGACAATTCGATGCGCGTGATACTCCACATTACCTGCCAAATACGGCGCACCTACTCCTGTTTACATTATGTCAACACGGATCGAGGACAAATGCAATGTTGTTGCAGTACAGCATATACAGGATTCAATATTTCATTGAACGTATATACACTGCCATGGTGATATCCCGACAATTCGATTCGCATGATACTCCACATTTCCTGCCAAATACAGCGCACCTGCTCTTGTTTACATTGTGTCAACTGTGGTCGAGGACAAATGCATTGTTTTTGCAGTGCAGCACATACGGGATTCAGTACTTCATTCAACGTATATACACTGCCATGGTGATATCCCGACAATTCGATGCGCATGATACTCCACATTCCCTGCCAAATACAGCGCACGTGCTCTTGTTTAAATTATGCCAACTCGGGTCGAGGACAAATGCAACGTTTTTGCCGTACTGCATATCCAGGATTCAATACGTCATTGAACGTAAATACACTGCTACTGGAGATATTTCGTCAATTCCATGCGTCTTGCACTCCACATTTCCTGCCAAATACTGCGCACCTGCTCCTGTTTACATTATGTCAACTCGGGTCGAGGACAACTGCAATGTTGTTGCAGTACAGCATATTCAGGATTCAATATTTCATTGAAAGGCTCTACACTGCTATTGGTGATATCTCGTCAATTCGATGCGCGGTATACCGCACAGATGCTGCCAAATTGAGCGCAAATCAGCCACTTTGCGCTATGTCAACTCAGGCCCCTGACTAATTCATTGTAACTTTAGTTTTGCATATTTAGGCTTTTTTATTCAATTAAACGTATCCCCGGTGCTATTGGTGGTATGCCTACCATTCAATGCGCGCTATGCTCCACAGTTGCAACCAAACAGCGGACCTGCTCCTGTTTCCATTATGTCAACTCGGGTCGAGGGCAAATGGAATGTTGTTGCAGTACTGCATATCCAGCATTCAATATTTCATTGGACGTATCTACACTGCTACTGGAGATATTTCGTCAATTCCATGCGTCTTGTACTCCACATTTCCTGGCAAATACAGCGCACCTGCTCCTGTTTACATTATGTCAACTCGGGTCGAGAACAAATGCAATGTTGTTGCAGTACAGCACAAACAGGATTCAATACTTCACTGAGCATATATACACTGCTCTTGGTGATATCCCGACAATCCGATGCGCGTGATACTCCACATTACCTGCCAGATACAGCGTACATGCTCCTCTTCACATTATGTCAACTCGTTTCGAGGACAAATGGAATGTTGCTGCAGTACAGCATATTCAGGATACAACATTTCATTGAACGTACATACACTGCCATTGGTGATATCCCGACAATTCGATGCGCGTTGTGCTCCTCATTGGCTGCCAAATACTACGCAGATCAGCCGGTTTGCGCATTGTCAACTCTGTGTCCTGTCAAATACATTGTAATTGCAGTTCATTATATTAGGCTCAAATATGTATTTAAACGTATCTCCGCTGCTATTCGTGGTATGTCGACAAATCTATGCGCGTTATACTCCTCATTTGCCATCAAATACAGGGGACCTGCTCCTGTTCACATTATGTCAACTGGGGTCGAAGACAATTGCAATGTTGTAGTAGTACTGCATATTCAGGATTCAATATTTCATTGATCGTATATACACTGCTATTAGTGATATCCTGACAAATCTAAGCGCAATTGCAATGTTGTTGCAGTAAAGCATATTCATGAATCAATATTTCATTGAACTGACCTACACTGCTATTTGTGATATCTCGTCAATTCGATGCGCGGTATGCCGCACAGTTGCTACCAAATAGAGCGCAAATCAGCCACTTTGCGCTATGTAAACTCAGGTCCCTGCCTAATTCATTGCAATTGTATTTTTGCATATTTAGGCTTATGTATTCAATTAAACGTATCTCCGGTGCTATAGGTGGATTGCCCACAATTCGATGCGCGTTATGCTCCACAGCTGCCGCCAAACAGCGCACCAGCTCCTGTTTACATTATGTCTAATCTGGTCGAGGTCATATGCAATGTTGTTGCAGTACTGCATAATCAGGATTCAATATTACATTGAACGGATCTGCACTGCTATAGGTGATATCTCGACAATACGACGTGCCTCATACTCCACATTTGCTGCCAAATTCAGTGGACCTGCTGCTGTTTACATTATGTCAAGTCGGGGGTCGCGGACTAATCCAATGTTTTTGCAGTACTGCACATTTAGGCTTCAATATTCAATTGAAAGTATCTCCGTTTCCATTGATGATTTGTCGACAATTCGATGCGCGTTATACCCCACAATTGCTGCCAAATACAGTGCACATTAACCGGCTTGCGCAATGTTAAATCTGTGTCCTGTCAAATCCAGCGTAATTGCAGTTTATCATATTTTGGCTCAAGTATTTAATTAAACGTATCTCCGCTGCTGTTGGTGGTACGTCGACATTTCGATGCGCGCACTGCTCCACATATGCTGCCAAATGCAGCGCACGTCATTCGGTTTGCGTTATGTTAACTCTAGGTGCTGTCAAATACGGAGATATTGGTGCTTTGCAGATTCTATCTTAAATATTCAATTGAGAGTCTCTCAGTTTCCATTCCAGATATCTCGACAAATCGATTCGCGTTATACTCCACACTTGCTGCCAAATACACCGCGCATCAGCCGGTTTGCGCAATGTCAACTCTGTGTCCTGTCAAATCCATTGTAGTTACAGTTTAGCATATTTAGGCTGAAGTATTCAATTAAACGTATCTCCGCTGCTATTGGTGGTATGTCGAGAATTCCATGCGCGTTATACCCCACATTTGCTGCCAAATACAGTGGACCTGCTCCTGCTTACATTATGTCAAGTCGGGTCGTGGACAAATCCAATGTTATTGATGTATTGCTTATTCAGTCTTGAATATTCAATTGAACGTATCTCAGTTTCGATTGGTGATATCTCCACAATTCAATGCGCGTTATACTCTAAATTTGCTGCCAAATACAGCGCATATCAACAGGTTTGCGCAATGTCAACTCTGTGTCCTGTCGAATCCGGCATAATTACTGTTTTGGAGATTCTGCCGGAGATATTCAATTGAACGTATCTCCGTTTGCATTGGAGATAGGTCAACAATTCGATGCGCGCAATAATCTACATATGCTGCCATATACAGCGTACGTCAACCGGTTTGCGCAATGTCAACTCTGTGTCCTGTCAAATCCAATGTTACTTTTGTTGAACATATTTAGACCTAAGTATTCAATTAAACGTATCCGCTGCTATTGGTGTTATGTCGACAATTCGGTGCGCGCGGTACTCCACATTTTCCGCCAAATGCAGCAGACCTGCTCCTCTTTACATTATGTCAACTCGGGTCGAGGTTAAATGCAATGTTACTGCAGTACTGCATATCCAGGATTCAATACTCCATTGAACGTATCTACACTGCTATTGGTGATATCTCGACATTTCGACCCGTGTTATACGTCACATTTGCTGCCAAATACTGCGCACATCAGCCGGTTTGCTCTATGTCAACTCAGGCCCTGTCATATCCAGCGTAATTGGCGTTTTGGAGATTCTGCCGGGAATATTCAATTGAACGTATCTCGGTTTCTCATGGAGATATGTCGACAATTCGATGCGCGTACTACTCCACATAAGCAGTCAAATACAGCGCACGTCATTCGGTTTGCGGTATGGCAACTCTGGGCCCTGTCAAATACAGCGTTGCTGCAGTTTTGCAGATTCTGTCTTAAATATTATATTGAGCGTATCTCATTGTTTATTCCTGTTATCTCGACAATTCGATGAGCGTGTTGAGTAGATGATACATTTACACTGTACATGTGAATGTGTGTGTAAGCGTGAGAGGGCGCCCAGGTCTTAGTTGAGACAAGAGACAGTTGCCGGATGTTAGAAGCTTCAGGAAGAGTCGGTCAACAACAAGCGTGCGTGTAAGAAGGTTATCGAGGTCTACAGAGTGCAACATATATGTGTAGCTATTGTGTATAAAATAAAATAAACTATTTGTATTTCCGAATCCTTTCATTACCTTAACATGGTAGCAGAGCGTGGTTACTAGTTTTGCAAGCTATTGAGTTCGTGGTTACGATCTTGCGAGTGAGTTTAGTAAGGGAAGAAACCGTCAGAGGATAAAAAGAAAAAAATACTTCAAGCACGTAGGAATGCTTAAGTACAGGAAAAAAAATCAATTAAAATGGAGAAATCGGAAATCATGATACCTGCATTCGATGGTCAGGATTATGGAATGTGGAAGCAAAGAACACGATGTTTCTCAAGTATAAGGAATGCAAGGTTGTTACAACTAGAATTAAGACCGAAAGAGACAATGAAGATTGGGACAAAAAGGATTTGAGGGCGATAAATATAATTTACAGTGCCATCACAAATAGACAATTGGGGTATGTTAGGGAAGAAAAAACGGCATATAATATAATAAAAAGGTTTGATGAAATGTACTTGATGTTGCGACACACAAACTAACTAACGACCAGTCAGGCACAACTGATCGGTTGGTATCGCGAACCTTGAACGTTATTTGCGCTCAAGGGTGAGGATTATAATAAGTGTAAAGAGCGAGATTTAGTTCACCTTACTTATTCCACTCAATACTCTGGTTACAACTGTCTTGATATGTACTGAATTCCTCTTACTACTATGAATACACTGAACTTAAGTTACTGATTCTCCTGTTCACTGACTGACGACTGGTAGGTGTTGACTCTTAGAAGACTGGCGCAAGAGTCCCTGATTAACCTCTTCCCTGACAGAAGACAGGAAGGTGTTGACTCTTCGAAGACTGGTGCAAGAGTGATTCTTGGGGATGTTGCTGTCGTAGCGGAAGATTCGTGGTGGGGGTGTCTCAAGTCTGTTCCTAATTGCTCATTGGGTAAAGACGTATGTTTTGGAATGGGCTGGCTGCCTGCGCAGGTGACCTTACCCTTGGGGAAAACCCGCGTGTTCGGTCTTCCTGAGATGTAGCATAAACAATAAAGAGATTTCGTGTTTTATGGGTCTTTTCCGTGAGGTCCTAAAGTACCTTGACTGTACGTTAGGTCCACTGTTTATGAGGGGTACGCATTAGGCTACCCTTAACGGTGGTCCTTCCCGCGGGTCGTATGGTCCCTTAAACCGCCGCGGCAATTACCAGCCGGCCACTCCAAATCTCGAACACTTGAAAGAGTCGACGGCACTGCAGATCGTATGCAGAAGGAGATTGGAAAACACAAGACTGGAGAACTACAGTGAATCAGAGTCATTTTTTTGTGAGCTTTAAAAATTAATAAACGAATTAAAAGGTGCCGGCGCACAAGTGAGTGAGGAGGAAAGCTAAATTACATGCTGAATACGTTACCCGAACAACAGTGCTACATAGCGGACCTAATTCTTTGTAATTGCTGTTTTGAATACTTAGGCTTCAGTATTCAATTAAACTAATCCCCGCTGTTATTGATAGAATTTCAACAATTCGACGCGCGTTATACTCCTCATTTGCCGCCAAATACAGCGGACCTGCTCCTGTTTACATTATGTCAACTCCTGTCGAGGTCAAATCCAATGTTTTTGCAGTACTGCATATTCAGGCTTCAATATTCATTTGAACGTATCGCCGTTTCCCTTTGAGATATGTCGACAATTTGATGCGCTTTCTACTCCACATTTGCTGCGAAATACAGCGCACATCAACCGATTTCCACAATGTCAACTGTGTATCCTGTCAAATCCATTGTAGTTGCAGTAAAGCATATTTAGGATTAAGTATTCAATCAAACGTATCTCTACTGCTATTGGGGGTATGTCGATAATTCTATGCGCCTTCTACTCCACATCTGCTGCCAACTACAGCGCGCGTCAGCCGGATTTCACTATGTCAACCCTGGTCCCTGCCAAATCACTTGAAGTTGCAGTTTTGCATATTTAGGCTGCATTTTCCAATTAAACGTATCTCCGCAGCTATTGATGGCATGTCGAAAATTCGATGCGCGTTATACATCCCATTAGCTGAGAAAAACAGCGCCCTTCGGCCGGTTTGCGCTATGCTAACTCTGTGCTCTGTCAAATATAGTGTTACTGTAGTTTAGGAAATTCTGCCAGAAATATTCAATTGCGCTGATCTCAGATTTTATTCCAGATGTCTCAACAATTCTATGCGCGTTCCACTCCACATATGCTATCAAATACAGCGCGCGTCATTCAATTCGATGCGCGTTCTACTCCACACTTGCTCTCGCATATAGCGCACCTGCTCCTGTTTAAATTATATCAACTCGGGTCATGGTCAAATATAATGTTATTGCTGTACTGCATATTCAGGATTCAATATTCCCTTAATTGTTTATACACTGCTATTGGTGAAATCTCGACAATTCGACGTGCGTTACTCCACATATGCGGCCAAATTCAGCGCACGTCATTCGGTTTGCCCTATGTCAACTCTGGGCCCTGTCAAGTACAGCGTAATTGCAATTTTGCAGAGTCTGTGTTAAATACTCAATTAAACGTATCCGCACTGTTATTGGTGATATCTAGACAAGTGGTTCAGCGTTAAACTCCTCATTCGCTGCGAAATTAAGCGGAGCTGCTCCAGTTTACATTAGGTCAAATCGGGTCGAGGTCAAATCCAATGTTATTGCAGTACTGTATATTCAGCCTTCAATATTCAATTGAACGTTGCTTCGTTTCGATTGGAGATACGAAGAAAATTCGATGCGCGTTCTATTCCAGAGATGCTGCCAAATACAGCGCACATCAACCGGTTTACTCAATGTCAACTCTGTGTCCTGACAAATCCAGCGTTATTCCTGTTTTGCATATTCAGTATTAAATATTCATTTGAGCGTATTCCAGTTTCTATTCCAGACATCTCGATAGTTCGATACGCGTTAAACTCCACATTTGCTGCCAAATAGAGCGCACTTGCAACTGTTTACATTAAGTAATCTCGGATCGAGGTCAAATCCAATGCTATTGCTGTACTGCATATTCAGGAATCAATATTCCATTGAAATTTTCTACACTGCTATTAGTGATATTTCGTCAATTCGATGCGCGGTATACCGCACACTTGCTGCCAAATAGAGCGCAAATCAGCCACTGTGCGCTATGTCAACTCAGGTCCCTGCCTAATTCATTGTAATTGTAGTTTTGCATATTCAGGCTTAAGTATTCAGATAAACGTATCTCCGGTGCTATTGGTGGTATGCCTACAATTCGATGCGCGTTATGCTCCACAGTTGCCGCCAAACAGAGCACCTGCTCCTGTATACATTATGTCAACTCGATTCGAGGACAAATGCAATGCTGCAGTACAGCACATTCAGGATTCAATATTTCATTGAACGTATATACACTGCTATTCGTGATATCCCGACAATTCGAAGCGCATGATACTCCACATTTCCTGCCAAATACGGCACACCTGCTCCTGTTTACATTATGTCAACTCGGGTCGAGGACAAATACAATGTTGTTGCAGTACTGCATATCCAGCATTCAATATTTCATTCAACGTATCTACACTGCTACTGGAGATATTTCGTCAATTCCATGCGTCTTGCACTCCACATTTCCTGCCAAATACTGCGCACCTGCTCCTGTTTACATTATGCCAACTCGGGTCGAGGACAAATGCAATGGTCTTGCAGTACAGCACATTCAGGATTCAATATTTCATTGAAAGAATCTATACTGCTATTTGTTATATCTCGTCAACTCGATGCGCGGTATACCGCACAGTTGCTGCCAAATAGAACGCAAATCAGCGACCTTGCGCTATGTCAACTCAGGTCACTGCCTAATTCATTGCAATTGTATTTTTGCGTATTTAGACTGATGTAATCAATTAAACGTATCTCCGGTGATATTGGTGGTATGCCTACAATTCGATGCACGTGATACTCCACATTCCCTGCCATATACAGCGCAGCTGCTCCTGTTTACATTATGTCAACTCGGGTCAAAGACAAATGCAATGTTTTTGCAGTACAGCACATTCCGGATTCAATATTTCATTGAACGGATCTACACAGCTATTGGTGATATCCCGACAATTCCATGCGAGTGATACTCCACATTCCCTGCCAAATACAGCGCACCTGCTCGTGTTTACATTATGTCAACTCGGATCGAGGACAAATGCAATCTTTTTGCAGTACTGGATATGCAGTATTCAATATTTCATCGAACGTATATGCACTGCTATTGGTGATATCCCGACAATTCGATGCGCGTGATACTCCACATTACCTGCCAAATACAGCGTACCTGCTCCTCTTCACATTATGTCAACTCGGGTCGAGGACAAATGCAATGTTGCAGTAGTACAGCATATTCAGGATTCAACATTTCATTGAACGTATATACACTGCTATTCGTGATATCCCGACAATTCGAAGCGCGTCATACTCCTAATTCGCTGCCAAATACTAAGCACATCAGAGAGTTTGCGCATTGTCAACTCTGTTTCCTGTCAAATAAATTGTATTCGCTGTTTGTCATGTTAGGCTCAAGTATTTAGTTAAACGTATCTCCGCTGCTATTCGTGGTATGTCGACAAATCTATGCGCGTTATACTCCACAGTTGCCGCCAAACAGTTCACCTGCTCCTGTTTACATTAAGTCATTCGGGTCGAGGACAAATGCATTGTTTTGGCAGTACATCATATACCGGATTCAATACTTGATTGAACGTACATACACTGCCATTGGTGATATCCCGACAATTCGATGCGCGTGATACTCCACATTACCTGCCAAATACGGCGCACCTACTCCTGTTTACATTATGTCAACACGGATCGAGGACAAATGCAATGTTTTTGCAGTACAGCATATACAGGATTCAATATTTCATTGAACGTATATACACTGCCATGGTGATATCCCGACAATTCGATGCGCAGGATACTCCACATTCCCTGCCAAATACAGCGCACGTGCTCTTGTTTAAATTATGCCAACTCGGGTCGAGGACAAATGCAATGTTTTTGCCGTACTGCATATCCAGGATTCAATACTTCATTGAACGTAAATACACTGCTATTGGTGATATCCCGACAATTCGATGCGCGTGATACTCCACATTCCCTGCCAAATACATCGCACTTGCTCGTGTTTACATTATGTCAACTCGGATAGAGGACAAATGCAATGTTGTTGCAGTACAGCATATACAGGATTCACTATTCCATTGAACGTATATACACTGCTATTCGTCATATGCCCACAATTCGAAGCGCGTTATACTGCTCATTCGCTGCCAAATACTACGCACAACAGAGAGTTTGAGCATTGTCAACTCTGTGTCCTGTCAAATACATTGTAATTGCAGTTTATCATATTAGGCACAAGTATTTATTTAAACGTATCTCCGCTGCTATTCGTGGTATGTCGACAAATCTATGCGCGTAATACTCCTCATTTGCCGCCAAATACAGCGCCCCTGCTCTTGTTTACATTGTGTCAATTTTGGTCGAGGACAGATGCAGTGTTTTTGCAGTACAGCATATACTGGATTCAATACTTCATTGAACGTATATACACTGCTATTGGTGATATCCCGACAAATCGATGCGCGTGACACTCCACATTTCCAGCCAAATACGGCGCATCTGCTCCTGTTTACATTATATCAACTGGGTTCGAAGACAAATGCAATGTTCTCGTAGTACTGCATACTCAGGACTCAATACTCCATTGAACCTATCTACACTACTATTGGTGATATTTCGTCAATTCCATGAGCGTTATACCCCACAGCAGCCGCCAAACAGCGGGCCAGCGCTTGTTCACATTATGAAAACTGTTTTCGAGGTCAAATGCAATGTTGTTGCAGTACAGCATATACAGGATTCAATATCTCATTGAACGTATATACGCTGCCATGGTGAAATCCCGACAATACGATCCGCGTTATACTCCTCATACGCTGCCAAATACTACGCACATCAGCCGGTTTGCGCATTGTCAACTCTGTGTCCTGTCAAATACATTGTAATTGCAGTTCATTATATTAGGCTCAAATATTTATTTAAACGTATCTCCGCTGCAATTCGTGGTATGTCGACAAATCTATGCGCGTTATACTCCTCATTTGCCGCCAAATACAGGGACCTGCTCCTGTTCACATTATGTCAACTGCGGTCGAAGACAAATGCAATGTTGTTGCAGTACATCATGTTCAGGATTCAATATTTCATTGAACGTACATATCCTGCTATTGGTGATATCCCGACAAATCTATGCGCGTTATACTCCTCATTTGCCGCCAAACAGCGCACCTGCTCCTGTTTACAATATGTCAACTCGGGTCGAGGGCAAATGCTATGTTGTTGTAGTACAGCCTATACAGGATTCATATTTCATTGAATACATCTACACTGCTACTGATGAGACCTCGTCAATTCGATGCGCGGTATATCGCACAGTTGCTGCAAAACAGAGCGCAAATCAGCCACTTTGCGATATGTCAACTCAGGTCCCTGTCTAATTCATTGTAATTGTGGCTTTGCATATTTAGGCTTAAGTATTCAATTAAACGTATCTCCGCTGCTATTGGTGGTATGCCTACAATTCGATGCGCGTGATACTCCACATTCCCTGCCAAATACAGCGCACCTGCTCTTGTTTACATTATGTCAACTCCGATCCAGGACAAATGCAATGTTGTTAAAGTACTGCATATCCAGGATTCAATACTTCATTGAACGTATCTACACTGCTACTCGAGATATTTCGACAATTCCATGCGCCTTGTACTCCACAATTCCTGCCGAATACAGCGCATCTGCTCCCGTTTACATTATGTCAACTGGGGTCGAGGACAAATGCAATGTTTTTGTAGAACAGCATATTCAGGATTCAATATTTCAATGAACGTATATACACTGCTATTCGTGATATCCCGACAATTCGATGTGCGTTATACTCCACAGTTGCCGCCAAATACATCGCACCTGCTCCTGTTTACATTATGTCATCTCGGGTCGAGGACAAATGTAATGTTCCTGCAGTACAGCACATTCAGGATTCAATATTCCATTGAACGGATCTACACTGCTATTGGTGATATCTCGTCAATTCGGTGCGCGCTATATCGCGCAGATGCTGCCAAATAGAGCGCAAATCAGCCACTTTGCGCTATGTCAACTCAGGTCCCTGCCTAATTCATTGTATTTGTACTTTTGCATATTTAGGCCTATGTATTCAATAAAACGTATCTCCGGTGCTATTGGTGGTATGCCTACAATTCGATGCGCATGATACTCCACATTTCCTGCCAAATACAGCGCACCTGCTCCTGTTTACATTATGTCCCACTCGGATCGAGGACAAATGCATTGTTGTTGCAGTACTGCATATCCAGGATTCAATACTTCATTGAACGTATATAAACTGCCATGGTGATATCCCGACAATTCGATGCGCATGATACTCCACATTTCCTGCCAAATACAGCGCACCTGCTCCTGTTTACATTATGTCAACTCGGGTCGAAGACAAATGCAATGTTGCTGCAGTACAGCATATTCAGGATTCGACATTTATTGAACGTATATACACTGCTATTCGTGATATCCCGACAATTCGAAGCGCGTTATACTCCACATCCCCAGCCAAATACAGCGCACCTGCTCCTGTTTACATTATGTCAACTCGGGTCAAGGACAAATGCAATGTTTTTGCAGTACAGCACATTCAGGATTCAATATTTCATTGAATGTATATACACTGCTATTCGTGATATCCCGACAATTCGAAGCGTGTTGTACTCCACATTCCCTGGCAAATACAACGCACCTGCTCCTGTTTACATTATGTCAACTCGGCTCAAGGACAAATGCAATGTTTTTGCAGTACAGCACATTCAGGATTCAATATTTCATTGAACGGATATACACTGCTATTGGTGATATCCCGACAATTCGATCCGCGTTATACTCCTCATACTCTGCCAAATACTACGCACATCAGCCAGTTTTCGCATTGTCAACTCTGTGTCCTGTCAAATACATTGTAATTGCAGTTCATTATATCAGGCTCAAATATTTATTTAAACGTATCTCCGCTGCAATTCGTGGTATGTCGACAAATCTATGCGCGTTATACTCCTCATTTGTCGCCAAATACAGGGACCTGCTCCTGTTCACATTATGTCAACTGCGGTCGAAGGCAAATGCAATGTTGTTGCAGTACACCATGTTCAGGATTCAATATTTCATTGAAGGTACATATCCTGCTATTGGTGTTATCCAAACAAATCTATGCGCGTTATACTCCTCATTTGCCGCCAAACAGCGCACCTGCTCCTGTTTACAATACGTCAACTCGGGTCGAGGGCAAACGCAATGTTGTTAAAGTACTGCATATCCAGGATTCAATACTTCATTGAACGTAACTACACTGCTACTCGAGATATTTCGACAATTCCATGCGCCTTGTACTCCACAATTCCTGCCGAATACAGCGCACCTGCTCCCGTTTACATTATGTCAACTGGGGTCGAGGACAAATGCAATGTTTTTGCAGAACAGCATATTCAGGATTCAATATTTCATTGAACGTAAATACACTGCTATTGGTGAAATACCGACAATTCGATGCGCGTGATACTCCACATTGCCTGCCAAACACAGCGCACCTGCTCCTGTTTACATTAAGTCAACTGGGGTCGAAGGCAAATGCAATGATGTTGTAGTACTGCATATGCAGGATTCAATATTTCATTGAACGTAAATACACTGCTATTGGTGAAATACCGACAACTCGATGCGCGTGATACTCCACATTCCCTGCCAAATACAGCGCACCTGGTCCTGTTTACATTATGTCTACTCGGGTCGAGGACAACTGCAATGTTGCTGCAGTAGGGCATATTCAGGATTCAATATTTCATTGAACGTATATACACTGCGACTGGAGATATTTCGTCAACTCCATGCGTTTTGTCCTCCACATTTCCTGCCAATTACGGCGCACCTGCTCCTGTTTACATTATGTCAACTCGGGTCGTGGACAAATGCAATGTTGTTGCAGTACAGCATATTCAGGATTCAATATTTCATTGAACGTAAATACACTGCTATTGGTGATATCCCGACAATTCGATGCGCATGATACTCCATATTTCCTGCCAAATACAGCGTACCTGCTCCTGTTTACATTATGGCAACTCGGGTCGACAACAAATGCATTGCTTTTGCAGTACAGCATATACCGGATTCAATACTTCATTGAACGTATATACCCTGCTATTGGTGGTAACCCGACAATTCGATGCCCGTGATACTCCACATTTCGTGCCAATTACGGCGCACCTGCTCCTGTTTACATTATGTCAACTCGGGTCGTGGACAAATGCAATGCTTTTGCAGTACAGCATATACCGGATTCAATACTTCATTGAACGTATATACCCTGCTATTGGTGGTAACCCGACAATTCGATGCCCGTGATACTCCACATTTCGTGCCAATTACGGCGCACCTGCTCCTGTTTACATTATGTCAACTCGGGTCGTGGACAAATGCAATGTTGTTGCAGTACAGCATATTCAGGATTCAATATTTCATTGAACGTAAATTCACTGCTATTGGTGATATCCCGACAACTCGATGCGCGTTGTACTCCTCTTTCGCTGCCAAATACTACGCAGATCAGCCGGTTTGCGCATTGTCAACTCTGTGTCCTGTCAAATACATTGTAATTGCAGATTATCATATTAGGTTCAAGTATTTATTTAAACGTATCTCCGCTGCTATTAGTGGTATGTCGACAAATCTATGCGCGTTATACTCCTCATTTGCCGCCAAATACAGCGGACCTGCTCCTGTTTACATTATGTCAACTGGGGTCGAGGACAAATCCAATGTTTTTGCAGTACAGGATATTCAGGATTCAATATTTCATTGAACGTATATACACTGCTATTGGTGATATCCTGACAATTCGATGCGCGTGATACTCCACATTCCCTGGCAAATACTACGTAGAACAGCCGGTTTGCGCATTGTCAACTCTGTGTCCTGTCAAATACGTTGTAATTGCAGTTTATCATATTAGGCTCAAGTATTTATTTAAACGTATCTCCGCTGCTATTAGTAGTATGTCGACAAATCTATGCGCGTTATACTCCTCATTTGCCGCCAAATACAGCGGACCTGCTCCTGATTACATTATGACAACCCGGGTCGAGGACAATTGCAATGTAGTTGTAGTACTGCATATTCAGGATTCAATACTTCATTGAATGTATCTACACTGCTATTGGCCATATCACGACAATCGGTGCGCGTGATACTCCACATTCCCAACCAAATACAGCGCACCTGCTCCTGTTTACATTATGTCAACTCGGGTCGAGGACAATTGCAATGTAGTTGTAGTACTGCATATTCAGGATTCAATACTTCATTGAATGTATCTACACTGCTATTGGCCATATCACGACAATCGGTGCGCGTGATACTCCACATTCCCAACCAAATACAGCGGACCTGCTCCTGATTACATTATGTCAACCCGGGTCGAGGACAATTGCAATGTAGTTGTAGTACTGCATATTCAGGATTCAATACTTCAATGAATGTATCTACTCTGCTATCGGTCATATCACGACAATTCGATGCGCGTGATACTCCATATTTGCTGACCAATACGGCGCACCTGCTCCTGTTTACATTATGTCAACTCGGGTCGAGGGCAAATGGAATGTTGCTGTAGTGTTGCATATTCAGGATTTAATACTTCATTGAATGTATCTACACTGCAATTGGTCATATCACGACAATTCGATGCGCGTGATACACCACATTCCCTGCCAAATACAGCGCACCTGCTCTTGTTTACATTGTGTCAACCGTGGTCGTGGAAAAATGCATTGTTTTTGCAGTACAGCATATACCGGATTCAATACTTCATTGAACGTATATACACTGTTTTTGGTTATATCCCGACCATTCGAAAAGCGTGGTACTACACGTTTCCTGCCAAATACGGCACACCTGCTCCTGTTTACATTATGTCAACTCGGGTCGAGGACAAATCCAATGTTTTTGCAGTACAGGATATTCAGGATTCAATATTTCATTGAACGTGTATACACTGCTATTGGTGATATCCTGACAATTCGATGCGCGTTATACTCCACATTCCCTGCCAAATACATCGCACTTGCTCGTGTTTACATTATGTCAACTCGGATAGAGGACAAATGCAATGTTGTTGCAGTACAGCATATACAGGATTCACTATTCCATTGAACGTATATACACTGCTATTCGTCATATGCCCACAATTCGAAGCGCGTTATACTGCTCATTCGCTGCCAAATACTACGCACAACAGAGAGTTTGAGCATTGTCAACTCTGTGTCCTGTCAAATACATTGTAATTGCAGTTTATCATATTAGGCACAAGTATTTATTTAAACGTATCTCCGCTGCTATTCGTGGTATGTCGACAAATCTATGCGCGTAATACTCCTCATTTGCCGCCAAATACAGCGCCCCTGCTCTTGTTTACATTGTGTCAATTTTGGTCGAGGACAGATGCAGTGTTTTTGCAGTACAGCATATACTGGATTCAATACTTCATTGAACGTATATACACTGCTATTGGTGATATCCCGACAAATCGATGCGCGTGACACTCCACATTTCCAGCCAAATACGGCGCATCTGCTCCTGTTTACATTATATCAACTGGGTTCGATGACAAATGCAATGTTCTCGTAGTACTGCATACTCAGGACTCAATACTCCATTGAACCTATCTACACTACTATTGGTGATATTTCGTGAATTCCATGAGTGTTATACCCCACAGCAGCCGCCAAACAGCGGGCCAGCGCTTGTTCACATTATGAAAACTGTTTTCGAGGTCAAATGCAATGTTGTTGCAGTACAGCATATACAGGATTCAATATCTCATTGAACGTATATACGCTGCCATGGTGAAATCCCGACAATACGATCCGCGTTATACTCCTCATACGCTGCCAAATACTACGCACATCAGCCGGTTTGCGCATTGTCAACTCTGTGTCCTGTCAAATACATTGTAATTGCAGTTCATTATATTAGGCTCAAATATTTATTTAAACGTATCTCCGCTGCAATTCGTGGTATGTCGACAAATCTATGCGCGTTATACTCCTCATTTGCCGCCAAATACAGGGACCTGCTCCTGTTCACATTATGTCAACTGCGGTCGAAGACAAATGCAATGTTGTTGCAGTACATCATGTTCAGGATTCAATATTTCATTGAACGTACATATCCTGCTATTGGTGATATCCCGACAAATCTATGCGCGTTATACTCCTCATTTGCCGCCAAACAGCGCACCTGCTCCTGTTTACAATATGTCAACTCGGGTCGAGGGCAAATGCTATGTTGTTGTAGTACAGCCTATACAGGATTCATATTTCATTGAATACATCTACACTGCTACTGATGAGACCTCGTCAATTCGATGCGCGGTATATCGCACAGTTGCTGCAAAACAGAGCGCAAATCAGCCACTTTGCGATATGTCAACTCAGGTCCCTGTCTAATTCATTGTAATTGTGGCTTTGCATATTTAGGCTTAAGTATTCAATTAAACGTATCTCCGCTGCTATTGGTGGTATGCCTACAATTCGATGTGTGTGATACTCCACATTCCCTGCCAAATACAGCGCACCTGCTCTTGTTTACATTATGTCAACTCCGATCCAGGACAAATGCAATGTTGTTAAAGTACTGCATATCCAGGATTCAATACTTCATTGAACGTATCTACACTGCTACTCGAGATATTTCGACAATTCCATGCGCCTTGTACTCCACAATTCCTGCCGAATACAGCGCATCTGCTCCCGTTTACATTATGTCAACTGGGGTCGAGGACAAATGCAATGTTTTTGTAGAACAGCATATTCAGGATTCAATATTTCAATGAACGTATATACACTGCTATTCGTGATATCCCGACAATTCGATGTGCGTTATACTCCACAGTTGCCGCCAAATACATCGCACCTGCTCCTGTTTACATTATGTCATCTCGGGTCGAGGACAAATGTAATGTTCCTGCAGTACAGCACATTCAGGATTCAATATTCCATTGAACGGATCTACACTGCTATTGGTGATATCTCGTCAATTCGGTGCGCGCTATATCGCACAGATGCTGCCAAATAGAGCGCAAATCAGCCACTTTGCGCTATGTCAACTCAGGTCCCTGCCTAATTCATTGTATTTGTACTTTTGCATATTTAGGCCTATGTATTCAATAAAACGTATCTCCGGTGCTATTGGTGGTATGCCTACAATTCGATGCGCATGATACTCCACATTTCCTGCCAAATACAGCGCACCTGCTCCTGTTTACATTATGTCCCACTCGGATCGAGGACAAATGCATTGTTGTTGCAGTACTGCATATCCAGCATTCAATACTTCATTGAACGTATATAAACTGCCATGGTGATATCCCGACAATTCGATGCGCATGATACTCCACATTTCCTGCCAAATACAGCGCACCTGCTCCTGTTTACATTATGTCAACTCGGGTCGAAGACAAATGCAATGTTGCTGCAGTACAGCATATTCAGGATTCGACATTTATTGAACGTATATACACTGCTATTCGTGATATCCCGACAATTCGAAGCGCGTTATACTCCACATCCCCAGCCAAATACAGCGCACCTGCTCCTGTTTACATTATGTCAACTCGGGTCGAGGACAAATGCAATGTTTTTGCAGTACAGCACATTCAGGATTCAATATTTCATTGAATGTATATACACTGCTATTCGTGATATCCCGACAATTCGAAGCGTGTTGTACTCCACATTCCCTGGCAAATACAACGCACCTGCTCCTGTTTACATTATGTCAACTCGGGTCAAGGACAAATGCAATGTTTTTGCAGTACAGCACATTCAGGATTCAATATTTCATTGAACGGATATACACTGCTATTGGTGATATCCCGACAATTCGATCCGCGTTATACTCCTCATACTCTGCCAAATACTACGCACATCAGCCAGTTTTCGCATTGTCAACTCTGTGTCCTGTCAAATACATTGTAATTGCAGTTCATTATATTAGGCTCAAATATTTATTTAAACGTATCTCCGCTGCAATTCGTGGTATGTCGACAAATCTATGCGCGTTATACTCCTCATTTGTCGCCAAATACAGGGACCTGCTCCTGTTCACATTATGTCAACTGCGGTCGAAGGCAAATGCAATGTTGTTGCAGTACACCATGTTCAGGATTCAATATTTCATTGAACGTACATATCCTGCTATTGGTGTTATCCAAACAAATCTATGCGCGTTATACTCCTCATTTGCCGCCAAACAGCGCACCTGCTCCTGTTTACAATACGTCAACTCGGGTCGAGGGCAAACGCAATGTTGTTAAAGTACTGCATATCCAGGATTCAATACTTCATTGAACGTAACTACACTGCTACTCGAGATATTTCGACAATTCCATGCGCCTTGTACTCCACAATTCCTGCCGAATACAGCGCACCTGCTCCCGTTTACATTATGTCAACTGGGGTCGAGGACAAATGCAATGTTTTGCAGAACAGCATATTCAGGATTCAATATTTCATTGAACGTAAATACACTGCTATTGGTGAAATACCGACAACTCGATGCGCGTGATACTCCACATTCCCTGCCAAACACAGCGCACCTGCTCCTGTTTACATTATGTCAACTGGGGTCGAAGGCAAATGCAATGATGTTGTAGTACTGCATATGCAGGATTCAATATTTCATTGAACGTAAATACACTGCTATTGGTGAAATACCGACAACTCGATGCGCGTGATACTCCACATTCCCTGCCAAATACAGCGCACCTGGTCCTGTTTACATTATGTCTACTCGGGTCGAGGACAACTGCAATGTTGCTGCAGTAGGGCATATTCAGGATTCAATATTTCATTGAACGTATATACACTGCGACTGGAGATATTTCGTCAACTCCATGCGTTTTGTCCTCCACATTTCCTGCCAATTACGGCGCACCTGCTCCTGTTTACATTATGTCAACTCGGGTCGTGGACAAATGCAATGTTGTTGCAGTACAGCATATTCAGGATTCAATATTTCATTGAACGTAAATTCACTGCTATTGGTGATATCCCGACAATTCGATGCGCATGATACTCCATATTTCCTGCCAAATACAGCGTACCTGCTCCTGTTTACATTATGGCAACTCGGGTCGACAACAAATGCATTGCTTTTGCAGTACAGCATATACCGGATTCAATACTTCATTGAACGTATATACCCTGCTATTGGTGGTACCCCGACAATTCGATGCCCGTGATACTCCACATTTCGTGCCAATTACGGCGCACCTGCTCCTGTTTACATTATGTCAACTCGGGTCGTGGACAAATGCAATGCTTTTGCAGTACAGCATGTACCGGATTCAATACTTCATTGAACGTATATACCCTGCTATTGGTGGTAACCCGACAATTCGATGCCCGTGATACTCCACATTTCGTGCCAATTACGGCGCACCTGCTCCTGTTTACATTATGTCAACACGTATCGAGGGCAAATGCTATGTTGTTGCAGTATAGCATATGCAGGATTCAACCTTTCATTGTACGATATACACTGCCATGGTGATATCCCGACACTTCGATGCGCATGTTACTCCACATTCCCTGCCAAATACAGCGCACCTGCTCTTGTTTACATTGTGTCAATTGTGGTCGAGGACAAATGCATTGCTTTTGCAGTACAGCATATACCGGATTCAATACTTCATTGAACGTATATACCCTGCTATTGGTGGTAACCCGACAATTCGATGCCCGTGATACTCCACATTTCGTGCCAATTACGGCGCACCTGCTCCTGTTTACATTATGTCAACTCGGGTCGTGGACAAATGCAATGTTGTTGCAGTACAGCATATTCAGGATTCAATATTTCATTGAACGTAAATTCACTGCTATTGGTGATATCCCGACAACTCGATGCGCGTTGTACTCCTCTTTCGCTGCCAAATACTACGCAGATCAGCCGGTTTGCGCATTGTCAACTCTGTGTCCTGTCAAATACATTGTAATTGCAGATTATCATATTAGGTTCAAGTATTTATTTAAACGTATCTCCGCTGCTATTCGTGGTATGTCGACAAATCTATGCGCGTTATACTCCTCATTTGCCGCCAAATACAGCGGACCTGCTCCTGTTTACATTATGTCAACTGGGGTCGAGGACAAATCCAATGTTTTTGCAGTACAGGATATTCAGGATTCAATATTTCATTGAACGTATATACACTGCTATTGGTGATATCCTGACAATTCGATGCGCGTGATACTCCACATTCCCTGGCAAATACTACGTAGAACAGCCGGTTTGCGCATTGTCAACTCTGTGTCCTGTCAAATACGTTGTAATTGCAGTTTATCATATTAGGCTCAAGTATTTATTTAAACGTATCTCCGCTGCTATTAGTAGTATGTCGACAAATCTATGCGCGTTATACTCCTCATTTGCCGCCAAATACAGCGGACCTGCTCCTGATTACATTATGACAACCCGGGTCGAGGACAATTGCAATGTAGTTGTAGTACTGCATATTCAGGATTCAATACTTCATTGAATGTATCTACACTGCTATTGGTCATATCACGACAATCGGTGCGCGTGATACTCCACATTCCCAACCAAATACAGCGCACCTGCTCCTGTTTACATTATGTCAAGTCGGGTCGAGGACAATTGCAATGTAGTTGTAGTACTGCATATTCAGGATTCAATACTTCATTGAATGTATCTACACTGCTATTGGCCATATCACGACAATCGGTGCGCGTGATACTCCACATTCCCAACCAAATACAGCGGACCTGCTCCTGATTACATTATGTCAACCCGGGTCGAGGACAATTGCAATGTAGTTGTAGTACTGCATATTCAGGATTCAATACTTCAATGAATGTATCTACTCTGCTATCGGTCATATCACGACAATTCGATGCGCGTGATACTCCATATTTGCTGACCAATACGGCGCACCTGCTCCTGTTTACATTATGTCAACTCGGGTCGAGGGCAAATGGAATGTTGCTGTAGTGTTGCATATTCAGGATTTAATACTTCATTGAATGTATCTACACTGCAATTGGTCATATCACGACAATTCGATGCGCGTGATACACCACATTCCCTGCCAAATACAGCGCACCTGCTCTTGTTTACATTGTGTCAACCGTGGTCGTGGAAAAATGCATTGTTTTTGCAGTACAGCATATACCGGATTCAATACTTCATTGAATGTATATACACTGTTTTTGGTTATATCCCGACCATTCGAAAAGCGTGGTACTACACGTTTCCTGCCAAATACGGCACACCTGCTCCTGTTTACATTATGTCAACTCGGGTCGAGGACAAATCCAATGTTTTTGCAGTACAGGATATTCAGGATTCAATATTTCATTGAACGTGTATACACTGCTATTGGTGATATCCTGACAATTCGATGCGCGTTATACTCCACATTCCCTGCCAAATACAGCGCACCTGCTCCTGTTTACATTATGTCAACTCGGGTGAAGGACAAATGCAATGTTTCTGCAGTACAGCACATTCAGGATTCAATATTTCATTGAACGGATCTACACTGCGACTGGAGATATCTCGTCTATTCGATGCACGGTATACCGCACACTTCCTGCCAAATAGAGCGCAAATCAGCCATTGTGCGCTGAGTCAACCCAAGTCCCTGCCTAACTCATTGTAATTGTATTTTTGCATATTTAGGCTTATGTATTCAATTAAACGTATCTGCGGAGCTATAGGTGGTATGCCTACAATTCGATGCGCGTTATGCTTCACAGTTGCCGCCTAATACAGCGCACCTGCTCCTGTTTACATTATGTCAACTCGGGTCGAGGACATATGCAATGTTTTTGTAGTACAGCATATTCGGGATTCAATATTTCATTGAACGTATATACACTGCTATTGGTGATATCTCGACAATTCGAAGCGCCTTATACTCCTCATTCGCTGCCAAATACAACGCACATCAACCGGTTTGCGCAATATCAACTCTGTCTCCCTGTCAAATCCTTTGGAATTACAGTTTAGCATATTTAGGATTAAGTATTCAATTAAACGTATCTCCGCTGCTATTGGTGGTAAGTCCAGAATTTGATGCGCGTTACACCCCACATTTGCTGCCAAATACAGCGCACGTGCTCTTGTTTACATTATGTCAACTCGGGTCGAGTACAAATGCAATGTTGTTGTAGTACTGCATATTCAGGATTCAATACTTCATTGAATGTATCTACACTGCTATTGGTGATATCCCGGCAATTTGAAGCGCGTTTTACTCCTCATTCGCTGCCATATGCTACGCACGTCAGAGAGTGTGGGCATTGTCAACTCTGTGTCCCGTCAAATACATTGTAATTGCAGTTTATCATATTAGGCTCAAGTATTTATTTAAACGTATCTCCGCTGCTATTAGTGGTATGTCGACAAATCTATGCGCGTTATACTCCTCATTTGCCGCCAAATACAGCGGACCTGCTCCTGTTTACATGATGTCAACTGGGGTCGAGGACAATTGCAATGTTGTTGCAGTACAGCATATTTAGGAATCAATATTTCATTGAACAGACCTACACAGCTATTTGTGATATCTCGTCAATTCGATGCGCGGTATGCCGCACAGTTGCTGCCAAATAGAGCGCAAATCAGCCACTTTGCGCCATGCAAACTCAGGTCCGTGCCTAATTCATTGTAATTGTATTTTTGCATATTTAGGCTTATGTATTAAAATTAAACGTATCTCCGGTGCTATAGGTTGTATGCCTACAATTCGATGCGCGTTATGCTCCACAGCTGCCGCCAAACAGCGCACCTGCTCCTGTTTACATTATGTCAACTCGGGTCGAGGACAAATCCAATGATTTTGCAGTACAGGATATTCAGAATTCAATATTTCATTGATCGTATATACACTGCTATCAGTGATATCCTGACAATTCGATGCGCGTGATACTCCACATTCCCTGGCAAATACTACGTAGAACAGCCGGTTTGCGCATTGTCAACTCTGTGTCCTGTCAAATACATTGTAATTGCAGCTTATCATATTAGGCTCAAGTATTTATTTAAACGTATCTCCGCTGCTATTAGTGGTATGTCGACAAATCTATGCGCGTTATACTCCTCATTTGCAGCCAAATAGAGCGGACCTGCACCTGTTTACATTATGTCAACTGGGGTCGAGGACGAATCCAATGTTTTTGCAGTACAGGATATTCAGGATTCAATATTTCATTGAACGTATATACACTGCTATTGGTGATATCCTGGCAATTCGATGCGCGTGATACTCCACATTCCCTGGCAAATACTACGCAGATCAGCCGGTTTGCGCATTGTCAACTCTGTGTCCTGTCAAATACGTTGTATTTGCAGTTTATCATATTAGCCTCAAGTATTTATTTAAACGTATCTCCGCTGCTATTAGTAGTATGTCAACAAATCTATGCGCGTTATACTCCTCATTTGCCGCCAAATACAGCGGACCTGCTCCTGATTACATTATGTCAACCCGGGTCGAGGACAATTGTAATGTAGTTGTAGTACTGCATATTCAGGATTCAATTCTTCATTGAATGTATCTACACTGCTATTGGTCATATCACGACAATCGGTGCGCGTGATACACCACATTCCCTGCCAAATACAGCGCACCTGCTCTTGTTTACATTGTGTCAACCGTGGTCGTGGACAAATGCATTGTTTTTGCAGTACAGCATATACCGGATTCAATACTTCATTGAACGTATATACACTGTTTTTGGTTATATCCCGACCATTCGATGAGCGTGAAACTCCACATTTCCTGCCACATACGGCGCACCTGCTCCTGTTTACATTATGTCAACTGGGGTCGAGGACACACGCAATGTTGTTGCAGTACTGCATATTCAGGATTCAATATTTCATTGAACGTATATACACCGCTATTGGTGATATCCCGTCAATTTGAAGCGTGTCATACTCCTCATTCGCTGCCAAATACTACGCACATCAGAGAGGTTGTGCATTGTCAACTCTGTGTCCTGTCAAATACATTGTATTTGCAGTTTATCATATTATGCACAAGTATTTATTTAAACGTATCTCCGCTGCTATTCGTGGTATGTCGATAAATCTATGCTCGTTATACTCCTCATTTGCCGCCAAATACAGCGCACCTGCTCCCGTTTACATTATGTCAACTGGGGTCCAGGTCAAATCCAATCGTTTTGCAGTACTGCAAATTCAGGATTCAATATCGCATTGAACGTTTCTACACTGCTATTGGTGATATCTCGACAATTCGAAGTGCGTTATACTCCTTATTCGCTGCCAAATACAACGCACATCAACCGGTTTGCGCAATATCAACTCTGTGTCCCTGCCAAATCCATTGTATTGCAGTTTAGCGTATTTAGGCTTAAGTATTCAATTAAACGTATCTCCGCTGCTATTGGTTGTAAGTCCAGAATTTGATGCGCGTTAAACCCCACATTTGCTGCCAAATACAGAGCATATTAACCGGTTTGCGCAATGTCAACTCTATACCCTGTAGAATACATTGTATTTGCAGTTTCGCCTATTTGGGCCTAAGTACTCAATTAAACCTATTTTCGCTGTTATTGGTGGTATCTCGACAACTCGATGCGCGTCAAACCCGACATTTTCTGCCAAATACAGCGGACCTGCTCTTGTTTACATTATGACATCTTCTGTCGAGGTCAAATCCAATCGTTTTGCAGTACTGCAAATTCAGGATTCAATATCCCATTGAACGTTTCTACACTGCTATTGGTGATATCTCGTCAATTCGATGCGCGGTATACCGCACACTTGCTGCCAAATAGGGCACAAATCAGACACTGTGCGCTGTGTCAACCCAGGTCCCTGCCTAACTCATTGTAATTGTAGTTTTGCATATTTAGGCTTAAGTATTCATTTAAACGTATCTCCGGTGCTATTGGAGGTATGCCTAGAACTCGATGCGCGTTATACTCCACAGTTCACGCCAAATACAGCGCACGTGCTCTTGTTTACATTATATCAACTCGGGTCGAGTACAAATGCAATGTTGTTGTAGTACTGCATATTCAGGATTCAATACTTCCTTGAATGTATCTACACTGCTATTGGTGATATCCCGGCAATTTGAAGCGCGTTATACTCCTCATTCGCTGCCAAATGCTACGCACATTAGAGAGTGTGGGCATTGTCAACTCTGTGTCCCGTCAAATACATTGTAATTGCAGTTTATCATATTAGGCTCAAGTATTAATTTAAACGTATCTCCGCTGCTATTCGTAGTATGTCGAAAAATCTATGCGCGTTATACTCCTCATTTGCCGCCAAATACAGCGCACCTGCACCTGTTTACATTAAGTCAACTGGAGTCGAGGACAATTGCAATGTTGTTGCAGTAAAGCATATTCAGGAATCAATATTTCATTGAACAGACCTACACTGCTATTTGTGATATCTCGTCAATTCGATGCGCGGTATGCCGCACAGTTGCTGCCAAATAGAGCCAAATCAGCCACTTTGCGCTATGTAAACTCAGGTCCGTGCCTCATTCATTGTAATTGTATTTTTGCATATTTAGGCTTATGTATTCAAATTAAACGTATCTCTGGTGCTATAGGTGGTATGCCTACAATTCGATGCGCGTTATGCTCCACAGCTGCCGCCAAACAGCGCACCTGCTCCTGTTTACATTATGTCAACTCGGGTCGAGGACAAATCCGATGTTTTTGCAGTACAGGATATTCAGGATTCAATATTTCATTGATCGTACATACACTGCTATCAGTGATATCCTGACAATTTGATGCGCGTTGTACTCCTCATTCGCTGCCAAATACTACGCAGATCAGCCGGTTTGCGCATTGTCAACTCTGTGTCCTGTCAAATACATTGTAATTGCAGATTATCATATTAGGCTCAAGTATTTATTTAAACGTATCTCCGCTGCTATTAGTGGTATGTCGACAAATCTATGCGCGCTATACTCCTCATTTGCCGCCAAATACAGCGGACCTGCTCCTGTTTACATTATGTCAACTGGGGTCGAGGACAATTGCAATGTTGTTGCAGTACAGCATATTTAGGAATCGATATTTCATTGAACGTAAATACACTGTTATTGGTGATATCCCAACAACTCGACGCGCGTGATACTCCACATTCCCTCGCAAATACAGCGCTCCTGCTCCTGTTTACATTATGTCAACACGGATCGAGGGCAAATGCTATGTTGTTGCAGTACAGCATATACAGGATTCATATTTCTTTGAACGTATATACACTGCCATGGTGATATCCCGACAATTCCATGCGCATGATACTGCACATTCCCTGCCAAATACAGCGCACCTGCTCCTGTTTACATTATGTCAACTCGGGTCGAGGACAAATCCTACGTTGATGTAGTACTGCATATTCAGGATTCAATATTTCATAGAACGGATATACACTGCTATTGGTGATATCATGACAATTCGATGCGCGTGATACACCACATTCCCTGCCAAATACAGCGCACCTGCTCCTGTTTACATTATGTCAACTCGGGTCGAGGACAAATGCTACGTTGTTGTAGTACTGCATATTCAGGATTCAATATTTCATAGAACGGATCTACTTTGCTATTTGTGATATCTCGTCAATTCGATGCGCGGTATACCCCACAGCTGCTGCCAAATAGAGCGCAAATCAGCCACTGTGCGCTCTGTCAACTCAGGTCACTGCCTAATTCATTGTAATTGTATTTTTGCATATTTAGGCTGATGTATTCAACTAAACGTACCTCCGGTGCTAGAGGTGGTATGCCTACAATTCGATGCGCGTTATGCTCCACAGTTGCCGCCAAATAGCGCACTTGCGCCTGTTTACATTATATCAACTTGGGTCGAGGACAAATGCAACGTTGTTGTAGTACTGCATATTCAGGATTCAATACTTCATTGAATGTATCTACACTGCTATTGGTGAAAGCACGACAATCCGATGCGCCTGATACTCCGCATTCCCTGCCAAATACAGCGCACCTGCTCCTGTTTACATTATGTCAACTTGGGTCGAGGACACACGCAATGTTGTTGTAGTACAGCATATACCGAATTCAATATTTCATTGAACGTATATACACTGCTATTCGTGATATGCCGACAATTCGAAGAGCGTTATACTCCTCATTCGCTGCCAAATACTACGCACATCAGAGAATTGGCGCATTGTCAACTCTGTGTCCTGTCAAATACATTGTATTTGCTGTTTATCATGTTAGGCTCAATTATTTAATTAAGCGTATCTCCGCCGCAATTCGTGGTATGTCGACAAATCTATGCGCGCTATACTCCGCAGTTGCAGCCAAACAGCGCACCTGCTTCTGTTCACATTGTGTCATTCGGGTCGAGCACAAATGCATTGTTTTTGCAGTACATCATATACCGGATTCAATACTTCATTGAACGTACATACACTGCCATTGGTGGCATCCCGACAATTCGATACGCGTGAAACTCCACATTTCCTGCCACATACGGCGCACCTGTTGCTGTTTAAATTATATCAACTCGGGTCGAGGAATAATGCAATGAAGTTGAAGTACTGCATATTCAGGATTCAATACTTCATTGAATGTGTCTACACTGCTATTGGAAATATCCCGACAATTCGATGCGCGTTATACTCCTCATTCGCTGCAAAATACTACGCACATCAGACGGTGTGCGCATTGTCAACTCTGTGCCCTGTCAAATACATTGTAGTTGCAGTTTATCATATTAGGCACAAGTATTTATTTAAACGTATCACCGCTGCTATTCGTGGTATGTCGACAAATCTATGCGCGTTATACTCCTCATTTGCCGCCAAATACGGCGCCCCTGGTCCTGTTTACATTATGTCAACTCGGGTCGAGGACAATTGCAATGTTATTGTAGTACTGCATATTAAGGTTTCAATATTTCATTGAACGTATATACACTGCCATGATAATATCCCGACAATTCAATGCGCATGAAACTCCACATTTTCTGCCAAATACGGCGCACCTGCCCCTGTTTACATTATGTCAACTCGGGTCGAGGACAAATGCTACGTTGTCGTAGTACTGCATATTCATGATTCAATTCTTCATTGAATGTATCTACACTGCTATTGGTGATAACACGACAATTCGATGCGCGTGATACTCCACATTCCCTGCCAAATACAGCGCACCTGCTCCTGTTTACATTATGTCAACTCGGGTCGAGGACAAATCCTACGTTGATGTAGTACTGCATATTCAGGATTCAATATTTCATAGACCGGATATACACTGCTATTGTTGATATCATGACAATTCGATGCGCGTGATACACCACATTCCCTGCCAAATACAGCGCACCTGCTCCTGTTTACATTATGTCAACTCGGGTCGAGGACAAATGCTACGTTGTTGTAGTACTGCATATTCAGGATTCAATATTTCATAGAACGGATCTACACTGCTATTTGTGATATCTCGTCAATTCGATGCGCGGTATACCGCACAGCTGCTGCCAAATAGAGCGCAAATCAGCCACTGTGCGCTCTGTCAACTCAGGTCCCTGCCTAATTCATTGTAATTGTAGTTTTGCATATTTAGGCTTATGTATTCAATTAAACTTATCTCCGCTGCTATTCGTGGTATGTCGACAAATCCATGCGCGTTATACTCCACATTCCCTGCCAAATACAGCGCACCTGCTCCTGTTTACATTATGTCAACTCGGGTGAAGGACAAATGCAATGTTTTTGCAGTTCAGCACATTCAGCATTCAATATATCATTGAACGGATCTACACTGCGACTGGAGATATCTCGTCTATTCGATGCGCGGTGTACCGCACACTTCCTGCCAAATAGAGCGCAAATCAGCCATTGTGCGCTGTGTCAACTCAGGTCCTTGCCAAATTCATTGTAATTGTAGTTTTGCATATTTAGGCCTAAGTATTCAATTAAACGGATCTCCGGTACTATTGATGGTATGCCTACAATTCGATGCGCGTTATACTCCACATTCCCTGCCAAATACAGCGCACCGGCTCCTGTTTACATTATGTCAACTGGGGTCGAAGACAAATGCAATGTTCTTGTAGTACTGCATGCTCAGAACTCAATACTTCATTGAACGTATCTACACTGCGACTGGAGATATTTCGTCAATTCCATGCGTCTTGTACTCCACATTTCCTGCCAAATAGTGCGCACCTGCTCCTGTTTACATTATGTCAACTCGGATCGAGGACAAATGCAATGTTGTTGCAGTACGGCAAATTCAGGATTCAATATTTCATTGAACGTATATACACTGCTATTCGTGATATGCCGACAATTCGAAGAGCGTTATACTCCTCATTCGCTGCCAAATACTACGCACATCAGAGAATTGGCGCATTGTCAACTCTGTGTCCTGTCAAATACATTGTATTTGCTGTTTATCATGTTAGGCTCAATTATTTAATTAAGCGTATCTCCGCCGCAATTCGTGGTATGTCGACAAATCTATGCGCGCTATACTCCGCAGTTGCAGCCAAACAGCGCACCTGCTTCTGTTCACATTGTGTCATTCGGGTCGAGCACAAATGCATTGTTTTTGCAGTACATCATATACCGGATTCAATACTTCATTGAACGTACATACACTGCCATTGGTGGCATCCCGACAATTCGATACGCGTGAAACTCCACATTTCCTGCCACATACGGCGCACCTGTTGCTGTTTAAATTATATCAACTCGGGTCGAGGAATAATGCAATGAAGTTGAAGTACTGCATATTCAGGATTCAATACTTCATTGAATGTGTCTACACTGCTATTGGAAATATCCCGACAATTCGATGCGCGTTATACTCCTCATTCGCTGCAAAATACTACGCACATCAGACGGTGTGCGCATTGTCAACTCTGTGCCCTGTCAAATACATTGTAGTTGCAGTTTATCATATTAGGCACAAGTATTTATTTAAACGTATCACCGCTGCTATTCGTGGTATGTCGACAACTCGTTGCCCGTGATACTCCTCATTTGCCGCCAAATACGGCGCCCCTGGTCCTGTTTACATTATGTCAACTCGGGTCGAGGACAATTGCAATGTTATTGTAGTACTGCATATTCAGGATTCAATTCCTCATTGAACGTATCTACACTGCTGTTGTTGATATACCGACAATTCCATGCGCCTTGTACATCACGTTTCCTGCCAAACACAGCGCACCTTCTCCTGTTTACATTATGTCAGCTCGGGTCGAGGACAAATGCAATGTTGTTGTAGTACTGCATATTCAGGATTCAATTCTTCATTGAATGTATCTACACTGCTATTGGTGATATCACGACAATTCGATGCGCGTGTTATTCCACATTCCCTGCCAAATACAGCTCACCTGCTCCTGTTTACATTGTGTCAACTCGGGTCGAGGACAAATGCTACGTTGTTGTAGTACTGCATATTCAGGATTCAATATTTCATAGAACGGATCTACACTGCTATTTGTGATATCTCGTCAATTCGATGCGCGGTATACCGCACAGCTGCTGCCAAATAGAGCGCAAATCAGCCACTGTGCGCTGTGTCAACTCAGATCCCTGCCTAATTCATTGTAATTGTAGTTTTGCAAATTCAGGCTTTAGTATTCAATTAAACGTATCTCCGGTGCAATTGGTGGTACGCCTACAATCCGATGCGCGTGATACTCCGCATTCCCTGCCAAATACAGCGCACCTGCTCCTGTTTACATTATGTCAACTCGGGACAAGGACAAATGCAATGTTTTTGCAGTACTGCATATCCAGGATACAATACTTCATTGAACGTATCTACACTGCTACTGGAGATATTTCGTCTACTCCATGCGCCTTGTACTCCACATTTCCTGCCAAATACAGCGCACCTGCTCCTGTTTACATTATGTCAACTCGGGTCAAGGACAAATGCAATGTTTTTGCAGTACAGCACATTCAGGATTCAATATTTCAATGAACGTATATACACTGCTATTCGTGATATCCCGTCAATGTGAAGCGCGTTATACTCCTCATTCGCTGCCAAATACTACGCACATCAGAGTGTTTGCGCATTGTCAACTCTGTGTCCTGTCAAATCCATTGTAGTTGCAGTAAAGCATATTTAGGCTTAAGTATTCAATCAAACGTATCTCTACTGCTATTGGGGGTATGTCGATAATTCTATGCGCCTTCTACTCCACATCTGCTTCCAACTACAGCGCGCGTCAGCCGGATTTCACTATGTCAACCCTGGTCCCTGCCAAATCACTTGAAGTTGCAGTTTTGCATATTTAGGCTGCATTTTTCAATTAAACGTATCTCCGCAGCTATTGATGGCATGTGGAAAATTCGATGCGCGTTATACATCCCATTAGCTGAGAAAAACAGCGCCCTTCGGCCTGTTTGCGCTATGCTAACTCTGTGCTCTCTCAAATATAGCGTTACTGTAGTTTTGGAAATTCTGCTAGAAATATTCAATTGCGCTGATCTCAGATTTTATTCCAGATGTCTCAACAATTCTATGCGCGTTCCACTCCACATATGCTGCCAAATACAGCCCGCGTCATTCAATTCGATGCGCGTTCTACTCCACACTAGCTCTCTCACATTGCGCACCTGCTCCTGTTTAAATTATATCAACTCGGGTCATGGTCATATCCAATGTTATTGCTGTACTGCATATTCAGGATTCAATATTCCCATAATTGTTTATACACTGCTATTGGTGAAATCTCGACAATTGGACGTGCGTTACTCCACATATGCGGCAAAATTCAGCGCACGTCATTCGGTTTGCCCTATGTCAACTCTGGGCCCTGTCAAGTGCAGCGTAATTGCAATTTTGCAGAGTCTGTGTTAAATACTCAATTAAACGTATCCGCACTGTTATTGGTGATATCTAGACAAGTGGTTGATCGTTAAACTCCTCATTCGCTGCGAAATTTAGCGGAGCTGCTACAGTTTACAATATGTCAAATCGGGTCGAGGTCAAATCCAATGTTATTGCAGTACTGTATATTCAGCCATCAATATTCAATTGAACGTTGCTTCGTTTCGATGGGAGATACGAAGAAAATTCGGTGCGCGTTCTACTCCACAGATGCTGCCAAATACAGCGCACATCAACCGGTTTACTCAATGTCAACTCTGTGTCCTGTCAAATCCAGTGTAATTGCCGTTTTAAAATATTCTACCGTTAATATTCAATTAAACGTGTCTCCGCCGCTATTGGCGGTATGTCGACAATTCGAAGCGCTTTACACTCCACATTTGCTGCCAAATACAGCGCACATGCTCCCGTTTACATTTTGCCAACTCGAGTCGAGGTCAAATCCAATGTTATTGCTATGCTGCTTATCCAGGCTTCAATTACCAATTGAACGAATCTGTACTACTATTGGTGATATGTCGACAATTCGATGCGCACTATCCCGCACATTTGCTGCAAGAAATAGCGCACAGCAACCAGTTTGCGCAATGTCAACTCTGTGCCCTATCAAATACAGCGTTATTCCTGTTTTGCATATTCAGTTTCAGATATTCATTTGAGCGTATTCCAGTTTCTATTCCAGACATCTCGATAGTTCGATACGCGTTAAACTCCACATTTGCTGCGAAATACAGCGCACTTGCAACTGTTTACATTAAGTAATCTCGGATCGAGGTCAAATCCAATGCTATTGCTGTACTGCATATTCAGGAATCAATATTCCATTGAAATTTTCTACAATGCTATTGGTGATATCCCGACAATTCGATGCGCGTTATACTCCTCATTCGCTGCAGAATACTACGTACAACAGCCGGTTGGCGCATTGTCAACTCTGTGTCCTGTCAAATACATTATAGTTGCAGTTTATCATATAAAGCTCAAGTATTTATTTAAACGTATCACCGCTGCTACTCGAGGTTTATAGACAAATCCGTGCGCGTTATACTCCTCATTTGCCGCCAAATAGAGCGCACCTGCTCCTGTTTACATTATGTCAACACCGATCGAGGACAAATGCAATGTTGTTGCAGTACAACATACTTAGGATTCAATATTTCATTGAACGGATATACACTGCCATTGGTGATATCTCCTCATTTCGATGCGCGTAATACTCCACATTCCCTGCCAAATACAGCGCACCTGCTCCTGTTTACATTATGTCAACTCGGGTCGCTGACAGATGCAATGTTGCTGCCGTACAGCATATACAGGATTCAATATTTCATTGAACGTATATACACTGCCATGGTGATATCCCGACAATTCGATGAGCATGATACTCCACATTTCCTGCCAAATACAGCGCACCTGCTCCTGTTTACATTATGTCAACTCGGGTCGAAGACAAATGCAATCCTGCTGCAGTTCAGCATATTCAGGATTCAATATTTCATTGAACGTATATACACTGCTATTCGTGATATCCCGACAATTCGAAGCGCGTTATACTCCACATTCCCTGGCAAATACAGCGCACCTGCTCCTGTCTACATTATGTCAACTCGGGTCAAGGACAAATGCAATGTTTTGGCAGTACAGCACATTCAGGATTCAATATTCCATTGAATGTATCTACAATTCTATTGCTGATATCACGACAATTCGATGCGTCTGATACTCCACATCTCCAGCCAAATACAGCGCACCTGCTCCTGTTTACATTATGTCAAATCGGGTCGAGAACAAATTCAATGTTTTTGCCGTTCAGGATATTCAGGATTCAATATTTCATTGAATGTATCTACACTGCCATTGATGTTATCACGACAATTCGATGCGCGTGATACTCCACATTCCTTGCCAAATACAGCGCACCTGCTCCTGTTTACATTATGTCAGCTCGGATCGAGGACAAGTGCCATGTTGTTGCAGTACACCATATACAGGATTCAATACTTCATTGAACGTATATGCACTGCCATGGTGATATCCCGACTATTCCATGCGCATGATACTCCACATTTCCTGCCAAATACAGCGCTACTGCTCCTGTTTACATTATGTCAACTCGAGTCGAGAACAAATGCAATGTTGCTGCAGTACAGCATATTCAGGAATCAATATTTCATTGAACGTATATACACTGCTATTCGTGATATCCCGACAATTCGATGCGCGTGATACTCCACATTTCTTGCCAAATACAGCGCTACTGCTCCTGTTTACATTATGTCAACTCGAGTCGAGAACAAATACAATGTTGCTGCAGTACAGCATATTCAGGATTCAATATTTCATTGAACGTATATACACTGCTATTGGTGATATCCCGACAATTCGATGCGCGTTATAATCCACATTCGCTGCCAAATACTATGCACATCAGCCGGTTTGCGCCTTGTTAACTCTGTGTCCTGTCAAATACATTGTAATTGCAGCTTATCATATTAGGCTCAAGTATTTATTTAAACGTATCTCCGCTGCTATTCGTGGTATGTCGACAAATCTATGCGCGCTATACTCCCCATTTGCCGCCAAATACAGCGCAGCTCCTCCTGTTTACATTATGTCAACTCGGATCGAGGACAAATGCCATGTTGTTGCAGTACGGCATATACAGGATTCAATATTTCATTGAACGTATATACACTGCCATGGTGATATCCCGACAATTCGATGAGCATGATACTCCACATTTCCTGCCAAATACAGCGCACCTGCTCCTGTTTACATTATGTCAACTCGGTTCGAAGACAAATGCAATCCTGCTGCAGTTCAACATATTCAGGATTCAATATTTCATTGAACGTATATACACTGCTAATCGTGATATCCCGACAATTCGAAGCGCGTTATACTCCACATTCCCTGGCAAATACAGCGCACCTGTTCCTGTCTACATTATGTCAACTCGGGTCAAGGACAAATGCAATGTTTCTGCAGTACAGCACATTCAGGATTCAATATTCCATTGAATGTATCTACAATTCTATTGCTGATATCACGACAATTCGATGCGTCTGATACTCCACATCCCCAGCCAAATACAGCGCACCTGCTCCTGTTTACATTATGTCAAATCGGGTCGAGATCAAATTCAATGTTTTTGCCGTTCAGGATATTCAGGATTCAATATTTCATTGAATGTATCTACACTGCCATTGATGTTATCACGACAATTCGATGCGCGTGATACTCCACATTCCTTGCCAAATACAGCGCACCTGCTCCTGTTTACATTATGTCAACTCGGATCGAGGACAAGTGCCATGTTGTTGCAGTACACCATATACAGGATTCAATACTTCATTGAACGTATATGCACTGCCATGGTGATATCCCGACTATTCGATGCGCATGATACTCCACATTTCCTGCCAAATACAGCGCTACTGCTCCTGTTTACATTATGTCAACTCGAGTCGAGAACAAATGCAATGTTGCTGCAGTACAGCATATTCAGGAATCAATATTTCATTGAACGTATATACACTGCTATTCGTGATATCCCGACAATTCGATGCGCGTGATACTCCACATTCCTTGCCAAATACAGCGCTACTGCTCCTGTTTACATTATGTCAACTCGAGTCGAGAACAAATGCAATGTTGCTGCAGTACACCATATTCAGGATTCAATATTTCATTGAACGTATATACACTGCTATTGGTGATATCCCGACAATTCGATGCGCGTTATAATCCACATTCGCTGCCAAATACTATGCACATCAGCCGGTTTGCGCATTGTTAACTCTGTGTCCTGTCAAATACATTGTAATTGCAGTTTATCATATAAGGCTCAAGTATTTATTTAAACGTATCTCCGCTGCTATTCGTGGTATGTCGACAAATCTATGCGCGCTATACTCCCCATTTGCCGCCAAATACAGCGCAGCTCCTTCTGTTTACATTATTTCAACTCGGATCGAGGACAAATGCCATGTTGTTGCAGTACAGCATATACAGGATTCAATATTTCATTGAACGTATATACACTGCCATGGTGATATCCCGACAATTCGATGAGCATGATACTCCACATTTCCTGCCAAATACAGCGCACCTGCTCCTGTTTACATTATGTCAACTCGGTTCGAAGACAAATGCAATGTTGCTGTAGTGTTGCATATTCAGGATTCAGTACTTCATTGAATGTATCTACACTGCTATTGGTCATATCACGACAATTCGATGCGCGTGTTACTCCACATTCCCTGCCCAATGCAGCGCACCTGCTCTTGTTTACATTGTGTCAACTGTGTTCGAGGACAAATGCATTGTTTTTGCAGTACAGCACATTCAGGATTCAATATTTCATTGAACGGATCTACACTGCTATTTGTGATATCTCGTCAATTCGATGCGCGGTATACCGCACAGTTGCTGCCAAACAGAGCGCAAATCAGCCACTTTGCGCTATGTCAACTCCTGTCCCTGCCTAATTCATTGTAATTGTAGTTTTGCATATTCAGGCTCAAGTATTCAATAAAACGTATCTCCGATGCTATTGGTGGTATGCCTACAATTCGATGCGCGTTACTCTCCACAGTTGCCGCCAAATACAGCGCACCTGCTCTTGTTTACATTGTGTCAACTCGGGTCGAGGACAAATGCAATGTTGCTGCAGTACAGCATATTCAGGATTCAATATTTCATTGAACGTATATACACTGCTATTCGTCATATCCCGACAGTTCGATGCGAGTTGTACTCCACATTCCCTGCCAAGTACTACGTTCATCAGAGAGTTTGCGCATTGTCAACTCTGTGTCCTGTCAAGAACATTGTAATTGCAGATTATCATATTAGGCTCAAGTATTTATTTAAACGTATCTACGCTGCTATTCGTGGTATGTCGACAAATCTGTGCGCGCTATACTCCTCTTTTGCCGCCAAATACAGCGCACCTGCTCCTGTTTACATTGTATCATCTGTGGTCGAGGACAAATGCATTGTTTTTGCAGTACAATATATTCAGGAATCAATATTTCATTGAACGGATCTACACTGCTATTTGTGATATCTCGTCAATTCGATGCGCGGTATGCCGCACAGTTGCTGCCAAATAGAGCGCAAATCAGCCACTTTGCGCTATGTAAACTGAGGTCCGTGCCTAATTCATTGTAATTGTATTTTTGCATATTTAGGCATATGTATTCAAATTAAACGTATCTCCGGTGCTATAGGTGGTATGCCTACAATTCGATGCGCGTTATGCTCCACAGCTGCCGCCAAACAGCGCACCTGCTACTGTTTACATTACATCAACTCGGGTCGAGGACAAATCCAATGTTTTGGCAGTACGAGATATTCAGGATTCAATATTTCATTGATCGTAAATACACTGCTATTCCTGATATCCCGATAATTCGAAGAGAGTTATACTCCACATTCCCTGCCAAACACAGCGCACCTACCTCCTGTTTACATTATGTCAACTCACGTCGAGGACAAATGCAATGTTGCTGCAGTACAGCATATTCAGGATTCAATATTGCCTTGAACGTATATACTGCTATTCCTGATATCCCGATAATTCGAAGAGAGTTATACTCCACATTCCCTGCCAAACATAGCGCACTTGCTCCTGTTTACATTTGTCAACTCGGGTCAAGGACAAATGCAATGTTTTTGCAGTACAGCACATTCAGGATTCAATGTGTCATTGAATGTATCTACACTGCTATTCCTGATATCCCGATAATTCGAAGAGAGTTATACTCCACATTCCCTGCCAAACACAGCGCACCTGCTCCTGTTTACATTATGTCAACTCACGTCGAGGACAAATGCAATGTTGCTGCAGTACAGCATATTCAGGATTCAATATTGCCTTGAACGTATATACTGCTATTCCTGATATCCCGATAATTCGAAGAGAGTTATACTCCACATTCCCTGTCAAATACAGCGATCCCGCTCCTGTTTACATTATGTCAACTCCGGTCGAGGACAAATGCAATGTTGCTGTAGTGTTGCATATTCAGGATTCAGTACTTCATTGAATGTATCTACACTGCTATTGGTCATATCACGACAATTCGATGCGCGTGTTACTCCACATTCCCTGCCGAATACAGCGCACCTGCTCTTGTTTACATTGTGTCAACTGTGTTCGAGGACACATGCATTGTTTTTGCAGTACAGCACATTCAGGATTCAATATTTCATTGAACGGATCTACACTGCTATTTGTGATATCTCGTCAATTCGATGGGCGGTATACCGCACAGTTGCTGCCAAATAGAGCTCAAATCAGCCACTTTGCGCTATGTCAACTCAGGTCCGTGCCTAATTCATTGTAATTGTATTTTTGCATATTTTGGCATATGTATTCAAATTAAACGTATCTCCGGTGCTATAGGTGGTATGCCTACAACTCGATGCGCGTTATACTCCACAGCTCCCGCCAAATACAGCGCACTTGCTGCCGTTTACATTATGTCAACTGGGGTCGAGGTCAAATCCAATCGTTTTGCAGTACTGCAAATTCAGGATTCAATATCCCATTTAACGTTTTTACACTGCTATTGGTGATATCTCGTCAATTCGATGCGCGGTATACGGCACACTTGCTGCCAAATGGGGACACTGTGCGCTGTGTCAACCCAGGTCCCTGCCTAACTCATTGTAATTGTAGTTTTGCATATTTAGGCTTAAGTATTCAATTAAACGTATCTCCGGTGCTATTGCTGTTATGCCTACAACTCGATGCGCGTTATACTCCACAGCTCCCGCCAAATACAGCGCACTTGCTCTTGTTTACATTATGTCAACTCGGGTCGAGGACAATTGCAATGTAGTTGCAGTACAGCATATACAGAATTCAACATTTCATTGAACGTATATACACTGCCATGGTGACATCCCGACAATTCGGTGCGCATGATACTCCACATTCCCTGCCAAATACAGCGCACCTGCTCCTGGTTACATTAAGTCAACTGGGGTCGAGGACAATTGCAATGTTGTGGCAGTACAGCACAGTCAGGATTCAATATTTCATTGAACGGATCTACACTGCTGTTTGTGATATCTCGTCAATTCGATGCGCGGTTTACCACACCCCTGCCAAATAGAGCGCATATCAGCCACTTTGCGCTGTGTCAACTCAGGTCCCTGCCTAATTCATTGTAATTGTATTTTTGCATATTTAGTCTTATGTATTCAATTAAACGCATCTGCGGAGATATAGGTGGTACGCCTACAATCCGATGCGCGTTATGCTCCACAGTTGCCGCCCAATACAGCGAACCTGCTCCTGTTTACATTATGTCAACTCGGGTCGAGGACATATGCAATGTTTTTGCAGTACAGCATATTCGGGATTCAATATTTCATTGAACGTATATACACTGCTATTGGTGATATCTCGACAAATCGAAGCGCGTTATACTGCTCATTCGCTGCCAAATACAACGCACATCAACCGGTTTGCGCAATATCAACTCTGTGTCCCTGTCAAATCCATTGCATTAGCAGTTTGGCATATTTGGGCCTAAGTACTCAATTAAACCTATTTTCGCTGTTATTGGTGGTATCTCGACAACTGGATGCGCTTTGTACCCGACATTTTCTGCCAAATACAGTGGACCTGCTCCTGTTTACATTATGACATCTCCTGTCGAGGTCAAATCCAATCGTTTTGCAGTACTGCAAATTCAGTATTCAATATCCCATTGAACGTTTCTACACTGCTATTGGTGATATCTCGTCAATTCGATGCGCGGTATACCGCACACTTGCTGCCAAATAGGGCGCAAATCAGACACTATGCGCTAAGTCAACCCAAGTCCCTGCCTAACTCATTGTAATTGTAGTTTTGCATATTTAGGCTTAAGTATTCAATTAAACGTATCTCCGATGCTATTGGTGGTATGCCTACAACTCGATGCGCGTTATACTCCACAGTTCCCGGAAAAATACAGCGCACGTGCTCTTGTTTACATTATGTCAACTCGGGTCGACAACAAATGCAATGTTGCTACAAGTAGAGCATATTCAGGATTCAATATTTCATTGTACGTAAATACACTGTTATTGGTTATATCCCGACAACTCGATGCGCGTGATACTCCACATTCCCTGGCAAATACTACGCAGATCAGCCGTTTTGCGCATTGCCAACTCTGTGTCCTGTCAAATACATTGTAATTGCAGTTTATCATATTAGGCTCAAGTATTTATTTAAACGTATCTCCGCTGCTATTAGTGGTATGTCGACAAATCTATGCGCGTTATACTCCTCATTTGCCGCCAAATACAGCGCACGTGCTCCCGTTTACATTATGTCAACTGCGGTCGAGAACAATTGCAATGTTGTGGCAGTACAGCACAGTCAGGATTCAATATTTCATTGAACGTATATACACTGCTATTGGTGATATCTCGACAATTCGAAGCGCCTTATACTCCTCATTCGCTGCCAAATACAACGCACATCAACCGGTTTGCACAATATCAACTCTATATCCTGTCGAATCCATTGTATTTGCAGTTTGGCCTATTTGGGCCTAAGTACTCAATTAAACCTACTTTCGCTGTTATTGGTGGTATCTCGACAACTCGGTGCGCGTTATACCCGACATTTTCTGCCAAATACAGCGCACGTGCTATTGTTTACATTATGTCAACTCGGGTCGAGTACAAATGCAATGTTTTTGTAGTACTGCATATTCAGGATTCAATACTTCATTGAATGTATCTACACTGCTATTGGTGATATCCCGGCAATTTGAAGCGCGTTTTACTCCTCATTCGCTGCCATATGCTACGCACATCAGAGAGTGTGGGCATTGTCAACTCTGTGTCCCGTCAAATACATTGTAATTGCAGTTAATCATATTAGGCTCAAGTATTTATTTAAACGTATCTCCGCTGCTATTAGTGGTATGTCGACAAATCTATGCGCGTTATGCTCCACAGCTGCCGCCAAACAGCGCACCTGCTCCTGTTTACATGATGTCAACTGGGGTCGAGGACAAATCCAATGTTTTTGCAGTACAGGATATTCAGGATTCAATATTGCATTGATCGTATATACACTGCTATCAGTGATATCCTGACAATTCGACGCGCGTTGTACTCGTCATTCGCTGCCAAATACTACGCAAATCAGCCGGTTTGCGCATTGTCAACTCTGTGTCCTGTCAAATACATTGTAATTGCAGATTATCATATTAGGCGCAAGTATTTATTTAAACGTATCTCCGCTGCTATTAGTGGTATGTCGACAAATCTATGCGCGTTATACTCCTCATTTGCCGCCAAATACAGCGGACCTGCCCCTGTTTACAATATGTCAACTGGGGTCGAGGACAAATCCAATGTTTTTGCAGTACAGGATATTCAGGATTCAATATTTCATTGAACGTATATACACTGCTATTGGTGATATCCTGACAATTCGATGCGCGTGATACTCCACATTCCCTGGCAAATACTACGCAGATCAGCCGGTTTGCGCATTGTCAACTCTGTGTCCTGTCAAATACGTTGTAATAGCAGTTTATCATATTAGGCTCAAGTATTTATTTAAACGTTTCTCCGCTGCTATTAGAAGTATGTCGACAAATCTATGCGCGTTATGCTCCTCATTTGCCGCCAAATACAGCGGACCTGCTCCTGATTACATTATGTCAACCCGGGTCGAGGACAATTGCAATGTAGTTGTAGTACTGCATATTCAGGATTCAATTCTTCATTGAATGTATCTACACTGCTATTGGTCATATCACGACAATCGGTGCGCGTGATACACCACATTCCCTGCCAAATACAGCGCACCTGCTCTTGTTTACATTGTGTCAACCGTGGTCGTGGACAAATACATTGTTTTTGCAGTACAGCATATACCGGATTCAATACTTCATTGAACGTATATACACTGTTTTTGGTTATATCCCGACCATTCGATGAGCGTGGTACTACACGTTTCCTGCCAAATACGGCACACCTGCTCCTGTTTACATTATGTCAACTCGGGTCGAGGACAAATCCAATGTTTTTGCAGTACAGGATATTCAGGATTCAATATTTCATTGAACGTGTATACACTGCTATTGGTGACATCCTGACAATTCGATGCGCGTTACACTCCACATTCCCTGCCAAATACAGCGCACCTGCTCCTGTTTACATTATGTCAACTCGGGTGAAGGACAAATGCAATGTTTTTGCAGTTCAGCACATTCAGGATTCAATATTTCATTGAACGGATCTACACTGCGACTGGAGATATCTCGTCTATTCGATGCGCGGTATACCGCACACTTCCTGCCAAATAGAGCGCAAATCAGCCATTGTGCGCTGTGTCAACTCAGGTCCTTGCCAAATTCATTGTAATTGTAGTTTTGCATATTTAGGCCTAAGTATTCAATTAAACGGATCTCCGGTACTATTGATGGTATGCCTACAATTCGATGCGCGTTATACTCCACATTCCCTGCCAAATACAGCGCACCGGCTCCTGTTTACATTATGTCAACTGGGGTCGAAGACAAATGCAATGTTCTTGTAGTACTGCATACTCAGGACTCAATACTTCATTGAACGTATCTACACTGCGACTGGAGATATTTCGTCAATTCCATGCGTCTTGTACTCCACATTTCCTGCCAAATAGTGCGCACCTGCTCCTGTTTACATTATGTCAACTCGGATCGAGGACAAATGCAATGTTGTTGCAGTACAGCATATACAGAATCCAATATTTCATTGAACGTATATACACTGCTGTTCGTGATATGCCGACAATTCGAAGCGGGTTATACTCCTCATCCGCTGCCAAAGACAACTCACATCAGAGAATTGGCGCATTGTCAACTCTGTGTCCTGTCAAATACATTGTAATTGCAGTTTATCATATTAGGCTCAAGTATTTATTTAAAAGTATCTCCGCTGCTATTCGTGGTACGTCGACAAATCTATGCGCGTTATACTCCTCATTTGCCGCCAAATACAGCGTACCTGCTCCTGTTTACACTATGTCAACTCGGATCGAGGACAAATGCAATGTTGTTGCAGTACATCATATACAGGATTCAATATTTCATTGAACGTATGTACACTACCATAGTGATATCGCGACAATTCGATGCGCATGATACTCCACATTTCCTGCCAAATACAGCGCATCTGCTCCTGTTTACATTATTTCAACTCGGGTCGAGGAAAAATGCAATGTTTTTGCAGTTCAGCACATTCAGGATTCGATATTTCATCGAACGGATCCACATTGCTATTTGTGATATCTCGTCAATTGGATGCGCGGTATATCGCACAGTTGCTGCCAAATAGAGCGCAAACCAGCCACTTTGCGCTATGTCAACTCAGGTCCCTGCCCAATTCATTGTAATTGTAGTTTTGCATACTTAGGCCTAAGTATTCAATTAAACGGATCTCCGGTGCTATTGGTGGTATGCCTACAATTCGATGCGCGTTATGCTCCACAATTGCCGCCAAATACAGCGCACATGCCCCTGTTTACATTATGTCAACTGGGGTCGAAGACAATTGCAATGTTGTTGCAGTACACCATATTCAGGATTCAATATTTCATTGAACGTACATACACTGCTATTGGTGATATCCCGACAATTCGATGAGCGTTATACTCCTCATTCGCTGCAGAATACTACGTACATCAGCCGGTTGGCGCATTGTCAACTCTGTGTCCTGTAAAATACATTGTAATTGCAGTTTATCATATTAGGCTCAAGTATTTATTTAAACGTATCTCCGTTGCTATTCGTGGTACGTCGACAAATCTATGCGCGTTATACTCCTCATTTGCCGCCAAATACAGCGCACGTGCTCCCGTTTACATTATGTCAACTGGGGTCGAGTACAATTGCAATGTTGTGGCAGTACACCATATTCAGGATTCAATATTTCATTGAACGGATCTACACTGCTGTTTGTGATATCTCGTCAATTCAATGCGCGGTTTACCGCACAAGTGCTGCCAAATAGAGCGCATATCAGCCACTTTGCGCTGTGTCAACTCAGGTCCCTGCCTAATTCATTGTAATTGTATTTTTGCATATTTAGTCTTATGTATTCAATTAAACGTATCTGCGGAGCTATAGGTGGTATGCCTACAATTCGATGCGCGTTATGCTTCACAGTTGCCGCATAATACAGCGCACCTGCTCCTGTTTACATTATGTCAACTCGGGTCGAGGACATATGCAATGTTTTTGTAGTACAGCATATTCGGGATTCAATATTTCATTGAACGTATATACACTGCTATTGGTGATATCTCGACAATTCGAAGCGCCTTATACTCCTCATTCGCTGCCAAATACAACGCACATCAACCGGTTTGCACAATATCAACTCTGTGTCCCTGTCAAATCCATTGGCATTGCAGTTTAGCATATTTAGGATTAAGTATTCAATTAAACGTATCTCCGCTGCTATTGGTGGTAAGTCCAGAATTTGATGCGCGTTATACCCCACATTTGCTGCCAAATACAGAGCACATTAACCGGTTTACGCAATGTCAACTCTATATCCTGTCGAATCCATTGTATTTGCAGTTTGGCCTATTTGGGCCTAAGTACTCAATTAAACCTATTTTCGCTGTTATTGGTGGTATCTCGACAACTCGATGCGCGTTATACACGACATTTTCTGCCATATACAGCGCACGTGCTATTGTTTACATTATGTCAACTGGGGTCGAGGACAATTGCAATGTTTTTGCAGTACAGCATATTTAGGAATCAATATTTCATTGAACAGACCTACACAGCTATTTGTGATATCTCGTCAATTCGATGCGCGGTATGCCGCACAGTTGCTGCCAAATAGAGCGCAAATCAGCCACTTTGCGCTATGCAAACTCAGGTCCGTGCCAAATTCATTGTAATTGTATTTTTGCATATTTAGGCTTATGTATTCAAATTAAACGTATCTCCGGTGCTATAGGTGGTATGCCTACAATTCGATGCGCGTAATGCTCCACAGCTGCCGCCAAACAGCGCACCTGCTCCTGTTTACATGATGTCAACTCGGGTCGAGGACAAATCCAATGTTTTTGCAGTACAGGATATTCAGGATTCAATATTTCATTGATCGTATATACACTGCTATCAGTGATATCCTGACGATTCGATGCGCGTAGTACTCCTCATTCGCTGCCAACTACTACGCAGATCAGCCGGTTTGCGCATTGTCAACTCTGTGTCCTGTCAAATACATTGTAATTGCAGATTATCATATTAGGCTCAAGTATTTATTTAAACGTATCTCCGCTGCTATTAGTGGTATGTCGACAAATCTATGCGCGTTATACTACTCATTTGCCGCCAAATACAGCGGACCTGCTCCTGTTTACATTATGTCAACTGGGGTCGAGGACAAATCCAATGTTTTTGCAGTACAGGATATTCAGGATTCAATATTTCATTGAACGTATATACACTGCTATCGGTGATATCCTGACAATTCGATGCGCGTGATACTCCACATTCCCTGGCAAATACTACGCGGAACAGCCGGTTTGCGCATTGTCAACTCTGTGTCCTGTCAAATATGTTGTAATTGCAGTTTATCATATTAGGCTCAAGTATTTATTTAAACGTATCTCCGCTGCTGTTAGTGGTATGTCGACAAATCTATGCGCGTTATACTCCTCATTTGCCGCCAAATACAGCGGCCCTGCTCCTGTTTACATGATGTCAACTGGGGTCGAGGACAATTGCAATGTTTTTGCAGTACAGCATATTTAGGAATCAATATTTCATTGAACAGACCTACACAGCTATTTGTGATATCTCGTCAATTCGATGCGCGGTATGCCGCACAGTTGCTGCCAAATAGAGCGCAAATCAGCCACTTTGCGCTATGCAAACTCAGGTCCGTGCCAAATTCATTGTAATTGTATTTTTGCATATTTAGGCTTATGTATTCAAATTAAACGTATCTCCGGTGCTATAGGTGGTATGTCGACAAATCTATGCGCGTTATACTCCTCATTTGCCGCCAAATACAGCGGACCTGCTCCTGTTTACATGATGTCAACTCGGGTCGAGGACAAATCCAACGTTTTTGCAGTACTGCATATTCGGGATTCAATACTTCATTGAATGTATCTACACTGCAATTAGTCATATCACGACAATTCGATGCGCGTGGTACTCCACATTCGCTGGCAAATACTACGCAGATCAGCCGGTTTGCGCATTGTCAACTCTGTGTCCTGTCAAATACATTGTAATTGCAGATTATCATATTAGGCTCAAGTATTTATTTAAACGTATCTCCGCTGCTATTAGTGGTATGTCGACAAATCTATGCGCGTTATACTCCTCATTTGCCGCCAAATACAGCGGACCTGCTCCTGTTTACATTATGTCAACTGGGGTCGAGGACAAATCCAATATTTTTGCAGTACAGGATATTCAGGATTCAATATTTCATTGAACGTATATACACTGCTATTGGTGATATCCTGACAATTCGATGCGCGTGATACTCCACATTCCCTGGCAAACACTACGCGGAACAGCCGGTTTGCGCATTGTCAACTCTGTGTCCTGTCAAATACGTTGTAATTGCAGTTTATCATATTAGGCTCAAGTATTTATTTAAACGTATCTCCGCTGCTATTAGTAGTATGTCGACAAATCTATGCGCGTTATACTCCTCATTTGCCGCCAAATACAGCGGACCTGCTCCTGATTACATTATGTCAACCCGGGTCGAGGAGAATTGCAATGTAGTTGTAGTACTGCATATTCAGGATTCAATTCTTCATTGAATGTATCTACACTGCTATTGGTCATATCACGACAATCGGTGCGCGTAATACTCCAAATTCCCAACCAAATACAGCGCATCTGCTCCTGTTTACATTATTTCAACTCGGGTCGAGGAAAAATGCAATGATTTTGCCGTTCAGCACATTCAGGATTCGATATTTCATTGAACGGATCCACATTGCTATTTGTGATATCTCGTCAATTCGATGAGCGGTATATCGCACAGTTGCTGCCAAATAGAGCGCAAACCAGCCACTTTGCGCTATGTCAACTCAGGTCCCTGCCCAATTCATTGTAATTGTAGTTTTGCATACTTAGGCCTAAGTATTCAATTAAACGGAACTCCGGTGCTATTGGTGGTATGAATACAATTCGATGCGCGTTATGCTCCACAGCTGCCGCCAAACAGCGCACCTGCTCCTGTTTACATTATGTCAACTCGGGTCGAGGACAAATCCAATGTTTTTGCAGTACAGGATATTCAGGATTCAATATTTCATTGATCGTATATACACTGCTATCAGTGATATCCTGACGATTCGATGCGCGTAGTACTCCTCATTCGCTGCCAACTACTACGCAGATCAGCCGGTTTGCGCATTGTCAACTCTGTGTCCTGTCAAATACATTGTAATTGCAGATTATCATATTAGGCTCAAGTATTTATTTAAACGTATCTCCGCTGCTATTAGTGGTATGTCGACAAATCTATGCGCGTTATACTACTCATTTGCCGCCAAATACAGCGGACCTGCTCCTGTTTACATTATGTCAACTGGGGTCGAGGACAAATCCAATGTTTTTGCAGTACAGGATATTCAGGATTCAATATTTCATTGAACGTATATACACTGCTATCGGTGATATCCTGACAATTCGATGCGCGTGATACTCCACATTCCCTGGCAAATACTACGCGGAGCAGCCGGTTTGCGCATTGTCAACTCTGTGTCCTGTCAAATATGTTGTAATTGCAGTTTATCATATTAGGCTCAAGTATTTATTTAAACGTATCTCCGCTGCTGTTAGTGGTATGTCGACAAATCTATGCGCGTTATACTCCTCATTTGCCGCCAAATACAGCGGCCCTGCTCCTGTTTACATGATGTCAACTGGGGTCGAGGACAATTGCAATGTTTTTGCAGTACAGCATATTTAGGAATCAATATTTCATTGAACAGACCTACACAGCTATTTGTGATATCTCGTCAATTCGATGCGCGGTATGCCGCACAGTTGCTGCCAAATAGAGCGCAAATCAGCCACTTTGCGCTATGCAAACTCAGGTCCGTGCCAAATTCATTGTAATTGTATTTTTGCATATTTAGGCTTATGTATTCAAATTAAACGTATCTCCGGTGCTATAGGTGGTATGTCGACAAATCTATGCGCGTTATACTCCTCATTTGCCGCCAAATACAGCGGACCTGCTCCTGTTTACATGATGTCAACTCGGGTCGAGGACAAATCCAACGTTTTTGCAGTACAGGATATTCAGGATTCAATATTTCATTGATCGTATATACACTGCTATCAGTGATATCCTGACAATTCGATGCGCGTAGTACTCCTCAATCGCTGCCAAATACTACGCAGATCAGCCGGTTTGCGCATTGTCAACTCTGTGTCCTGTCAAATACATTGTAATTGCAGATTATCATATTAGGCTCAAGTATTTATTTAAACGTATCTCCGCTGCTATTAGTGGTATGTCGACAAATCTATGCGCGTTATACTCCTCATATGCCGCCAAATACAGCGGACCTGCTCCTGATTACATTATGTCAACCCGGGTCGAGGAGAATTGCAATGTAGTTGTAGTACTGCATATTCAGGATTCAATTCTTCATTGAATGTATCTACACTGCTATTGGTCATATCACGACAATCGGTGCGCGTAATACTCCAAATTCCCAACCAAATACAGCGCATCTGCTCCTGTTTACATTATTTCAACTCGGGTCGAGGAAAAATGCAATGATTTTGCCGTTCAGCACATTCAGGATTCGACATTTCATTGAACGGATCCACATTGCTATTTGTGATATCTCGTCAATTCGATGAGCGGTATATCGCACAGTTGCTGCCAAATAGAGCGCAAACCAGCCACTTTGCGCTATGTCAACTCAGGTCCCTGCCCAATTCATTGTAATTGTAGTTTTGCATACTTAGGCCTAAGTATTCAATTAAACGGAACTCCGGTGCTATTGGTGGTATGAATACAATTCGATGCGCGTTGTGCTCCACAGCTGCCGCCAAACAGCGCACCTGCTCCTGTTTACATTATGTCAACTCGGGTCGAGGACAAATCCAATGTTTTTGCAGTACAGGATATTCAGGATTCAATATTTCATTGATCGTATATACACTGCTATCAGTGATATCCTGACGATTCGATGCGCGTAGTACTCCTCATTCGCTGCCAAATACTACGCAGATCAGCCGGTTTGCGCATTGTCAACTCTGTGTCCTGTCAAATACATTGTAATTGCAGATTATCATATTAGGCTCAAGTATTTATTTAAACGTATCTCCGCTGCTATTAGTGGTATGTTGACAAATCTATGCGCGTTATACTACTCATTTGCCGCCAAATACAGCGGACCTGCTCCTGTTTACATTATGTCAACTGGGGTCGAGGACAAATCCAATGTTTTTGCAGTACAGGATATTCAGGATTCAATATTTCATTGAACGTATATACACTGCTATCGGTGATATCCTGACAATTCGATGCGCGTGATACTCCACATTCCCTGGCAAATACTACGCGGAACAGCCGGTTTGCGCATTGTCAACTCTGTGTCCTGTCAAATACGTTGTAATTGCAGTTTATCATATTAGGCTCAAGTATTTATTTCAACGTATCTCCGCTGCTATTAGTGGTATGTCGACAAATCTATGCGCGTTATACTCCTCATTTGCCGCCAAATACAGCGGACCTGCTCCTGTTTACATGATGTCAACTGGGGTCGAGGACAATTGCAATGTTTTTGCAGTACAGCATATTTAGGAATCAATATTTCATTGAACAGACCTACACAGCTATTTGTGATATCTCGTCAATTCGATGAGCGGTATGCCGCACAGTTGCTGCCAAATAGAGCGCAAATCAGCCACTTTGCGCTATGTCAACTCAGGTCCCTGCCTAATTCATTGTAATTGTATTTTTGCATACTTAGGCTTATGTATTCAAATTAAACGTATCTCCGATGCTATTGGTGTTATGCCTACAACTCGATGCGCGTTATACTGCACAGTTCCCGCCAAATACAGCGCACGTGCTCTTGTTTACATTATGTCAACTCTGGTCGAGGACAAATGGAATGTTGTTGCAGTACTGCATATCCAGCATTCAATATTTCATTGAACGTATCTACACTGCTACTGGAGATATTTCGTCAATTCCATGCGTCTTGTACTCCACATTTCCTGCCAAATACAGCGCACCTGCTCCTGTTTACATTATGTCAACTCGGGTCGAGGACAAATGCAATGTTGTTGCAGTACAGCACAAACAGAATTCAAAATTTCATTGAACGTATATACACTGCTATTGGTGATATCCTGACAATTCGATGCGCGTGATACTGCACATTCCCTGGCAAACACTACGCGGAACAGCCGGTTTGCGCATTGTCAACTCTGTGTCCTGTCAAATACGTTGTAATTGCAGTTTATCATATTAGGCTCAAGTATTTATTTAAACGTATCTCCGCTGCTATTAGTAGTATGTCGACAAATCTATGCGCGTTATACTCCTCATTTGCCGCCAAATACAGCGGACCTGCTCCTGATTACATTATGTCAACCCGGGTCGAGGAGAATTGCAATGTAGTTGTAGTACTGCATATTCAGGATTCAATTCTTCATTGAATGTATCTACACTGCTATTGGTCATATCACGACAATCGGTGCGCGTGATACTCCAAATTCCCAACCAAATACAGCGCATCTGCTCCTGTTTACATTATTTCAACTCGGGTCGAGGAAAAATGCAATGTTTTTGCCGTTCAGCACATTCAGGATTCGATATTTCATTGAACGGATCCACATTGCTATTTGTGATATCTCGTCAATTCGATGCGCGGTATATCGCACAGTTGCTGCCAAATAGAGCGCAAACCAGCCACTTTGCGCTATGTCAACTCAGGTCCCTGCCCAATTCATTGTAATTGTAGTTTTGCATACTTAGGCCTAAGTATTCAATTAAACGGATCTCCGGTGCTATTGGTGGTATGCCCACAATTCGATGCGCGTTATGCTCCACAGTTGCCGCCAAATACAGCGCACATGCCCCTGTTTACATTATGTCAACTGGGGTCGAAGACAATGGCAATGTTGTTGCAGTACACCATATTCAGGATTCAATATTTCATTGAACGTACATACACTGCTATTGGTGATATCCCGACAATTCGATGAGCGTTATACTCCTCATTCGCTGCAGAATACTACGCACATCAGCCGGTTGGCGCATTGTCAACTCTGTGTCCTGTCAAATACATTGTAATTGCAGTTTATCATATTAGGCTCAAGTATTTATTTAAACGTATCTCCGTTGCTATTCGTGGTATGTCGACAAATCTATGCGCGTTATACTCCTCATTTGCCGCCAAATACAGCGCACGTGCTCCCGTTTACATTATGTCAACTGGGGTCGAGGACAATTGCAATGTTGTGGCAGTACAGCACAGTCAGGATTCAATATTTCATTGAACGGATCCACATTGCTATTTGTGATATCTCGTCAATTCGATGCGCGGTATATCGCACAGTTGCTGCCAAATAGAGCGCAAACCAGCCACTTTGCGCTATGTCAACTCAGGTCCCTGCCTAATTCATTGTAATTGTATTTTTGCATACTTAGGCTTATGTATTCAAATTAAACGTATCTCCGATGCTATTGGTGTTATGCCTACAACTCGATGCGCGTTATACTCCACAGTTCCCGCCAAATACAGCGCACGTGCTCTTGTTTACATTATGTCAACTCGGGTCGAGGACAAATGGAATGTTGTTGCAGTACTGCATATCCAGCATTCAATATTTCATTGAACGTATCTACACTGCTACTGGAGATATTTCGTCAATTCCATGCGTCTTGTACTCCACATTTCCTGCCAAATACAGCGCACCTGCTCCTGTTTACATTATGTCAACTCGGGTCGGGGACAAATGCAATCTTTTTGCAGAACAGCATATTCACGATTCAATATTTGATTGAACGTAAATACACTGCTATTGGTGATATCCCGACAATTCGGTGCTCGTTATACTCCTCATTTGCCGCCAAATACAGCGCACCTGCTCCCGTTTACATTATGTCAACTCGGGTCGAGGGCAAATGGAATGTTGTTGCAGTACTGCATATCCAGCATTCAATATTTCATTGAACGTATCTACACTGCTACTGGAGATATTTCGTCAATTCCATGCGTCTTGTACTCCACATTTCCTGCCAAATACAGCGCACCTGCTCCTGTTTACATTATGTCAACTCGGGTCAAGGACAAATGCAATGTTGTTGCAGTACAGCACAAACAGAATTCAAAATTTCATTGAACGTATATACACTGCTATTGGTGATATCCCGACAATTCCATGCGCGTGATACTCCACATTCCCTGCCAAATACAGCGCACCTGCTCGTGTTTACATTATGTCAACTCGGATCGAGGACAAATGCAATCTTTTTGCAGTACTGGATATGCAGTATTCAATATTTCATCGAACGTATATGCACAGCTATTGGTGATATCCCGACAATTCGATGCGCGTGATACTCCACATTCCCTGCCAAATACAGCGCACGTGCTCGTGTTTACATTATGTCAACTCGGATAGAGGACAAATGCAAGGTTGTTGTAGTACAGCATATACAGGATTCACTATTCCATTGAACGTATATACACTGCTATTGGTGATATCCCGACAAATCGATGCGCGTGATACTCCACAAACCCTGCCAAAGACAGCGCACCTGCTCCTGTTTACATTATGTCAACTCGGGTCGAGGACAAATGCAATGTTGTTGCAGTACAGCATATACAGAATTCAATATTTCATTGAACGTACATACACTGCCATTTGTGATATCCCGACAATTCGATACGCGTGATACTCCACATTTCCTGCCACATACGACGCAACTGTTGCTGTTTACATTATGTCAACTCGGGTCGAGGACACATGCAATGTTGTTGCAGTACAGCATATTCAGGATTCAATATTCCATTGAACGGATCTACACTGCTATTGTTGATATCTCGACAATTCGATGCGCGCTATACCGCACAGTTGCTGCCAAATAGAGCGCAAATCAGCCACTTCGCGCTATGTCAACTCAGGTCCCTGCCTAATTCATTGTAATTGTTTTTTTGCATATTTAGGCTTATGTATTCAATTAAACGTATCTCCGGTGCTATTGGTGGTATGCCTACAATTCGATGCGCGTTATGCTCCACAGTTGCCGCCAAACAACGGACCTGCTCCTGTTTATATTATGTCAACTGGGTTCGAAGACAAATGCAATGTTCTTGTAGTACTGCATACTCAGGATTCAATATTTCATTGAATGTATCTACACTGCTATTGGTGATATCACGACAATTCGATGCGCGTGATACTCCATATTTCCTGCCAAATACAGCGCACCTGCTCCTGTTTACATTATGTCATTCGGGTCGAGGACAAATGCAATGTTTTTGCAGTACAGCACATTCAGGATTCAATATTTCATTGAACGGATCTACACTGCTATTGGTGATATCCCGACAATGTGAAGCGCGTTATACTCCTCATTCTCTGCCAAATACTACGCACATCAGAGTGTTTGCGCATTGTCAACTCTGTGTCCTGTCAAATTCATTGTAATTGCAGTTTATCATATTGGGCACAAGTATTCATTTAAACGTATCTCCGCTGCTATTCGTGGTATGTCGACAAATCTATGCGCGTTATACTCCTCATCTGCTGCCAAATACAGCGCACCTGCTCCTGTTTGCATTATGTCAACTCGGGTCGAGGACAATTGCAATGTTGTTGTAGTACTGCATATTCAGGATTCAATATTTCATTGAACGTATATACACTGCCATGGTAATATCCCGACAATTCGATGCGCATGAAACTCCACATTTTCTGCCAAATACAGTGCACCTGCTCCTGTTTACATTATGTCAACAGGGTTTCCAGGACAAATGCAATGTTTTTGCAGTACAGCACATTCAGGATTCAATATTTCATTGAACGGATCTACACTGCTATTGGTGATATCCCGACAATGTGAAGCGCGTTATACTCCTCATTCTCTGCCAAATACTACGCACATCAGAGTGTTTGCGCATTGTCAACTCTGTGTCCTGTCAAATTCATTGTAATTGCAGTTTATCATATTGGGCACAAGTATTCATTTAAACGTATCTCCGCTGCTATTCGTGGTATGTCGACAAATCTATGCGCGTTATACTCCTCATCTGCTGCCAAATACAGCGCACCTGCTCCTGTTTGCATTATGTCAACTCGGGTCGAGGACAATTGCAATGTTGTTGTAGTACTGCATATTCAGGATTCAATATTTCATTGAACGTATATACACTGCCATGGTAATATCCCGACAATTCGATGCGCATGAAACTCCACATTTTCTGCCAAATACAGTGCACCTGCTCCTGTTTACATTATGTCAACTGGTTTCCAGGACAAATGCAATGTTTTTGCAGTACAGCACATTCAGGATTCAATATTTCATTGAACGGATCTACACTGCTATTGGTGATATCCCGACAATGTGAAGCGCGTTATACTCCTCATTCTCTGCCAAATACTACGCACATCAGAGTGTTTGCGCATTGTCAACTCTGTGTCCTGTCAAATACATTGTAATTGCAGTTTATCATATTAGGCACAAGTATTTATTTAAACGTATCTCCGCTGCTATTCGTGGTATGTCGACAAATCTATGCGCGTTATACTCCACAGTTGCCGCCAAACAGCGCACCTGCTCCTGTTTACATTATGTCAACTCGGGTCGAGGGCAAATGGAATGTTGTTGCAGTACTGCATATCCAGCATTCAATATTTCATTGGACGTATCTACACTGCTACTGGAGATATTTCGTCAATTCCATGCGTCTTGTACTCCACATTTCCTGCCAAATACAGCGCACCTGCTCCTGTTTACATTATGTCAACTCGGGTCGAGGACAAATGCAATGTTGTTGCAGTACAGCACAAACAGGATTCAATACTTCACTGAGCATATATACACTGCTATTCGTGATATCCCGACAATTCGAAGCGCGTTATTCTCCACATTTCCAGCCAAATACAGCGCATCTGCTCCTGCTCACATTATATCAACTGGGGTCGCAGACAAATGCAATGTTCTTGTAGTACTGCATACTCAGGACTCAATACTTCATTGAACGTATCTACACTACTATTGGTGATATTTCGTCAATTCCATGAGCGTGATACACCACAGCTGCCGCCAAACAGCGGGCCAGCTCTTGTTTACATTGTGCCAACTGTTTTCGAGGTCAAATGCAATGTTGTTGCTGTACAGCATATACAGGATTCAATATTTCATTGAACGTATATACACTGCCATGGTGATATACCGACAATTCGATGCGCATGATACTCCACATTTCCTGCCAAATACAGCGTACCTGCTCCTCTTCACATTATGTCAACTCGGGTCGAGGACAAATGCAATACTGCTGCAGTACAGCATATTCAGGATTCAACATTTCATTGAACGTATATACACTGCTATTCGTGATATCCCGACAATTCGAAGCGCGTCATACTCCTCATTCGCTGCCAAATACTAAGCACATCAGAGAGTTTGCGCATTGTCAACTCTGTTTCCTGTCAAATATATTGTATTAGGTGAAGTAAAAAGTTCTGAGCGCTTTTTCGCTTTATTTCGACGATGAAATTAACATAGTCAAGATTATTCGATTTAGATTAAATATGCGCCGTTTTGTTCGATTACTTTTGTCCATTTTGAAGGCAATTTCATAATTCCGCGGTTGAAGAAGTCCTCGTCCCTATTGGTAAAAAACTTGACCAGCTCATTTTCACAAGCCTCTCTTGAGGCCAGTTTTGTACCATCAAGAAAATTTTGCAAAAACTTAAAAAGGTGATAATCGCTTGGTGCCAGGTCTGGACTGTACGGCGGATGCGATAGAACCTCCCAGCCAAGCTCTCGGAGCTTCTGACGCGTCGTTAAAGATGTGTGCGGCCTGGCGTTGTCTTGATGGAACACAACACCTTTCCTATTGGCCAATTCTGGCCGCTTCTGGTCGATCGCCTGCTTCAGTCTGGTCAGTTGTTGACAATAGAGGTCCGAATTAAGTGTTTGCCCCGATGGGAGCAGCTCATAATGGATGATTCCCTTCCAATCCCACCAAACACACAATAAAACCTTCTTGGCCGTTAATCCACGCTTGGCGATCGTTTGGGCCGGCCCACCGCGATTGGACCACGATCTTTTTCGGCTGTTGTTCTCGTATGTGACCCATTTTTCATCGCCAGTCACCATCCGCTTCAAAAATGGGTCGATTTCGTTACGTCTCAACAAAGAATCGCAGGCATCAATTCGGTCCAAAAGGTTCTTTTGCGTCAATTCATGTGGCACCCATACGTCGAGCTTCTTCTTGAGACCAGCCTTATGCAAATGGTTCCAAACGGTTTTCTGGCTAATCTTCAGTTCCTGGGCAATGGAATAAGTGCTCACATGCCGGTCCGACTCGACGATTTCCATGATTTTATCCACATTTTCGACGATTGGCCTACCAGAGCGTGCCTCATCTTCGACGTCCATATTACCAGAACGGAATCGTTGGAACCACCGCTTTGCTGTTGCATTCGATACTGTACTGGGTCCATAAACAGCACAAATTTTTTTGGCCGCCTGCTCCGCCTTTTCACCTTGGTCGTAGTGGTACTGAAGAATGTATCGAATTTTCTCTTTTTTTATCTCCATTTTCGAACGCTGTAACACACAACTGGCTTCACCGAACACAAAACTGACAAAGAACCTTTTTGATGCGTAATATCACCTTGAAATCGGTGTATACTATGACTCGATGCGATGTGCACATCGTGAGATATGGCTCACTAAAGACATCTAGCGAAAAACGCTCAGAACTTTTTACTTAACCTAATATTTGCTGTTTGTCATGTTAGGCTCAAGTATTTAGTTAAACGTATCTCCGCTGCTATTCGTGGTATGTCGACAAATCTATGCGCGTTATACTCCACAGTTGCCGCCAAACAGCGCACCTGCTCCTGTTTACATTATGTCATTCGGGTCGAGGACAAATGCATTGTTTTGGCAGTACGTCATATACCGGATTCAATACTTGATTGAACGTACATACACTGCCATTGGTGATATCCCGACAATTCGATGCGCGTGATACTCCACATTACCTGCCAAATACGGCGCACCTGCTCCTGTTTATATTATGTCAACTGGGTTCGAAGACAAATGCAATGTTCTTGTAGTACTGCATACTCAGGATTCAATATTTCATTGAATGTATCTACACTGCTATTGGTGATATCACGACAATTCGATGCGCGTGATACTCCATATTTCCTGCCAAATACAGCGCACCTGCTCCTGTTTACATTATGTCATTCGGGTCGAGGACAAATGCAATGTTTTTGCAGTACAGCATATTCAGGATTCAATATTTCATTGAACGGATCTACACTGCTATTGGTGATATCCCGACAATTCCATGCGCGTGATACTCCACATTCCCTGCCAAATACAGCGCACCTGCTCGTGTTTACATTATGTCAACTCGGATCGAGGACAAATGCAATCTTTTTGCAGTACTGGATATGCAGTATTCAATATTTCATCGAACGTATATGCACAGCTATTGGTGATATCCCGACAATTCGATGCGCGTGATACTCCACATTACCTGCCAAATACTAAGCACATCAGAGAGTTTGCGCATTGTCAACTCTGTTTCCTGTCAAATATATTGTATTTGCTGTTTGTCATGTTAGGCTCAAGTATTTAGTTAAACGTATCTCCGCTGCTATTCGTGGTATGTCGACAAATCTATGCGCGTTATACTCCACAGTTGCCGCCAAACAGCGCACCTGCTACTGTTTACATTATGTCAACTCGGGTCGAGGGCAAATGGAATGTTGTTGCAGTACTGCATATCCAGCATTCAATATTTCATTGGACGTATCTACACTGCTACTGGAGATATTTCGTCAATTCCATGCGTCTTGTACTCCACATTTCCTGCCAAATACAGCGCACCTGCTCCTGTTTACATTATGTCAACTCGGGTCGAGGACAAATGCAATGTTGTTGCAGTACAGCACGAACAGGATTCAATACTTCACTGAGCATATATACACTGCTATTCGTGATATCCCGACAATTCGAAGCGCGTTATTCTCCACATTTCCAGCCAAATACGGCGCATCTGCTCCTGCTCACATTATATCAACTGGGGTCGCAGACAAATGCAATGTTCTTGTAGTACTGCATACTCAGGACTCAATACTTCATTGAACGTATCTACACTACTATTGGTGATATTTCGTCAATTCCATGAGCGTGATACATCACAGCTGCCGCCAAACAGCGGGCCAGCTCTTGTTTACATTGTGCCAACTGTTTTCGAGGTCAAATGCAATGTTGTTGCTGTACAGCATATACAGGATTCAATATTTCATTGAACGTATATACACTGCCATGATGATATACCGACAATTCGATGCGCATGATACTCCACATTTCCTGCCAGATACAGCGTACCTGCTCCTCTTCACATTATGTCAACTCGGGTCGAGGACAAATGCAATACTGCTGCAGTACAGCATATTCAGGATTCAACATTTCATTGAGCGTATATACACTGCTATTGGTGATATCCCGACAAATCGATGCGCGTCATACTCCACATATCCAGCCAAATACGGCGCATCTGCTCCTGTTTACATTATATCAACTGCTGTCGGAGACAAAGGCAATGTTCTTGTAGTACTGCATACTCAGGATTCAATACTTCATTGAACGTATCTACACTACTATTGGAGATATTTCGTCAATTCCATGAGCGTTATACTCCACAGCTGCCGCCAAACAGCGCACCTGCTCCTGTTTACATTATGTCATTCGGGTCGAGGACAAATGCATTGTTTTGGCAGTACGTCATATACCGGATTCAATACTTGATTGAACGTACATACACTGCCATTGGTGATATCCCGACAATTCGATGCGCGTGATACTCCACATTACCTGCCAAATACGGCGCACCTACTCCTGTTTACATTATGTCAACACGGATCGAGGACAAATGCAATGTTGTTGCAGTACAGCATATACAGGATTCAATATTTCATTGAACGTATATACACTGCCATGGTGATATCCCGACAATTCGATTCGCATGATACTCCACATTTCCTGCCAAATACAGCGCACCTGCTCTTGTTTACATTGTGTCAACTGTGGTCGAGGACAAATGCATTGTTTTTGCCGTACTGCATATCCAGGATTCAATACTTCATTGAACGTAAATACACTGCTATTGGTGATATCCCGACAATTCCATGCGCGTGATACTCCACATTCCCTGCCAAATACAGCGCACGTGCTCGTGTTTACATTATATCAACTGGGGTCGAAGACAAATGCAATGTTCTCGTAGTACTGCATACTCAGAACTCAATACTTCATTGAACCTATCTACACTACTATTGGTGATATTTCGTCAGTTCCATGAGCGTTATACTCCACAGCAGCCGCGAAACAGCGGGCCAGCGCTTGTTTACATTATGAAAACTGTTTTCGAGGTCAAATGCAATGTTGTTGCAGTGCAGCATATACAGGATTCAATATCTCATTGAACGTAAATACACTGCTATTGGTGAAATCACGACAATTCGATGCGCGTGATACTCCACATACCCTGCCAAAGACAGCGCACCTGCTCCTGTTTACATTATGTCAACTCGGGTCGAGGACAAATGCAATGTTGTTGCAGTACAGCATATACAGAATTCAATATTTCATTGAACGTACATACACTGCCATTTGTGATATCCCGACAATTCGATACGCGCTATACCGCACAGTTGCTGCCAAATAGAGCGCAAATCAGCCACTTCGCGCTATGTCAACTCAGGTCCCTGCCTAATTCATTGTAATTGTTTTTTTGCATATTTAGGCTTATGTATTCTATTAAACGTATCTCCGGTGCTATTGGTGGTATGCCTACAATTCGATGCGCGTTATGCTCCACAGTTGCCGCCAAACAGCGGACCTGCTCCTGTTTATATTATGTCAACTGGGTTCGAAGGCAAATGCAATGTTCTTGTAGTACTGCATACTCAGGATTCAATATTTCATTGAATGTATCTACACTGCTATTCGTGATATCACGACAATTCGATGCGCGTGATACTCCATATTTCCTGCCAAATACAGCGCACCTGCTCCTGTTTACATTATGTCATTCGGGTCGAGGACAAATGCAATGTTTTTGCAGTACAGCACATTCAGGATTCAATATTTCATTGAACGGATCTACACTGCTATTGGTGATATCCCGACAATGTGAAGCGCGTTATACTCCTCATTCTCTGCCAAATACTACGCACATCAGAGTGTTTGCGCATTGTCAACTCTGTGTCCTGTCAAATTCATTGTAATTGCAGTTTATCATATTAGGCACAAGTATTTATTTAAACGTATCTCCGCTGCTATTCGTGGTATGTCGACAAATCTATGCGCGTTATACTCCTCATTTGCTGCCAAATACAGCGCACCTGCTCCTGTTTGCATTATGTCAACTCGGGTCGAGGACAATTGCAATGTTGTTGTAGTCCTGCATATTCAGGATTCAATATTTCATTGAACGTATATACACTGCCATGGTAATATCCCGACAATTCGATGCGCATGAAACTCCACATTTTCTGCCAAATACAGTGCACCTGCTCCTGTTTACATTATGTCAACTCGTTTCCAGGACAAATGCAATGTTTTTGCAGTACAGCACATTCAGGATTCAATATTTCATTGAACGGATCTACACTGCTATTGGTGATATCCCGACAATGTGAAGCGCGTTATACTCCTCATTCTCTGCCAAATACTACGCACATCAGAGTGTTTGCGCATTGTCAACTCTGTGTCCTGTCAAATACATTGTAATTGCAGTTTATCATATTAGGCACAAGTATTTATTTAAACGTATCTCCGCTGCTATTCGTGGTATGTCGACAAATCTATGCGCGTTATACTCCACAGTTGCCGCCAAACAGCGCACCTGCTCCTGTTTACATTATGTCAACTCGGGTCGAGGGCAAATGGAATGTTTTGGCAGTACGTCATATACCGGATTCAATACTTGATTGAACGTACATACACTGCCATTGGTGATGTCCCGACAATTCGATGCGCGTGATACTCCACATTACCTGCCAAATACGGCGCACCTGCTCCTGTTTATATTATGTCAACTGGGTTCGAAGACAAATGCAATGTTCTTGTAGTACTGCATACTCAGGATTCAATATTTCATTGAATGTATCTACACTGCTATTGGTGATATCACGACAATTCGATGCGCGTGATACTCCATATTTCCTGCCAAATACAGCGCACCTGCTCCTGTTTACATTATGTCATTCGGGTCGAGGACAAATGCAATGTTTTTGCAGTACAGCACATTCAGGATTCAATATTTCATTGAACGGATCTACACTGCTATTGGTGATATCCCGACAATTCCATGCGCGTGATACTCCACATTCCCTGCCAAATACAGCGCACCTGCTCGTGTTTACATTATGTCAACTCGGATCGAGGACAAATGCAATCTTTTTGCAGTACTGGATATGCAGTATTCAATATTTCATCGAACGTATATGCACAGCTATTGGTGATATCCCGACAATTCGATGCGCGTGATACTCCACATTACCTGCCAAATACTAAGCACATCAGAGAGTTTGCGCATTGTCAACTCTGTTTCCTGTCAAATATATTGTATTTGCTGTTTGTCATGTTAGGCTCAAGTATTTAGTTAAACGTATCTCCGCTGCTATTCGTGGTATGTCGACAAATCTATGCGCGTTATACTCCACAGTTGCCGCCAAACAGCGCACCTGCTACTGTTTACATTATGTCAACTCGGGTCGAGGGCAAATGGAATGTTGTTGCAGTACTGCATATCCAGCATTCAATATTTCATTGGACGTATCTACACTGCTACTGGAGATATTTCGTCAATTCCATGCGTCTTGTACTCCACATTTCCTGCCAAATACAGCGCACCTGCTCCTGTTTACATTATGTCAACTCGGGTCGAGGACAAATGCAATGTTGTTGCAGTACAGCACGAACAGGATTCAATACTTCACTGAGCATATATACACTGCTATTCGTGATATCCCGACAATTCGAAGCGCGTTATTCTCCACATTTCCAGCCAAATACGGCGCATCTGCTCCTGCTCACATTATATCAACTGGGGTCGCAGACAAATGCAATGTTCTTGTAGTACTGCATACTCAGGACTCAATACTTCATTGAACGTATCTACACTACTATTGGTGATATTTCGTCAATTCCATGAGCGTGATACACCACAGCTGCCGCCAAACAGCGGGCCAGCTCTTGTTTACATTGTGCCAACTGTTTTCGAGGTCAAATGCAATGTTGTTGCTGTACAGCATATACAGGATTCAATATTTCATTGCACGTATATACACTGCCATGGTGATATACCGACAATTCGATGCGCATGATACTCCACATTTCCTGCCAGATACAGCGTACCTGCTCCTCTTCACATTATGTCAACTCGGGTCGAGGACAAATGCAATACTGCTGCAGTACAGCATATTCAGGATTCAACATTTCATTGAGCGTATATACACTGCTATTGGTGATATCCCGACAAATCGATGCGCGTCATACTCCACATATCCAGCCAAATACGGCGCATCTGCTCCTGTTTACATTATATCAACTGCTGTCGGAGACAAAGGCAATGTTCTTGTAGTACTGCATACTCAGGATTCAATACTTCATTGAACGTATCTACACTACTATTGGAGATATTTCGTCAATTCCATGAGCGTTATACTCCACAGCTGCCGCCAAACAGCGCACCTGCTCCTGTTTACATTATGTCATTCGGGTCGAGGACAAATGCATTGTTTTGGCAGTACGTCATATACCGGATTCAATACTTGATTGAACGTACATACACTGCCATTGGTGATATCCCGACAATTCGATGCGCGTGATACTCCACATTACCTGCCAAATACGGCGCACCTACTCCTGTTTACATTATGTCAACACGGATCGAGGACAAATGCAATGTTGTTGCAGTACAGCATATACAGGATTCAATATTTCATTGAACGTATATACACTGCCATGGTGATATCCCGACAATTCGATTCGCATGATACTCCACATTTCCTGCCAAATACAGCGCACCTGCTCTTGTTTACATTGTGTCAACTGTGGTCGAGGACAAATGCATTGTTTTTGCCGTACTGCATATCCAGGATTCAATACTTCATTGAACGTAAATACACTGCTATTGGTGATATCCCGACAATTCCATGCGCGTGATACTCCACATTCCCTGCCAAATACAGCGCACGTGCTCGTGTTTACATTATATCAACTGGGGTCGAAGACAAATGCAATGTTCTCGTAGTACTGCATACTCAGAACTCAATACTTCATTGAACCTATCTACACTACTATTGGTGATATTTCGTCAGTTCCATGAGCGTTATACTCCACAGCAGCCGCGAAACAGCGGGCCAGCGCTTGTTTACATTATGAAAACTGTTTTCGAGGTCAAATGCAATGTTGTTGCAGTGCAGCATATACAGGATTCAATATCTCATTGAACGTAAATACACTGCTATTGGTGAAATCACGACAATTCGATGCGCGTGATACTCCACATACCCTGCCAAAGACAGCGCACCTGCTCCTGTTTACATTATGTCAACTCGGGTCGAGGACAAATGCAATGTTGTTGCAGTACAGCATATACAGAATTCAATATTTCATTGAACGTACATACACTGCCATTTGTGATATCCCGACAATTCGATACGCGCTATACCGCACAGTTGCTGCCAAATAGAGCGCAAATCAGCCACTTCGCGCTATGTCAACTCAGGTCCCTGCCTAATTCATTGTAATTGTTTTTTTGCATATTTAGGCTTATGTATTCAATTAAACGTATCTCCGGTGCTATTGGTGGTATGCCTACAATTCGATGCGCGTTATGCTCCACAGTTGCCGCCAAACAGCGGACCTGCTCCTGTTTATATTATGTCAACTGGGTTCGAAGGCAAATGCAATGTTCTTGTAGTACTGCATACTCAGGATTCAATATTTCATTGAATGTATCTACACTGCTATTCGTGATATCACGACAATTCGATGCGCGTGATACTCCATATTTCCTGCCAAATACAGCGCACCTGCTCCTGTTTACATTATGTCATTCGGGTCGAGGACAAATGCAATGTTTTTGCAGTACAGCACATTCAGGATTCAATATTTCATTGAACGGATCTACACTGCTATTGGTGATATCCCGACAATGTGAAGCGCGTTATACTCCTCATTCTCTGCCAAATACTACGCACATCAGAGTGTTTGCGCATTGTCAACTCTGTGTCCTGTCAAATTCATTGTAATTGCAGTTTATCATATTAGGCACAAGTATTTATTTAAACGTATCTCCGCTGCTATTCGTGGTATGTCGACAAATCTATGCGCGTTATACTCCTCATTTGCTGCCAAATACAGCGCACCTGCTCCTGTTTGCATTATGTCAACTCGGGTCGAGGACAATTGCAATGTTGTTGTAGTCCTGCATATTCAGGATTCAATATTTCATTGAACGTATATACACTGCCATGGTAATATCCCGACAATTCGATGCGCATGAAACTCCACATTTTCTGCCAAATACAGTGAACCTGCTCCTGTTTACATTATGTCAACTCGTTTCCAGGACAAATGCAATGTTTTTGCAGTACAGCACATTCAGGATTCAATATTTCATTGAACGGATCTACACTGCTATTGGTGATATCCCGACAATGTGAAGCGCGTTATACTCCTCATTCTCTGCCAAATACTACGCACATCAGAGTGTTTGCGCATTGTCAACTCTGTGTCCTGTCAAATTCATTGTAATTGCAGTTTATCATATTAGGCACAAGTATTCATTTAAACGTATCTCCGCTGCTATTCGTGGTATGTCGACAAATCTATGCGCGTTATACTCCTCATTTGCTGCCAAATACAGCGCACCTGCTCCTGTTTGCATTATGTCAACTCGGGTCGAGGACAATTGCAATGTTGTTGTAGTACTGCATATTCAGGATTCCATATTTCATTGAACGTATATACACTGCCATGGTAATATCCCGACAATTCGATGCGCATGAAACTCCACATTTTCTGCCAAATACAGTGCACCTGCTCCTGTTTACATTATGTCAACTCGTTTCCAGGACAAATGCAATGTTTTTGCAGTATAGCACATTCAGGATTCAATATTTCATTGAACGGATCTACACTGCTATTGGTGATATCCCGACAATGTGAAGCGCGTTATACTCCTCATTCTCTGCCAAATACTACGCACATCAGAGTGTTTGCGCTTTGTCAACTCTGTGTCCTGTCAAATACATTGTAATTGCAGTTTATCATATTAGGCACAAGTATTTATTTAAACGTATCTCCGCTGCTATTCGTGGTATGTCGACAAATCTATGCGCGTTGTACTCCACAGTTGCCGCCAAACAGCGCACCTGCTCCTGTTTACATTATGTCAACTCGGGTCGAGGGCAAATGGAATGTTGTTGCAGTACTGCATATCCAGCATTCAATATTTCATTGGACGTATCTACACTGCTACTGGAGATATTTCGTCAATTCCATGCGTCTTGTACTCCACATTTCCTGCCAAATACAGCGCACCTGCTCCTGTTTACATTATGTCAACTCGGGTCGAGGACAAATGCAATGTTGTTGCAGTACAGCACAAACAGGATTCAATACTTCACTGAGCATATATACACTGCTATTCGTGATATCCCGACAATTCGAAGCGCGTTATTCTCCACATTTCCAGCCAAATACGGCGCATCTGCTCCTGCTCACATTATATCAACTGGGGTCGCAGACAAATGCAATGTTCTTGTAGTACTGCATACTCAGGACTCAATACTTCATTGAACGTATCTACACTACTATTGGTGATATTTCGTCAATTCCATGAGCGTGATACACCACAGCTGCCGCCAAACAGCGGGCCAGCTCTTGTTTACATTGTGCCAACTGTTTTCGAGGTCAAATGCAATGTTGTTGCTGTACAGCATATACAGGATTCAATATTTCATTGAACGTATATACACTGCCATGGTGATATACCGACAATTCGATGCGCATGATACTCCACATTTCCTGCCAAATACAGCGTACCGGCTCCTCTTCACATTATGTCAACTCGGGTCGAGGACAAATGCAATACTGCTGCAGTACAGCGTATTCAGGATTCAACATTTCATTGAGCGTATATACACTGCTATTGGTGATATCCCGACAAATCGATGCGCGTCATACTCCACATTTCCAGCCAAATACGGCGCATCTGCTCCTGTTTACATTATATCAACTGCTGTCGAAGACAAAGGCAATGTTCTTGTAGTACTGCATACTCAGGATTCAATACTTCATTGAACGTATCTACACTACTATTGGAGATATTTCGTCAATTCCATGAGCGTTATACTCCACAGCTGCCGCCAAACAGCGCACCTGCTCCTGTTTACATTATGTCATTCGGGTCGAGGACAAATGCATTGTTTTGGCAGTACGTCATATACCGGATTCAATACTTGATTGAACGTACATACACTGCCATTGGTGATATCCCGACAATTCCATGCGTCTTGCACTCCACATTTCCTGCCAAATACTGCGCACCTGCTCCTGTTTACATTATGTCAACTCGGGTCGAGGACAACTGCAATGTTGTAGCAGTACAGCATATTCAGGATTCAATATTTCATTGAAAGGCTCTACACTGCTATTGGTGATATCTCGTCAATTCGATGCGCGGTATACCGCACAGATGCTGCCAAATTGAGCGCAATTCAGCCACATTGCGGTATGTCAACTCAGGACCCTGACTAATTCATTGTAACTGTAGTTTTGCATATTTAGGCTTTTTTATTCAATTAAACGTATCTCCGCTGCTATTCGTGGTATGTCGACAAATCTATGCGCGTTATACTCCACAGTTGCCGCCAAACAGCGCACCTGCTCCTGTTTACATTATGTCAACTCGGGTCGAGGGCAAATGGAATGTTGTTGCAGTACTGCATATCCAGCATTCAATATTTCATTGGACGTATCTACACTGCTACTGGAGATATTTCGTCAATTCCATGCGTCTTGTACTGGACATTTCCTGCCAAATACAGCGCACCTGCTCCTGTTTACATTATGTCAACTCGGGTCGAGGACAAATGCAATGTTGTTGCAGTACAGCACAAACAGGATTCAATACTTCACTGAGCATATATACACTGCTATTCGTGATATCCCGACAATCCGATGCGCGTGATACTCCACATTACCTGCCAGATACAGCGTACCTGCTCCTCTTCACATTATGTCAACTCGTTTCGAGGACAAATGCAATGTTGCTGCAGTACAGCATATTCAGGATTCAACATTTCATTGAACGTATATACACTGCTATTCGTGATATCCCGACAATTCGAAGCGCGTCATACTCCTCATTCGCTGCCAAATACTAAGCACATCAGAGAGTTTGCGCATTGTCAACTCTGTTTCCTGTCAAATAAATTGTATTTGCTGTTTATCATGTTAGGCTCAAGTATTTAGTTAAACGTATCTCCGCTGCTATTCGTGGTATGTCGACAAATCTATGCGCGTTATACTCCACAGTTGCCGCCAAACAGCGCACCTGCTCCTGTTTACATTATGTCATTCGGGTCGAGGACAAATGCATTGTTTTGACAGTACATCATATACCGGATTCAATACTTCATTGAACGTACATACACTGCCATTGGTGATATCCCGACAATTCGATGCGCGTGATACTCCACATTACCTGCCAAATACGGCGCACCTACTCCTGTTTACATTATGTCAACACGGATCGAGGACAAATGCAATGTTGTTGCAGTACAGCATATACAGGATTCAATATCTCATTGAACGTATATACACTGCCATGGTGATATCCCGACAATTCGATGCGCATGATACTCCTCTTTCCTGCCAAATACAGCGCACCTGCTCCTGTTTACATTATGTCATTCGGGTCGAGGACAAATGCATTGTTTTTGCAGTACAGCATATACTGGATTCAATATTTCAATGCATGTATCTACACTGCTACTGGAGATATTTCGTCAATTCGATGCGCGCTATACCGCACAGTTGCTGCCAAATAGAGCGCAAATCAGCCACTTTGCGCTATGTCAACTCAGGTCCCTGCCTAATTCATTGTAATTGTAGTTTTGCATACTTAGGCTTATGTATTCAATTAAACGTATCTCCGGTGCTATTGGTGGTATGCCTACAGTTCTATGCGCGTTATGCTCCACAGTTGCCGCCAAACAGCAGACCTGCTCCTGTTTACATTATGTCAACTCGGATCGAGGACAAATGCAATGTTGTTGCAGTACAGCATATACAGGATTCAATATTTCATTGAACGTATATACACTGCCATGGTGATATCCCGACAATACGATGCCCATGATACTCCACATTTCCTGCCAAATACAGCGCACCTGCTCCTGTTTACATTATGTCATTCGGGTCGAGGACAAATGTATTGTTTTTGCAGTACATCATATAACGGATTCAATACTTCATTGAACGTAAATACACTGCTATTGGTGATATCCCGACAATTCGATGCGCATGATACTCCACATTTCCTGCCATATCAGCGCACCTGCTCCTGTTTACATTATGTAATTCGGGTCGAGGACAAACGCAATGTTGTTGCAGTACAGTATATTCAGGATTCAATATTTCATTGAACGTATATACACTGCAATTCGTGATATGCCGACAATTCGAAGCGCGTTACACTCCTCATTCGCTGCCAAATACTACGCACATCAGAGAACTGGCGCATTGTCAACTCTGTGTCCTGCCAAATACATTGTAATTGCAGTTTATCATATTAGGCTCAAGTATTTATTTAAAAGTATCTCCGCTGCTATTCGTGGTACGCCGACAAATCTATGCGCCTTATGCTCCACAGTTGCCGCCAAACAGCGGACCTGCTCCTGTTTACATTATGGCAACTGGGGTCGAAGACAAAAGCAATGTTCTTGTAGTACTGCATACTCCGGATTCAATACTTCATTGAATGTATCTACACTGCTATTGGCGATATCACGACAATTCGAAGCGCGTGATACTCCACATTCAATGCCAAAGACAACGCACCTGCTCTTGTTTACATTATGTCAACTCGGGTCGGGGACAAATGCATTGTTTTTGCAGTACAGCACATACAGGATTCAATACTTCACTGAACATATATACACTGCTATTGGTGATATCCCGACAACTCCATGCGCGTGATACGCCACATTACCTGCCAAATACAGCACACCTGCTCCTGTTTACATTATGCCCCACTCGGGTCGAGGGTAAATACAATGTTGTTGCAGTACTGCATATCCAGGATTCAATACTTCATTGAACGTATATACACTGCTATTCGTGATATGCCAACAATTCGAAGCGCGTTATACTCCTCATTCGCTGCCAAATACTACGCACATCAGAGAATTGGCGCATTGTCAACTCTGTGTCCTGCCAAATACATTGTAATTGCAGTTTATCATATTAGGCTCAAGTATTTATTTAAAAGTATCTCCGCTGCTATTCGTGGTATGCCTACAATTCGATGCGCGTTATGCTCCACAGTTGCCGCCAAACAGCAGACCTGCTCCTGTTTACATTATGTCAACTCGGATCGAGGACAAATGCAATGTTGTTGCAGTACAGCATATACAGGATTCAATATTTCATTGAACGTATATACACTGCCATGGTGATATCCCGACAATTCGATGCCCATGATACTCCACATTTCCTGCCAAATACAGCGCACCTGCTCCTGTTTACATTATGTCATTCGGGTCGAGGACAAATGTATTGTTTTTGCAGTACATCATATAACGGATTCAATACTTCATTGAACGTAAATACACAGCTATTGGAGATAACCCGACAATTCGATGCGCATGATACTCCACATTTCCTGCCATATCAGCGCACCTGCTCCTGTTTACATTATGTCATTCGGGTCGAAGACAAATGCATTGTTTTTGCAGTACATCATATACCGGATTATATACTTCATTGAACGTAAATACACTGCTATTGGTGATATCCCGACAATTCCATGCGCGAGATACTCCACATTTCCTGCCACATACGACGCAACTGTTGCTGTTTACATTATGTCAACTCGGGTCGAGGACACATGCAATGTTGTTGCAGTACAGCATATTCAGGATTCAATATTCCATTGAACGGATCTACACTGCTATTGGTGTTATCCCGACAATTCGATGAGCGTTATACTCCTCATTCGCTGCAGAATACTACGCACATCAGCCGGTTGGCGCATTGTCAACTCTGTGTCCTGTCAAATACATTGTAATTGCAGTTTATCATATTAGGCTCAAGTATTTATTTAAACGTATCTCCGTTGCTATTCGTGGTATGTCGACAAATCTATGCGCGTTATACTCCTCATTTGCCGCCAAATACAGCGCACGGGCTCCCGTTTACATTATGTCAACTGGGGTCGAGGACAATTGCAATGTTGTGGCAGTACAGCACAGTCAGGATTCAATATTTCATTGAACGAATCTACACTGCTGTTTGTGATATCTCGTCAATTCGATGCGCGGTTTACCGCACAAGTGCTGCCAAATAGAGCCCATATCAGCCACTTTGCGCTGTGTCAACTCAGGTCCCTGCCTAATTCATTGTAATTGTATTTTTGCATATTTAGTCTTATGTATTCAATTAAACGTATCTGCGGAGCTATAGGTTGTATGCCTACAATTCGATGCGCGTTATGCTCCACAGCTGCAGCCAAACAGCGCACCTGCTCCTGTTTACATTATGTCAACTCGGGTCGAGGACAAATCCAATGTTTTTGCAGTACAGGATATTCAGAATTCAATATTTCATTGATCGTATATACACTGCTATCAGTGAAATCCTGACAATTCGAAGCGCCTTATACTCCTCATTCGCTGCCAAATACAACGCACATCAACCGGTTTGCGCAATATCAACTCTGTCTCCCTGTCAAATCCATTGAAATTGCAGTTTAGCATATTTAGGATTAAGTATTCAATTAAACGTGTCTCCGCTGCTATTGGTGGTAAGTCCAGAATTTGATGCGCTTTATACCCCACAATTGCTGCCAAATACAGCGCACGTGCTCTTGTTTACATTATGTCAACTCGGGTCGAGTACAAATGCAATGTTGTTGTAGTACTGCATATTCAGGATTCAATACTTCATTGAATGTATCTACACTGCTATTGGTGATATCCCGGCAATTTGAAGCGCGTTTTACTCCTCATTCGCTGCCATATGCTACGCACATCAGAGAGTGTGGGCATTGTCAACACTGTGTCCCGTCAAATACATTGTAATTGCAGTTTATCATATTAGGCTCAAGGATTTATTTAAACGTATCTCCGCTGCTATTAGTGGTATGTCGACAAATCTATGCGCGTTATACTCCTCATTTGCCGCCAAATACAGCGGACCTGCTCCTGTTTACATGATGTCAACTGGGGTCGAGGACAATTGCAATGTTGTTGCAGTACAGCATATTTAGGAATCAATATTTCATTGAACAGACCTACACAGCTATTTGTGATATCTCGTCAATTCGATGCGCGGTATGCCGCACAGTTGCTGCCAAATAGAGCGCAAATCAGCCATTGTGCGCTGTGTCAACTCAGGTCCTTGCCTAATTCATTGTAATTGTAGTTTTGCATACTTAGGCTTATGTATTCAATTAAACGTATCTCCCGTGCTATTGGTGGTATGCCTACAATTCGATGCGCGTTATGCTCCACAGTTGCCGCCAAACAGCGGACCTGCTCCTGTTTACATTATGGCAACTGGGGACGAAGACAAATGCAAAGATCTTGTAGTACTGCATACTCAGGATTCAATACTTCATTGAATGTATCTACACTGCTATTGGTGATATCCCGACAATTCGATGCGCATGATACTCTACATTTCCTGCCAAATACAGCGCACCTGCTCCTGTTTACATTATGTCATTCGGGTCGAGGACAAATGCATTGTTTTTGCAGTACATCATATACCGGATTCAATACTTCATTGAACGTATATACACTGCTATTGGTGATATCCCGACAATTACATGCGCGTGATACTCCACATTCCCTGCCAAATACAGCGCACCTGTTGCTGTTTACATTATGTCAACTCGGGTCGAGGACACACGCAATGTTGTTGCAGTACAGCATATACCGGATTCAATACTTCATTGAACGTACATACACTGCCATTGGTGGCATCCCGACAAATCTATGCGCGTTATACTCCTCATTTGCTGCCAAATACAGCGCACCTGCTCCGGTTTACATTATGTCAACTCGGATCGAGGACTAATGCAATGTTGTTATAGTATTGCATATTCAGGATTCAATACTTCATTGAATGTATCTACAGTGCTATTGGTGATATCCCGACAATTCGATGCGCGTTATACTCCTCATTCGCTGCAGAATACTACGCACATCAACCGGTTGGCGCATTGTCAACTCTGTGTCCTGTCAAATACATTGTATTTGCAGTTTATCATATTATGCACAAGTATTTATTTAAACGTATCACCGCTGCTATCCGTGGTATGTCGACAAATCTATGCGCGTTATACTCCTCATTTGCCGCCAAATACGGCGCCCCTGCTCCTGTTTACATTATGTCAACTCGGGTCGAGGTCAAACGTTACGTTGTTGTAGTACTGCATATTCAGGATTCAATTCTTCATTGAATGTATCTACACTACTATTGGTGATATCACGACAATACGATGCGCGTGATACTCCACATTTTCTGCCAAATACAGCGCACCTGCTCCTGTTTACATTATGTCAACTGGGGTCGAGGACACACGCAAGTTGTTGCAGTACTGCATATTCAGGATTCAATATTTCATTGAACGTATATACACCGCTATTGGTGATATCCCGTCAATTTGAAGCGTGTCATACTCCTCATTCGCTGCCAAATACTACGCACATCAGAGAGGTTGTGCATTGTCAACTCTGTGTCCTGTCAAATACATTGTATTTGCAGTTTATCATATTATGCACAAGTATTTATTTAAACGTATCTCCGCTGCTATTCGTGGTATGTCGACAAATCTATGCGCGCTATACTTCGCAGTTGCAGCCAAACAGCGCACCTGCTTCTGTTCACATTATGTCATTTGGGTCGAGCACAAATGCATTGTTTTTGCAGTACATCATATACCGGATTTAATACTTCATTGAACGTACATACACTGCCATTGGTGGCATCCCGACAATTCGATACGCGTGAAACTCCACATTTCCTGCCACATACGGCGCACCTGTTGCTGTTTACATTATATCAACTCGGGTCGAGGACTAATGCAATGAAGTTGAAGTACTGCATATACCGAATTCAATACTTCATTGAATATATCTACACTGCTATTTGGTGATATCACGACAATTCGATGCGCGTGATACTCCACATTCGCTACCAAATACAGCGCACCTGCTCCTGTTTACATTATGTCAACTCGGGTCGAGGACAAATCCTACGTTGATGTAGTACTGCATATTCAGGATTCAATATTTCATAGAACGGATCTACACTGCTATTGGTGATATCATGACAATTCGATGCGCGTGATACACCACATTCCCTGCCAAATACAGCGCACCTGCTCCTGTTTACATTATGTCAACTCGGGTCGAGGACAAATGCTACGTTGTTGTAGTACTGCATATTCATGATTCAATTCTTCATTGACTGTATCTACACTGCTATTGGTGATAACACGACAATTCGATGCGCGTGATACTCCACATTCCCTGCCAAATACAGCGCACCTGCTCCTGTTTACATTATGTCAACTCGGGTCGAGGACAAATCCTACGTTGATGTAGTACTGCATATTCAGGATTCAATATTTCATAGAACGGATCTACGCTGCTATTGGTGATATCATGACAATTCGATGCGCGTGATACACCACATTCCCTGCCAAATACAGCGCACCTGCTCCTGTTTACATTATGTCAACTCGGGTCGAGGACAAATGCTACGTTGTTGTAGTACTGCATATTCAGGATTCAATTCTTCATTGAATGTATCTACACTGCTATTGGTGATATCACGACAATTCGATGCGCGTGATACTCCACATTCCCTGCCAAATACAGCGCACCTGCTCCTGTTTACATTATGTCAACTCGGGTCGAGGACAAATGCTACGTTGTTGTAGTACTGCATATTCAGGATTCAATTTTTCATAGAACGGATCTACACTGCTATTTGTGATATCTCGTCAATTCGATGTGCGGTATACCGCACAGCTGCTGCCAAATAGAGCGCAAATCAGCCACTGTGCGCTCTGTCAACTCAGGTCACTGCCTAATTCATTGTAATTGTATTTTTGCATATTTAGGCTGATGTATTCAACTAAACGTACCTCCGGTGCTAGAGGTGGTATGCCTACAATTCGACGCGCGTTATGCTCCACAGTTGCCGCCAAATAGCGCACCTGCGCCTGTTTACATTATATCAACTTGGGTCGAGGACAAATGCAACGTTGTTGTAGTACTGCTTATTCAGGATTCAATACTTCATTGAATGTATCTACACTGCTATTGGTGATATCACGACAATCCGATGCGCGTGATACTCCGCATTCCCTGCCAAATACAGCGCACCTGCTCCTGTTTCCATTATGTCAACTCGGGTCGAGGACAAATGCTACGTTGTTGTAGTACTGCATATTCAGGATTCAATTCTTCATTGAATGTATCTACACTGCTATTGGAGATATCACGACAATTCGATGCGCGTGATACTCCACATTCCCTGCCAAATACAGCGCACCTGCTCCTGTTTACATTATGTCAACTCGGGTCGAGGACAAATGCTACGTTGTTGTAGTACTGCATATTCAGGATTCAATTTTTCATACAACGGATCTACACTGCTATTTGTGATATCTCGTCAATTCGATGCGCGGTATGCCGTACAGTTGCTACCAAATAGAGCGCAAATCAGCCACTTTGCGCTATGTAAACTCAGGTCCGTGCCGAATTCATTGCAATTGTATTTTTGCGTATTTAGGCTTATGTATTCAATTAAACGTATCTCCGGTGCAATAGGTGGTATGGCTACAATTCGTTGCGCGTGATACTCCACATTCCCTGCCAAATACGGCACACCTGCTCCTGTTTACATTATCTCAATACGGATCGAGGGCAAATGCATTGTTTTTGCAGTACTGCATATACAGGATTAAATACTTCATTGAACGTATATACACTGCTATTGGTGATATCCCGACAATTCGACGCGCGTGATACTCCACCTTTCCTGCCAAATACAGCGCACCTGCTCCTCTTTACAATATGTCAACTCGGGTCGAGGACAAATGCAATGTTGCTGCAGTACAGCATATTCAGGATTCAATATTTCATTGAACGTAAATACACTGCTATTGGTGAAATACCGACAACTGGATGCGCGTGATACACCACATTCCCTGCCAAATACAGCGCACCTGCTCCTGTTTACATTATGTCAACTCGGGTCGAGAACAACTGCAATGTTGCTGCAGTAGGGCATATTCAGGATTCAATATTTCATTGAAGGTATATACACTGCGACTGGAGATATTTCGTCAACTCCATGCGTTTTGTTCTCCACATTTCCTGCCGAATACAGCACTCCTGCTCCTGTTTACATTATGTCAACTCGGGTCGAGGACTAATGGAATGTTGTTGCAGTACTGCATATTCAGTATTCAATGCTTCATTGAACGGATCTACACTGCTATTGGTGATATCCCGACAACTCGATGCGCGTTGTACTCCTCATTTGCTGCCAAATACTACGCACATCAGCCGGTTTACGCATTGTCAACTCTGTGTCCTGTCAAATACAATGTAATTGTAGTTTATCATATTAGGCTCAAACCTTTATTTAAACGTATCTCCGCTGCTATTCGTGGTATGTCGACAATTCGAAGCGCTTTACACACCACATTTGCTGCCAAATACAGCGCACATGCTCCCGTTTACATTTTGCCAACTCGGGTCGAGGTCAAATCCAATGTTATTGCTATGCTGCTTATCCAGGCTTCAATTATCAATTGAACGAATCTGTACTACTATTGGTGATATGTCGACAATTCGATGCGCGCTATCCCGTAAATTTGCTGCAAGAAATAGCGCACAGCAACCAGTTTGCGCAATGTCAACTCTGTGTCCTATCAAATACAGCGTTATTCCTGTTTTGCATAGTCAGTTTTAAATATTCATTTGAGCGTATTCCAGTTTCTATTCCAGATATCTCGATAGCTCGATACGCGTTAAACTCCACATTTGCTGCCAAATAGAGCGCACTTGCAACTGTTTACATTAAGTAATCTCGGATCGAGGTCAAATCCAATGCTATTGCTGTACTGCATATTCAGGAATCAATATTCCATTGAAATTTTCTACACTGCTATTGGTGATATCCCGACAATTCGATGCGCGTTATACTCCTAATTCGATGCCAAATACTATGCACATCAGCCGGTTTGCGCATTGTTAACTCTGTGTCCTGTCAAATACATTGTAATTGCAGTTTATCATATTAGGCTCAAGTATTTATTTAAGCGTATCTCCGCTGCTATTCGTGGTATGTCGACAAATCTATGCGCGCTATACTCCTCATTTGCCGCCAAATACAGGGGACCTGCTCCTGTTCACATTATGTCAACTGGGGTCGAAGACAAATACAATGGTTTTGTAGTACTGCATATTCCGTATTCAATACTTCATTGAATGTATCTACACTGCTATTGGTGATATGCCGACAATTCGATGCGCCTGATACTCCACATTCCCTGCCAAAAACAGCGCACCTGCTCCTGTTTACATTATGTCAACTCGGGTCCAGTAAAATGCAATGTTTTTGCAGTACAGCACATTCAGAATTCAATATTCCATTGAACGGATCTACACTGCTATTGGTGATATCTCGTCAATTCGATGCGCGCTATACCGCACAGTTGTTGCCAAATAGAGCGCAAATCAGCCACTTTGCGCTATGTCAACTGAGGTCCCTCCCTAATTCATTGAAATTGTAGTTTTGCACATTTAGTCTTATGTATTCAATTAAACGTATCTCCGGTGCTATTGGTGGTATGCCTGCAATTCGATGCTCGTTATGCTCCACAGTTGCCGCCAAGCAGCGGACCTACTACTGTTTATATCATATCAACTGGGGTCGAAGACAAATGCAATGTTCTTGTAGTACTGCATACTCAGGGTTCAATACTTCATTGAACGTATCTACACTGCGACTGGAGATATTTCGTCAACTCCATGCGTCTTGTACTCCACATTTCCTGCCGAATACAGCACTCCTGCTCCTGTTTACATTATGTCAACTCGGGTCGAGGGCAAATGCAATGTTTTTGCAGAACAGCATATTCAGCATTCAATATTTCATTCAACGTAAATACACTGCTGTTGGTGATATCCCGACAATTCGATGCGCGTGATACTCCACATTCGATGCCAAATACTACGCACATCAGCCGGTTTGCGCATTATCAACTCTGTGTCCTGTCAAATACATTGCAATCGCAGTTTATCATATTAGGCTCAATTATTTATTTAAACGAATCTCCGCTGCTATTCGTGGTATGTCGACAAATTTATGCGCGATATACTTCTCATTTGCCGCCAAATACAGCGCACCTGCTCCTGTTTACATTATATCAACTTGGGTCGAGGACAAATGCAACGTTTTTGTAGTACTGCATATACTGGATTAAATACTTCATTGAACAGATCTACACTGCTATTTGTGATATCTCGTCAATTCCATGCGCGGTATACCTCACAGTTGCTGCCAAATAGAGCGCAAATCTGCCACTTTGCGCTATGCCAACTCCGGTCCCTGCCTAATTCATTGTAATTGTAGTTTTGCATATTTAGGCCTAAGTATTCAATTGAACGGATCTCCGGTGCTATTGGTGGTATGGCTACAATTCGTTGCGCGTGATACTCCACATTCCCTGCCAAATACGGCACACCTGCTCCTGTTTACATTATCTCAATACGGATCGAGGGCAAATGCATTGTTTTTGCAGTACTGCATATACAGGATTAAATACTTCATTGAACGTATATACACTGCTATTGGTGATATCCCGACAATTCGACGCGCGTGATACTCCACCTTTCCTGCCAAATACAGCGCACCTGCTCCTCTTTACAATATGTCAACTCAGGTCGAGGACAAATGCAATGTTGCTGCAGTACAGCACATTTAGGATTCAATATTTCATTGAACGGATCTACACTGCTATTTGTGATATCTCGTCAATTCGATGCGCGGTATACCGCACAGTTGCTGCCAAATAGAGCGCAAATCAGCCACTTTGCGCTATGTCAACTCTGCTCCCTGCCCAATTCATTGTAATTGTGGTTTAGCATATTTAGGCCTAAGTGTTCAATTAAACGGATCTCCGGTGCTATTGGTGGTATGCCTACAATTCGATGCGCGTTATGCTCTACAGTTGCCGCCAAATACAGCATACCTGCCCCTGTTTACTTTATATCAACTTAGGTTAAGGACAAATGCAACGTTTTTGTAGTACTGCATATTCAGGATTCAATACTTCATTGAATGTATCTATATTGCTATTGGTCATATCACGACAATTCGAAGCGAGTTGTACTCCAAATTCCCTGCCAAACACAGCGCACCTGCTCCTGTTTACATTATCTCAACTCGGGTCGAGGACAAATGCAATGTTGCTGCAGTACAGCATATTCAGGATTCAACATTTCATTGAACGTATATACGCTGCTATTGGTCATATCACGACAATTCGATGCGCGTGATACTCCACATTTCCTACCCAATACAGCGCACCTGTTCTTGTTTACATTGTGTCAACACGGATCGAGGACAAATGCATCGCGTGCGAGGACAAATGCAATTCGGTGGTATGCCTACAATTTGATGCGCGTTATACTCCACAGTTGCCGCCGAATACAGCGCTCCTGTCTCTGTTTACATTATGTCTACTTGGGTCGAGGACAAAAGCAACGTTGTTGTAGTACTGCATTTTCAGGATTCAATACTTCATTGAATGTATCTACACTGCTATTGGTCGTATCACGACAATTCGATGCGCGTGATACTACACATTTCCTGCCAAATACGGCACACCTGCTCCTTTTTACATTATGTGAACTCGGGTCGAGGACAAATCCAATGTTTTTGCAGTACAGGATATTCAGGATTGAATATGTCATTGGACGTATATACACTGCTATTGGTGATATCCTGACAATTCGATGCGCCTTATACTCCTCATTCGCTGCCAAATACTACGCACATCAGCCGGTTTGCGCTGTCAACTCTGTGTCCTTTCAAATACATTGTAATTGCAGTTTATCATATTAGGCTCAAGTATATATTTAAACGTATCTCCGCTGCTATACGTGGTATGTCGACAAATCTATGCGCGTTATACTCCTCATTTGCCGCCAAATACAGCGCACCTGCTTCTGTTTACATTATGTCAACTCGGATCGAGGACAAATGCCATGTTGTTGCAGTACAGCATATTCAGGATTCAATATTTCATTGATCGTATATACACTGCCATTAGTGATACCCTGACAATTCCATGCGCGTTGTGCTCCTCATTGGCTGCCAAATACTACGCAGATCAGCCGGTTCGCGCATTGTCAACTCTGTGTCCTGTCAAATACATTGTAATTGCAGTTTATCATATTAGGCTCAAGTATATATTTAAACGTATCTCCGCTGCTATACGTGGTACCTCGACAAATCTATGCGCGTTATACTCCTCATTCGCCGCCAAATACAGCGCACCTGCTCCTGTTTACATTATATCAACTTGGGTCGAGGACAAATGCAACGTTTTTGTAGTACTGCATATACTGGATTAAATACTTCATTGGACGTATATACACTGCTATTGGTGATATCCCGACAATTCGATGCGCGTGAAACTATGCATTTCCTGCCAAATACGGCACACCTGCTCCTGTTTGCATTATGTCAACTCGGGTCAAGGAAAAATGCAATGCTTTTGGAGTACAGCACATTCGGGACACAATATTTCATTGAACAGATCTACACTGCTATTTGTGATATCTCGTCAATTCCATGCGCGGTATACCTCACAGTTGCTGCCAAATAGAGCGCAAATCTGCCACTTTGCGCTATGCCAACTCCGGTCCCTGCCTAATTCATTGTAATTGTAGTTTTGCATATTTAGGCCTAAGTATTCAATTGAACGGATCTCCGGTGCTATTGGTGGTATGGCTACAATTCGTTGCGCGTGATACTCCACATTCCCTGCCAAATACGGCACACCTGCTCCTGTTTACATTATCTCAATACGGATCGAGGGCAAATGCATTGTTTTTGCAGTACTGCATATACAGGATTAAATACTTCATTGAACGTATATACACTGCTATTGGTGATATCCCGACAATTCGACGCGCGTGATACTCCACCTTTCCTGCCAAATACAGCGCACCTGCTCTTGTTTACATTGTGTCAACCGTGGTCGTGGACAAATGCATTGTTTTTGCAGTACAGCATATACCGGATTCAATACTTCATTGAACTGTTTTTGGTTATATCCCGACCATTTGATGAGCGTGGTACTACATGTTTCCTGCCAAATACGGCGCACCTGCTCCTGTTTACATTATGTCAACTCGGGTCGAGGACAAATCCAATGTTTTTGCAGTACAGCACATTCAGGATTCAATATTTCATTGAACGGATCTACACTGCGACTGGAGATATCTCGTCTATTCGATGCGCGGTATACCGCACACTTCCTGCCAAATAGAGCGCAAATCAGCCATTGTGCGCTGTGTCAACTCAGGTCCTTGCCAAATTCATTGTAATTGTCGTTTTGCATATTTAGGCCTAAGTATTCAATTAAACGGATCTCCGGTGCTATTGATGGTATGCCTACAATTCGATGCGCATTATACTCCACATTCCCTGCCAAATACAGCGCACCGGCTCCTGTTTACATTATGTCAACTGGGGTCGAAGACAAATGCAATGTTCTTGTAGTACTGCATACTCAGGACTCAATACTTCATTGAACGTATCTACACTGCGACTGGAGATATTTCGTCAATTCCATGCGTCTTGTACTCCACATTCCCTGCCAAATACAGCGCACCGGCTCCTGTTTACATTATGTCAACTCGGGTCGAGGACACATGCAATGTTGTTGCAGTACAGCATACTCAGGACTCAATACTTCATTGAACGTATCTACACTACTATTGGTGATATCACGACAATCCGATGCGCGTGATACCCCACATTTCCTGCCAAATACAGCGCACCTGCTCCTGTTTACATTATGGCAACTGGGGACGAAGACAAATGCAAAGATCTTGTAGTACTGCATACTCAGGATTCAATACTTCATTGAATGTATCTACACTGCTATTGGTGATATCCCGACAATTCGATGCGCATGATACTCTACATATCCTGCCAAATACAGCGCACCTGCTCCTGTTTACATTATGTCATTCGGGTCGAGGACAAATGCATTGTTTTTGCAGTACATCATGTACCGGATTCAATACTTCATTGAACGTATATACACTGCTATTGGTGATATCCCGACAATTACATGCGCGTGATACTCCACATTCCCTGCCAAATACAGCGCACCTGTTGCTGTTTACATTATGTCAACTCGGGTCGAGGACACACGCAATGTTGTTGCAGTACAGCATATACCGAATTCAATATTTCATTGAACGTATATACACTGCTATTCGTGATATGCCGACAATTCGAAGAGCGTTATACTCCTCATTCGCTGCGAAATACTACGCACATCAGAGAATTGGCGCATTGTCAACTCTGTGTCCTGTCAAATACATTGTATTTGCTGTTTATCATGTTAGGCTCAATTATTTAATTAAGCGTATCTCCGCTGCAATTCGTGGTATGTCGACAAATCTATGCGCGCTATACTCCGCAGTTGCAGCCAAACAGCGCACCTGCTTCTGTTCACATTATGTCATTCGGGTCGAGCACAAATGCATTGTTTTTGCAGTACATCATATACCGGATTCAATACTTCATTGAACGTACATACACTGCCATTGGTGGCATCCCGACAATTCGATACGCGTGAAACTCCACATTTCCTGCCACATACGGCGCACCTGTTGCTGTTTACATTATATCAACTCGGGTCGAGGACTAATGCAATGAAGTTGAAGTACTGCATATTCAGGATTCAATACTTCATTGAATGTGTCTACACTGCTATTGGTCCTATCACGACAATTCGATGCGCGTGATACTCCACATTCCCTGCCAAATACAGCGCACCTGCTCTTGTTTACATTATGTCAATTGTGGTCGAGGACAAATGCATTGCTTTTGCAGTACAGCATATACCGGATTCAATACTTCATTGAACGTACATACACTGCCATTGGTGGCATCCCGACAATTCGATACGCGTGAAACTCCACATTTCCTGCCACATACGGCGCACCTGTTGTTGTTTACATTATATCAACTCGGGTCGAGGACTAATGCAATGCTGTTGCAGTACAGCATATTCATGATTCAATATTCCATTGAACGGATCTACACTGCTATTGGTAATATCCCGACAATTCGATGCGCGTTATACTCCTCATTCGCTGCAAAATACTACGCACATCAGCCGGTGTGCGCATTGACAACTCTGTGCCCTGTCAAATACATTGTAGTTGCAGTTTATCATATTAGGCACAAGTATTTATTTAAACGTATCACCGCTGCTATTCGTGGTATGTCGACAAATCTATGCGCGTTATACTCCTCATTTGCCGCCAAATACGGCGCCCCTGCTCCTATTTACATTATGTCAACTCGGGTCGAGGTCAAACGTTACGTTGTTGTAGTACTGCATATTCAGGATTCAATTCTTCATTGAATGTATCTACACTACTATTGGTGATATCACGACAATACGATGCGCGTAATACTCCACATTTTCTGCCAAATACAGCGCACCTGCTCCTGTTTACATTATGTCAACTCGGGTCGAGGACAAATCCTACGTTGATGTAGTACTGCATATTCAGGATTCAATATTTCATAGAACGGATCTACACTGCTATTGGTGATATCATGACAATTCGATGCGCGTGATACACCACATTCTCTGCCAAATACAGCGCACCTGCTCCTGTTTACATTATGTCAACTGGGGTCGAGGACACACGCAATGTTGTTGCAGTACTGCATATTCAGGATTCAATATTTCATTGAACGTATATACACCGCTATTGGTGATATCCCGTCAATTTGAAGCGTGTCATACTCCTCATTCGCTGCCAAATACTACGCACATCAGAGAGGTTGTGCATTGTCAACTCTGTGTCCTGTCAAATACATTGTATCTGCAGTTTATCATATTATGCACAAGTATTTATTTAAACGTATCTCCGCTGCTATTCGTGGTATGTCGACAAATCTATGCGCGATATACTCCTCATTTGCTGCCAAATACAGCGCACCTGCTCCGGTTTACATTATGTCAACTCGGATCGAGGACTAATGCAATGTTGTTATAGTATTGCATATTCAGGATTCAATACTTCATTGAATGTATCTACACTGCTATTGGTGATATCCCGACAATTCGATGCGCGTTATACTCCTCATTCGCTGCAGAATACTACGCACATCAGCCGGTTGGCGCATTGTCAACTCTGTGTCCTGTCAAATACATTGTATTTGCAGTTTATCATATTATGCACAAGAATTTATTTAAACGTATCTCCGCTGCTATTCGTGGTATGTCGACAAATCTATGCGCGCTATACTCCGCAGTTGCAGCCAAACAGCGCACCTGCTTCTGTTCACATTATGTCATTTGGGTCGAGCACAAATGCATTGTTTTTGCAGTACATCATATACCGGATTCAATACTTCATTGAACGTACATACACTGCCATTGGTGGCATCCCGACAATTCGATACGCGTGAAACTCCACATTTCCTGCCACATACGGCGCACCTGTTGCTGTTTACATTATATCAACTCGGGTCGAGGACTAATGCAATGAAGTTGAAGTACTGCATATACCGAATTCAATACTTCATTGAATATATCTACACTGCTATTTGGTGATATCACGACAATTCGATGCGCGTGATACTCCACATTCGCTACCAAATACAGCGCACGTGCTCTTGTTTGCATTATGTCTTCTCGTGTCGAGGACAAACGCAATGTTGTTGCAGCACTGCTTTTCCTGGATTCAATACTTCATTGAACGCATCTACAGTGCGACTGAAGATAATTCTTCAATTCTATGCGTCTTGTACTCCACATTTTCTGCCAAATACAGCGCACCTGCTCCTGTTTACATTATGTCAACTCGGGTCGAGGACAAATGCTACGTTGTTGTAGTACTGCATATTCATGATTCAATTCTTCATTGAATGTATCTACACTGCTATTGGTGATAACACGACAATTCGATGCGCGTGATACTCCACATTCCCTGCCAAATACAGCGCACCTGCTCCTGTTTACATTATGTCAACTCGGGTCGAGGACAAATCCTACGTTGATGTAGTACTGCATATTCAGGATTCAATATTTCATAGAACGGATCTACACTGCTATTGGTGATATCATGACAATTCGATGCGCGTGATACACCACATTCCCTGCCAAATACAGCGCACCTGCTCCTGTTTACATTATGTCAACTCGGGTCGAGGACAAATGCTACGTTGTTGTAGTACTGCATATTCAGGATTCAATATTTCATAGAACGGATCTACACTGCTATTTGTGATATCTCGTCAATTCGATGCGCGGTATACCGCACAGCTGCTGCCAAATAGAGCGCAAATCAGCCACTGTGCGCTCTGTCAACTCAGGTCACTGCCTAATTCATTGTAATTGTATTTTTGCATATTTAGGCTGATGTATTCAATTAAACGTACCTCCGGTGCTAGAGGTGGTATGCCTACAATTCGATGCGCGTTATGCTCCACAGTTGCCGCCAAATAGCGCACCTGTGCCTGTTTACATTATATCAACTTGGGTCGAGGACAAATGCAACGTTGTTGTAGTACTGCTTATTCAGGATTCAATACTTCATTGAATGTATCTACACTGCTATTGGTGATATCACGACAATCCGATGCGCGTGATACTCCGCATTCCCTGCCAAATACAGCGCACCTGCTCCTGTTTACATTATGTCAACTCGGGTCGAGGACAAATGCTACGTTGTTGTAGTACTGCATATTCAGGATTCAATTCTTCATTGAATGTATCTACACTGCTATTGGTGATATCACGACAATTCGATGCGCGTGATACTCCACATTCCCTGCCAAATACAGCGCACCTGCTCCTGTTTACATTATGTCACCTCGGGTCGAGGACAAATGCTACGTTGTTGTAGTACTGCATATTCAGGATTCAATTTTTCATAGAACGGATCTACACTGCTATTTGTGATATCTCGTCAATTCGATGTGCGGTATACCGCACAGCTGCTGCCAAATAGAGCGCAAATCAGCCACTGTGCGCTCTGTCAACTCAGGTCCCTGCCTAATTCTTTGTAATTGTAGTTTTGCATATTTAGGCTTATGTATTCAATTAAACTTATCTCCGCTGCTATTCGTGGTATGTCGACAAATCCATGCGCGTTATGCTCCACAGTTGCCGCCAAATAGCGCACCTGCGCCTGTTTACATTATATCAACTTGGGTCGAGGACAAATGCAACGATGTTGTAGTACTGCTTATTCAGGATGCAATACTTCATTGAATGTATCTACACTGCTATTGGTGATATCACGACAATCCGATGCGCGTGATACTCCGCATTCCCTGCCAAATACAGCGCACCTGCTCCCGTTTACATTATGTCAACTCGGGTCGAGGACAAATGCTACGTTATTGTAGTACTGCATATTCAGGATTCAATATTTCATAGAACGGATCTACACTGCTATTTGTGATATCTCGTCAATTCGATGCGCGGTATACCGCACAGCTGCTGCCAAATAGAGCGCCAATCAGCCACTGTGCGCTGTGTCAACTGAGGTCCCTGCCTAATTCATTGTAATTGTAGTTTTGCATATTCAGGCATAAGTATTCAATTAAACGTATCTCCGGTGCTATTGGTGGTACGCCTACAATTCGATGCGCGTGATACTCCACATTCCCTGCCATATACAGCGCACCTGCTCCTGTTTACATTATGTCAACTCGGGTCGAGGACAAATGCAATGTTTTTGCAGTACAGGATATGCAGGATTCAATACTTCATTGAATGTATCTACACTGCTACTGGTGATATCACGACAATTCGATACGCGTGATACTCCACATTCCCTGCCAAATACAGCGCACCTGCATCTGTTTACATTATGCCAACTCGGTTCCAGGACCAATGCAATGTTTTTGCAGTTCAGCACATTCAGGATTCAATATTTCATTGAACGGATCTACACTGCTATTGGGGATACCTCGACAATTCGATGCGCGGTATACCGCACACTTGCTGCCAAATAGAGCGCAAATCAGCCACTGTGCGCTATGACAACTCAGGTCCCTGCCTAATTCATTGTAATTGTAGTTTTGCATATTTAGGCTTATGTATTCAATTAAACGTATCTGCGGTGCTATAGGTGGTCTGCCTACAATTCGATGCGCATTATGCTCCACAGTTGCCGCCAAAGAGCACAGCTGCTGCTGTATACATTATGTCAACTCGTTTCGAGGACAAATGCAATGTTGCTGCAGTACAGTATATTCAGGACTCAATATTTCATTGAACGTATATACACTGCTATTCGTGATATCCCGACAATTTGAACCGCGTCATACTCCTCATTCGCTGCCAAATATTACGCAGATCAGAGAGTTTGCGCATTGTCAACTCTGTGTCCTGTCAAATACATTGTAATTGCAGTTTATCACATTAGGCACAAGTATGTATTTAAACGTATCCCCGCTGCTATTCGCGGTATATCGACAAATCTATGCGCGTTATACTCCTCATTTGCTGCCAAATACAGCGCACCTGCTCCCGTTTACATTATGTCAACTCGGGTCGAGGACAAATGCAATGTTGCTGCAGTACAGCACATTCAGGATTAAATATTTCATTGAACGAATCTATACTGCTATTTGTTACATCTCGTCAATGCGATGCGCGGTATATCGCACAGTTGCTGCCAAATAGAGCGCAAATCAGCCACTGTGCGCTGTGTCAACTCAGGTCCCTGCCTAATTCATTGTAATTGTAGTTTTGCGTATTCAGGCTTAGGTATTCAATTAAACGTATCTCCGGTGCTATTGGTGGTACGCCTACAATTCGATGCGCGTTATGCTCCACACTTGCCGCCAAACAGCGCACCTGCTCCTGTATACATTATGTCAACTCGTTTCGAGGACAAATGCAATGTTGCTGCAGTACAGCACATTCAGGATTAAATATTTCATTGAACGTATATACACTGCTATTCGTGATATCCCGACAATTAGAAGCGCGTTATACTCCAAATTCCCTGGCAAATACAGCGCACCTGCTCCTGTTTACATTATGTCAACTCGGGTCAGGGACAAATGCAATGTTTTTGCAGTACACCACATTGAGGATTCAATATTTCATTGAACGAATCTATACTGCTATTTGTTACATCTCGTCAATGCGATGCGCGGTATATCGCACAGTTGCTGCCAAATAGAGCGCAAAGCAGCGATCTTGCGCTATGTCAACTCAGGTCACTGCCTAATTCATTGTAATTGTATTTTTGCTCATTTAGACTGATGTAATCAATTAAACGTGTCTCCGGTGCTATCTGGTGGTATGCCTACAATTCGATGCGCGTGATACTCCACATACCCTGCCATATACAGCGCACCTGCTCCTGTTTACATTATGTCAACTGGGGTCCGCGTACAATTGCCATGTTGTTGCAGTACAGCACATTCAGGATTCAATATTTCGTTGAACGGATCTACACTGCTATTTGTGATATCTCGTCAATTCGATGTGCGGTATACCGCACAATTGCTGCCAAATGGAGCGCAAATCAGCCACTTTGCGCTATGACAACTCAGGTCCCCTGCCTAATTCATTGTAATTGTAGTTTTGCATATTTAAGCTTATGTATTCAATTAAACGTATCTGCGGTGCTATAGGTGGTATGCCTAAAACTCGATGTGCGTTATGCTCCACAGTTGCCGCCAAATACAGCGCACCTGCTCCTGTTTACATTATGTCAACTGGGGTCGAAGACAAATTTAATGATCTTGTAGTACTGCATACTCAGGATTCAATACATCATTGAACGTATATACACTGCTATTCGTTATATCCCGACAATTCGAAACGCGTTATACTCCTCATTCGCTGCCAAATACTACGCACATCAGAGAGTTTGCTCATTGTCAACCCATGTCCTGTCAAATACATTGAAATTGCAGTTTCTCATATTAGGCTCAAGTATTTATTTAAACGTATCTCCGCTGCCATTCGTGGTATGTTGACAAATCTATGCGCGTTATACTCCTCATTTGCCGCCAAATACAGCGTACCTGCTCCTGTTTACATTATGTCAACTGGGGTCGAGGACACATGCAATGCTGTTGTAGTACTGCATATTCAGGATTCAATACTTCACTGAATGTATCTACACTGCTACTGGAGATATTTCGTCAATTCGATACACGTGATACTCCACATTCCGTGCCAAATACATCGCACCTGCTCTTGTTTACATTACGTCAACTCGGGTCGTGGACAAATTCAATGTTGTTCCAGTACTGCATATCCAGGATTCAATATTTCATTGAACGAATCTACACAGCTATTGGTGATATCCCGACAATACGATGCGCTTGATACTCCACATTTCCTGCCAAATAAGGCACACCTGCTCCTGTTTACATTATGTCAACTCGGGTCGAGGACAAATGCAATGTTTTTGCAGTACTGCATATCCAGGATACAATACTTCATTGAATGTATCTACACTGCTACTGGAGATATTTCGTCTATTCCATGCGCCTTGTACTCCACATTTCCTGCCAAATACAGCGCACCTGCTCCTGTCTACATTATGTGTACTGGGGTTCGCGGGCAATTGCAATGTTGTTGTAGTACTGCATATTCAGGATTCAATATTTCATAGAACGGATCTACACTGCTATTTGTGATATCTCGTCAATTCGATGCGCGGTATACCGCACGGCTGCTGCCAAATAGAGCGCAAATCAGCCACTTTGCGCTATGTCAACTCAGGCCCCTGACTAATTCATTGTAACTGTAGCTTTGCATATTTAGGCTTTTTTATTCAATTAAACGTATCCCCGGTGCTATTGGTGGTATGCCTACCATTCAATGCGCGCTATGCTCCACAGTTTCAACCAAACAGCGTACCTGCTCCTGTTTACATTATGTCAACTCGGGTCGAGGGCAAATGGAATGTTGTTGCAGTACTGCATATCCAGCATTCAATATTTCATTGAACGTATCTACACTGCTACTGGAGATATTTCGTCAATTCCTTGCGTCTTGCACTCCACATTTCCTGCCAAATACTGCGCACCTGCTCCAGTTTACATTATGTCAACTCGGGTCGAGGACAACTGCAATGTTGTTGCAGTACAGCATATACAGGATTCAATATTTCATTGAACGTATATACACTGCCATGGTGATATCCCGACAATTCCATGCGCGTGATACTCCACATTCCCTGCCAAATACAGCGCACCTGCTCGTGTTTACATTATGTCAACTCGGATCGAGGACAAATGCAATCTTTTTGCAGTACTGGATATGCAGTATTCAATATTTCATCGAAAGTATATCCACTGCTATTGGTGATATCCCGACAATTCGATGCGCGTGATACTCCACCTTACCTGCCAAATACAGCGTACCTGCTCCTCTTCACATTATGTCAACTCGGGTCGAGGACAAATGCAATGTTGCTGCAGTACAGCATATTCAGGATTCAACATTTCATTGAACGTATATACACTGCTATTCGTGATATCCCGACAATTCGAAGCGCGTCATACTCCTCATTCGCTGCCAAATACTAAGCACGTCAGAGAGTTTGCGCATTGTCAACTCTGTTTCCTGTCAAATAAATTGTATTTGCTGTTTATCATGTTAGGCTCAAGTATTTAGTTAAACGTATCTCCGCTGCTATTCGTGGTATGTCGACAAATCTATGCGCGTTATACTCCACAGTTGCCGCCAAACAGCGCACCTGCTCCTGTTTACATTATGTCATTCGGGTCGAGGACAAATGCATTGTTTTGGCAGTACATCATATACCGGATTCAATACTTGATTGAACGTACATACACTGCCATTGGTGATATCCCGACAATTCGATGCGCGTGATACTCCACATTACCTGCCAAATACGGCGCACCTACTCCTGTTTACATTATGTCAACACGGATCGAGGACAAATGCAATGTTGTTGCAGTACAGCATATACAGGATTCAATATTTCATTGAACGTATATACACTGCCATGGTGATATCCCGACAATTCGATTCGCATGATACTCCACATTCCCTGCCAAATACAGCGCACGTGCTCTTGTTTAAATTATGCCAACTCGGGTCGAGGACAAATGCAATGTTTTTGCCGTACTGCATATCCAGGATTCAATACTTCATTGAACGTAAATACACTGCTACTGGAGATATTTCGTCAATTCCATGCGTCTTGCACTCCACATTTCCTGCCAAATACTGCGCACCTGCTCCTGTTTACATTATGTCAACTCGGGTCGAGGACAACTGCAATGTTGTTGCAGTACAGCATATTCAGGATTCAATATTTCATTGAAAGGCTCTACACTGCTATTGGTGATATCTCGTCAATTCGATGCGCGGTATACCGCACAGATGCTTCCAAATTGAGCGCAAATCAGCCACTTTGCGCTATGTCAACTCAGGCCCCTGACTAATTCATTGTAACTGTAGTTTTGCATATTTAGGCTTTTTTATTCAATTAAACGTATCCCCGGTGCTATTGGTGGTATGCCTACCATTCAATGCGCGCTATGCTCCACAGTTGCAACCAAACAGCGGACCTGCTCCTGTTTCCATTATGTCAACTCGGGTCGAGGGCAAATGGAACGTTGTTGCAGTACTGCATATCCAGCATTCAATATTTCATTGGACGTATCTACACTACTACTGGAGATATTTCGTCAATTCCATGCGTCTTGTACGCCACATTTCCTGGCAAATACAGCGCACCTGCTCCTGTTTACATTATGTCAACTCGGGTCGAGGACAAATGCAATGTTGTTGCAGTACAGCACAAACAGGATTCAATACTTCACTGAGCATATATACACTGCTCTTGGTGATATCCCGACAATCCGATGCGCGTGATACTCCACATTACCTGCCAGATACAGCGTACATGCTCCTCTTCACATTATGTCAACTCGTTTCGAGGACAAATGCAATGTTGCTGCAGTACAGCATATTCAGGATTCAACATTTCATTGAACGTACATACACTGCCATTGGTGATATCCCGACAATTCGATCCGCGTTATACTCCTCATTCGCTGCCAAATGCAACGCACATCAGCCGGTTTGCGCATTGTCAACTCTGTGTCCAGTCAAATACATTGTAATTGCATTTTATCATATTATGCACAAGTATTTATTTAAACGTATCTCCGCTGCTATTCCTGGTATGTCGACAAATCTATGCGCGTTATACTCCTCATTTGCCGCCAAACAGCGCACCTGCTCCTGTTTGCATTATGTCAACTCGGGTCGAGGACAAATGCAATGTTGCTGCAAGTACTGCATATTCAGGATTCAATATTTCATTGAACGTGAATACACTGTTATTGGTGACAACCCGACATCTCGATGCGCGTGATACTCCACATTGCCTGCCAAATACAGCGCACCTGCTCCTGTTTACATTATGTCAACTGGGGTCGAAGACAATTGCAATGTTGTTGCAGTACACCATATTCAGGATTCAATATTTCATTGAACGTACATATCCTGCTATTGGTGATATCCCGACAATTCGATGCGCGTTATTCTCTTCATTCGCTGCAGAATACTACGTACATCAGCCGGTTGGCGCATTGTCAACTCTGTGTCCTGTCAAATACATTGTAATTGCAGTTCATTATATTAGGCTCAAATATTTATTTAAACGTATCTCCGCTGCTATTCGTGGTATGTCGACAAATCTATGCGCGTTATACTCCTCATTTGCCGCCAAAAACAGGGGACCTGCTCCTGTTCACATTATGTCAACTGGGGTCGAAGAAAAATGCAATGTTGTTGTAGTACTGCATATTAAGGATTCAATATTTCATTGAACGGATCTACATTGCTAATGGTGATATCTCGTCAATTCGATGCGCGGTATGCCGCACAGTTGCTACCAAATAGTGCGCTAATCAGCCACTTTGCGCTATGTAAACGCAGGTCCCTGCCGAATTCATTGCAATTGTGTTTTTGCATATGTAGGCTTATGTATTCTATTAAACGTATCTCCGGTGCAATAGGTGGTATGCCTACATTTCGATGCGCGTTATGCTCCACAGCTGCCGCCAAACAGCGCACCTGCTCCTGTTTACATTATGTCAACTCGGGTCGGGGACAAATCCAATGTTTTTGCCGTTCAGGATATTCCAGATTCAATATTTCATTGATCGCATATACACTGCCATTAGTGATATCCTGACAATTCGATTCGCGTTATACTCCTCATTCGTGGCAGAATACTACGTACATCAGCCGGTTGGCGCATTGTCAACTCTGTGTCCTGTCAAATACATTGTAATTGCAGTTAATTATATTAGGCTCAAATATTTATTTAAACGTATCTCCGCTGCTATTCGTGGTATGTCGACAAATCTATGCGCGTTATACTCCTCATTTGCCGCCAAATACAGGGGACCTGCTCCTGTTCACATTATGTCAACTGGGGTCGAAGACAATTGCAATGTTGTTGCAGTACACCATATTCAGGATTCAATATTTCATTGAACGTATATACACTGCTATTCGTGATATCCCGACAATTCGAAGCGCGTTGTACTCCTCATTCGCTGCCAAATACTACGCACATCAGAGAGTTTGCGCATTGTCAACTCTGTTTCCTGTCAAATAAATTGTATTTGCTGTTTATCATGTTAGGCTCAAGTATTTAGTTAAACGTATCTCCGCTGCTATTCGTGGTATGTCGACAAATCTATGCGCGTTATACTCCACAGTTGCCGCCAAACAGCGCACCTGCTCCTGTTTACATTATGTCATTCGGGTCGAGGACAAATGCATTGTTTTGGCAGTACATCATATACCGGATTCAATACTTGATTGAACGTACATACACTGCCATTGGTGATATCCCGACAATTCGATGCGCGTGATACTCCACATTACCTGCCAAATACGGCGCACCTACTCCTGTTTACATTATGTCAACACGGATCGAGGACAAATGCAATGTTGTTGCAGTACAGCATATACAGGATTCAATATTTCATTGAACGTATATACACTGCCATGGTGATATCCCGACAATTCGATTCGCATGATACTCCACATTTCCTGCCAAATACAGCGCACCTGCTCTTGTTTACATTGTGTCAACTGTGGTCGAGGACAAATGCATTGTTTTTGCAGTGCAGCACATACGGGATTCAGTACTTCATTCAACGTATATACACTGCCATGGTGATATCCCGACAATTCGATGCGCATGATACTCCACATTCCCTGCCAAATACAGCGCACGTGCTCTTGTTTAAATTATGCCAACTCGGGTCGAGGACAAATGCAATGTTTTTGCCGTACTGCATATCCAGGATTCAATACGTCATTGAACGTAAATACACTGCTACTGGAGATATTTCGTCAATTCCATGCGTCTTGCACTCCACATTTCCTGCCAAATACTGCGCACCTGCTCCTGTTTACATTATGTCAACTCGGGTCGAGGACAACTGCAATGTTGTTGCAGTACAGCATATTCAGGATTCAATATTTCATTGAAAGGCTCTACACTGCTATTGGTGATATCTCGTCAATTCGATGCGCGGTATACCGCACAGATGCTGCCAAATTGAGCGCAAATCAGCCACTTTGCGCTATGTCAACTCAGGCCCCTGACTAATTCATTGTAACTTTAGTTTTGCATATTTAGGCTTTTTTATTCAATTAAACGTATCCCCGGTGCTATTGGTGGTATGCCTACCATTCAATGCGCGCTATGCTCCACAGTTGCAACCAAACAGCGGACCTGCTCCTGTTTCCATTATGTCAACTCGGGTCGAGGGCAAATGGAATGTTGTTGCAGTACTGCATATCCAGCATTCAATATTTCATTGGACGTATCTACACTGCTACTGGAGATATTTCGTCAATTCCATGCGTCTTGTACTCCACATTTCCTGGCAAATACAGCGCACCTGCTCCTGTTTACATTATGTCAACTCGGGTCGAGAACAAATGCAATGTTGTTGCAGTACAGCACAAACAGGATTCAATACTTCACTGAGCATATATACACTGCTCTTGGTGATATCCCGACAATCCGATGCGCGTGATACTCCACATTACCTGCCAGATACAGCGTACATGCTCCTCTTCACATTATGTCAACTCGTTTCGAGGACAAATGGAATGTTGCTGCAGTACAGCATATTCAGGATACAACATTTCATTGAACGTACATACACTGCCATTGGTGATATCCCGACAATTCGATGCGCGTTGTGCTCCTCATTGGCTGCCAAATACTACGCAGATCAGCCGGTTTGCGCATTGTCAACTCTGTGTCCTGTCAAATACATTGTAATTGCAGTTCATTATATTAGGCTCAAATATGTATTTAAACGTATCTCCGCTGCTATTCGTGGTATGTCGACAAATCTATGCGCGTTATACTCCTCATTTGCCATCAAATACAGGGGACCTGCTCCTGTTCACATTATGTCAACTGGGGTCGAAGACAATTGCAATGTTGTAGTAGTACTGCATATTCAGGATTCAATATTTCATTGATCGTATATACACTGCTATTAGTGATATCCTGACAAATCTAAGCGCAATTGCAATGTTGTTGCAGTAAAGCATATTCATGAATCAATATTTCATTGAACTGACCTACACTGCTATTTGTGATATCTCGTCAATTCGATGCGCGGTATGCCGCACAGTTGCTACCAAATAGAGCGCAAATCAGCCACTTTGCGCTATGTAAACTCAGGTCCCTGCCTAATTCATTGCAATTGTATTTTTGCATATTTAGGCTTATGTATTCAATTAAACGTATCTCCGGTGCTATAGGTGGAATGCCCACAATTCGATGCGCGTTATGCTCCACAGCTGCCGCCAAACAGCGCACCAGCTCCTGTTTACATTATGTCTAATCTGGTCGAGGTCATATGCAATGTTGTTGCAGTACTGCATAATCAGGATTCAATATTACATTGAACGGATCTGCACTGCTATAGGTGATATCTCGACAATACGACGTGCCTCATACTCCACATTTGCTGCCAAATTCAGTGGACCTGCTGCTGTTTACATTATGTCAAGTCGGGGGTCGCGGACTAATCCAATGTTTTTGCAGTACTGCACATTTAGGCTTCAATATTCAATTGAAAGTATCTCCGTTTCCATTGATGATTTGTCGACAATTCGATGCGCGTTATACCCCACAATTGCTGCCAAATACAGTGCACATTAACCGGCTTGCGCAATGTTAAATCTGTGTCCTGTCAAATCCAGCGTAATTGCAGTTTATCATATTTTGGCTCAAGTATTTAATTAAACGTATCTCCGCTGCTGTTGGTGGTACGTCGACATTTCGATGCGCGCACTGCTCCACATATGCTGCCAAATGCAGCGCACGTCATTCGGTTTGCGTTATGTTAACTCTAGGTGCTGTCAAATACGGAGATATTGGTGCTTTGCAGATTCTATCTTAAATATTCAATTGAGAGTCTCTCAGTTTCCATTCCAGATATCTCGACAAATCGATTCGCGTTATACTCCACACTTGCTGCCAAATACACCGCGCATCAGCCGGTTTGCGCAATGTCAACTCTGTGTCCTGTCAAATCCATTGTAGTTACAGTTTAGCATATTTAGGCTGAAGTATTCAATTAAACGTATCTCCGCTGCTATTGGTGGTATGTCGAGAATTCCATGCGCGTTATACCCCACATTTGCTGCCAAATACAGTGGACCTGCTCCTGCTTACATTATGTCAAGTCGGGTCGTGGACAAATCCAATGTTATTGATGTATTGCTTATTCAGTCTTGAATATTCAATTGAACGTATCTCAGTTTCGATTGGTGATATCTCCACAATTCAATGCGCGTTATACTCTAAATTTGCTGCCAAATACAGCGCATATCAACAGGTTTGCGCAATGTCAACTCTGTGTCCTGTCGAATCCGGCGTAATTACTGTTTTGGAGATTCTGCCGGAGATATTCAATTGAACGTATCTCCGTTTGCATTGGAGATATGTCAACAATTCGATGCGCGCAATAATCTACATATGCTGCCATATACAGCGTACGTCAACCGGTTTGCGCAATGTCAACTCTGTGTCCTGTCAAATCCAATGTTACTTTTGTTGAACATATTTAGACCTAAGTATTCAATTAAACGTATCCGCTGCTATTGGTGTTATGTCGACAATTCGGTGCGCGCGGTACTCCACATTTTCCGCCAAATGCAGCAGACCTGCTCCTCTTTACATTATGTCAACTCGGGTCGAGGTTAAATGCAATGTTACTGCAGTACTGCATATCCAGGATTCAATACTCCATTGAACGTATCTACACTGCTATTGGTGATATCTCGACATTTCGACCCGTGTTATACGTCACATTTGCTGCCAAATACTGCGCACATCAGCCGGTTTGCTCTATGTCAACTCAGGCCCTGTCATATCCAGCGTAATTGGCGTTTTGGAGATTCTGCCGGGAATATTCAATTGAACGTATCTCGGTTTCTCATGGAGATATGTCGACAATTCGATGCGCGTACTACTCCACATAAGCAGTCAAATACAGCGCACGTCATTCGGTTTGCGGTATGGCAACTCTGGGCCCTGTCAAATACAGCGTTGCTGCAGTTTTGCAGATTCTGTCTTAAATATTATATTGAGCGTATCTCATTGTTTATTCCTGTTATCTCGACAATTCGATGAGCGTGTTGAGTAGATGATACATTTACACTGTACATGTGAATGTGTGTGTAAGCGTGAGAGGGCGCCCAGGTCTTAGTTGAGACAAGAGACAGTTGCCGGATGTTAGAAGCTTCAGGAAGAGTCGGTCAACAACAAGCGTGCGTGTAAGAAGGTTATCGAGGTCTACAGAGTGCAACATATATGTGTAGCTATTGTGTATAAAATAAAATAAACTATTTGTATTTCCGAATCCTTTCATTACCTTAACATGGTAGCAGAGCGTGGTTACTAGTTTTGCAAGCTATTGAGTTCGTGGTTACGATCTTGCGAGTGAGTTTAGTAAGGGAAGAAACCGTCAGAGGATAAAAAGAAAAAAATACTTCAAGCACGTAGGAATGCTTAAGTACAGGAAAAAAAATCAATTAAAATGGAGAAATCGGAAATCATGATACCTGCATTCGATGGTCAGGATTATGGAATGTGGAAGCAAAGAACACGATGTTTCTCAAGTATAAGGAATGCAAGGTTGTTACAACTAGAATTAAGACCGAAAGAGACAATGAAGATTGGGACAAAAAGGATTTGAGGGCGATAAATATAATTTACAGTGCCATCACAAATAGACAATTGGGGTATGTTAGGGAAGAAAAAACGGCATATAATATAATAAAAAGGTTTGATGAAATGTACTTGATGTTGCGACACACAAACTAACTAACGACCAGTCAGGCACAACTGATCGGTTGGTATCGCGAACCTTGAACGTTATTTGCGCTCAAGGGTGAGGATTATAATAAGTGTAAAGAGCGAGATTTAGTTCACCTTACTTATTCCACTCAATACTCTGGTTACAACTGTCTTGATATGTACTGAATTCCTCTTACTACTATGAATACACTGAACTTAAGTTACTGATTCTCCTGTTCACTGACTGACGACTGGTAGGTGTTGACTCTTAGAAGACTGGCGCAAGAGTCCCTGATTAACCTCTTCCCTGACAGAAGACAGGAAGGTGTTGACTCTTCGAAGACTGGTGCAAGAGTGATTCTTGGGGATGTTGCTGTCGTAGCGGAAGATTCGTGGTGGGGGTGTCTCAAGTCTGTTCCTAATTGCTCATTGGGTAAAGACGTATGTTTTGGAATGGGCTGGCTGCCTGCGCAGGTGACCTTACCCTTGGGGAAAACCCGCGTGTTCGGTCTTCCTGAGATGTAGCATAAACAATAAAGAGATTTCGTGTTTTATGGGTCTTTTCCGTGAGGTCCTAAAGTACCTTGACTGTACGTTAGGTCCACTGTTTATGAGGGGTACGCATTAGGCTACCCTTAACGGTGGTCCTTCCCGCGGGTCGTATGGTCCCTTAAACCGCCGCGGCAATTACCAGCCGGCCACTCCAAATCTCGAACACTTGAAAGAGTCGACGGCACTGCAGATCGTATGCAGAAGGAGATTGGAAAACACAAGACTGGAGAACTACAGTGAATCAGAGTCATTTTTTTGTGAGCTTTAAAAATTAATAAACGAATTAAAAGGTGCCGGCGCACAAGTGAGTGAGGAGGAAAGCTAAATTACATGCTGAATACGTTACCCGAACAACAGTGCTACATAGCGGACCTAATTCTTTGTAATTGCTGTTTTGAATACTTAGGCTTCAGTATTCAATTAAACTAATCCCCGCTGTTATTGATAGAATTTCAACAATTCGACGCGCGTTATACTCCTCATTTGCCGCCAAATACAGCGGACCTGCTCCTGTTTACATTATGTCAACTCCTGTCGAGGTCAAATCCAATGTTTTTGCAGTACTGCATATTCAGGCTTCAATATTCATTTGAACGTATCGCCGTTTCCCTTTGAGATATGTCGACAATTTGATGCGCTTTCTACTCCACATTTGCTGCGAAATACAGCGCACATCAACCGATTTCCACAATGTCAACTGTGTATCCTGTCAAATCCATTGTAGTTGCAGTAAAGCATATTTAGGATTAAGTATTCAATCAAACGTATCTCTACTGCTATTGGGGGTATGTCGATAATTCTATGCGCCTTCTACTCCACATCTGCTGCCAACTACAGCGCGCGTCAGCCGGATTTCACTATGTCAACCCTGGTCCCTGCCAAATCACTTGAAGTTGCAGTTTTGCATATTTAGGCTGCATTTTCCAATTAAACGTATCTCCGCAGCTATTGATGGCATGTCGAAAATTCGATGCGCGTTATACATCCCATTAGCTGAGAAAAACAGCGCCCTTCGGCCGGTTTGCGCTATGCTAACTCTGTGCTCTGTCAAATATAGTGTTACTGTAGTTTAGGAAATTCTGCCAGAAATATTCAATTGCGCTGATCTCAGATTTTATTCCAGATGTCTCAACAATTCTATGCGCGTTCCACTCCACATATGCTATCAAATACAGCGCGCGTCATTCAATTCGATGCGCGTTCTACTCCACACTTGCTCTCGCATATAGCGCACCTGCTCCTGTTTAAATTATATCAACTCGGGTCATGGTCAAATATAATGTTATTGCTGTACTGCATATTCAGGATTCAATATTCCCTTAATTGTTTATACACTGCTATTGGTGAAATCTCGACAATTCGACGTGCGTTACTCCACATATGCGGCCAAATTCAGCGCACGTCATTCGGTTTGCCCTATGTCAACTCTGGGCCCTGTCAAGTGCAGCGTAATTGCAATTTTGCAGAGTCTGTGTTAAATACTCAATTAAACGTATCCGCACTGTTATTGGTGATATCTAGACAAGTGGTTCAGCGTTAAACTCCTCATTCGCTGCGAAATTAAGCGGAGCTGCTCCAGTTTACATTAGGTCAAATCGGGTCGAGGTCAAATCCAATGTTATTGCAGTACTGTATATTCAGCCTTCAATATTCAATTGAACGTTGCTTCGTTTCGATTGGAGATACGAAGAAAATTCGATGCGCGTTCTATTCCAGAGATGCTGCCAAATACAGCGCACATCAACCGGTTTACTCAATGTCAACTCTGTGTCCTGACAAATCCAGCGTTATTCCTGTTTTGCATATTCAGTATTAAATATTCATTTGAGCGTATTCCAGTTTCTATTCCAGACATCTCGATAGTTCGATACGCGTTAAACTCCACATTTGCTGCCAAATAGAGCGCACTTGCAACTGTTTACATTAAGTAATCTCGGATCGAGGTCAAATCCAATGCTATTGCTGTACTGCATATTCAGGAATCAATATTCCATTGAAATTTTCTACACTGCTATTAGTGATATTTCGTCAATTCGATGCGCGGTATACCGCACACTTGCTGCCAAATAGAGCGCAAATCAGCCACTGTGCGCTATGTCAACTCAGGTCCCTGCCTAATTCATTGTAATTGTAGTTTTGCATATTCAGGCTTAAGTATTCAATTAAACGTATCTCCGGTGCTATTGGTGGTATGCCTACAATTCGATGCGCGTTATGCTCCACAGTTGCCGCCAAACAGAGCACCTGCTCCTGTATACATTATGTCAACTCGATTCGAGGACAAATGCAATGCTGCAGTACAGCACATTCAGGATTCAATATTTCATTGAACGTATATACACTGCTATTCGTGATATCCCGACAATTCGAAGCGCATGATACTCCACATTTCCTGCCAAATACGGCACACCTGCTCCTGTTTACATTATGTCAACTCGGGTCGAGGACAAATACAATGTTGTTGCAGTACTGCATATCCAGCATTCAATATTTCATTCAACGTATCTACACTGCTACTGGAGATATTTCGTCAATTCCATGCGTCTTGCACTCCACATTTCCTGCCAAATACAGCGCAGCTGCTCCTGTTTACATTATGTCAACTCGGGTCAAAGACAAATGCAATGTTTTTGCAGTACAGCACATTCCGGATTCAATATTTCATTGAACGGATCTACACAGCTATTGGTGATATCCCGACAATTCCATGCGAGTGATACTCCACATTCCCTGCCAAATACAGCGCACCTGCTCGTGTTTACATTATGTCAACTCGGATCGAGGACAAATGCAATCTTTTTGCAGTACTGGATATGCAGTATTCAATATTTCATCGAACGTATATGCACTGCTATTGGTGATATCCCGACAATTCGATGCGCGTGATACTCCACATTACCTGCCAAATACAGCGTACCTGCTCCTCTTCACATTATGTCAACTCGGGTCGAGGACAAATGCAATGTTGCAGTAGTACAGCATATTCAGGATTCAACATTTCATTGAACGTATATACACTGCTATTCGTGATATCCCGACAATTCGAAGCGCGTCATACTCCTAATTCGCTGCCAAATACTAAGCACATCAGAGAGTTTGCGCATTGTCAACTCTGTTTCCTGTCAAATAAATTGTATTCGCTGTTTGTCATGTTAGGCTCAAGTATTTAGTTAAACGTATCTCCGCTGCTATTCGTGGTATGTCGACAAATCTATGCGCGTTATACTCCACAGTTGCCGCCAAACAGTTCACCTGCTCCTGTTTACATTAAGTCATTCGGGTCGAGGACAAATGCATTGTTTTGGCAGTACATCATATACCGGATTCAATACTTGATTGAACGTACATACACTGCCATTGGTGATATCCCGACAATTCGATGCGCGTGATACTCCACATTACCTGCCAAATACGGCGCACCTGCTCCTGTTTACATTATGTCAACTCGGATCGAGGACAAATGCAATGTTTTTGCAGTACAGCATATACAGGATTCAATATTTCATTGAACGTATATACACTGCCATGGTGATATCCCGACAATTCGATGCGCAGGATACTCCACATTCCCTGCCAAATACAGCGCACGTGCTCTTGTTTAAATTATGCCAACTCGGGTCGAGGACAAATGCAATGTTTTTGCCGTACTGCATATCCAGGATTCAATACTTCATTGAACGTAAATACACTGCTATTGGTGATATCCCGACAATTCGATGCGCGTGATACTCCACATTCCCTGCCAAATACATCGCACTTGCTCGTGTTTACATTATGTCAACTCGGATAGAGGACAAATGCAATGTTGTTGCAGTACAGCATATACAGGATTCACTATTCCATTGAACGTATATACACTGCTATTCGTCATATGCCCACAATTCGAAGCGCGTTATACTGCTCATTCGCTGCCAAATACTACGCACAACAGAGAGTTTGAGCATTGTCAACTCTGTGTCCTGTCAAATACATTGTAATTGCAGTTTATCATATTAGGCACAAGTATTTATTTAAACGTATCTCCGCTGCTATTCGTGATATGTCGACAAATCTATGCGCGTAATACTCCTCATTTGCCGCCAAATACAGCGCCCCTGCTCTTGTTTACATTGTGTCAATTTTGGCCGAGGACAGATGCAGTGTTTTTGCAGTACAGCATATACTGGATTCAATACTTCATTGAACGTATATACACTGCTATTGGTGATATCCCGACAAATCGATGCGCGTGACACTCCACATTTCCAGCCAAATACGGCGCATCTGCTCCTGTTTACATTATATCAACTGGGTTCGAAGACAAATGCAATGTTCTCGTAGTACTGCATACTCAGGACTCAATACTCCATTGAACCTATCTACACTACTATTGGTGATATTTCGTCAATTCCATGAGCGTTATACCCCACAGCAGCCGCCAAACAGCGGGCCAGCGCTTGTTCACATTATGAAAACTGTTTTCGAGGTCAAATGCAATGTTGTTGCAGTACAGCATATACAGGATTCAATATCTCATTGAACGTATATACGCTGCCATGGTGAAATCCCGACAATACGATCCGCGTTATACTCCTCATACGCTGCCAAATACTACGCACATCAGCCGGTTTGCGCATTGTCAACTCTGTGTCCTGTCAAATACATTGTAATTGCAGTTCATTATATTAGGCTCAAATATTTATTTAAACGTATCTCCGCTGCAATTCGTGGTATGTCGACAAATCTATGCGCGTTATACTCCTCATTTGCCGCCAAATACAGGGACCTGCTCCTGTTCACATTATGTCAACTGCGGTCGAAGACAAATGCAATGTTGTTGCAGTACATCATGTTCAGGATTCAATATTTCATTGAACGTACATATCCTGCTATTGGTGATATCCCGACAAATCTATGCGCGTTATACTCCTCATTTGCCGCCAAACAGCGCACCTGCTCCTGTTTACAATATGTCAACTCGGGTCGAGGGCAAATGCTATGTTGTTGTAGTACAGCCTATACAGGATTCATATTTCATTGAATACATCTACACTGCTACTGATGAGACCTCGTCAATTCGATGCGCGGTATATCGCACAGTTGCTGCAAAACAGAGCGCAAATCAGCCACTTTGCGATATGTCAACTCAGGTCCCTGTCTAATTCATTGTAATTGTGGCTTTGCATATTTAGGCTTAAGTATTCAATTAAACGTATCTCCGCTGCTATTGGTGGTATGCCTACAATTCGATGTGTGTGATACTCCACATTCCCTGCCAAATACAGCGCACCTGCTCTTGTTTACATTATGTCAACTCCGATCCAGGACAAATGCAATGTTGTTAAAGTACTGCATATCCAGGATTCAATACTTCATTGAACGTATCTACACTGCTACTCGAGATATTTCGACAATTCCATGCGCCTTGTACTCCACAATTCCTGCCGAATACAGCGCATCTGCTCCCGTTTACATTATGTCAACTGGGGTCGAGGACAAATGCAATGTTTTTGTAGAACAGCATATTCAGGATTCAATATTTCAATGAACGTATATACACTGCTATTCGTGATATCCCGACAATTCGATGTGCGTTATACTCCACAGTTGCCGCCAAATACAGCGCACCTGCTCCTGTTTACATTATGTCATCTCGGGTCGAGGACAAATGTAATGTTCCTGCAGTACAGCACATTCAGGATTCAATATTCCATTGAACGGATCTACACTGCTATTGGTGATATCTCGTCAATTCGGTGCGCGCTATATCGCACAGATGCTGCCAAATAGAGCGCAAATCAGCCACTTTGCGCTATGTCAACTCAGGTCCCTGCCTAATTCATTGTATTTGTACTTTTGCATATTTAGGCCTATGTATTCAATAAAACGTATCTCCGGTGCTATTGGTGGTATGCCTACAATTCGATGCGCATGATACTCCACATTTCCTGCCAAATACAGCGCACCTGCTCCTGTTTACATTATGTCCCACTCGGATCGAGGACAAATGCATTGTTGTTGCAGTACTGCATATCCAGGATTCAATACTTCATTGAACGTATATAAACTGCCATGGTGATATCCCGACAATTCGATGCGCATGATACTCCACATTTCCTGCCAAATACAGCGCACCTGCTCCTGTTTACATTATGTCAACTCGGGTCGAAGACAAATGCAATGTTGCTGCAGTACAGCATATTCAGGATTCGACATTTATTGAACGTATATACACTGCTATTCGTGATATCCCGACAATTCGAAGCGCGTTATACTCCACATCCCCAGCCAAATACAGCGCACCTGCTCCTGTTTACATTATGTCAACTCGGGTCAAGGACAAATGCAATGTTTTTGCAGTACAGCACATTCAGGATTCAATATTTCATTGAATGTATATACACTGCTATTCGTGATATCCCGACAATTCGAAGCGTGTTGTACTCCACATTCCCTGGCAAATACAACGCACCTGCTCCTGTTTACATTATGTCAACTCGGCTCAAGGACAAATGCAATGTTTTTGCAGTACAGCACATTCAGGATTCAATATTTCATTGAACGGATATACACTGCTATTGGTGATATCCCGACAATTCGATCCGCGTTATACTCCTCATACTCTGCCAAATACTACGCACATCAGCCAGTTTTCGCATTGTCAACTCTGTGTCCTGTCAAATACATTGTAATTGCAGTTCATTATATTAGGCTCAAATATTTATTTAAACGTATCTCCGCTGCAATTCGTGGTATGTCGACAAATCTATGCGCGTTATACTCCTCATTTGTCGCCAAATACAGGGACCTGCTCCTGTTCACATTATGTCAACTGCGGTCGAAGGCAAATGCAATGTTGTTGCAGTACACCATGTTCAGGATTCAATATTTCATTGAAGGTACATATCCTGCTATTGGTGTTATCCAAACAAATCTATGCGCGTTATACTCCTCATTTGCCGCCAAACAGCGCACCTGCTCCTGTTTACAATACGTCAACTCGGGTCGAGGGCAAACGCAATGTTGTTAAAGTACTGCATATCCAGGATTCAATACTTCATTGAACGTAACTACACTGCTACTCGAGATATTTCGACAATTCCATGCGCCTTGTACTCCACAATTCCTGCCGAATACAGCGCACCTGCTCCCGTTTACATTATGTCAACTGGGGTCGAGGACAAATGCAATGTTTTGCAGAACAGCATATTCAGGATTCAATATTTCATTGAACGTAAATACACTGCTATTGGTGAAATCCCGACAATTCGATGCGCGTGATACTCCACATTCCCTGCCAAACACAGCGCACCTGCTCCTGTTTACATTAAGTCAACTGGGGTCGAAGGCAAATGCAATGATGTTGTAGTACTGCATATGCAGGATTCAATATTTCATTGAACGTAAATACACTGCTATTGGTGAAATACCGACAACTCGATGCGCGTGATACTCCACATTCCCTGCCAAATACAGCGCACCTGCTCCTGTTTACATTATGTCAACTCGGGTCGAGGACAACTGCAATGTTGCTGCAGTAGGGCATATTCAGGATTCAATATTTCATTGAACGTATATACACTGCGACTGGAGATATTTCGTCAACTCCATGCGTTTTGTCCTCCACATTTCCTGCCAATTACGGCGCACCTGCTCCTGTTTACATTATGTCAACTCGGGTCGAGGACAAATGCAATGTTGTTGCAGTACAGCATATTCAGGATTCAATATTTCATTGAACGTAAATACACTGCTATTGGTGATATCCCGACAATTCGATGCGCATGATACTCCATATTTCCTGCCAAATACAGCGTACCTGCTCCTGTTTACATTATGGCAACTCGGGTCGACAACAAATGCATTGTTTTTGCAGTACAGCATATACCGGATTCAATACTTCATTGAACGTATATACCCTGCTATTGGTGGTAACCCGACAATTCGATGCCCGTGATACTCCACATTTCGTGCCAATTACGGCGCACCTGCTCCTGTTTACATTATGTCAACTCGGGTCGTGGACAAATGCAATGCTTTTGCAGTACAGCATATACCGGATTCAATACTTCATTGAACGTATATACCCTGCTATTGGTGGTAACCCGACAATTCGATGCCCGTGATACTCCACATTTCGTGCCAATTACGGCGCACCTGCTCCTGTTTACATTATGTCAACACGTATCGAGGGCAAATGCTATGTTGTTGCAGTATAGCATATGCAGGATTCAACCTTTCATTGTACGATATACACTGCCATGGTGATATCCCGACACTTCGATGCGCATGTTACTCCACATTCCCTGCCAAATACAGCGCACCTGCTCTTGTTTACATTGTGTCAATTGTGGTCGAGGACAAATGCATTGCTTTTGCAGTACAGCATATACCGGATTCAATACTTCATTGAACGTATATACCCTGCTATTGGTGGTAACCCGACAATTCGATGCCCGTGATACTCCACATTTCGTGCCAATTACGGCGCACCTGCTCCTGTTTACATTATGTCAACTCGGGTCGTGGACAAATGCAATGTTGTTGCAGTACAGCATATTCAGGATTCAATATTTCATTGAACGTAAATTCACTGATATTGGTGATATCCCGACAACTCGATGCGCGTTGTACTCCTCTTTCGCTGCCAAATACTACGCAGATCAGCCGGTTTGCGCATTGTCAACTCTGTGTCCTGTCAAATACATTGTAATTGCAGATTATCATATTAGGTTCAAGTATTTATTTAAACGTATCTCCGCTGCTATTAGTGGTATGTCGACAAATCTATGCGCGTTATACTCCTCATTTGCCGCCAAATACAGCGGACCTGCTCCTGTTTACATTATGTCAACTGGGGTCGAGGACAAATCCAATGTTTTTGCAGTACAGGATATTCAGGATTCAATATTTCATTGAACGTATATACACTGCTATTGGTGATATCCTGACAATTCGATGCGCGTGATACTCCACATTCCCTGGCAAATACTACGTAGAACAGCCGGTTTGCGCATTGTCAACTCTGTGTCCTGTCAAATACGTTGTAATTGCAGTTTATCATATTAGGCTCAAGTATTTATTTAAACGTATCTCCGCTGCTATTAGTAGTATGTCGACAAATCTATGCGCGTTATACTCCTCATTTGCCGCCAAATACAGCGGACCTGCTCCTGATTACATTATGACAACCCGGGTCGAGGACAATTGCAATGTAGTTGTAGTACTGCATATTCAGGATTCAATACTTCATTGAATGTATCTACACTGCTATTGGTCATATCACGACAATCGGTGCGCGTGATACTCCACATTCCCAACCAAATACAGCGCACCTGCTCCTGTTTACATTATGTCAACTCGGGTCGAGGACAATTGCAATGTTGTTGTAGTACTGCATATTCAGGATTCAATACTTCATTGAATGTATCTACACTGCTATTGGCCATATCACGACAATCGGTGCGCGTGATACTCCACATTCCCAACCAAATACAGCGGACCTGCTCCTGATTACATTATGTCAACCCGGGTCGAGGACAATTGCAATGTAGTTGTAGTACTGCATATTCAGGATTCAATACTTCAATGAATGTATCTACTCTGCTATCGGTCATATCACGACAATTCGATGCGCGTGATACTCCATATTTGCTGACCAATACGGCGCACCTGCTCCTGTTTACATTATGTCAACTCGGGTCGAGGGCAAATGGAATGTTGCTGTAGTGTTGCATATTCAGGATTTAATACTTCATTGAATGTATCTACACTGCAATTGGTCATATCACGACAATTCGATGCGCGTGATACACCACATTCCCTGCCAAATACAGCGCACCTGCTCTTGTTTACATTGTGTCAACCGTGGTCGTGGAAAAATGCATTGTTTTTGCAGTACAGCATATACCGGATTCAATACTTCATTGAACGTATATACACTGTTTTTGGTTATATCCCGACCATTCGAAAAGCGTGGTACTACACGTTTCCTGCCAAATACGGCACACCTGCTCCTGTTTACATTATGTCAACTCGGGTCGAGGACAAATCCAATGTTTTTGCAGTACAGGATATTCAGGATTCAATATTTCATTGAACGTGTATACACTGCTATTGGTGATATCCTGACAATTCGATGCGCGTTATACTCCACATTCCCTGCCAAATACATCGCACTTGCTCGTGTTTACATTATGTCAACTCGGATAGAGGACAAATGCAATGTTGTTGCAGTACAGCATATACAGGATTCACTATTCCATTGAACGTATATACACTGCTATTCGTCATATGCCCACAATTCGAAGCGCGTTATACTGCTCATTCGCTGCCAAATACTACGCACAACAGAGAGTTTGAGCATTGTCAACTCTGTGTCCTGTCAAATACATTGTAATTGCAGTTTATCATATTAGGCACAAGTATTTATTTAAACGTATCTCCGCTGCTATTCGTGGTATGTCGACAAATCTATGCGCGTAATACTCCTCATTTGCCGCCAAATACAGCGCCCCTGCTCTTGTTTACATTGTGTCAATTTTGGTCGAGGACAGATGCAGTGTTTTTGCAGTACAGCATATACTGGATTCAATACTTCATTGAACGTATATACACTGCTATTGGTGATATCCCGACAAATCGATGCGCGTGACACTCCACATTTCCAGCCAAATACGGCGCATCTGCTCCTGTTTACATTATATCAACTGGGTTCGAAGACAAATGCAATGTTCTCGTAGTACTGCATACTCAGGACTCAATACTCCATTGAACCTATCTACACTACTATTGGTGATATTTCGTCAATTCCATGAGCGTTATACCCCACAGCAGCCGCCAAACAGCGGGCCAGCGCTTGTTCACATTATGAAAACTGTTTTCGAGGTCAAATGCAATGTTGTTGCAGTACAGCATATACAGGATTCAATATCTCATTGAACGTATATACGCTGCCATGGTGATATCCCGACAATACGATCCGCGTTATACTCCTCATACGCTGCCAAATACTACGCACATCAGCCGGTTTGCGCATTGTCAACTCTGTGTCCTGTCAAATACATTGTAATTGCAGTTCATTATATTAGGCTCAAATATTTATTTAAACGTATCTCCGCTGCAATTCGTGGTATGTCGACAAATCTATGCGCGTTATACTCCTCATTTGCCGCCAAATACAGGGACCTGCTCCTGTTCACATTATGTCAACTGCGGTCGAAGACAAATGCAATGTTGTTGCAGTACATCATGTTCAGGATTCAATATTTCATTGAACGTACATATCCTGCTATTGGTGATATCCCGACAAATCTATGCGCGTTATACTCCTCATTTGCCGCCAAACAGCGCACCTGCTCCTGTTTACAATATGTCAACTCGGGTCGAGGGCAAATGCTATGTTGTTGTAGTACAGCCTATACAGGATTCATATTTCATTGAATACATCTACACTGCTATTGATGAGACCTCGTCAATTCGATGCGCGGTATATCGCACAGTTGCTGCAAAACAGAGCGCAAATCAGCCACTTTGCGATATGTCAACTCAGGTCCCTGTCTAATTCATTGTAATTGTAGCTTTGCATATTTAGGCTTAAGTATTCAATTAAACGTATCTCCGCTGCTATTGGTGGTATGCCTACAATTCGATGTGTGTGATACTCCACATTCCCTGCCAAATACAGCGCACCTGCTCTTGTTTACATTATGTCAACTCCGATCCAGGACAAATGCAATGTTGTTAAAGTACTGCATATCCAGGATTCAATACTTCATTGAACGTATCTACACTGCTACTCGAGATATTTCGACAATTCCATGCGCCTTGTACTCCACAATTCCTGCCGAATACAGCGCATCTGCTCCCGTTTACATTATGTCAACTGGGGTCGAGGACAAATGCAATGTTTTTGTAGTACAGCATATTCAGGATTCAATATTTCAATGAACGTATATACACTGCTATTGGTGATATCCCGACAATTCGATGTGCGTTATACTCCACAGTTGCCGCCAAATACAGCGCACCTGCTCCTGTTTACATTATGTCATCTCGGGTCGAGGACAAATGTAATGTTCCTGCAGTACAGCACATTCAGGATTCAATATTCCATTGAACGGATCTACACTGCTATTGGTGATATCTCGTCAATTCGGTGCGCGCTATATCGCACAGATGCTGCCAAATAGAGCGCAAATCAGCCACTTTGCGCTATGTCAACTCAGGTCCCTGCCTAATTCATTGTATTTGTACTTTTGCATATTTAGGCCTATGTATTCAATAAAACGTATCTCCGGTGCTATTGGTGGTATGCCTACAATTCGATGCGCATGATACTCCACATTTCCTGCCAAATACAGCGCACCTGCTCCTGTTTACATTATGTCCCACTCGGATCGAGGACAAATGCATTGTTGTTGCAGTACTGCATATCCAGGATTCAATACTTCATTGAACGTATATAAACTGCCATGGTGATATCCCGACAATTCGATGCGCATGATACTCCACATTTCCTGCCAAATACAGCGCACCTGCTCCTGTTTACATTATGTCAACTCGGGTCGAAGACAAATGCAATGTTGCTGCAGTACAGCATATTCAGGATTCGACATTTATTGAACGTATATACACTGCTATTCGTGATATCCCGACAATTCGAAGCGCGTTATACTCCACATCCCCAGCCAAATACAGCGCACCTGCTCCTTTTTACATTATTTCAACTCGGGTCAAGGACAAATGCAATGTTTTTGCAGTACAGCACATTCAGGATTCAATATTTCATTGAATGTATATACACTGCTATTCGTGATATCCCGACAATTCGAAGCGTGTTGTACTCCACATTCCCTGGCAAATACAACGCACCTGCTCCTGTTTACATTATGTCAACTCGGCTCAAGGACAAATGCAATGTTTTTGCAGTACAGCACATTCAGGATTCAATATTTCATTGAACGGATATACACTGCTATTGGTGATATCCCGACAATTCGATCCGCGTTATACTCCTCATACTCTGCCAAATACTACGCACATCAGCCAGTTTTCGCATTGTCAACTCTGTGTCCTGTCAAATACATTGTAATTGCAGTTCATTATATTAGGCTCAAATATTTATTTAAACGTATCTCCGCTGCAATTCGTGGTATGTCGACAAATCTATGCGCGTTATACTCCTCATTTGTCGCCAAATACAGGGACCTGCTCCTGTTCACATTATGTCAACTGCGGTCGAAGGCAAATGCAATGTTGTTGCAGTACACCATGTTCAGGATTCAATATTTCATTGAACGTACATATCCTGCTATTGGTGTTATCCAAACAAATCTATGCGCGTTATACTCCTCATTTGCCGCCAAACAGCGCACCTGCTCCTGTTTACAATACGTCAACTCGGGTCGAGGGCAAACGCAATGTTGTTAAAGTACTGCATATCCAGGATTCAATACTTCATTGAACGTAACTACACTGCTACTCGAGATATTTCGACAATTCCATGCGCCTTGTACTCCACAATTCCTGCCGAATACAGCGCACCTGCTCCCGTTTACATTATGTCAACTGGGGTCGAGGACAAATGCAATGTTTTGCAGAACAGCATATTCAGGATTCAATATTTCATTGAACGTAAATACACTGCTATTGGTGAAATACCGACAATTCGATGCGCGTGATACTCCACATTCCCTGCCAAACACAGCGCACCTGCTCCTGTTTACATTAAGTCAACTGGGGTCGAAGGCAAATGCAATGATGTTGTAGTACTGCATATGCAGGATTCAATATTTCATTGAACGTAAATACACTGCTATTGGTGAAATACCGACAACTCGATGCGCGTGATACTCCACATTCCCTGCCAAATACAGCGCACCTGCTCCTGTTTACATTATGTCTACTCGGGTCGAGGACAACTGCAATGTTGCTGCAGTAGGGCATATTCAGGATTCAATATTTCATTGAACGTATATACACTGCGACTGGAGATATTTCGTCAACTCCATGCGTTTTGTCCTCCACATTTCCTGCCAATTACGGCGCACCTGCTCCTGTTTACATTATGTCAACTCGGGTCGAGGACAAATGCAATGTTGTTGCAGTACAGCATATTCAGGATTCAATATTTCATTGAACGTATATACACTGCTATTGGTGATATCCCGACAATTCGATGCGCATGATACTCCATATTTCCTGCCAAATACAGCGTACCTGCTCCTGTTTACATTATGGCAACTCGGGTCGACAACAAATGCATTGCTTTTGCAGTACAGCATATACCGGATTCAATACTTCATTGAACGTATATACCCTGCTATTGGTGGTAACCCGACAATTCGATGCCCGTGATACTCCACATTTCGTGCCAATTACGGCGCACCTGCTCCTGTTTACATTATGTCAACTCGGGTCGTGGACAAATGCAATGCTTTTGCAGTACAGCATGTACCGGATTCAATACTTCATTGAACGTATATACCCTGCTATTGGTGGTAACCCGACAATTCGATGCCCGTGATACTCCACATTTCGTGCCAATTACGGCGCACCTGCTCCTGTTTACATTATGTCAACACGTATCGAGGGCAAATGCTATGTTGTTGCAGTATAGCATATGCAGGATTCAACCTTTCATTGTACGATATACACTGCCATGGTGATATCCCGACACTTCGATGCGCATGTTACTCCACATTCCCTGCCAAATACAGCGCACCTGCTCTTGTTTACATTGTGTCAATTGTGGTCGAGGACAAATGCATTGCTTTTGCAGTACAGCATATACCGGATTCAATACTTCATTGAACGTATATACCCTGCTATTGGTGGTATCCCGACAATTCGATGCCCGTGATACTCCACATTTCGTGCCAATTACGGCGCACCTGCTCCTGTTTACATTATGTCAACTCGGGTCGTGGACAAATGCAATGTTGTTGCAGTACAGCATATTCAGGATTCAATATTTCATTGAACGTAAATTCACTGCTATTGGTGATATCCCGACAACTCGATGCGCGTTGTACTCCTCTTTCGCTGCCAAATACTACGCAGATCAGCCGGTTTGCGCATTGTCAACTCTGTGTCCTGTCAAATACATTGTAATTGCAGATTATCATATTAGGTTCAAGTATTTATTTAAACGTATCTCCGCTGCTATTAGTGGTATGTCGACAAATCTATGCGCGTTATACTCCTCATTTGCCGCCAAATACAGCGGACCTGCTCCTGTTTACATTATGTCAACTGGGGTCGAGGACAAATCCAATGTTTTTGCAGTACAGGATATTCAGGATTCAATATTTCATTGAACGTATATACACTGCTATTGGTGATATCCTGACAATTCGATGCGCGTGATACTCCACATTCCCTGGCAAATACTACGTAGAACAGCCGGTTTGCGCATTGTCAACTCTGTGTCCTGTCAAATACGTTGTAATTGCAGTTTATCATATTAGGCTCAAGTATTTATTTAAACGTATCTCCGCTGCTATTAGTAGTATGTCGACAAATCTATGCGCGTTATACTCCTCATTTGCCGCCAAATACAGCGGACCTGCTCCTGATTACATTATGACAACCCGGGTCGAGGACAATTGCAATGTAGTTGTAGTACTGCATATTCAGGATTCAATACTTCATTGAATGTATCTACACTGCTATTGGCCATATCACGACAATCGGTGCGCGTGATACTCCACATTCCCAACCAAATACAGCGCACCTGCTCCTGTTTACATTATGTCAACCCGGGTCGAGGACAATTGCAATGTAGTTGTAGTACTGCATATTCAGGATTCAATACTTCATTGAATGTATCTACACTGCTATTGGCCATATCACGACAATCGGTGCGCGTGATACTCCACATTCCCAACCAAATACAGCGGACCTGCTCCTGATTACATTATGTCAACCCGGGTCGAGGACAATTGCAATGTAGTTGTAGTACTGCATATTCAGGATTCAATACTTCAATGAATTTTTTTTTTTTTTTTTTTTTTTTATTTATTTGCTTTAAATTTTACAATTTGTCCAGTAGGACATTTGGTAAAATGTTATAGCTGCTTAATAATATAACATGTGGGTGGCTACCCCCAATGGGGTTCCATCTTCGTGCTTGTTAGGGTGTATCCTTTATGAGATCTACTGGATGTTTCCTTTTTAATCTCCTTTCGATGAATGTGGTGATCGTTTCCGCTGCCAGCCTGTTCGGGTGCGTTGCTAATCTTTCTCTGTACCTTCTTGCGAATCTGCTAATCTCTTCCTTGACCGTTGGTATTCCAAGGTCTTTTCGTATGTCCTCGTTTCTAACGTACCATGGGGCGTTTACTATTGTTCTAAGTATTTTAGATTGCATTGCCTCTAGTTTGGTTATATGGCTCATTGCTGCAGTTCCCCATAGTGGTATTCCGTACGTCCAGATTGGTTTTATGATGGTTTTGTAGATTTTTAATTTGTTTTCTATGCTTAGTTTGGACTTTCGACTTGTTAACCAGTACATCTGTCTCCTTGCTATCTGTATTTTGCTTATTATTGATTTGATATGCTGTTTCCATGTGAATCTTGTATCAAAGTGTAGTCCTAGGTATTTGACTTGCCTTGTTTGTATTATGTGCGTGCCGTTGAGTGTAATATTTGGTGGTAACTGTTTTCGCAGTGTGAATGTAATGTGGTTGCATTTATCAGGGTTTGCTTTAATTTGTTTAACTTGAAGCCACTTTTCTATTTTTGCAATATGCTCTTGTAGCAATGCGACTGCTGTTGCTGGGTTAGTGTGCCTGACTAGTACCACAGTGTCATCCGCAAATGTCAGTATTTTGCTGTTGGTGGTTGTTGGTATGTTGGCCGTGTATAGTGTGTAGAGAATTGGTCCCAAGACGCTTCCTTGCGGAACCCCTGCCTTGATGTCTTTAACTTGAGAGTATGTATCTTTAATTTTTACTGTAAAGGTTCTGTTGCTTAAGTAGGATTTAGTTAAATGGTATATCTGCTCCGGGAATTGTTTTCTGATTGATTGAAGTAGACTATCGTGGTTTATTTTGTCGAATGCTTTCTCGATGTCCATAAAGAGGGCTGTGCAGTATTGTTTGTTTTCTATTGCTAGTATTATTTCGTTTGTGAGTCTGTGCATTTGCTCTATCGTGGAGTGTTTGTTCCTGAATCCAAATTGGTGATCTGGTATTAGTTTTTCCTTCTCTATTATTGGTTTTAGGCGGGCGTAAATTATTTTTTCCAGTATTTTGGAGAATACCGGAAGTAGTGATATTGGTCTGTACGATACTGTTTGGTGTGGGTCTTTGCCTGGTTTAGGTAACATTATGATCTGTGCTAGTTTCCATAGTTTAGGATAGTATTGGATTCTTAATATTGCATTAAAGATTATTGTAATTAGCCGTATCGCTTTTGGAGGAAGGTTTTTCAAGATTATACCATTGATTAGGTCAATTCCTGGTGCCTTATTATTTTTTGTTTTCTCGATTATGTTTCTAATTTCATGTGCTGTTGTTTTAGGTATGATGTAATGATTGTTAGTTGCAGTACTAGTGATTACCTCATCCTCGTCCATATGACAGTTGTGGTTGCTATTATTGATATTATGTGGTGTAAATATGTTGCTTAGGTGGTTGGAAAATTCTTCAGCTTGTTCTTCGTTGCTTCTTGCCCATGTATTATCTGCTTTTCTGATTGCTGGGACTAGTTTTATTGGCTTCTTTATTTTTTTTGTGGCTTTCCAAAGGGAGTAGTTAGAGTTCTCGTGTGCAGATAGTGACTCTATGAATTTTGTGAACTCCTTGTTATTGTGTTCTTTTATTTTGTTTTTTATTTCCTTTGCAAGTTTATTTAGGTGTTTTTTGTTTTCTTTTGATCTATGTTTTTGCCATTTTGCTTTCGCTTTTCTTTTTTCTCTAATTTTTTCAAGGATGTCTGGCGGAATTATTTTTGTTGGTCTATTATTTGATTCAGGTATGGTGGTTGCCCATGCTGCTTCCTGAATAGTTTCTGTAAGCGTTATTACTGCTTGTTCGATATGTTCGGGTGTTTTCAATGGGATGTTGCAGTTGATTTTGCTCTCAATTATTTCTTTAAATGTTTGCCATTTGGTGGTTTTATTGCATAGTGTCTCTGAATTTTTATAAATTATTGGTTTGTTTAAGTATGTAATAATTATGGGTGTATGATCGGAGCTAAGCTCGAGGCTGGGTTCTATATTTAGTTTATTTGCATTTAGTCCTTTTGTAACTGCAAAATCAAGTAGGTCAGGTATTTTGCTCAAGTCTGTCGGCCAGTAAGTCGGTCTTCCTGTGGATAATATATTGAGGTTATTGTTTCTAATGTATTTCTCCAAAGTTCTACCTCGAGGTGTATTGATTCTTGATCCCCATAGTGTGTGCTTTGAATTATAGTCTCCCGCTGCAATATACTTATCACCTAAATGTTGAAAGTAATCTTCCCACATTTGAGATGTAATTTTATGTCGCGGTGGTACATATACTGCTGACAGCTGTAGATAGTTGCTGCTAGTTTGTACTGTAACGGTGGTTGCTTGGATATATTCTTTACTAACCTGACTGTGTAGATGGTGTTTAATATCGTTTCTTATTATTACTGCGGTTCCTCCGTGTGCTTTTCCTGAGGGATGCTTGGTATCATATATGGTGTAGTACGGTATTTTTAAATAGTTTTTTATAGTGAAGTGTGTTTCTGAAACAAGAAGTATATCGATATTATTGTTATACAGGAATGTTTTAGTTTCTAGGGCCCTTTGTTGTAGGCCGTTAGAGTTCCAGGCTGCTATTTTAAGCGTGTCCATTTTTATTTTTTAGTTAGCGTGTTTGTAAGTAGCTGTAGCATGAGTGTGATTTGTTGCGTTTGCTGTTTAAGGATTGCGTTTTGTTCACTTATCATTTTTGCCAGGAATTCTGTGTTTTTGATGGATATCTTTAATAGTTCTTTAATTTCTGCAGCGTCGTCGATGTTAATGTTCTGGTTGTGATTATCTAAAGGTGTTGACTGTTTGGCTACTTGCGCGTAGCTTCGGCTACCAAGGGTGTTGGTATTGTTATGGTTCATTACATTCTGAACGTTTGTTGATGTTTCAGTTACTATGCTATCCTGTTGAGTGTTAGAGTTATTATATGTCCTGTTACGAAGCGGCGGAAAAAGTTTTTTTTGTAGTTGCTTTCTGACTAAACAGCCTTTGTAACTAGCTGGGTGGTTTCCACCGCAATTGAAACACTTTGCGTTATTTATTTTTCCCGTATGTGGGCAGTTAGCTGTTAGGTGCTTTCCTGCGCATTTGACACACGCCGGGTTTCTGTTACAGTAGTTTTTTGTATGCCCATATTGTTGACACCTCATACATTGCGGTATGTCTTTTTTTTGTCTGGGTGGCTCAACTGTAATTATCGTGTTTAAAATTTTCTTAATTTCAAAAATTTCTTTGTTATTATTTTTAGGTTCTAATTCTATTAAAAATAGCGGTAGTGGTTGCTTGGTGTCAAATCTGGTTATGTTGTTAATCGTTCTCACCTGGTGTCCGATTTTGGCTAATTCCTCACATATGTTGTTTGTGTTCGATTTAGGATGTAAGCCTCTGATTACTGCTTTGTAGCTTTTATCAGATTTGGGTTGGTAGGTATGATACCCGGCGTTTTTTTCCTTTAGCGCTTTTGTTACTTTTCTATATATTTCCGGGGTATTGGTTTGTACTTTTACTTGTTCTAGTTTGAGTTGTTTTATGGTGTAATTTTCTTTTCCTGCCGTGATGTTTAGCAGTTCGATGAGGGGGTCTATTATTTTAGCATCAATGAAGATTGGTGGAGGTTTAGGAATGTTTGTTATTGGTTTATCAGCTGGGTCTACATCCATCACTTCTGGCAGTGAGCTGAAAGAGTTATGTATAGGAATTTCCTGTAGCCATTTTTGTCCTTCTGGTTCTATCGTCCTCTTAGCATTTGTGTTTGTGTTTATCCTTCGTTTTTTGCTGGGAGTTGCAGTCTTCCAGCTTTCGTTGTAATGTGGTGGAACATTGCTAGTATTATTTTTTCCTTCATCTTTTTTCGTAATTTCCATCGCCATTTCGTTTGTATCTGAGCAATCCACTTCACTTGTTGATTTATTTGAGCTCTGTTGGTCTATTGCTCTGTTTATGGCATATGTTTCGCCTTTGTTTAGGATTTTTATAGTTGGTATTTTTTGGATGTTTTCCATCCTTTAGTTTTAGTATATTGGTTGTGTTGCACTTCACTTTTCTTTTCTCTTCTCTTTTCTTTCCCACTTGTCGCACTTACGGAAGCACTAGTTCTCACGTCCGCATAGCTCGACTGCTCGGGCAGAACTGACTTCAATGAATGTATCTACTCTGCTATCGGTCATATCACGACAATTCGATGCGCGTGATACTCCATATTTGCTGACCAATACGGCGCACCTGCTCCTGTTTACATTATGTCAACTCGGGTCGAGGGCAAATGGAATGTTGCTGTAGTGTTGCATATTCAGGATTTAATACTTCATTGAATGTATCTACACTGCAATTGGTCATATCACGACAATTCGATGCGCGTGATACACCACATTCCCTGCCAAATACAGCGCACCTGCTCTTGTTTACATTGTGTCAACCGTGGTCGTGGAAAAATGCATTGTTTTTGCAGTACAGCATATACCGGATTCAATACTTCATTGAATGTATATACACTGTTTTTGGTTATATCCCGACCATTCGAAAAGCGTGGTACTACACGTTTCCTGCCAAATACGGCACACCTGCTCCTGTTTACATTATGTCAACTCGGGTCGAGGACAAATCCAATGTTTTTGCAGTACAGGATATTCAGGATTCAATATTTCATTGAACGTGTATACACTGCTATTGGTGATATCCTGACAATTCGATGCGCGTTATACTCCACATTCCCTGCCAAATACAGCGCACCTGCTCCTGTTTACATTATGTCAACTCGGGTCGAGGACAAATGCAATGTTTCTGCAGTACAGCACATTCAGGATTCAATATTTCATTGAACGGATCTACACTGCGACTGGAGATATCTCGTCTATTCGATGCACGGTATACCGCACACTTCCTGCCAAATAGAGCGCAAATCAGCCATTGTGCGCTGAGTCAACCCAAGTCCCTGCCTAACTCATTGTAATTGTATTTTTGCATATTTAGGCTTATGTATTCAATTAAACGTATCTGCGGAGCTATAGGTGGTATGCCTACAATTCGATGCGCGTTATGCTTCACAGTTGCCGCCTAATACAGCGCACCTGCTCCTGTTTACATTATGTCAACTCGGGTCGAGGACATATGCAATGTTTTTGTAGTACAGCATATTCGGGATTCAATATTTCATTGAACGTATATACACTGCTATTGGTGATATCTCGACAATTCGAAGCGCCTTATACTCCTCATTCGCTGCCAAATACAACGCACATCAACCGGTTTGCGCAATATCAACTCTGTCTCCCTGTCAAATCCTTTGGAATTACAGTTTAGCATATTTAGGATTAAGTATTCAATTAAACGTATCTCCGCTGCTATTGGTGGTAAGTCCAGAATTTGATGCGCGTTACACCCCACATTTGCTGCCAAATACAGCGCACGTGCTCTTGTTTACATTATATCAACTCGGGTCGAGTACAAATGCAATGTTGTTGTAGTACTGCATATTCAGGATTCAATACTTCCTTGAATGTATCTACACTGCTATTGGTGATATCCCGGCAATTTGAAGCGCGTTATACTCCTCATTCGCTGCCAAATGCTACGCACATTAGAGAGTGTGGGCATTGTCAACTCTGTGTCCCGTCAAATACATTGTAATTGCAGTTTATCATATTAGGCTCAAGTATTAATTTAAACGTATCTCCGCTGCTATTCGTAGTATGTCGAAAAATCTATGCGCGTTATACTCCTCATTTGCCGCCAAATACAGCGCACCTGCACCTGTTTACATTAAGTCAACTGGAGTCGAGGACAATTGCAATGTTGTTGCAGTAAAGCATATTCAGGAATCAATATTTCATTGAACAGACCTACACTGCTATTTGTGATATCTCGTCAATTCGATGCGCGGTATGCCGCACAGTTGCTGCCAAATAGAGCCAAATCAGCCACTTTGCGCTATGTAAACTCAGGTCCGTGCCTCATTCATTGTAATTGTATTTTTGCATATTTAGGCTTATGTATTCAAATTAAACGTATCTCTGGTGCTATAGGTGGTATGCCTACAATTCGATGCGCGTTATGCTCCACAGCTGCCGCCAAACAGCGCACCTGCTCCTGTTTACATTATGTCAACTCGGGTCGAGGACAAATCCGATGTTTTTGCAGTACAGGATATTCAGGATTCAATATTTCATTGATCGTATATACACTGCTATTAGTGATATCCTGACAATTTGATGCGCGTTGTACTCCTCATTCGCTGCCAAATACTACGCAGATCAGCCGGTTTGCGCATTGTCAACTCTGTGTCCTGTCAAATACATTGTAATTGCAGATTATCATATTAGGCTCAAGTATTTATTTAAACGTATCTCCGCTGCTATTAGTGGTATGTCGACAAATCTATGCGCGCTATACTCCTCATTTGCCGCCAAATACAGCGGACCTGCTCCTGTTTACATTATGTCAACTGGGGTCGAGGACAATTGCAATGTTGTTGCAGTACAGCATATTTAGGAATCGATATTTCATTGAACGTAAATACACTGTTATTGGTGATATCCCAACAACTCGACGCGCGTGATACTCCACATTCCCTCGCAAATACAGCGCTCCTGCTCCTGTTTACATTATGTCAACACGGATCGAGGGCAAATGCTATGTTGTTGCAGTACAGCATATACAGGATTCATATTTCTTTGAACGTATATACACTGCCATGGTGATATCCCGACAATTCCATGCGCATGATACTGCACATTCCCTGCCAAATACAGCGCACCTGCTCCTGTTTACATTATGTCAACTCGGGTCGAGGACAAATCCTACGTTGATGTAGTACTGCATATTCAGGATTCAATATTTCATAGAACGGATATACACTGCTATTGGTGATATCATGACAATTCGATGCGCGTGATACACCACATTCCCTGCCAAATACAGCGCACCTGCTCCTGTTTACATTATGTCAACTCGGGTCGAGGACAAATGCTACGTTGTTGTAGTACTGCATATTCAGGATTCAATATTTCATAGAACGGATCTACTTTGCTATTTGTGATATCTCGTCAATTCGATGCGCGGTATACCGCACAGCTGCTGCCAAATAGAGCGCAAATCAGCCACTGTGCGCTCTGTCAACTCAGGTCACTGCCTAATTCATTGTAATTGTATTTTTGCATATTTAGGCTGATGTATTCAACTAATCGTACCTCCGGTGCTAGAGGTGGTATGCCTACAATTCGATGCGCGTTATGCTCCACAGTTGCCGCCAAATAGCGCACTTGCGCCTGTTTACATTATATCAACTTGGGTCGAGGACAAATGCAACGTTGTTGTAGTACTGCATATTCAGGATTCAATACTTCATTGAATGTATCTACACTGCTATTGGTGAAAGCACGACAATCCGATGCGCGTGATACTCCGCATTCCCTGCCAAATACAGCGCACCTGCTCCTGTTTACATTATGTCAACTTGGGTCGAGGACACACGCAATGTTGTTGTAGTACAGCATATACCGAATTCAATATTTCATTGAACGTATATACACTGCTATTCGTGATATGCCGACAATTCGAAGAGCGTTATACTCCTCATTCGCTGCCAAATACTACGCACATCAGAGAATTGGCGCATTGTCAACTCTGTGTCCTGTCAAATACATTGTATTTGCTGTTTATCATGTTAGGCTCAATTATTTAATTAAGCGTATCTCCGCCGCAATTCGTGGTATGTCGACAAATCTATGCGCGCTATACTCCGCAGTTGCAGCCAAACAGCGCACCTGCTTCTGTTCACATTGTGTCATTCGGGTCGAGCACAAATGCATTGTTTTTGCAGTACATCATATACCGGATTCAATACTTCATTGAACGTACATACACTGCCATTGGTGGCATCCCGACAATTCGATACGCGTGAAACTCCACATTTCCTGCCACATACGGCGCACCTGTTGCTGTTTAAATTATATCAACTCGGGTCGAGGAATAATGCAATGAAGTTGAAGTACTGCATATTCAGGATTCAATACTTCATTGAATGTGTCTACACTGCTATTGGAAATATCCCGACAATTCGATGCGCGTTATACTCCTCATTCGCTGCAAAATACTACGCACATCAGACGGTGTGCGCATTGTCAACTCTGTGCCCTGTCAAATACATTGTAGTTGCAGTTTATCATATTAGGCACAAGTATTTATTTAAACGTATCACCGCTGCTATTCGTGGTATGTCGACAAATCTATGCGCGTTATACTCCTCATTTGCCGCCAAATACGGCGACCCTGGTCCTGTTTACATTATGTCAACTCGGGTCGAGGACAATTGCAATGTTATTGTAGTACTGCATGTTAAGGTTTCAATATTTCATTGAACGTATATACACTGCCATGATAATATCCCGACAATTCAATGCGCATGAAACTCCACATTTTCTGCCAAATACGGCGCACCTGCCCCTGTTTACATTATGTCAACTCGGGTCGAGGACAAATGCTACGTTGTCGTAGTACTGCATATTCAGGATTCAATATTTCATAGACCGGATATACACTGCTATTGTTGATATCATGACAATTTGATGCGCGTGATACACCACATTCCCTGCCAAATACAGCGCACCTGCTCCTGTTTACATTATGTCAACTCGGGTCGAGGACAAATGCTACGTTGTTGTAGTACTGCATATTCAGGATTCAATATTTCATAGAACGGATCTACACTGCTATTTGTGATATCTCGTCAATTCGATGCGCGGTATACCGCACAGCTGCTGCCAAATAGAGCGCAAATCAGCCACTGTGCGCTCTGTCAACTCAGGTCCCTGCCTAATTCATTGTAATTGTAGTTTTGCATATTTAGGCTTATGTATTCAATTAAACTTATCTCCGCTGCTATTCGTGGTATGTCGACAAATCCATGCGCGTTATACTCCACATTCCCTGCCAAATACAGCGCACCTGCTCCTGTTTACATTATGTCAACTCGGGTGAAGGACAAATGCAATGTTTTTGCAGTTCAGCACATTCAGCATTCAATATATCATTGAACGGATCTACACTGCGACTGGAGATATCTCGTCTATTCGATGCGCGGTGTACCGCACACTTCCTGCCAAATAGAGCGCAAATCAGCCATTGTGCGCTGTGTCAACTCAGGTCCTTGCCAAATTCATTGTAATTGTAGTTTTGCATATTTAGGCCTAAGTATTCAATTAAACGGATCTCCGGTACTATTGATGGTATGCCTACAATTCGATGCGCGTTATACTCCACATTCCCTGCCAAATACAGCGCACCGGCTCCTGTTTACATTATGTCAACTGGGGTCGAAGACAAATGCAATGTTCTTGTAGTACTGCATGCTCAGAACTCAATACTTCATTGAACGTATCTACACTGCGACTGGAGATATTTCGTCAATTCCATGCGTCTTGTACTCCACATTTCCTGCCAAATAGTGCGCACCTGCTCCTGTTTACATTATGTCAACTCGGATCGAGGACAAATGCAATGTTGTTGCAGTACGGCAAATTCAGGATTCAATATTTCATTGAACGTATATACACTGCTATTCGTGATATGCCGACAATTCGAAGAGCGTTATACTCCTCATTCGCTGCCAAATACTACGCACATCAGAGAATTGGCGCATTGTCAACTCTGTGTCCTGTCAAATACATTGTATTTGCTGTTTATCATGTTAGGCTCAATTATTTAATTAAGCGTATCTCCGCCGCAATTCGTGGTATGTCGACAAATCTATGCGCGCTATACTCCGCAGTTGCAGCCAAACAGCGCACCTGCTTCTGTTCACATTGTGTCATTCGGGTCGAGCACAAATGCATTGTTTTTGCAGTACATCATATACCGGATTCAATACTTCATTGAACGTACATACACTGCCATTGGTGGCATCCCGACAATTCGATACGCGTGAAACTCCACATTTCCTGCCACATACGGCGCACCTGTTGCTGTTTAAATTATATCAACTCGGGTCGAGGAATAATGCAATGAAGTTGAAGTACTGCATATTCAGGATTCAATACTTCATTGAATGTGTCTACACTGCTATTGGAAATATCCCGACAATTCGATGCGCGTTATACTCCTCATTCGCTGCAAAATACTACGCACATCAGACGGTGTGCGCATTGTCAACTCTGTGCCCTGTCAAATACATTGTAGTTGCAGTTTATCATATTAGGCACAAGTATTTATTTAAACGTATCACCGCTGCTATTCGTGGTATGTCGACAAATCTATGCGCGTTATACTCCTCATTTGCCGCCAAATACGGCGCCCCTGGTCCTGTTTACATTATGTCAACTCGGGTCGAGGACAATTGCAATGTTATTGTAGTACTGCATATTAAGGTTTCAATATTTCATTGAACGTATATACACTGCCATGATAATATCCCGACAATTCAATGCGCATGAAACTCCACATTTTCTGCCAAATACGGCGCACCTGCTCCTGTTTACATTATGTCAACTCGGGTCGAGGACAAATGCTACGTTGATGTAGTACTGCATATTCAGGATTCAATTCTTCATTGAATGTATCTACACTGCTATTGGTGATATCACGACAATTCGATGCGCGTGTTATTCCACATTCCCTGCCAAATACAGCTCACCTGCTCCTGTTTACATTGTGTCAACTCGGGTCGAGGACAAATGCTACGTTGTTGTAGTACTGCATATTCAGGATTCAATATTTCATAGAACGGATCTACACTGCTATTTGTGATATCTCGTCAATTCGATGCGCGGTATACCGCACAGCTGCTGCCAAATAGAGCGCAAATCAGCCACTGTGCGCTGTGTCAACTCAGATCCCTGCCTAATTCATTGTAATTGTAGTTTTGCAAATTCAGGCTTTAGTATTCAATTAAACGTATCTCCGGTGCAATTGGTGGTACGCCTACAATCCGATGCGCGTGATACTCCGCATTCCCTGCCAAATACAGCGCACCTGCTCCTGTTTACATTATGTCAACTCGGGACAAGGACAAATGCAATGTTTTTGCAGTACTGCATATCCAGGATACAATACTTCATTGAACGTATCTACACTGCTACTGGAGATATTTCGTCTACTCCATGCGCCTTGTACTCCACATTTCCTGCCAAATACAGCGCACCTGCTCCTGTTTACATTATGTCAACTAGGGTCCAGGACAAATGCAATGTTTTTGCAGTACAGCACATTCAGGATTCAACACTTCATTGAATGTATTTACACTGCTATTGGAGATATCACGACAATTCAATGCTCGTGTTACTCCACGTTCCCTGCCAAATACAGCGCACCTGCTCCTGTTTACATTATGTCAACGCAGGTCGAGGACAAATGCTACGTTGTTGTAGTACTGCATATTCAGGATTCAATTCTTCATTGAATGTATCTACACAGCTATTGGTGATATCCCGACAATACGATGCGCTTGATACTCCACATTTCCTGCCAAATACGGCACACCTGCTCCTGTTTACATTATGTCAACTCGGGTCGAGGACAAATGCAATGTTTTTGCAGTACTGCATATCCAGGATACAATACTTCATTGAACGGATCTACACAGCTATTGGTGATATCCCGACAATACGATGCGCTTGATACTCCACATTTCCTGCCAAATACGGCACACCTGCTCCTGTTTACATTATGTCAACTCGGGTCGAGGACAAATGCAATGTTTTTGCAGTACTGCATATCCAGGATACAATACTTCATTGAACGTATCTACACTGCTACTGGAGATATTTCGTCGATTCCATGCGCCTTGTACTCCACATTTCCTGCCAAATACTGCGCACCTGCTCCTGTCTACATTATGTCAACTGGGGTCCGCGGACAATTGCAATGTTGTTGCAGTACAGCACATTCAGGATTCAATATTTCGTTGAACGGATATACACTGCTATTGGTGATATCCCGACAATTCGATCCGCGTTATACTCCTCATTGGCTGCCAAATACTATGCAGATCAGCCGGTTTGCGCATTGTCAACTCTGTGTCCTGTCAAATACATTGTAATTGCAGATTATCATGTTAGGCTCAAGTATTTATTTAAACGTATCTCCGCCGCTATTAGTGGTATGTCGACAAATCTATGCTCGTTATACTCCTCATTTGCCGCCAAGCAGCGCACCTGCTCCTGTTTACATTATGTCAACTCGGGTCGAGGACAAATGCAATGTTGCTGCAAGTACTGCATATTCAGGATTCTATATTTCATTGAACGTGAATACACTGTTATTGGTGACATCCCGACAACTCGATGCGCGTGATACTCCACATTCCCTGCCAAATATAGCGCACCTGCTCCTGTTTACATTATGTCAAAAGGGATCGAGGCAAATGCTATGTTGTTGCAGTACAGCATATACAGGATTCAACCTTTCATTGAACGTATATACACTGCCATGGTGATATCCCGACACTTCGATGCGCATGATACTCCATATTTCCTGCCAAATACAGCGTACCTGCTCCTGTTTACATTATGTCAACTCGGGTCGACAACAAATGCAATGTTTCTGCGAGTAGAGCATATTCAGGATTCAATATTTCATTGAACGTAAATACACTGTTATTGGTTATATCCCGACAACTCGATGCGCGTGATACTCCACATTCCCTGCCAAATACAGCGCACCTACTCCTGTTTACATTATGTCAACACGTATCGAGGGCAAATGCTATGTTGCTGCAAGTACAGGATATTCAGGATTCAATATTTCATTGAACGTATATACACTGCTATTGGTGATATTCTGAAAATTCGATGCGCGTTAAACTCCTCATTCGCTGCCAAATACTACGCACATCAACCGATTTGCACAATGTCAACTGTGTATCCTGTCAAATCCATTGTAGTTGCAGTAAAGCATATTTAGGCTTAAGTATTCAATCAAACGTATCTCTACTGCTATTGGGGGTATGTCGATAATTCTATGCGCCTTCTACTCCACGTCTGCTTCCAACTACAGCGCGCGTCAGCCGGATTTCACTATGTCAACCCTGGTCCCTGCCAAATCACTTGAAGTTGCAGTTTTGCATATTTAGGCTGCATTTTTCAATTAAACGTATCTCCGCAGCTATTGATGGCATGTGGAAAATTCGATGCGCGTTATACATCCCATTAGCTGAGAAAAACAGCGCCCTTCGGCCTGTTTGCGCTATGCTAACTCTGTGCTCTCTCAAATATAGCGTTACTGTAGTTTTGGAAATTCTGCTAGAAATATTCAATTGCGCTGATCTCAGATTTTATTCCAGATGTCTCAACAATTCTATGCGCGTTCCACTCCACATATGCTGCCAAATACAGCCCGCGTCATTCAATTCGATGCGCGTTCTACTCCACACTAGCTCTCTCACATAGCGCACCTGCTCCTGTTTAAATTATATCAACTCGGGTCATGGTCATATCCAATGTTATTGCTGTACTGCATATTCAGGATTCAATATTCCCATAATTGTTTATACACTGCTATTGGTGAAATCTCGACAATTGGACGTGCGTTACTCCACATATGCGGCAAAATTCAGCGCACGTCATTCGGTTTGCCCTATGTCAACTCTGGGCCCTGTCAAGTGCAGCGTAATTGCAATTTTGCAGAGTCTGTGTTAAATACTCAATTAAACGTATCCGCACTGTTATTGGTGATATCTAGACAAGTGGTTGATCGTTAAACTCCTCATTCGCTGCGAAATTTAGCGGAGCTGCTACAGTTTACAATATGTCAAATCGGGTCGAGGTCAAATCCAATGTTATTGCAGTACTGTATATTCAGCCATCAATATTCAATTGAACGTTGCTTCGTTTCGATGGGAGATACGAAGAAAATTCGGTGCGCGTTCTACTCCACAGATGCTGCCAAATACAGCGCACATCAACCGGTTTACTCAATGTCAACTCTGTGTCCTGTCAAATCCAGTGTAATTGCCGTTTTAAAATATTCTACCGTTAATATTCAATTAAACGTGTCTCCGCCGCTATTGGCGGTATGTCGACAATTCGAAGCGCTTTACACTCCACATTTGCTGCCAAATACAGCGCACATGCTCCCGTTTACATTTTGCCAACTCGAGTCGAGGTCAAATCCAATGTTATTGCTATGCTGCTTATCCAGGCTTCAATTACCAATTGAACGAATCTGTACTACTATTGGTGATATGTCGACAATTCGATGCGCACTATCCCGCACATTTGCTGCAAGAAATAGCGCACAGCAACCAGTTTGCGCAATGTCAACTCTGTGCCCTATCAAATACAGCGTTATTCCTGTTTTGCATATTCAGTTTCAGATATTCATTTGAGCGTATTCCAGTTTCTATTCCAGACATCTCGATAGTTCGATACGCGTTAAACTCCACATTTGCTGCGAAATACAGCGCACTTGCAACTGTTTACATTAAGTAATCTCGGATCGAGGTCAAATCCAATGCTATTGCTGTACTGCATATTCAGGAATCAATATTCCATTGAAATTTTCTACAATGCTATTGGTGATATCCCGACAATTCGATGCGCGTTATACTCCTCATTCGCTGCAGAATACTACGTACAACAGCCGGTTGGCGCATTGTCAACTCTGTGTCCTGTCAAATACATTGTAATTGCAGTTCATTATATTAGGCTCAAATATTTATTTAAACGTATCTCCGCTCTTATTCCTGGTATGTCGACAAATCTATGCGCGTTATACTCCTCATTTGCCGCCAAATACAGGGGACCTGCTCCTGCTCACATTATGTCAACTGGGGTCGCAGACAAATGCAATGTTGTTGTAGTACTGCATATTCAGGATTCAATATTTCATTGAACGGATCTACACTGCTAATGGTGATATCCCGACAACTCGTTGCCCGTGATACTCCACATTCCCCGCCAAATACAGCGCACCTGCTCCTCTATACATTATGTCAACTGAGGTCGAAGACAAATGCAATGTGTTTGCAGAACAGCATATTCAGGATTCAATTCCTCATTGAACGTATCTACACTGCTGTTGTTGATATACCGACAATTCCATGCGCCTTGTACATCACGTTTCCTGCCAAACACAGCGCACCTTCTCCTGTTTACATTATGTCAGCTCGGGTCGAGGACAAATGCAATGTTGTTGTAGTACTGCATATTCAGGATTCAATTCATCATTGATCGTATCTACACTGCTGTTGTTGATATAGCGACAATTCTATGCGCGTTGTACACCACGTTTCCTGCCAAATACAGCGCACCTTCTCCTGTTTACATTATGTCAGCTCGGGTCGAGGACAAATGCAATGTTTTTGCAGAACAGCATATCCAGGATTCAATATTTCATTCAATGTAAATACACTGCTGTTGTTGATATACCGACAATTCCATGCGCGTTGTACACCACGTTTCCTGCCAAATACAGCGCACCTTCTCCTGTTTACATTATGTGAGCGCGGATCGAGGACAAATGCAATGTTGTTGCAGTACAGCATATTCAGAATTCAATATTTTAATGAACGGATCTACTCTGCTATTGGTGATATCCCGACAATACGATGCTCGTTATACTCCTCATTCGCTGCCAAATGCTACGCACATCAGCCGGTTTGCGCATTGTCAACTCTGTGTCCTGTCAAATACATTATAGTTGCAGTTTATCATATAAAGCTCAAGTATTTATTTAAACGTATCACCGCTGCTACTCGAGGTTTATAGACAAATCCGTGCGCGTTATACTCCTCATTTGCCGCCAAATAGAGCGCACCTGCTCCTGTTTACATTATGTCAACACCGATCGAGGACAAATGCAATGTTGTTGCAGTACAACATACTTAGGATTCAATATTTCATTGAACGGATATACACTGCCATTGGTGATATCTCCTCATTTCGATGCGCGTAATACTCCACATTCCCTGCCAAATACAGCGCACCTGCTCCTGTTTACATTATGTCAACTCGGGTCGCTGACAGATGCAATGTTGCTGCCGTACAGCATATACAGGATTCAATATTTCATTGAACGTATATACACTGCCATGGTGATATCCCGACAATTCGATGAGCATGATACTCCACATTTCCTGCCAAATACAGCGCACCTGCTCCTGTTTACATTATGTCAACTCGGGTCGAAGACAAATGCAATCCTGCTGCAGTTCAGCATATTCAGGATTCAATATTTCATTGAACGTATATACACTGCTATTCGTGATATCCCGACAATTCGAAGCGCGTTATACTCCACATTCCCTGGCAAATACAGCGCACCTGCTCCTGTCTACATTATGTCAACTCGGGTCAAGGACAAATGCAATGTTTTTGCAGTACAGCACATTCAGGATTCAATATTCCATTGAATGTATCTACAATTCTATTGCTGATATCACGACAATTCGATGCGTCTGATACTCCACATCTCCAGCCAAATACAGCGCACCTGCTCCTGTTTACATTATGTCAAATCGGGTCGAGAACAAATTCAATGTTTTTGCCGTTCAGGATATTCAGGATTCAATATTTCATTGAATGTATCTACACTGCCATTGATGTTATCACGACAATTCGATGCGCGTGATACTCCACATTCCTTGCCAAATACAGCGCACCTGCTCCTGTTTACATTATGTCAGCTCGGATCGAGGACAAGTGCCATGTTGTTGCAGTACACCATATACAGGATTCAATACTTCATTGAACGTATATGCACTGCCATGGTGATATCCCGACTATTCCATGCGCATGATACTCCACATTTCCTGCCAAATACAGCGCTACTGCTCCTGTTTACATTATGTCAACTCGAGTCGAGAACAAATGCAATGTTGCTGCAGTACAGCATATTCAGGAATCAATATTTCATTGAACGTATATACACTGCTATTCGTGATATCCCGACAATTCGATGCGCGTGATACTCCACATTTCTTGCCAAATACAGCGCTACTGCTCCTGTTTACATTATGTCAACTCGAGTCGAGAACAAATACAATGTTGCTGCAGTACAGCATATTCAGGATTCAATATTTCATTGAACGTATATACACTGCTATTGGTGATATCCCGACAATTCGATGCGCGTTATACTCCTCATTCGCTGCCAAATACTATGCACATCAGCCGGTTTGCGCCTTGTTAACTCTGTGTCCTGTCAAATACATTGTAATTGCAGCTTATCATATTAGGCTCAAGTATTTATTTAAACGTATCTCCGCTGCTATTCGTGGTATGTCGACAAATCTATGCGCGCTATACTCCCCATTTGCCGCCAAATACAGCGCAGCTCCTCCTGTTTACATTATGTCAACTCGGATCGAGGACAAATGCCATGTTGTTGCAGTACGGCATATACAGGATTCAATATTTCATTGAACGTATATACACTGCCATGGTGATATCCCGACAATTCGATGCGCATGATACTCCACATTTCCTGCCAAATACAGCGCACCTGCTCCTGTTTACATTATGTCAACTCGGTTCGAAGACAAATGCAATCCTGCTGCAGTTCAACATATTCAGGATTCAATATTTCATTGAACGTATATACACTGCTAATCGTGATATCCCGACAATTCGAAGCGCGTTATACTCCACATTCCCTGGCAAATACAGCGCACCTGTTCCTGTCTACATTATGTCAACTCGGGTCAAGGACAAATGCAATGTTTCTGCAGTACAGCACATTCAGGATTCAATATTCCATTGAATGTATCTACAATTCTATTGCTGATATCACGACAATTCGATGCGTCTGATACTCCACATCCCCAGCCAAATACAGCGCACCTGCTCCTGTTTACATTATGTCAAATCGGGTCGAGATCAAATTCAATGTTTTTGCCGTTCAGGATATTCAGGATTCAATATTTCATTGAATGTATCTACACTGCCATTGATGTTATCACGACAATTCGATGCGCGTGATACTCCACATTCCTTGCCAAATACAGCGCACCTGCTCCTGTTTACATTATGTCAACTCGGATCGAGGACAAGTGCCATGTTGTTGCAGTACACCATATACAGGATTCAATACTTCATTGAACGTATATGCACTGCCATGGTGATATCCCGACTATTCGATGCGCATGATACTCCACATTTCCTGCCAAATACAGCGCTACTGCTCCTGTTTACATTATGTCAACTCACGTCGAGGACAAATGCAATGTTGCTGCAGTACAGCATATTCAGGATTCAATATTGCCTTGAACGTATATACTGCTATTCCTGATATCCCGATAATTCGAAGAGAGTTATACTCCACATTCCCTGCCAAACACAGCGCACTTGCTCCTGTTTACATTTGTCAACTCGGGTCAAGGACAAATGCAATGTTTTTGCAGTACAGCACATTCAGGATTCAATGTGTCATTGAATGTATCTACACTGCTATTCCTGATATCCCGATAATTCGAAGAGAGTTATACTCCACATTCCCTGCCAAACACAGCGCACCTGCTCCTGTTTACATTATGTCAACTCACGTCGAGGACAAATGCAATGTTGCTGCAGTACAGCATATTCAGGATTCAATATTGCCTTGAACGTATATACTGCTATTCCTGATATCCCGATAATTCGAAGAGAGTTATACTCCACATTCCCTGTCAAATACAGCGATCCCGCTCCTGTTTACATTATGTCAACTCCGGTCGAGGACAAATGCAATGTTGCTGTAGTGTTGTATATTCAGGATTCAGTACTTCATTGAATGTATCTACACTGCTATTGGTCATATCACGACAATTCGATGCGCGTGTTACTCCACATTCCCTGCCGAATACAGCGCACCTGCTCTTGTTTACATTGTGTCAACTGTGTTCGAGGACACATGCATTGTTTTTGCAGTACAGCACATTCAGGATTCAATATTTCATTGAACGGATCTACACTGCTATTTGTGATATCTCGTCAATTCGATGCGCGGTATACCGCACAGTTGCTGCCAAATAGAGCTCAAATCAGCCACTTTGCGCTATGTCAACTCAGGTCCGTGCCTAATTCATTGTAATTGTATTTTTGCATATTTTGGCATATGTATTCAAATTAAACGTATCTCCGGTGCTATAGGTGGTATGCCTACAACTCGATGCGCGTTATACTCCACAGCTCCCGCCAAATACAGCGCACTTGCTGCCGTTTACATTATGTCAACTGGGGTCGAGGTCAAATCCAATCGTTTTGCAGTACTGCAAATTCAGGATTCAATATCCCATTTAACGTTTTTACACTGCTATTGGTGATATCTCGTCAATTCGATGCGCGGTATACGGCACACTTGCTGCCAAATGGGGACACTGTGCGCTGTGTCAACCCAGGTCCCTGCCTAACTCATTGTAATTGTAGTTTTGCATATTTAGGCTTAAGTATTCAATTAAACGTATCTCCGGTGCTATTGCTGTTATGCCTACAACTCGATGCGCGTTATACTCCACAGCTCCCGCCAAATACAGCGCACTTGCTCTTGTTTACATTATGTCAACTCGGGTCGAGGACAATTGCAATGTAGTTGCAGTACAGCATATACAGAATTCAACATTTCATTGAACGTATATACACTGCCATGGTGACATCCCGACAATTCGGTGCGCATGATACTCCACATTCCCTGCCAAATACAGCGCACCTGCTCCTGGTTACATTAAGTCAACTGGGGTCGAGGACAATTGCAATGTTGTGGCAGTACAGCACAGTCAGGATTCAATATTTCATTGAACGGATCTACACTGCCGTTTGTGATATCTCGTCAATTCGATGCGCGGTTTACCACACCCCTGCCAAATAGAGCGCATATCAGCCACTTTGCGCTGTGTCAACTCAGGTCCCTGCCTAATTCATTGTAATTGTATTTTTGCATATTTAGTCTTATGTATTCAATTAAACGCATCTGCGGAGATATAGGTGGTACGCCTACAATCCGATGCGCGTTATGCTCCACAGTTGCCGCCCAATACAGCGAACCTGCTCCTGTTTACATTATGTCAACTCGGGTCGAGGACATATGCAATGTTTTTGCAGTACAGCATATTCGGGATTCAATATTTCATTGAACGTATATACACTGCTATTGGTGATATCTCGACAAATCGAAGCGCGTTATACTGCTCATTCGCTGCCAAATACAACGCACATCAACCGGTTTGCGCAATATCAACTCTGTGTCCCTGTCAAATCCATTGCATTAGCAGTTTGGCACATTTGGGCCTAAGTACTCAATTAAACCTATTTTCGCTGTTATTGGTGGTATCTCGACAACTGGATGCGCTTTGTACCCGACATTTTCTGCCAAATACAGTGGACCTGCTCCTGTTTACATTATGACATCTCCTGTCGAGGTCAAATCCAATCGTTTTGCAGTACTGCAAATTCAGGATTCAATATCCCATTGAACGTTTCTACACTGCTATTGGTGATATCTCGTCAATTCGATGCGCGGTATACCGCACACTTGCTGCCAAATAGGGCGCAAATCAGACACTGTGCGCTAAGTCAACCCAAGTCCCTGCCTAACTCATTGTAATTGTAGTTTTGCATATTTAGGCTTAAGTATTCAATTAAACGTATCTCCGATGCTATTGGTGGTATGCCTACAACTCGATGCGCGTTATACTCCACAGTTCCCGGAAAAATACAGCGCACGTGCTCTTGTTTACATTATGTCAACTCGGGTCGACAACAAATGCAATGTTGCTACAAGTAGAGCATATTCAGGATTCAATATTTCATTGTACGTAAATACACTGTTATTGGTTATATCCCGACAACTCGATGCGCGTGATACTCCACATTCCCTGGCAAATACTACGCAGATCAGCCGTTTTGCGCATTGCCAACTCTGTGTCCTGTCAAATACATTGTAATTGCAGTTTATCATATTAGGCTCAAGTATTTATTTAAACGTATCTCCGCTGCTATTAGTGGTATGTCGACAAATCTATGCGCGTTATACTCCTCATTTGCCGCCAAATACAGCGCACGTGCTCCGGTTTACATTATGTCAACTGCGGTCGAGAACAATTGCAATGTTGTGGCAGTACAGCACAGTCAGGATTCAATATTTCATTGAACGTATATACACTGCTATTGGTGATATCTCGACAATTCGAAGCGCCTTATACTCCTCATTCGCTGCCAAATACAACGCACATCAACCGGTTTGCACAATATCAACTCTATATCCTGTCGAATCCATTGTATTTGCAGTTTGGCCTATTTGGGCCTAAGTACTCAATTAAACCTACTTTCGCTGTTATTGGTGGTATCTCGACAACTCGGTGCGCGTTATACCCGACATTTTCTGCCAAATACAGCGCACGTGCTATTGTTTACATTATGTCAACTCGGGTCGAGTACAAATGCAATGTTTTTGTAGTACTGCATATTCAGGATTCAATACTTCATTGAATGTATCTACACTGCTATTGGTGATATCCCGGCAATTTGAAGCGCGTTTTACTCCTCATTCGCTGCCATATGCTACGCACATCAGAGAGTGTGGGCATTGTCAACTCTGTGTCCCGTCAAATACATTGTAATTGCAGTTAATCATATTAGGCTCAAGTATTTATTTAAACGTATCTCCGCTGCTATTAGTGGTATGTCGACAAATCTATGCGCGTTATGCTCCACAGCTGCCGCCAAACAGCGCACCTGCTCCTGTTTACATGATGTCAACTGGGGTCGAGGACAAATCCAATGTTTTTGCAGTACAGGATATTCAGGATTCAATATTGCATTGATCGTATATACACTGCTATCAGTGATATCCTGACAATTCGACGCGCGTTGTACTCGTCATTCGCTGCCAAATACTACGCAAATCAGCCGGTTTGCGCATTGTCAACTCTGTGTCCTGTCAAATACATTGTAATTGCAGATTATCATATTAGGCGCAAGTATTTATTTAAACATATCTCCGCTGCTATTAGTGGTATGTCGACAAATCTATGCGCGTTATACTCCTCATTTGCCGCCAAATACAGCGGACCTGCCCCTGTTTACAATATGTCAACTGGGGTCGAGGACAAATCCAATGTTTTTGCAGTACAGGATATTCAGGATTCAATATTTCATTGAACGTATATACACTGCTATTGGTGATATCCTGACAATTCGATGCGCGTGATACTCCACATTCCCTGGCAAATACTACGCAGATCAGCCGGTTTGCGCATTGTCAACTCTGTGTCCTGTCAAATACGTTGTAATAGCAGTTTATCATATTAGGCTCAAGTATTTATTTAAACGTTTCTCCGCTGCTATTAGAAGTATGTCGACAAATCTATGCGCGTTATGCTCCTCATTTGCCGCCAAATACAGCGGACCTGCTCCTGATTACATTATGTCAACCCGGGTCGAGGACAATTGCAATGTAGTTGTAGTACTGCATATTCAGGATTCAATTCTTCATTGAATGTATCTACACTGCTATTGGTCATATCACGACAATCGGTGCGCGTGATACACCACATTCCCTGCCAAATACAGCGCACCTGCTCTTGTTTACATTGTGTCAACCGTGGTCGTGGACAAATACATTGTTTTTGCAGTACAGCATATACCGGATTCAATACTTCATTGAACGTATATACACTGTTTTTGGTTATATCCCGACCATTCGATGAGCGTGGTACTACACGTTTCCTGCCAAATACGGCACACCTGCTCCTGTTTACATTATGTCAACTCGGGTCGAGGACAAATCCAATGTTTTTGCAGTACAGGATATTCAGGATTCAATATTTCATTGAACGTGTATACACTGCTATTGGTGACATCCTGACAATTCGATGCGCGTTACACTCCACATTCCCTGCCAAATACAGCGCACCTGCTCCTGTTTACATTATGTCAACTCGGGTGAAGGACAAATGCAATGTTTTTGCAGTTCAGCACATTCAGGATTCAATATTTCATTGAACGGATCTACACTGCGACTGGAGATATCTCGTCTATTCGATGCGCGGTATACCGCACACTTCCTGCCAAATAGAGCGCAAATCAGCCATTGTGCGCTGTGTCAACTCAGGTCCTTGCCAAATTCATTGTAATTGTAGTTTTGCATATTTAGGCCTAAGTATTCAATTAAACGGATCTCCGGTACTATTGATGGTATGCCTACAATTCGATGCGCGTTATACTCCACATTCCCTGCCAAATACAGCGCACCGGCTCCTGTTTACATTATGTCAACTGGGGTCGAAGACAAATGCAATGTTCTTGTAGTACTGCATACTCAGAACTCAATACTTCATTGAACGTATCTACACTGCGACTGGAGATATTTCGTCAATTCCATGCGTCTTGTACTCCACATTTCCTGCCAAATAGTGCGCACCTGCTCCTGTTTACATTATGTCAACTCGGATCGAGGACAAATGCAATGTTGTTGCAGTACAGCATATACAGAATCCAATATTTCATTGAACGTATATACACTGCTGTTCGTGATATGCCGACAATTCGAAGCGGGTTATGCTCCTCATCCGCTGCCAAAGACAACTCACATCAGAGAATTGGCGCATTGTCAACTCTGTGTCCTGTCAAATACATTGTAATTGCAGTTTATCATATTAGGCTCAAGTATTTATTTAAAAGTATCTCCGCTGCTATTCGTGGTACGTCGACAAATCTATGCGCGTTATACTCCTCATTTGCCGCCAAATACAGCGTACCTGCTCCTGTTTACACTATGTCAACTCGGATCGAGGACAAATGCAATGTTGTTGCAGTACATCATATACAGGATTCAATATTTCATTGAACGTATGTACACTACCATAGTGATATCGCGACAATTCGATGCGCATGATACTCCACATTTCCTGCCAAATACAGCGCACCTGCTCCTGTTTACATTATTTCAACTCGGGTCGAGGAAAAATGCAATGTTTTTGCAGTTCAGCACATTCAGGATTCGATATTTCATCGAACGGATCCACATTGCTATTTGTGATATCTCGTCAATTGGATGCGCGGTATATCGCACAGTTGCTGCCAAATAGAGCGCAAACCAGCCACTTTGCGCTATGTCAACTCAGGTCCCTGCCCAATTCATTGTAATTGTAGTTTTGCATACTTAGGCCTAAGTATTCAATTAAACGGATCTCCGGTGCTATTGGTGGTATGCCTACAATTCGATGCGCGTTATGCTCCACAATTGCCGCCAAATACAGCGCACATGCCCCTGTTTACATTATGTCAACTGGGGTCGAAGACAATTGCAATGTTGTTGCAGTACACCATATTCAGGATTCAATATTTCATTGAACGTACATACACTGCTATTGGTGATATCCCGACAATTCGATGAGCGTTATACTCCTCATTCGCTGCAGAATACTACGCACATCAGCCGGTTGGCGCATTGTCAACTCTGTGTCCTGCAAAATACATTGTAATTGCAGTTTATCATATTAGGCTCAAGTATTTATTTAAACGTATCTCCGTTGCTATTCGTGGTACGTCGACAAATCTATGCGCGTTATACTCCTCATTTGCCGCCAAATACAGCGCACGTGCTCCCGTTTACATTATGTCAACTGGGGTCGAGTACAATTGCAATGTTGTGGCAGTACACCATATTCAGGATTCAATATTTCATTGAACGGATCTACACTGCTGTTTGTGATATCTCGTCAATTCAATGCGCGGTTTACCGCACAAGTGCTGCCAAATAGAGCGCATATCAGCCACTTTGCGCTGTGTCAACTCAGGTCCCTGCCTAATTCATTGTAATTGTATTTTTGCATATTTAGTCTTATGTATTCAATTAAACGTATCTGCGGAGCTATAGGTGGTATGCCTACAATTCGATGCGCGTTATGCTTCACAGTTGCCGCATAATACAGCGCACCTGCTCCTGTTTACATTATGTCAACTCGGGTCGAGGACATATGCAATGTTTTTGTAGTACAGCATATTCGGGATTCAATATTTCATTGAACGTATATACACTGCTATTGGTGATATCTCGACAATTCGAAGCGCCTTATACTCCTCATTCGCTGCCAAATACAACGCACATCAACCGGTTTGCACAATATCAACTCTGTGTCCCTGTCAAATCCATTGGCATTGCAGTTTAGCATATTTAGGATTAAGTATTCAATTAAACGTATCTCCGCTGCTATTGGTGGTAAGTCCAGAATTTGATGCGCGTTATACCCCACATTTGCTGCCAAATACAGAGCACATTAACCGGTTTACGCAATGTCAACTCTATATCCTGTCGAATCCATTGTATTTGCAGTTTGGCCTATTTGGGCCTAAGTACTCAATTAAACCTATTTTCGCTGTTATTGGTGGTATCTCGACAACTCGATGCGCGTTATACACGACATTTTCTGCCATATCCAGCGCACGTGCTATTGTTTACATTATGTCAACTGGGGTCGAGGACAATTGCAATGTTTTTGCAGTACAGCATATTTAGGAATCAATATTTCATTGAACAGACCTACACAGCTATTTGTGATATCTCGTCAATTCGATGCGCGGTATGCCGCACAGTTGCTGCCAAATAGAGCGCAAATCAGCCACTTTGCGCTATGCAAACTCAGGTCCGTGCCAAATTCATTGTAATTGTATTTTTGCATATTTAGGCTTATGTATTCAAATTAAACGTATCTCCGGTGCTATAGGTGGTATGCCTACAATTCGATGCGCGTAATGCTCCACAGCTGCCGCCAAACAGCGCACCTGCTCCTGTTTACATGATGTCAACTCGGGTCGAGGACAAATCCAATGTTTTTGCAGTACAGGATATTCAGGATTCAATATTTCATTGATCGTATATACACTGCTATCAGTGATATCCTGACGATTCGATGCGCGTAGTACTCCTCATTCGCTGCCAACTACTACGCAGATCAGCCGGTTTGCGCATTGTCAACTCTGTGTCCTGTCAAATACATTGTAATTGCAGATTATCATATTAGGCTCAAGTATTTATTTAAACGTATCTCCGCTGCTATTAGTGGTATGTCGACAAATCTATGCGCGTTATACTACTCATTTGCCGCCAAATACAGCGGACCTGCTCCTGTTTACATTATGTCAACTGGGGTCGAGGACAAATCCAATGTTTTTGCAGTACAGGATATTCAGGATTCAATATTTCATTGAACGTATATACACTGCTATCGGTGATATCCTGACAATTCGATGCGCGTGATACTCCACATTCCCTGGCAAATACTACGCGGAACAGCCGGTTTGCGCATTGTCAACTCTGTGTCCTGTCAAATATGTTGTAATTGCAGTTTATCATATTAGGCTCAAGTATTTATTTAAACGTATCTCCGCTGCTGTTAGTGGTATGTCGACAAATCTATGCGCGTTATACTCCTCATTTGCCGCCAAATACAGCGGCCCTGCTCCTGTTTACATGATGTCAACTGGGGTCGAGGACAATTGCAATGTTTTTGCAGTACAGCATATTTAGGAATCAATATTTCATTGAACAGACCTACACAGCTATTTGTGATATCTCGTCAATTCGATGCGCGGTATGCCGCACAGTTGCTGCCAAATAGAGCGCAAATCAGCCACTTTGCGCTATGCAAACTCAGGTCCGTGCCAAATTCATTGTAATTGTATTTTTGCATATTTAGGCTTATGTATTCAAATTAAACGTATCTCCGGTGCTATAGGTGGTATGTCGACAAATCTATGCGCGTTATACTCCTCATTTGCCGCCAAATACAGCGGACCTGCTCCTGTTTACATGATGTCAACTCGGGTCGAGGACAAATCCAACGTTTTTGCAGTACAGGATATTCAGGATTCAATATTTCATTGATCGTATATACACTGCTATCAGTGATATCCTGACAATTCGATGCGCGTAGTACTCCTCAATCGCTGGCAAATACTACGCAGATCAGCCGGTTTGCGCATTGTCAACTCTGTGTCCTGTCAAATACATTGTAATTGCAGATTATCATATTAGGCTCAAGTATTTATTTAAACGTATCTCCGCTGCTATTAGTGGTATGTCGACAAATCTATGCGCGTTATACTCCTCATTTGCCGCCAAATACAGCGGACCTGCTCCTGTTTACATTATGTCAACTGGGGTCGAGGACAAATCCAATATTTTTGCAGTACAGGATATTCAGGATTCAATATTTCATTGAACGTATATACACTGCTATTGGTGATATCCTGACAATTCGATGCGCGTGATACTCCACATTCCCTGGCAAACACTACGCGGAACAGCCGGTTTGCGCATTGTCAACTCTGTGTCCTGTCAAATACGTTGTAATTGCAGTTTATCATATTAGGCTCAAGTATTTATTTAAACGTATCTCCGCTGCTATTAGTAGTATGTCGACAAATCTATGCGCGTTATACTCCTCATTTGCCGCCAAATACAGCGGACCTGCTCCTGATTACATTATGTCAACCCGGGTCGAGGAGAATTGCAATGTAGTTGTAGTACTGCATATTCAGGATTCAATTCTTCATTGAATGTATCTACACTGCTATTGGTCATATCACGACAATCGGTGCGCGTAATACTCCAAATTCCCAACCAAATACAGCGCATCTGCTCCTGTTTACATTATTTCAACTCGGGTCGAGGAAAAATGCAATGATTTTGCCGTTCAGCACATTCAGGATTCGATATTTCATTGAACGGATCCACATTGCTATTTGTGATATCTCGTCAATTCGATGAGCGGTATATCGCACAGTTGCTGCCAAATAGAGCGCAAACCAGCCACTTTGCGCTATGTCAACTCAGGTCCCTGCCCAATTCATTGTAATTGTAGTTTTGCATACTTAGGCCTAAGTATTCAATTAAACGGAACTCCGGTGCTATTGGTGGTATGAATACAATTCGATGCGCGTTATGCTCCACAGCTGCCGCCAAACAGCGCACCTGCTCCTGTTTACATTATGTCAACTCGGGTCGAGGACAAATCCAATGTTTTTGCAGTACAGGATATTCAGGATTCAATATTTCATTGATCGTATATACACTGCTATCAGTGATATCCTGACGATTCGATGCGCGTAGTACTCCTCATTCGCTGCCAACTACTACGCAGATCAGCCGGTTTGCGCATTGTCAACTCTGTGTCCTGTCAAATACATTGTAATTGCAGATTATCATATTAGGCTCAAGTATTTATTTAAACGTATCTCCGCTGCTATTAGTGGTATGTCGACAAATCTATGCGCGTTATACTACTCATTTGCCGCCAAATACAGCGGACCTGCTCCTGTTTACATTATGTCAACTGGGGTCGAGGACAAATCCAATGTTTTTGCAGTACAGGATATTCAGGATTCAATATTTCATTGAACGTATATACACTGCTATCGGTGATATCCTGACAATTCGATGCGCGTGATACTCCACATTCCCTGGCAAATACTACGCGGAACAGCCGGTTTGCGCATTGTCAACTCTGTGTCCTGTCAAATATGTTGTAATTGCAGTTTATCATATTAGGCTCAAGTATTTATTTAAACGTATCTCCGCTGCTGTTAGTGGTATGTCGACAAATCTATGCGCGTTATACTCCTCATTTGCCGCCAAATACAGCGGCCCTGCTCCTGTTTACATGATGTCAACTGGGGTCGAGGACAATTGCAATGTTTTTGCAGTACAGCATATTTAGGAATCAATATTTCATTGAACAGACCTACACAGCTATTTGTGATATCTCGTCAATTCGATGCGCGGTATGCCGCACAGTTGCTGCCAAATAGAGCGCAAATCAGCCACTTTGCGCTATGCAAACTCAGGTCCGTGCCAAATTCATTGTAATTGTATTTTTGCATATTTAGGCTTATGTATTCAAATTAAACGTATCTCCGGTGCTATAGGTGGTATGTCGACAAATCTATGCGCGTTATACTCCTCATTTGCCGCCAAATACAGCGGACCTGCTCCTGTTTACATGATGTCAACTCGGGTCGAGGACAAATCCAACGTTTTTGCAGTACAGGATATTCAGGATTCAATATTTCATTGATCGTATATACACTGCTATCAGTGATATCCTGACAATTCGATGCGCGTAGTACTCCTCAATCGCTGCCAAATACTACGCAGATCAGCCGGTTTGCGCATTGTCAACTCTGTGTCCTGTCAAATACATTGTAATTGCAGATTATCATATTAGGCTCAAGTATTTATTTAAACGTATCTCCGCTGCTATTAGTGGTATGTCGACAAATCTATGCGCGTTATACTCCTCATTTGCCGCCAAATACAGCGGACCTGCTCCTGATTACATTATGTCAACCCGGGTCGAGGAGAATTGCAATGTAGTTGTAGTACTGCATATTCAGGATTCAATTCTTCATTGAATGTATCTACACTGCTATTGGTCATATCACGACAATCGGTGCGCGTAATACTCCAAATTCCCAACCAAATACAGCGCATCTGCTCCTGTTTACATTATTTCAACTCGGGTCGAGGAAAAATGCAATGATTTTGCCGTTCAGCACATTCAGGATTCGATATTTCATTGAACGGATCCACATTGCTATTTGTGATATCTCGTCAATTCGATGAGCGGTATATCGCACAGTTGCTGCCAAATAGAGCGCAAACCAGCCACTTTGCGCTATGTCAACTCAGGTCCCTGCCCAATTCATTGTAATTGTAGTTTTGCATACTTAGGCCTAAGTATTCAATTAAACGGAACTCCGGTGCTATTGGTGGTATGAATACAATTCGATGCGCGTTGTGCTCCACAGCTGCCGCCAAACAGCGCACCTGCTCCTGTTTACATTATGTCAACTCGGGTCGAGGACAAATCCAATGTTTTTGCAGTACAGGATATTCAGGATTCAATATTTCATTGATCGTATATACACTGCTATCAGTGATATCCTGACGATTCGATGCGCGTAGTACTCCTCATTCGCTGCCAAATACTACGCAGATCAGCCGGTTTGCGCATTGTCAACTCTGTGTCCTGTCAAATACATTGTAATTGCAGATTATCATATTAGGCTCAAGTATTTATTTAAACGTATCTCCGCTGCTATTAGTGGTATGTTGACAAATCTATGCGCGTTATACTACTCATTTGCCGCCAAATACAGCGGACCTGCTCCTGTTTACATTATGTCAACTGGGGTCGAGGACAAATCCAATGTTTTTGCAGTACAGGATATTCAGGATTCAATATTTCATTGAACGTATATACACTGCTATCGGTGATATCCTGACAATTCGATGCGCGTGATACTCCACATTCCCTGGCAAATACTACGCGGAACAGCCGGTTTGCGCATTGTCAACTCTGTGTCCTGTCAAATACGTTGTAATTGCAGTTTATCATATTAGGCTCAAGTATTTATTTCAACGTATCTCCGCTGCTATTAGTGGTATGTCGACAAATCTATGCGCGTTATACTCCTCATTTGCCGCCAAATACAGCGGACCTGCTCCTGTTTACATGATGTCAACTGGGGTCGAGGACAATTCCAATGTTGTTGTAGTACTGCTTATTCAGGATTCAATACTTCATTGAATGAATCTACACTGCTATTTGTGATATCTCGTCAATTCGATGAGCGGTATGCCGCACAGTTGCTGCCAAATAGAGCGCAAATCAGCCACTTTGCGCTATGTCAACTCAGGTCCCTGCCTAATTCATTGTAATTGTATTTTTGCATACTTAGGCTTATGTATTCAAATTAAACGTATCTCCGATGCTATTGGTGTTATGCCTACAACTCGATGCGCGTTATACTGCACAGTTCCCGCCAAATACAGCGCACGTGCTCTTGTTTACATTATGTCAACTCTGGTCGAGGACAAATGGAATGTTGTTGCAGTACTGCATATCCAGCATTCAATATTTCATTGAACGTATCTACACTGCTACTGGAGATATTTCGTCAATTCCATGCGTCTTGTACTCCACATTTCCTGCCAAATACAGCGCACCTGCTCCTGTTTACATTATGTCAACTCGGGTCGAGGACAAATGCAATGTTGTTGCAGTACAGCACAAACAGAATTCAAAATTTCATTGAACGTATATACACTGCTATTGGTGATATCCTGACAATTCGATGCGCGTGATACTGCACATTCCCTGGCAAACACTACGCGGAACAGCCGGTTTGCGCATTGTCAACTCTGTGTCCTGTCAAATACGTTGTAATTGCAGTTTATCATATTAGGCTCAAGTATTTATTTAAACGTATCTCCGCTGCTATTAGTAGTATGTCGACAAATCTATGCGCGTTATACTCCTCATTTGCCGCCAAATACAGCGGACCTGCTCCTGATTACATTATGTCAACCCGGGTCGAGGAGAATTGCAATGTAGTTGTAGTACTGCATATTCAGGATTCAATTCTTCATTGAATGTATCTACACTGCTATTGGTCATATCACGACAATCGGTGCGCGTGATACTCCAAATTCCCAACCAAATACAGCGCATCTGCTCCTGTTTACATTATTTCAACTCGGGTCGAGGAAAAATGCAATGTTTTTGCCGTTCAGCACATTCAGGATTCGATATTTCATTGAACGGATCCACATTGCTATTTGTGATATCTCGTCAATTCGATGCGCGGTATATCGCACAGTTGCTGCCAAATAGAGCGCAAACCAGCCACTTTGCGCTATGTCAACTCAGGTCCCTGCCCAATTCATTGTAATTGTAGTTTTGCATACTTAGGCCTAAGTATTCAATTAAACGGATCTCCGGTGCTATTGGTGGTATGCCTACAATTCGATGCGCGTTATGCTCCACAGTTGCCGCCAAATACAGCGCACATGCCCCTGTTTACATTATGTCAACTGGGGTCGAAGACAATGGCAATGTTGTTGCAGTACACCATATTCAGGATTCAATATTTCATTGAACGTACATACACTGCTATTGGTGATATCCCGACAATTCGATGAGCGTTATACTCCTCATTCGCTGCAGAATACTACGCACATCAGCCGGTTGGCGCATTGTCAACTCTGTGTCCTGTCAAATACATTGTAATTGCAGTTTATCATATTAGGCTCAAGTATTTATTTAAACGTATCTCCGTTGCTATTCGTGGTATGTCGACAAATCTATGCGCGTTATACTCCTCATTTGCCGCCAAATACAGCGCACGTGCTCCCGTTTACATTATGTCAACTGGGGTCGAGGACAATTGCAATGTTGTGGCAGTACAGCACAGTCAGGATTCAATATTTCATTGAACGGATCCACATTGCTATTTGTGATATCTCGTCAATTCGATGCGCGGTATATCGCACAGTTGCTGCCAAATAGAGCGCAAACCAGCCACTTTGCGCTATGTCAACTCAGGTCCCTGCCTAATTCATTGTAATTGTATTTTTGCATACTTAGGCTTATGTATTCAAATTAAACGTATCTCCGATGCTATTGGTGTTATGCCTACAACTCGATGCGCGTTATACTCCACAGTTCCCGCCAAATACAGCGCACGTGCTCTTGTTTACATTATGTCAACTCGGGTCGAGGACAAATGGAATGTTGTTGCAGTACTGCATATCCAGCATTCAATATTTCATTGAACGTATCTACACTGCTACTGGAGATATTTCGTCAATTCCATGCGTCTTGTACTCCACATTTCCTGCCAAATACAGCGCACCTGCTCCTGTTTACATTATGTCAACTCGGGTCGGGGACAAATGCAATCTTTTTGCAGAACAGCATATTCACGATTCAATATTTGATTGAACGTAAATACACTGCTATTGGTGATATCCCGACAATTCGGTGCTCGTTATACTCCTCATTTGCCGCCAAATACAGCGCACCTGCTCCCGTTTACATTATGTCAACTCGGGTCGAGGGCAAATGGAATGTTGTTGCAGTACTGCATATCCAGCATTCAATATTTCATTGAACGTATCTACACTGCTACTGGAGATATTTCGTCAATTCCATGCGTCTTGTACTCCACATTTCCTGCCAAATACAGCGCACCTGCTCCTGTTTACATTATGTCAACTCGGGTCAAGGACAAATGCAATGTTGTTGCAGTACAGCACAAACAGAATTCAAAATTTCATTGAACGTATATACACTGCTATTGGTGATATCCCGACAATTCCATGCGCGTGATACTCCACATTCCCTGCCAAATACAGCGCACCTGCTCGTGTTTACATTATGTCAACTCGGATCGAGGACAAATGCAATCTTTTTGCAGTACTGGATATGCAGTATTCAATATTTCATCGAACGTATATGCACAGCTATTGGTGATATCCCGACAATTCGATGCGCGTGATACTCCACATTCCCTGCCAAATACAGCGCACCTGCTCGTGTTTACATTATGTCAACTCGGATAGAGGACAAATGCAAGGTTGTTGTAGTACAGCATATACAGGATTCACTATTCCATTGAACGTATATACACTGCTATTGGTGATATCCCGACAAATCGATGCGCGTGATACTCCACAAACCCTGCCAAAGACAGCGCACCTGCTCCTGTTTACATTATGTCAACTCGGGTCGAGGACAAATGCAATGTTGTTGCAGTACAGCATATACAGAATTCAATATTTCATTGAACGTACATACACTGCCATTTGTGATATCCCGACAATTCGATACGCGTGATACTCCACATTTCCTGCCACATACGACGCAACTGTTGCTGTTTACATTATGTCAACTCGGGTCGAGGACACATGCAATGTTGTTGCAGTACAGCATATTCAGGATTCAATATTCCATTGAACGGATCTACACTGCTATTGTTGATATCTCGACAATTCGATGCTCGCTATACCGCACAGTTGCTGCCAAATAGAGCGCAAATCAGCCACTTCGCGCTATGTCAACTCAGGTCCCTGCCTAATTCATTGTAATTGTTTTTTTGCATATTTAGGCTTATGTATTCAATTAAACGTATCTCCGGTGCTATTGGTGGTATGCCTACAATTCGATGCGCGTTATGCTCCACAGTTGCCGCCAAACAACGGACCTGCTCCTGTTTATATTATGTCAACTGGGTTCGAAGACAAATGCAATGTTCTTGTAGTACTGCATACTCAGGATTCAATATTTCATTGAATGTATCTACACAGCTATTGGTGATATCACGACAATTCGATGCGCGTGATACTCCATATTTCCTGCCAAATACAGCGCACCTGCTCCTGTTTACATTATGTCATTCGGGTCGAGGACAAATGCAATGTTTTTGCAGTACAGCACATTCAGGATTCAATATTTCATTGAACGGATCTACACTGCTATTGGTGATATCCCGACAATGTGAAGCGCGTTATACTCCTCATTCTCTGCCAAATACTACGCACATCAGAGTGTTTGCGCATTGTCAACTCTGTGTCCTGTCAAATTCATTGTAATTGCAGTTTATCATATTGGGCACAAGTATTCATTTAAACGTATCTCCGCTGCTATTCGTGGTATGTCGACAAATCTATGCGCGTTATACTCCTCATCTGCTGCCAAATACAGCGCACCTGCTCCTGTTTGCATTATGTCAACTCGGGTCGAGGACAATTGCAATGTTGTTGTAGTACTGCATATTCAGGATTCAATATTTCATTGAACGTATATACACTGCCATGGTAATATCCCGACAATTCGATGCGCATGAAACTCCACATTTTCTGCCAAATACAGTGCACCTGCTCCTGTTTACATTATGTCAACAGGGTTTCCAGGACAAATGCAATGTTTTTGCAGTACAGCACATTCAGGATTCAATATTTCATTGAACGGATCTACACTGCTATTGGTGATATCCCGACAATGTGAAGCGCGTTATACTCCTCATTCTCTGCCAAATACTACGCACATCAGAGTGTTTGCGCATTGTCAACTCTGTGTCCTGTCAAATTCATTGTAATTGCAGTTTATCATATTAGGCACAAGTATTTATTTAAACGTATCTCCGCTGCTATTCGTGGTATGTCGACAAATCTATGCGCGTTATACTCCTCATTTGCTGCCAAATACAGCGCACCTGCTCCTGTTTGCATTATGTCAACTCGGGTCGAGGACAATTGCAATGTTGTTGTAGTCCTGCATATTCAGGATTCAATATTTCATTGAACGTATATACACTGCCATGGTAATATCCCGACAATTCGATGCGCATGAAACTCCACATTTTCTGCCAAATACAGTGCACCTGCTCCTGTTTACATTATGTCAACTCGTTTCCAGGACAAATGCAATGTTTTTGCAGTACAGCACATTCAGGATTCAATATTTCATTGAACGGATCTACACTGCTATTGGTGATATCCCGACAATGTGAAGCGCGTTATACTCCTCATTCTCTGCCAAATACTACGCACATCAGAGTGTTTGCGCATTGTCAACTCTGTGTCCTGTCAAATACATTGTAATTGCAGTTTATCATATTAGGCACAAGTATTTATTTAAACGTATCTCCGCTGCTATTCGTGGTATGTCGACAAATCTATGCGCGTTATACTCCACAGTTGCCGCCAAACAGCGCACCTGCTCCTGTTTACATTATGTCAACTCGGGTCGAGGGCAAATGGAATGTTGTTGCAGTACTGCATATCCAGCATTCAATATTTCATTGGACGTATCTACACTGCTACTGGAGATATTTCGTCAATTCCATGCGTCTTGTACTCCACATTTCCTGCCAAATACAGCGCACCTGCTCCTGTTTACATTATGTCAACTCGGGTCGAGGACAAATGCAATGTTGTTGCAGTACAGCACAAACAGGATTCAATACTTCACTGAGCATATATACACTGCTATTCGTGATATCCCGACAATTCGAAGCGCGTTATTCTCCACATTTCCAGCCAAATACGGCGCATCTGCTCCTGCTCACATTATATCAACTGGGGTCGCAGACAAATGCAATGTTCTTGTAGTACTGCATACTCAGGACTCAATACTTCATTGAACGTATCTACACTACTATTGGTGATATTTCGTCAATTCCATGAGCGTGATACACCACAGCTGCCGCCAAACAGCGGGCCAGCTCTTGTTTACATTGTGCCAACTGTTTTCGAGGTCAAATGCAATGTTGTTGCTGTACAGCATATACAGGATTCAATATTTCATTGAACGTATATACACTGCCATGGTGATATACCGACAATTCGATGCGCATGATACTCCACATTTCCTGCCAAATACAGCGTACCTGCTCCTCTTCACATTATGTCAACTCGGGTCGAGGACAAATGCAATACTGCTGCAGTACAGCATATTCAGGATTCAACATTTCATTGAACGTATATACACTGCTATTCGTGATATCCCGACAATTCGAAGCGCGTCATACTCCTCATTCGCTGCCAAATACTAAGCACATCAGAGAGTTTGCGCATTGTCAACTCTGTTTCCTGTCAAATATATTGTATTTGCTGTTTGTCATGTTAGGCTCAAGTATTTAGTTAAACGTATCTCCGCTGCTATTCGTGGTATGTCGACAAATCTATGCGCGTTATACTCCACAGTTGCCGCCAAACAGCGCACCTGCTCCTGTTTACATTATGTCATTCGGGTCGAGGACAAATGCATTGTTTTGGCAGTACGTCATATACCGGATTCAATACTTGATTGAACGTACATACACTGCCATTGGTGATATCCCGACAATTCGATGCGCGTGATACTCCACATTACCTGCCAAATACGGCGCACCTGCTCCTGTTTATATTATGTCAACTGGGTTCGAAGGCAAATGCAATGTTCTTGTAGTACTGCATACTCAGGATTCAATATTTCATTGAATGTATCTACACTGCTATTCGTGATATCACGACAATTCGATGCGCGTGATACTCCATATTTCCTGCCAAATACAGCGCACCTGCTCCTGTTTACATTATGTCATTCGGGTCGAGGACAAATGCAATGTTTTTGCAGTACAGCACATTCAGGATTCAATATTTCATTGAACGGATCTACACTGCTATTGGTGATATCCCGACAATGTGAAGCGCGTTATACTCCTCATTCTCTGCCAAATACTACGCACATCAGAGTGTTTGCGCATTGTCAACTCTGTGTCCTGTCAAATTCATTGTAATTGCAGTTTATCATATTAGGCACAAGTATTTATTTAAACGTATCTCCGCTGCTATTCGTGGTATGTCGACAAATCTATGCGCGTTATACTCCTCATTTGCTGCCAAATACAGCGCACCTGCTCCTGTTTACATTATGTCAACTCGGGTCGAGGACAATTGCAATGTTGTTGTAGTCCTGCATATTCAGGATTCAATATTTCATTGAACGTATATACACTGCCATGGTAATATCCCGACAATTCGATGCGCATGAAACTCCACATTTTCTGCCAAATACAGTGAACCTGCTCCTGTTTACATTATGTCAACTCGTTTCCAGGACAAATGCAATGTTTTTGCAGTACAGCACATTCAGGATTCAATATTTCATTGAACGGATCTACACTGCTATTGGTGATATCCCGACAATGTGAAGCGCGTTATACTCCTCATTCTCTGCCAAATACTACGCACATCAGAGTGTTTGCGCATTGTCAACTCTGTGTCCTGTCAAATTCATTGTAATTGCAGTTTATCATATTAGGCACAAGTATTCATTTAAACGTATCTCCGCTGCTATTCGTGGTATGTCGACAAATCTATGCGCGTTATACTCCTCATTTGCCGCTAAATACAGCGCACCTGCTCCTGTTTACATTATGTCAACTCGGGTCGAGGACAATTGCAATGTTGTTGTAGTACTGCATATTCAGGATTCCATATTTCATTGAACGTATATACACTGCCATGGTAATATCCCGACAATTCGATGCGCATGAAACTCCACATTTTCTGCCAAATACAGTGCACCTGCTCCTGTTTACATTATGTCAACTCGTTTCCAGGACAAATGCAATGTTTTTGCAGTATAGCACATTCAGGATTCAATATTTCATTGAACGGATCTACACTGCTATTGGTGATATCCCGACAATGTGAAGCGCGTTATACTCCTCATTCTCTGCCAAATACTACGCACATCAGAGTGTTTGCGCTTTGTCAACTCTGTGTCCTGTCAAATACATTGTAATTGCAGTTTATCATATTAGGCACAAGTATTTATTTAAACGTATCTCCGCTGCTATTCGTGGTATGTCGACAAATCTATGCGCGTTGTACTCCACAGTTGCCGCCAAACAGCGCACCTGCTCCTGTTTACATTATGTCAACTCGGGTCGAGGGCAAATGGAATGTTGTTGCAGTACTGCATATCCAGCATTCAATATTTCATTGGACGTATCTACACTGCTACTGGAGATATTTCGTCAATTCCATGCGTCTTGTACTCCACATTTCCTGCCAAATACAGCGCACCTGCTCCTGTTTACATTATGTCAACTCGGGTCGAGGACAAATGCAATGTTGTTGCAGTACAGCACAAACAGGATTCAATACTTCACTGAGCATATATACACTGCTATTCGTGATATCCCGACAATTCGAAGCGCGTTATTCTCCACATTTCCAGCCAAATACGGCGCATCTGCTCCTGCTCACATTATATCAACTGGGGTCGCAGACAAATGCAATGTTCTTGTAGTACTGCATACTCAGGACTCAATACTTCATTGAACGTATCTACACTACTATTGGTGATATTTCGTCAATTCCATGAGCGTGATACACCACAGCTGCCGCCAAACAGCGGGCCAGCTCTTGTTTACATTGTGCCAACTGTTTTCGAGGTCAAATGCAATGTTGTTGCTGTACAGCATATACAGGATTCAATATTTCATTGAACGTATATACACTGCCATGGTGATATACCGACAATTCGATGCGCATGATACTCCACATTTCCTGCCAAATACAGCGTACCGGCTCCTCTTCACATTATGTCAACTCGGGTCGAGGACAAATGCAATACTGCTGCAGTACAGCATATTCAGGATTCAACATTTCATTGAGCGTATATACACTGCTATTGGTGATATCCCGACAAATCGATGCGCGTCATACTCCACATTTCCAGCCAAATACGGCGCATCTGCTCCTGTTTACATTATATCAACTGCTGTCGAAGACAAAGGCAATGTTCTTGTAGTACTGCATACTCAGGATTCAATACTTCATTGAACGTATCTACACTACTATTGGAGATATTTCGTCAATTCCATGAGCGTTATACTCCACAGCTGCCGCCAAACAGCGCACCTGCTCCTGTTTACATTATGTCATTCGGGTCGAGGACAAATGCATTGTTTTGGCAGTATGTCATATACCGGATTCAATACTTGATTGAACGTACATACACTGCCATTGGTGATATCCCGACAATTCCATGCGTCTTGCACTCCACATTTCCTGCCAAATACTGCGCACCTGCTCCTGTTTACATTATGTCAACTCGGGTCGAGGACAACTGCAATGTTGTAGCAGTACAGCATATTCAGGATTCAATATTTCATTGAAAGGCTCTACACTGCTATTGGTGATATCTCGTCAATTCGATGCGCGGTATACCGCACAGATGCTGCCAAATTGAGCGCAATTCAGCCACATTGCGGTATGTCAACTCAGGACCCTGACTAATTCATTGTAACTGTAGTTTTGCATATTTAGGCTTTTTTATTCAATTAAACGTATCTCCGCTGCTATTCGTGGTATGTCGACAAATCTATGCGCGTTATACTCCACAGTTGCCGCCAAACAGCGCACCTGCTCCTGTTTACATTATGTCAACTCGGGTCGAGGGCAAATGGAATGTTGTTGCAGTACTGCATATCCAGCATTCAATATTTCATTGGACGTATCTACACTGCTACTGGAGATATTTCGTCAATTCCATGCGTCTTGTACTGGACATTTCCTGCCAAATACAGCGCACCTGCTCCTGTTTACATTATGTCAACTCGGGTCGAGGACAAATGCAATGTTGTTGCAGTACAGCACAAACAGGATTCAATACTTCACTGAGCATATATACACTGCTATTCGTGATATCCCGACAATCCGATGCGCGTGATACTCCACATTACCTGCCAGATACAGCGTACCTGCTCCTCTTCACATTATGTCAACTCGTTTCGAGGACAAATGCAATGTTGCTGCAGTACAGCATATTCAGGATTCAACATTTCATTGAACGTATATACACTGCTATTCGTGATATCCCGACAATTCGAAGCGCGTCATACTCCTCATTCGCTGCCAAATACTAAGCACATCAGAGAGTTTGCGCATTGTCAACTCTGTTTCCTGTCAAATAAATTGTATTTGCTGTTTATCATGTTAGGCTCAAGTATTTAGTTAAACGTATCTCCGCTGCTATTCGTGGTATGTCGACAAATCTATGCGCGTTATACTCCACAGTTGCCGCCAAACAGCGCACCTGCTCCTGTTTACATTATGTCATTCGGGTCGAGGACAAATGCATTGTTTTGACAGTACATCATATACCGGATTCAATACTTCATTGAACGTACATACACTGCCATTGGTGATATCCCGACAATTCGATGCGCGTGATACTCCACATTACCTGCCAAATACGGCGCACCTACTCCTGTTTACATTATGTCAACACGGATCGAGGACAAATGCAATGTTGTTGCAGTACAGCATATACAGGATTCAATATCTCATTGAACGTATATACACTGCCATGGTGATATCCCGACAATTCGATGCGCATGATACTCCTCTTTCCTGCCAAATACAGCGCACCTGCTCCTGTTTACATTATGTCATTCGGGTCGAGGACAAATGCATTGTTTTTGCAGTACAGCATATACTGGATTCAATATTTCAATGCATGTATCTACACTGCTACTGGAGATATTTCGTCAATTCGATGCGCGCTATACCGCACAGTTGCTGCCAAATAGAGCGCAAATCAGCCACTTTGCGCTATGTCAACTCAGGTCCCTGCCTAATTCATTGTAATTGTAGTTTTGCATACTTAGGCTTATGTATTCAATTAAACGTATCTCCGGTGCTATTGGTGGTATGCCTACAGTTCTATGCGCGTTATGCTCCACAGTTGCCGCCAAACAGCAGACCTGCTCCTGTTTACATTATGTCAACTCGGATCGAGGACAAATGCAATGTTGTTGCAGTACAGCATATACAGGATTCAATATTTCATTGAACGTATATACACTGCCATGGTGATATCCCGACAATACGATGCCCATGATACTCCACATTTCCTGCCAAATACAGCGCACCTGCTCCTGTTTACATTATGTCATTCGGGTCGAGGACAAATGTATTGTTTTTGCAGTACATCATATAACGGATTCAATACTTCATTGAACGTAAATACACTGCTATTGGTGATATCCCGACAATTCGATGCGCATGATACTCCACATTTCCTGCCATATCAGCGCACCTGCTCCTGTTTACATTATGTAATTCGGGTCGAGGACAAACGCAATGTTGTTGCAGTACAGCATATTCAGGATTCAATATTTCATTGAACGTATATACACTGCAATTCGTGATATGCCGACAATTCGAAGCGCGTTACACTCCTCATTCGCTGCCAAATACTACGCACATCAGAGAACTGGCGCATTGTCAACTCTGTGTCCTGCCAAATACATTGTAATTGCAGTTTATCATATTAGGCTCAAGTATTTATTTAAAAGTATCTCCGCTGCTATTCGTGGTACGCCGACAAATCTATGCGCCTTATGCTCCACAGTTGCCGCCAAACAGCGGACCTGCTCCTGTTTACATTATGGCAACTGGGGTCGAAGACAAAAGCAATGTTCTTGTAGTACTGCATACTCCGGATTCAATACTTCATTGAATGTATCTACACTGCTATTGGCGATATCACGACAATTCGAAGCGCGTGATACTCCACATTCAATGCCAAAGACAACGCACCTGCTCTTGTTTACATTATGTCAACTCGGGTCGGGGACAAATGCATTGTTTTTGCAGTACAGCACATACAGGATTCAATACTTCACTGAACATATATACACTGCTATTGGTGATATCCCGACAACTCCATGCGCGTGATACGCCACATTACCTGCCAAATACAGCACACCTGCTCCTGTTTACATTATGCCCCACTCGGGTCGAGGGTAAATACAATGTTGTTGCAGTACTGCATATCCAGGATTCAATACTTCATTGAACGTATATACACTGCTATTCGTGATATGCCAACAATTCGAAGCGCGTTATACTCCTCATTCGCTGCCAAATACTACGCACATCAGAGAATTGGCGCATTGTCAACTCTGTGTCCTGTCAAATACATTGTAATTGCAGTTTATCATATTAGGCTCAAGTATTTATTTAAAAGTATCTCCGCTGCTATTCGTGGTATGCCTACAATTCGATGCGCGTTATGCTCCACAGTTGCCGCCAAACAGCGGGCCTGCTCCTGTTTACATTATGTCAACTCGGATCGAGGACAAATGCAATGTTGTTGCAGTACAGCATATACAGGATTCAATATTTCATTGAACGTATATACACTGCCATGGTGATATCCCGACAATTCGATGCCCATGATACTCCACATTTCCTGCCAAATACAGCGCACCTGCTCCTGTTTACATTATGTCATTCGGGTCGAGGACAAATGTATTGTTTTTGCAGTACATCATATAACGGATTCAATACTTCATTGAACGTAAATACACAGCTATTGGAGATAACCCGACAATTCGATGCGCATGATACTCCACATTTCCTGCCATATCAGCGCACCTGCTCCTGTTTACATTATGTCATTCGGGTCGAAGACAAATGCATTGTTTTTGCAGTACATCATATACCGGATTATATACTTCATTGAACGTAAATACACTGCTATTGGTGATATCCCGACAATTCCATGCGCGAGATACTCCACATTTCCTGCCACATACGACGCAACTGTTGCTGTTTACATTATGTCAACTCGGGTCGAGGACACATGCAATGTTGTTGCAGTACAGCATATTCAGGATTCAATATTCCATTGAACGGATCTACACTGCTATTGGTGTTATCCCGACAATTCGATGAGCGTTATACTCCTCATTCGCTGCAGAATACTACGCACATCAGCCGGTTGGCGCATTGTCAACTCTGTGTCCTGTCAAATACATTGTAATTGCAGTTTATCATATTAGGCTCAAGTATTTATTTAAACGTATCTCCGTTGCTATTCGTGGTATGTCGACAAATCTATGCGCGTTATACTCCTCATTTGCCGCCAAATACAGCGCACGGGCTCCCGTTTACATTATGTCAACTGGGGTCGAGGACAATTGCAATGTTGTGGCAGTACAGCACAGTCAGGATTCAATATTTCATTGAACGAATCTACACTGCTGTTTGTGATATCTCGTCAATTCGATGCGCGGTTTACCGCACAAGTGCTGCCAAATAGAGCCCATATCAGCCACTTTGCGCTGTGTCAACTCAGGTCCCTGCCTAATTCATTGTAATTGTATTTTTGCATATTTAGTCTTATGTATTCAATTAAACGTATCTGCGGAGCTATAGGTTGTATGCCTACAATTCGATGCGCGTTATGCTCCACAGCTGCAGCCAAACAGCGCACCTGCTCCTGTTTACATTATGTCAACTCGGGTCGAGGACAAATCCAATGTTTTTGCAGTACAGGATATTCAGAATTCAATATTTCATTGATCGTATATACACTGCTATCAGTGAAATCCTGACAATTCGAAGCGCCTTATACTCCTCATTCGCTGCCAAATACAACGCACATCAACCGGTTTGCGCAATATCAACTCTGTCTCCCTGTCAAATCCATTGAAATTGCAGTTTAGCATATTTAGGATTAAGTATTCAATTAAACGTGTCTCCGCTGCTATTGGTGGTAAGTCCAGAATTTGATGCGCTTTATACCCCACAATTGCTGCCAAATACAGCGCACGTGCTCTTGTTTACATTATGTCAACTCGGGTCGAGTACAAATGCAATGTTGTTGTAGTACTGCATATTCAGGATTCAATACTTCATTGAATGTATCTACACTGCTATTGGTGATATCCCGGCAATTTGAAGCGCGTTTTACTCCTCATTCGCTGCCATATGCTACGCACATCAGAGAGTGTGGGCATTGTCAACACTGTGTCCCGTCAAATACATTGTAATTGCAGTTTATCATATTAGGCTCAAGGATTTATTTAAACGTATCTCCGCTGCTATTAGTGGTATGTCGACAAATCTATGCGCGTTATACTCCTCATTTGCCGCCAAATACAGCGGACCTGCTCCTGTTTACATGATGTCAACTGGGGTCGAGGACAATTGCAATGTTGTTGCAGTACAGCATATTTAGGAATCAATATTTCATTGAACAGACCTACACAGCTATTTGTGATATCTCGTCAATTCGATGCGCAGTATGCCGCACAGTTGCTGCCAAATAGAGCGCAAATCAGCCATTGTGCGCTGTGTCAACTCAGGTCCTTGCCTAATTCATTGTAATTGTAGTTTTGCATACTTAGGCTTATGTATTCAATTAAACGTATCTCCGGTGCTATTGGTGGTATGCCTACAATTCGATGCGCGTTATGCTCCACAGTTGCCGCCAAACAGCGGACCTGCTCCTGTTTACATTATGGCAACTGGGGACGAAGACAAATGCAAAGATCTTGTAGTACTGCATACTCAGGATTCAATACTTCATTGAATGTATCTACACTGCTATTGGTGATATCCCGACAATTCGATGCGCATGATACTCTACATTTCCTGCCAAATACAGCGCACCTGCTCCTGTTTACATTATGTCATTCGGGTCGAGGACAAATGCATTGTTTTTGCAGTACATCATATACCGGATTCAATACTTCATTGAACGTATATACACTGCTATTGGTGATATCCCGACAATTACATGCGCGTGATACTCCACATTCCCTGCCAAATACAGCGCACCTGTTGCTGTTTACATTATGTCAACTCGGGTCGAGGACACACGCAATGTTGTTGCAGTACAGCATATACCGGATTCAATACTTCATTGAACGTACATACACTGCCATTGGTGGCATCCCGACAAATCTATGCGCGTTATACTCCTCATTTGCTGCCAAATACAGCGCACCTGCTCCGGTTTACATTATGTCAACTCGGATCGAGGACTAATGCAATGTTGTTATAGTATTGCATATTCAGGATTCAATACTTCATTGAATGTATCTACAGTGCTATTGGTGATATCCCGACAATTCGATGCGCGTTATACTCCTCATTCGCTGCAGAATACTACGCACATCAACCGGTTGGCGCATTGTCAACTCTGTGTCCTGTCAAATACATTGTATTTGCAGTTTATCATATTATGCACAAGTATTTATTTAAACGTATCACCGCTGCTATCCGTGGTATGTCGACAAATCTATGCGCGTTATACTCCTCATTTGCCGCCAAATACGGCGCCCCTGCTCCTGTTTACATTATGTCAACTCGGGTCGAGGTCAAACGTTACGTTGTTGTAGTACTGCATATTCAGGATTCAATTCTTCATTGAATGTATCTACACTACTATTGGTGATATCACGACAATACGATGCGCGTGATACTCCACATTTTCTGCCAAATACAGCGCACCTGCTCCTGTTTACATTATGTCAACTGGGGTCGAGGACACACGCAAGTTGTTGCAGTACTGCATATTCAGGATTCAATATTTCATTGAACGTATATACACCGCTATTGGTGATATCCCGTCAATTTGAAGCGTGTCATACTCCTCATTCGCTGCCAAATACTACGCACATCAGAGAGGTTGTGCATTGTCAACTCTGTGTCCTGTCAAATACATTGTATTTGCAGTTTATCATATTATGCACAAGTATTTATTTAAACGTATCTCCGCTGCTATTCGTGGTATGTCGACAAATCTATGCGCGCTATACTTCGCAGTTGCAGCCAAACAGCGCACCTGCTTCTGTTCACATTATGTCATTTGGGTCGAGCACAAATGCATTGTTTTTGCAGTACATCATATACCGGATTTAATACTTCATTGAACGTACATACACTGCCATTGGTGGCATCCCGACAATTCGATACGCGTGAAACTCCACATTTCCTGCCACATACGGCGCACCTGTTGCTGTTTACATTATATCAACTCGGGTCGAGGACTAATGCAATGAAGTTGAAGTACTGCATATACCGAATTCAATACTTCATTGAATATATCTACACTGCTATTTGGTGATATCACGACAATTCGATGCGCGTGATACTCCACATTCGCTACCAAATACAGCGCACCTGCTCCTGTTTACATTATGTCAACTCGGGTCGAGGACAAATCCTACGTTGATGTAGTACTGCATATTCAGGATTCAATATTTCATAGAACGGATCTACACTGCTATTGGTGATATCATGACAATTCGATGCGCGTGATACACCACATTCCCTGCCAAATACAGCGCACCTGCTCCTGTTTACATTATGTCAACTCGGGTCGAGGACAAATGCTACGTTGTTGTAGTACTGCATATTCATGATTCAATTCTTCATTGACTGTATCTACACTGCTATTGGTGATAACACGACAATTCGATGCGCGTGATACTCCACATTCCCTGCCAAATACAGCGCACCTGCTCCTGTTTACATTATGTCAACTCGGGTCGAGGACAAATCCTACGTTGATGTAGTACTGCATATTCAGGATTCAATATTTCATAGAACGGATCTACGCTGCTATTGGTGATATCATGACAATTCGATGCGCGTGATACACCACATTCCCTGCCAAATACAGCGCACCTGCTCCTGTTTACATTATGTCAACTCGGGTCGAGGACAAATGCTACGTTGTTGTAGTACTGCATATTCAGGATTCAATTCTTCATTGAATGTATCTACACTGCTATTGGTGATATCACGACAATTCGATGCGCGTGATACTCCACATTCCCTGCCAAATACAGCGCACCTGCTCCTGTTTACATTATGTCAACTCGGGTCGAGGACAAATGCTACGTTGTTGTAGTACTGCATATTCAGGATACAATTTTTCATAGAACGGATCTACACTGCTATTTGTGATATCTCGTCAATTCGATGTGCGGTATACCGCACAGCTGCTGCCAAATAGAGCGCAAATCAGCCACTGTGCGCTCTGTCAACTCAGGTCACTGCCTAATTCATTGTAATTGTATTTTTGCATATTTAGGCTGATGTATTCAACTAAACGTACCTCCGGTGCTAGAGGTGGTATGCCTACAATTCGACGCGCGTTATGCTCCACAGTTGCCGCCAAATAGCGCACCTGCGCCTGTTTACATTATATCAACTTGGGTCGAGGACAAATGCAACGTTGTTGTAGTACTGCTTATTCAGGATTCAATACTTCATTGAATGTATCTACACTGCTATTGGTGATATCACGACAATCCGATGCGCGTGATACTCCGCATTCCCTGCCAAATACAGCGCACCTGCTCCTGTTTCCATTATGTCAACTCGGGTCGAGGACAAATGCTACGTTGTTGTAGTACTGCATATTCAGGATTCAATTCTTCATTGAATGTATCTACACTGCTATTGGAGATATCACGACAATTCGATGCGCGTGATACTCCACATTCCCTGCCAAATACAGCGCACCTGCTCCTGTTTACATTATGTCAACTCGGGTCGAGGACAAATGCTACGTTGTTGTAGTACTGCATATTCAGGATTCAATTTTTCATACAACGGATCTACACTGCTATTTGTGATATCTCGTCAATTCGAATGTGCGGTATACCGCACAGCTGCTGCCAAATAGAGCGCAAATCAGACACTGTGCGCTCTGTCAACTCAGGTCCCTGCCTAATTCATTGTAATTGTAGTTTTGCATATTTAGGCTTATGTATTCAATTAAACGTATCCCCGGTGCTATTGGTGGTATGCCTACCATTCAATGCGCGCTATGCTCCACAGTTGCAACCAAACGGCGGACCTGCTCCTGTTTACATTATGTCAACTCGGGTCGAGGGCAAATGGAATGTTGTTGCAGTACTGCATATCCAGCATTCAATATTTCATTGAACGTATCTACACTGCTACTGGAGATATTTCGTCAATTCCATGCGTCTTGCTCTCCACATTTCCTGCCAAATACTGCGCACCTGCTCCTGTTTACATTATGTCAACTCGGGTCGAGGACAACTGCAATGTTGTTGCAGTACAGGATATACAGGATTCAATATTTCATTGAACGTATATACACTGCCATGGTGATATCCCGACAATTCCATGCGCGTGATACTCCACATTCCCTGCCAAATACAGCGCACCTGCTCCTGTTTACATTATGTCATTCGGGTCGAGGACAAATGCATTGTTTTGGCAGTACATCATATACCGGATTCAATACTTGATTGAACGTACATACACTGCCATTGGTGATATCCCGACAATTCGATGCGCGTGATACTCCACATTACCTGCCAAATACGGCGCACCTACTCCTGTTTACATTATGTCAACACGGATCGAGGACAAATGCAATGTTGTTGCAGTACAGCATATACAGGATTCAATATTTCATTGAACGTATATACACTGCCATGGTGATATCCCGACAATTCGATTCGCATGATACTCCACATTTCCTGCCAAATACAGCCCACCTGCTCTTGTTTACATTGTGTCAACTGTGGTCGAGGACAAATGCATTGTTTTTGCAGTGCAGCACATACGGGATTCAGTACTTCATTCAACGTATATACACTGCCATGGTGATATCCCGACAATTCGATGCGCATGATACTCCACATTCCCTGCCAAATACAGCGCACGTGCTCTTGTTTAAATTATGCCAACTCGGGTCGAGGACAAATGCAATGTTTTTGCCGTACTGCATATCCAGGATTCAATATTTCATTGAACGTAAATACACTGCTACTGGAGATATTTCGTCAATTCCATGCGTCTTGCACTCCACATTTCCTGCCAAATACTGCGCACCTGCTCCTGTTTACATTATGTCAACTCGGGTCGAGGACAACTGCAATGTTGTTGCAGTACAGCATATTCAGGATTCAATATTTCATTGAAAGGCTCTACACTGCTATTGGTGATATCTCGTCAATTCGAAGCGCGGTATACCGCACAGATGCTTCCAAATTGAGCGCAAATCAGCCACTTTGCGCTATGTCAACTCAGGCCCCTGACTAATTCATTCTAACTTTAGTTTTGCATATTTAGGCTTTTTTATTCAATTAAACGTATCCCCGGTGCTATTGGTGGTATGCCTACCATTCAATGCGCGCTATGCTCCACAGTTGCAACCAAACAGCGGACCTGCTCCTGTTTCCATTATGTCAACTCGGGTCGAGGGCAAATGGAATGTTGTTGCAGTACTGCATATCCAACATTCAATATTTCATTGAACGTAAATACACTGCTACTGGAGATATTTCGTCAATTCCATGCGTCTTGCACTCCACATTTCCTGCCAAATACTGCGCACCTGCTCCTGTTTACATTATGTCAACTCGGGTCGAGGACAAATGCAATGTTGTTGCAGTACAGCACAAACAGGATTCAATACTTCACTGAGCATATATACACTGCTCTTGGTGATATCCCGACAATCCGATGCGCGTGATACTCCACATTACCTGCCAGATACAGCGTACATGCTCCGCTTCACATTATGTCAACTCGTTTCGAGGACAAATGGAATGTTGCTGCAGTACAGCATATTCAGGATTCAACATTTCATTGAACGTACATACACTGCCATTGGTGATATCCCGACAATTCGATGCGCGTTGTGCTCCTCATTGGCTGCCAAATACTACGCAGATCAGCCGGTTTGCGCATTGTCAACTCTGCGTCCTGTCAAATACATTGTAATTGCAGTTCATTATATTAGGCTCAAATATGTATTTAAACGTATCTCCGCTGCTATTCGTGGTATGTCGACAAATCTATGCGCGTTATACTCCTCATTTGCCATCAAATACAGGGGACCTGCTCCTGTTCACATTATGTCAACTGGGGTCGAAGACAATTGCAATGTTGTAGTAGTACTGCATATTCAGGATTCAATATTTCATTGATCGTATATACACTGCTATTAGTGATATCCTGACAAATCTAAGCGCAATTGCAATGTTGTTGCAGTAAAGCGTATTCATGAATCAATATTTCATTGAACTGACCTACACTACTATTTGTGATATCTCGTCAATTCGATGCGCGGTATGCCGCACAGTTGCTACCAAATAGAGCGCAAATCAGCCACTCTGCGCTATGTAAACTCAGGTCCCTTCCTAATTCATTGCAATTGTATTTTTGCATATTTAGGCTTATGTATTCAATTAAACGTATCTCCGGTGCTATAGGTGGAATGCCCACAATTCGATGCGCGTTATGCTCCACAGCTGCCGCCAAACAGCGCACCAGCTCCTGTTTACATTATGTCTAATCTGGTCGAGGTCATATGCAATGTTGTTGCAGTACTGCATAATCAGGATTCAATATTACATTGAACGGATCTGCACTGCTATAGGTGATATCTCGACAATACGACGTGCCTCATACTCCACATTTGCTGCCAAATTCAGTGGACCTGCTGCTGTTTACATTATGTCAAGTCGGGGGTCGCGGACTAATCCAATGTTTTTGCAGTACTGCACATTTAGGCTTCAATATTCAATTGAAAGTATCTCAGTTTCGATTGGTGATATCTCCACAATTCAATGCGCGTTATACTCCAAATTTGCTGCCAAATACAGCGCATATCAACAGGTTTGCGCAATGTCAACTCTGTGTCCTGTCGAATCCGGCATAATTACTGTTTTGGAGATTCTGCCGGAGATATTCAATTGAACGTATCTCCGTTTGCATTGGAGATAGGTCAACAATTCGATGCGCGCAATAATCTACATATGCTGCCATATACAGCGTACGTCAACCGGTTTGCGCAATGTCAACTCTGTGTCCTGTCAAATCCAATGTTACTTTTGTTGAACATATTTAGGCCTAAGTATTCAATTAAACGTATCCGCTGCTATTGGTGTTATGTCGACAATTCGGTGCGCGCGGTACTCCACATTTTCCGCCAAATGCAGCTGACCTGCTCCTCTTTACATTATGTCAACTCGGGTCGAGGTTAAATGCAATGTTACTGCAGTACTGCATATCCAGGATTCAATACTCCATTGAACGTATCTACACTGCTATTGGTGATATCTCGAAATTTCGACCCGTGTTATACGCCACATTTGCTGCCAAATACTGCGCACATCAGCCGGTTTGCGCTATGTCAACTCAGGCCCTGTCATATCCAGCGTAATTGGCGTTTTGGAGATTCTGCCGGGAATATTCAATTGAACGTATCTCGGTTTCTCATGGAGATATGTCGACAATTCGATGCGCGTACTACTCCACATAAGCAGTCAAATACAGCGCACGTCATTCGGTTTGCGGTATGGCAGCTCTGGGCCCTGTCAAATACAGCGTTGCTGCAGTTTTGCAGATTCTGTCTTAAATATTATATTGAGCGTATCTCATTGTTTATTCCTGTTATCTCGACAATTCGATGAGCGTGTTGAGTAGATGATACATTTACACTGTACATGTGAATGTGTGTGTAAGCGTGAGAGGGCGCCCAGGTCTTAGTTGAGACAAGAGACAGTTGCCGGATGTTAGAAGCTTCAGGAAGAGTCGGTCAACAACAAGCGTGCGTGTAAGAAGGTTATCGAGGTCTACAGAGTGCAACATATATGTGTAGCTATTGTGTATAAAATAAAATAAACTATTTGTATTTCCGAATCCTTTCATTACCTTAACATGGTAGCAGAGCGTGGTTACTAGTTTTGCAAGCTATTGAGTGCGTGGTTACGATCTTGCGAGTGAGTTTAGTAAGGGAAGAAACTGTCAGAGGATAAAAAGAAAAAAAATACTTCAAGCACGCAGGAATGCTTAAGTACAGGAAAAAAAATCAATTAAAATGGAGAGATCGGAAATCATGATACCTGTATTCGATGGTCAGGATTATGGAATGTGGAAGCAAAGAACACGATGTTTCTCAAGTATAAGGAATGCAAGGTTGTTACAACTAGAATTAAGACCGAAAGAGACAGTGAAGATTGGGACAAAAAGGATTTGAGGGCGATAAATATAATTTACAGTGCCATCACAAATAGACAATTGGGGTATGTTAGAGAAGAAAAAACGGCATATAATATAATAAAAAGGTTTGATGAAATGTACTTGATGTTGCGACACACAAACTAACTAACGACCAGTCAGGCACAACTGATCGGTTGGTATCGCGAACCTTGAACGTTATTTGCGCTCAAGGGTGAGGATTATAATAAGTGTAAAGAGCGAGATTTAGTTCACCTTATTTATTCCACTCAATACTCTGGTTACAACTGTCTTGATATGTACTGAATTCCTCTTACTACTATGAATACACTGAACTTAAGTTACTGATTCTCCTGTTCACTGACTGACGACTGGTAGGTGTTGACTCTTAGAAGACTGGCGCAAGAGTCCCTGATTAACCTCTTCCCTGACTGAAGACTGGTAGGTGTTGACTCTTCGAAGACTGGCGCAAGAGTGATTCTTGGGGATGTTGCTGTCGTAGCGGAAGATTCGTGGTGGGGGTGTCCCAAGTCTGTTCCTAATTGCTCATTGGGTAAAGACATATGTTTTGGAATGGGCTGGCTGCCTGCGCAGGTGACCTTACCCTTGGGGAAAACCCGCGTGTTCGGTCTTCCTGAGGTGTAGCATAAACAATAAAGAGATTTCGTGTTTTATGTGTCTTTTCCGTGAGGTCCTAAAGTACCTTGACTGTACGATAGGTCCACTGTATATGAGGGGTCCGCATTAGGGTACCCTTAACGGTCGTCCTGCCCGCGGGTCGTATGGTCCCTTAAACCGCCGCGGCAATTACCAGACGGCCACTCCAAATCTCGAACACTTGAAAGAGTCGACGGCACTGCAGATCGTATGCAGAAGGAGATTGGAAAACATAAGACTGGAGAACTACAGTGAATCAGAGTCATTTTTTTGTGCGTTTTAAAAATTAATAAACGAATTAAAAGGTGCCGGCGCACAAGTGAGTGGGGGGAAAAGCTAAATTACATGCTGAATACGTTACCCAAAGAATACAGCTACATAGCGGACCTAATTCTTTGTAATTGCTGTTTTGCATACTTAGGCTTCAGTATTCAATTAAACTAATCCCCGCTGTTATTGATAGAATGTCAACAATTGGACGCGCGTTATACTCCTCATTTGCCGCCAAATACAGCGGACCTGCTCCTGTTTACATTATGTCAACTCCTGTCGAGGTCAAATCCAATGTTTTTGCAGTACTGCATATTCAGGCTTCAATATTCATTTGAACGTATCGCCGTTTCCCTTGGAGATATGTCGACAATTTGATGCGCTTTCTACTCCACATTTGCTGCGAAATACAGCGCACATCAACCGATTTGCACAATGCCAACTGTGTATCCTGTCAAATCCATTGTAGTTGCAGTAAAGCATATTTAGGCTGAAGTATTCAATCAAACGTATCTCTACTGCTATTGGGGGTATGTTGATAATTCTATGCGCCTTCTACTCCACATCTTCTGCCAACTACAGCGCGCGTCAGCCGGATTTCACTATGTCAACCCTGGTCCCTGCCAAATCACTTGAAGTTGCAGTTTTGCATATTTAGGCTGCATTTTTCAATTAAACGTATCTCCGCAGCTATTGATGGCATGTCGAAAATTCGATGTGCGTTATACATCCCATTAGCTGAGAAAAACAGCGCCCTTCGGCCGGTTTGCGCTATGCTAACTCTGTGCTCTGTCAAATATAGCGTTACTGTAGTTTTGGAAATTCTGCCAGAAATATTCAATTGCGCTGATCTCAGATTTTATTCCAGATGTCTCAACAATTCTATGCGCGTCCCACTCCACATATGCTGCCAAATACAGCGCGCGTCATTCAATTCGATGCGCGTTCTACTCCACACTTGCTCTCGCATATAGCGCACCTGCTCCTGTTTAAATTATATCAACTCGGGTCATGGTCAAATCCAATGTTATTGCTGTACTGCATATTCAGGATTCAATATTCCCTTAATTGTTTATACACTGCTATTGGTGAAATCTCGACAATTCGACGTGCGTTACTCCACATATGCAGCCAAATTCAGCGCACGTCATTCGGTTTGCCCTATGTCAACTCTGGGCCCTGTCAAGTGCAGCGTAATTGCAATTTTGCAGAATCTGTGTTAAATACTCAATTAAAGTATCCGCACTGTTATTGGTGATATCTAGACAAGTGGTTGAGCGCTAAACTCCTCATTCGCTGCGAAATTTAGCGGAGCCGCTCCAGTCTACATCATGTCAAATCGTGTCGAGTTCAAATCCAATGTTATTGCAGTACTGTATTTTCAGTCTTCAATATTCAATTGAACGTTGCTTCGTTTCGATTGGAGATACGAAGAAAATTCGATGCGCGTTCTACTACACAGATGCTGCCAAATACAGCGCAGATCAACCGGTTTACTCAATGTCAACTCTGTGTCCTGTCAAATCCAGCGTAATTGCCGTTTTAAAATATTCTACCGGAAATATTCAATTAAACGTGTCTCCGCCGCTATTGGTGGTATGTCGACAATTCGAAGCGCTTTACACGCCACATTTGCTGCCAAATACAGCGCACCTGCTCCTGTTTACATTATGTCAACTCGGGTCGAGGTCAAATCCAATGTTATTCCTATGCTGCTTATCCAGGCTTCAATTATCAATTGAACGAATCTGTACTACTATTGGTGATATGTCGACAATTCGATGCGCGCTACCCCGCACATTTGCTGCAAGAAATAGCGCACAGCAACCAGTTTGCGCAATGTCAACTCTGTGCCCTATCAAATACAGCGTTATTCCTGTTTTGCATATTCAGATTTAAATATTCATTTGAGCGTATTCCAGTTTCTGTTCCAGACATCTCAATAGTTCGATACGCGTTGAACTCCACATTTCCTACCAAATACAGCGCACCTGCTCCTGTTTACATTATGTCAACTGGGGTCGAAGACAAATGCAATGTTCTTGTAGTACTGCATACTCAGGATTCACTACTTCATTGAACGGATCTACACTGCTATTGGTGATATCTCGTCAATTGGATGAGCGGTATACCGCACACTTGTTGAAAAATAGAGCGCAAATCAGCCACTGTGCGCTATGTCAACTCAGGTCCCTGCCTAATTCATTGTAATTGTAGTTTTGCATATTCAGGCTTAAGTATTCAATTAAACGTATCTCCGGTGCTATTGGTGGTATGCCTACAATTCGTTGCGCGTGATACTCCACATTCCCTGCCAAATACAGCGCACCTGCTCCTGTTTACATTATGTCAACTCGGATCGAGGACAAATGCCATGTTGTTGCAGTACAGCATATACAGGATTCAATATTTCATTGAACGTATATACACTGCCATGGTGATATCCCGACAATTCGATGAGCATGATACTCCACATTTCCTGCCAAATACAGCGCACCTGCTCCTGTTTACATTATGTCAACTCGGATGGAGGACAAATGCAATGTTGCTGCAGTACAGCATATTCAGGATTCAATATTTCATTGAACGTATATACACTGCTATTCGTGATATCCCGACAATTCGAAGCGCGTTGTACTCCACATTCTCTGGCAAATACAGCGCACCTGCTCCTGTTTACATTATGTCAACTCGGGTCAAGGACAAATGCAATGTTTTTGCAGTACAGCACATTCAGGATTCAATATTTCATTGAATGTATTACACTGCTATACGTTATATCCCGACAATTCGAAGCGCGTTGTACTCCACATTCCCTGGCAAATACAGCGCACCTGCTCCTGTTTACATTATGTCAACTCGGGTCAAGGACAAATGCAATGTTTTTGCAGTACAGCACATTCCGGATTCAATATTTCATTGAACGGATATACACTGCTATTGGTGATATCCCGACAATTCGATCCGCGTTATACTCCTCATTCGCTGCCAAATGCAACGCACATCAGCCGGTTTGCGCATTGTCAACTCTGTGTCCAGTCAAATACATTGTAATTGCATTTTATCATATTATGCACAAGTATTTATTTAAACGTATCTCCGCTGCTATTCCTGGTATGTCGACAAATCTATGCGCGTTATACTCCTCATTTGCCGCCAAACAGCGCACCTGCTCCTGTTTGCATTATGTCAACTCGGGTCGAGGACAAATGCAATGTTGCTGCATGTACTGCATATTCAGGATTCAATATTTCATTGAACGTGAATACACTGTTATTGGTGACAACCCGACATCTCGATGCGCGTGATACTCCACATTGCCTGCCAAATACAGCGCACCTGCTCCTGTTTACATTATGTCAACTGGGGTCGAAGACAATTGCAATGTTGTTGCAGTACACCATATTCAGGATTCAATATTTCATTGAACGTACATATCCTGCTATTGGTGATATCCCGACAATTCGATGCGCGTTATACTCTTCATTCGCTGCAGAATACTACGTACATCAGCCGGTTGGCGCATTGTCAACTCTGTGTCCTGTCAAATACATTGTAATTGCAGTTCATTATATTAGGCTCAAATATTTATTTAAACGTATCTCCGCTGCTATTCGTGGTATGTCGACAAATCTATGCGCGTTATTCTCCTCATTTGCCGCCAAATACAGGGGACCTGCTCCTGTTCACATTATGTCTACTGGGGTCGTAGAAAATTGCAATGTTGTTGCAGTACACCATATTCAGGATTCAATATTTCATTGATCGTATATACACTGCCATTAGTGATATCCTGACAATTCGATTCGCGTTATACTCCTCATTCGCGGCAGAACACTACGCAGATCAGCCGGTTTGCTCATTGTCAACTCTGTGTCCTGTCAAATACAATGTAATTGCAGATTATCATGTTAGGCTCAAGTATTTATTTAAACGTATCTCCGCTGCTATTCTTGGTATGTCGACAAATCTATGCGCGTTATACTCCTCATTTGCCGCCAAATACAGGGGACCTGCTCCTGTTCACATTATGTCAACTGGGGTCGAAGGCAAATGCAATGTTGTTGTAGTACTGCATATTCAGGATTCAATATTTCATTGAACGGATCTACACTGCTAATGGTGATATTTCGTCAATTCCATGCGTCTTGTACTCCACATTTCCTGGCAAATACTGCGCACCTGCTCCTGTTTACATTATGTCAACTCGGGTCGAGGACAAATGCAATGTTGCTGAAGTACAGCATATTCAGGATTCAACATTTCATTGAACGTATATACACTGCTATTCGTGATATCCCGACAATTCGATGCGTGTTATACTCCTCAGTCGCTGCCAAATACTACGCACATCAGCCGGTTTGCGCATTGTCAACTCTGTGTCCTTTCAAAAACATTGTAATTGCACTTTATCATACTAGGCTCAACTATTTATTTAAACGTATCTCCGCTTCTATTCGTGGTATGTCGACAAATCTATGCGCGTTATACTACTCATTTGCCACCAAATACAGCGCACCTGCTCTTGTTTACATTGTGTCAACTTTGTTCGAGGACAAATGCAGTGTTTTTGCAGGACAGCATATAATGGATTCAATACTTCATTGAACGTATATACACTGCTATTGGTGATATCCCGACAAATCGATGCGCGTGGCACTCCACATTTCCTGCCAAATAGAGCACACCTGCTCCTGTTTACATTATGTCAACTCGGGTCGAGGACAAATGCAATGTTTTTGCAGTACTGCATATCCAGGATACAATACTACATTGAACGTATCTACACTGCTACTGGAGATATTTCGTCTATTCCATGCGCCTTGTACTCCACATTTCCTGCCAAATAACGCACCTGCTCCTGTCTACATTATGTCAACTGAGGTCGGGGAAAATTGCAATGTTGTTGCAGTACAGCATATTCAGGATTCAATATTTCATTGAACGTATATACACTGTTATTCGTGATATCCCGACAATTCGATGCGCGTTATACTCCTCATTCGCTGCAAAATACTACGCACATCAGCCGGTTTGCGCATTGTCAACTCTGTGTCCTGTCAAATACATTGTAATTGCAGTTTATCATATTAGGCACAAGTATTTATTTAAACGAATCTCCGCTGCTATTCGTGGTATGTCGACAAATCTATGCGCGTAATACTCCTCATTTGCCGCCAAATACAGCGCCCCTGCTCCTGTTTGCATTATGTCAACTGGGGTCGAAGACAAATGTAATGTACTTGTAGTACTGCATACTCAGGATTCAATACTTCATTGAATGTATCTACACTGCTACTGGTGATATCACGACAATTCGATACGCGTGATACTCCACTTTCCCTGCCAAATACAGCGCACCTGCTCCTGTTTACATTATGTCAACTCGGGTCGAGGACAACTGCAATGTTGTTGCAGTACAGCATATTCAGGATTCAATATTTCATTGAAAGGCTCTACACTGCTATTGGTTAATTTCTCGTCAATTCGATGCGCGGTATACCGCACAGATGCTGCCAAATTGAGCGCAAATCAGCCACTTTGCGCTATGTCAACTCAGGACCCTGACTAATTCATTGTAACTGTAGTTTTGCATATTTAGGCTTTTTTATTCAATTAAACATATCCCCGGTGCTATTGGTGGTATGCCTACCATTCAATGCGCGCTATGCTCAACAGTTGCAACCAAACAGCGGACCTGCTCCTGTTTACATTATGTCAACTGGGATCGAGGGCAAATGGAATGTTGTTGCAGTACTGCATATCCAGCATTCAATATTTCATTGAACGTATATACACTGCCATGGTGATATCCCGACAATTCGATGCGCATGATACTCCACATTTCCTGCCAAATACAGCGTACCTGCTCCTCTTCACATTATGTCAACTCGGGTCGAGGACAAATGCAATGCTGCTGCAGTACAGCATATTCAGGATTCAACATTTCATTGAACGTATATACACTGCTAATGGTGATATCCCGACAAATCGATGCGCGTCATACTCCACATTTCCAGCCAAATACGGCGCATCTGCTCCTGTTTACATTATATCAACTGCTGTCGAAGACAAAGGCAATGTTCTTGTAGTACTGCATACTCAGGATTCAATACTTCATTGAACGTATCTGCACTACTATTGGAGATATTTCGTCAATTCCATGAGTGTGACACTCCACAGCTGCCGCCAAACAGCGGGCCAGCTCTTGTTTACATTGTGTCAACTGATTTCGAGGACAACTGCAATGTTGTTGCAGTACAGCATAATCAGGATTCAATATTTCATTGAACGTATATACACTGCTATTCGTGATATCCCGACAATTCGATACGCGTTATACTCCTCATTCGCTGCCAAATGCTACGCAGATCGGCCGGATTGCGCATTGTCAACTCTGTGTCCTGTCAAATACATTGTAGTTGCAGTTTATCATATTTGGCTCAAGTATTTATTTAATCGTGTCTCTGCTGCTATTTGTGGTATGTCCACAAATCCATGCGCGTTATACTCCTCATATGCCGCCAAATACAGCGCACCTGCTCTTGTTTACATTGTGTCAACTGTGGTCTAGGACAAATGCATTGTTTTTGCAGTACAGCACATACGGGATTCAGTACTTCATTCAACGTATATACATTGCTATTGGCGATATCACGACACATCGATGCGCGTGATACTCCACATTCCCTGCCAAATACAGCGCACCTGCTCCTGTTTACATTATGTCAACTCGGGTCGAGGACAAATGCAATGTTGTTGCAGTACTGCATATCCAGCATTCTATATTTCATTGAACGTATCTACACTGCTACTGGAGATATTTCGTCAATTCCATGCGTCCTGCACTCCACATTTCCTGCCAAATACTGCGCACCTGCTCCTGTTTACATTATGTCAACTCGGGTCAAGGACAAATGCAATGTTGCTGCAGTACAGCATATTCAGGATTCAATATTTCATTGAACGTATATACTATGCTATTCGTGATATCCCGACAATTCGAAGCGCGTTGTACTCCACATTCCCTGGAAAATACAGCGCACCTGCTCCTGTTTACATTATGTCAACTCGGGTCAAGGACAAATGCAATGTTTTTGCAGAACAGCACATTCAGGATTCAATATTTCATTGAATGAATATACACTGCTATTCGTGATATCCCGACAATTCGAAGCGCGTTGTACTCCACATTCCCTGGCAAATACAACGCACCTGCTCCTGTTTACATTATGTCAACTCGGCTCAAGGACAAATGCAATGTTTTTGCACTACAGCCTATACAGGATTCATATTTCATTGAACGTATATACACTGCCATGGTGATATCCCGACAATTCGATGCGCATGATACTCCATATTTCCTGCCAAATACAGCGTACCTGTTCCTGTTTACGTTATGTCTCATCTGGTCGAGGTCATATGCAATGTTGTTGCAGTACTGCATAATCAGGATTCAATATTACATTGAACGGATCGGCACTGCTATAGGTGATATCTCGACAATTCGACGTGCCTCATACTCCACATTTGCTGCCAAATACAGTGGACCTGCTGCTGTTTACATTATGTCAAGTCGGAGGTCGCGGATGAATCCAATGTTTTTGCAGTACTGCACATTTAGGCTTCAATATTCAATTGAAAGTATCTCCGTTTCCATTGAAGATTTGTCGACCATTCGATGCGCGTTATACCCCACAATTGCTGCCAAATACAGTGCACATTAACCGGCTTGCGCAATGTTAAATTTGTCTCCTGTCAAATCCAGCGTAATTGCAGTTTATCATATTTTGGCTCAAGTATTTAATTAAACGTATCTGCGCTGCTGTTGGTGGTACGTCGACATTTCTATACGCGCACTGCTCCACATATGCTGCCAAATGCAGCGCACGTCATTCGGATTGCGTTATGTTAACTCTAGGTGCTGTCAAATACGGAGATATTGGTGCTTTGCAGATTCTATCTTAAATATTCAATTGAGAGTCTCTCAGTTTCCATTCCAGATATCTCGACAAATCGATTCGCGTTATACTCCACACTTGCTGCCAAATACACCGCGCATCAGCCGGTTTGCGCAATGTCAACTCTGTGTCCTGTCAAATCCATTGTAGTTACAGTTTAGCATATTTAGGCTGAAGTATTCAATTAAACGTATCCGCTGCTATTGGTGTTATGTCGACAATTCGGTGCGCGCGGTACTCCACACGTGCCGCCAAATGCAGCTGACCTGCTCCTCTTTACATTATGTCAACTCGGGTCGAGGTTAAATGCAATGTTACTGCAGTACTGCATATCCAGGATTCAATACTCCATTGAACGTATCTACACTGTTATTGGTGATATCTCGACATTTCGACCCGTGTTATACGCCACATTTGCTGCCAAATACTGCGCACATCAGCCGGTTTGCGCTATGTCAACTCAGGCCCTGTCATATCCAGCGTAATTGGCGTTTTGGAGATTCTGCCGGGAATATTCAATTGAACGTATCTCGGTTTCTCATGGAGATATGTCGACAATTCGATGCGCGTACTACTCCACATAAGCAGTCAAATACAGCGCACGTCATTCGGTTTGCGGTATGGCAACTCTGGGCCCTGTCAAATACAGCGCACGTCATTCGGTTTGCGGTATGGCAACTCTGGGCCCTGTCAAATACAGCGTTGCTGCAGTTTTGCAGATTCTGTCTTAAATATTATATTGAGCGTATCTCATTGTTTATTCCTGTTATCTCGACAATTCGATGAGCGTGTTGAGTAGATGATACATTTACACTGTACATGTGAATGTGTGTGTAAGCGTGAGAGGGCGCCCAGGTCTTAGTTGAGACAAGAGACAGTTGCCGGATGTTAGAAGCTTCAGGAAGAGTCGGTCAACAACAAGCGTGCGTGTAAGAAGGTTATCGAGGTCTACAGAATGCAACATATATGTGTAGCTATTGTGTATAAAATAAAATAAACTATTTGTATTTCCGAATCCTTTCATTACCTTAACATGGTAGCAGAGCGTGGTTACTAGTTTTGCAAGCTATTGAGTTCGTGGTTACGATCTTGCGAGTGAGTTTAGTAAGGGAAGAAACCGTCAGAGGATAAAAAGAAAAAAATACTTCAAGCACGTAGGAATGCTTAAGTACAGGAAAAAAAACCAATTAAAATTGGTCGAAGACAAATGTAATGTTCTTGTAGTACTGCATACTCAGGATTCAATACATCATTGAACGTATATACACTGCTATTCGTTATATCCCGACAATTCGAAACGCGTTATACTCCGCATTCGCTGCCAAATACTACGCACATCAGCGAGTTTGCTCATTGTCAACTCTGTGTCCTGCCAAATACATTGTAATTGCAGTTTCTCATATTAGGCTCAAGTATTTATTTAAACGTATCTCCGCTGCCATTCGTGGTATGTCGACAAATCTATGCGCGTTATACTCCTCATTTGCCGCCAAATACAGCGCCCCTGCTCCTGTTTGCATTATGTCAACTCGGGACGAGGACTAATGGAATGTTGTTGTAGTACTGCATATACAGGATTCAAAACTTCATTAAATGTATCTACACTGCTATTGGTGATATCACAACAATTCGATGCGCGTGATACTCCACATTCCCTGGCAAATACAACGCACCTGCTCCTGTTTACATTATGTCAACTCGGCTCAAGGACAAATGCAATGTTTTTGCACTACAGCCTATACAGGATTCATATTTCATTGAACGTATATACACTGCCATGGTGATATCCCGACAATTCGATGCGCATGATACTCCACATTTCCTTCCAAATACAGCGCACCTGCTCCTGTTTACATTATGTCATTCGGGTCGAGGACAAATGCATTGTTTTTGCAGTACAGCATATACTGGATTCAATATTTCATTGAATGTATCTACACTGCTACTGGAGATATTTCGCCAATTCGATGCGCGCTATACCGCACAGTTGCTGCCAAATAGAGCGCAAATCAGCCACTTTGCGCTATGTCAACTCAGGTCCCTGCCTAATTCATTGTAATTGTAGTTTTGCATACTTAGGCTTATGTATTCAATTAAACGTATCTCCGGTGCTATTGGTGGTATGCCTACAGTTCTATGCGCGTTATGCTCCACAGTTGCCGCCAAACAGCAGACCTGCTCCTGTTTACATTATGTCAACTCGGATCGAGGACAAATGCAATGTTGTTGCAGTACAGCATATACAGGATTCAATACTTCATTGAACGTAAATACACTGCTATTGGAGATATCCCGACAATTCGATGCGCATGATACTCCACATTTCCTGCCATATCAGCGCACCTGCTCCTGTTTACATTATGTCATTCGGGTCGAAGACAAATGCATTGTTTTTGCAGCACATCATATACCGGATTATATACTTCATTGAACGTAAATACACTGCTATTGGTGATATCCCGACAATTCCATGCGCGAGATACTCCACATTCCCTGCCAAATACAGCGCACCTGCTCCTGTTTACATTATATCAACTGCTGTCGAAGACAAAGGCAATGTTCTTGTAGTACTGCATACTCAGGATTCAATACTTCATTGAACGTATCTACACTACTATTGGAGATATTTCGTCAACTCCATGAGCGTTATACTCCACAGCTGCCGCCAAACAGCGGGCCAGCTCTTGTTTACATTGTGTCAACTGTTTTCGAGGACAACTGCATTATTGTTGCAGTACAGCATAATCAGGATTCAATATTTCATTGAACGTATATACACTGCTATTCGTGATATCCCGACAATTCGATGCGCGTGATACTCCACATTCCCTGCCAAATACAGCGCACCTGCTCCTGTTTACATTATGTCAACTCGGGAGGAGGACAAATGCCATGTTTTTGTAGTACTGCATATTCAGGATTCAATACTTCATTGAATGTATCTGCACTGCTATTGGAGATGTCACGACAATTCGATGCGCGTGATACTCAACATCCCCCCCCCCCAAATGCAGCGTACCTGTTCCCGTTTACATTATGTCAACTGGGGTCGAGGACAATTGCAATGTTGTTGCAGTACAGCATATTCAGGTATCTGTATTTCATTGAACGTATATACACTGCGACTGGAGATATTTCGTCAACTCCATGCGTTTTGTTCTCCACATATCCTGCCGAATACAGCACTCCTGCTCCTGTTTACATTATGTCAACTCGGGTCGAGGACAAATGCAATGTTTTTGTAGAACAGCATATTCAGCGTTCAATATTTCATTCAACGTAAATACACTGCTATTGGTGATATCCCGACAATTCGATGCGCGTGATACTCCACATTCGATGCCAAATACAGCGCACCTGCTCCTGTTTACATTATGTCAACTCGGGTCGAGGACAATTGCAATGTTGTTGCAGTACTGCATGTTCAGGATTCAATATTTCATTGATCGTAAATTCACCGCTTTTGGTGAAATCCCCACAATCCGATGCGCGTGATACTCCACATTCCCTGCCAAATACAGCGCACCTGCTCCTGTTTACATTATGTCAACTCGGGTCGAGGACAAATGCCATGTTTTTGTAGTACTGCATATTCAGGATTCAATACTTCATTGAATGTATCTGCACTGCTATTGGTGATGTCACGACAATTCGATGCGCGTGATACTCAACATCCCCCCCCCCAAATACAGCGTACCTGTTCCCGTTTACATTATGTCAACTGGGGTCGAGGACAATTGCAATGTTGTTGCAGTACAGCATATTCAGGTATCATTATTTCATTGAATTGATCTACACTGCTATTGGTGATATCTCGTCAATTCGATGCGCGGTGTACCACACAGCTGCTGCCAAATAGAGCGCAAATCAGCCACGTGGCGCTATGTCAACTCAGGTCGCTGCCTAATTCATTGTAATTGTAGTTTTGCATATTTAGGCTTATGTATTCAATTAATCGTATCTCCGGTGCTATTGGTGGTATGCCTACAATTCGATGCGCGATGTACTCCACAGTTGCCGCTAAACAGCGGACCTGCTCCTGTTTACATTATGTCCACTCGGTTCGAGGACTAATGGAATGTTGTTGCAGTACTGCATATTCAGGATTCAATGCTTCATTGAACGGATCTACACTGCTATTGGTGATATCCCGACAACTCGATGCGCGTTGTACTCCTCATTTGCTGCCAAATACTACGCACATCTGCCGGTTTACGCATTGTCAACTCTGTATCCTGTCAAATACATTGTACTTGTAGTTTATCATATTAGGCTCAAACCTTTATTTAAACGTATCTCCGCTGCTATTCGTGGTATGTCGACAAATCTATGCGCGTTACACTCCTCATTTTCCGCCAAATACAGCGGACCTGCTCCTGTTTACATTATGTCATCTCGGGTCGAGGACAAATGCAATGTTCCTGCAGTACAGCATATTCAGGATTCAATGTTTCATTGAACGTATATACACTGCTATTCGTGATATCCCGACAATTCGATGCGTGTGATACTCCACATTCCCTGCCAAATACAGCGCACCTGCACCTGTTTACATTATGTCAACTCGGGTCGAGGAAAATGCAATGTTTTTGCAGTACAGCACATTCAGGATTCAATATTTCATTGAAGGTATATACACTGCGACTGGAGATATTTCGTCAACTCCATGCGTTTTGTTCTCCACATTTCCTGCCGAATACAGCACTCCTGCTCCTGTTTACATTACGTCAACTCGGGTCGAGGACAAATGCAATGTTTTTGTAGAACAGCATATTCAGCGTTCAATATTTCATTCAACGTAAATACACTGCTATTGGTGATATCCCGACAATTCGATGCGTGTGATACTCCACATTCGATGCCAAATACTACGCACATCAGCCGGTTTGCGCATTATCAACTCTGTGTCCTGTCAAATACTAATGTAATCGCAGTTTATCATATTAGGCTCAAGTATTTATTTAAACGTATCTCCGCTGCTATTCGTGGTATGTCGACAAATTTATGCGCGTTATACTTCTCACTTGCCGCCAAATACAGCGGATCTGTTCGTGTTTACATTATGTCAACTGGGGTCGAGGACAATTGCATTGTTGTTGTAGTACTGCATATTCAGGATTCAATACTTCATTGAACGGATCCAGACTGCTATTAGTGATATCCCGACAACTCGATGCGCGTTGTACTCCTCATTTGCTGCCAAATACAGCGCACATCAGCCGGTTTGCGCATTATCAACTCTGTGTCCTGTCAAATACTAATGTAATCGCAGTTTATCATATTAGGCTCAAGTATTTATTTAAACGTATCTCCGCTGCTATTCGTGGTATGTCGACAAATTTATGCGCGTTATACTTCTCACTTGCCGCCAAATACAGCGGATCTGTTCGTGTTTACATTATGTCAACTGGGGTCGAGGACAATTGCATTGTTTTTGCAGTACAGCATATACCGGATTCAATACTTCATTGAACGCATCTACACTGCTATTGGTGATATCGCGACAATTCGATGCGCATGATACTCCACAGATCCTGCCAAATACAGCGCACCTGCTACTGTTTACATTATGTCAACTCGGGTCGAGGACAAATGCCATGTTTTTGTATTACTGCATATTCAGGATTCAATACTTCATTGAATGTATCTGTACTGCTATTGGTGATATCACGACAATTCGATGCGCGTGATACTCAACATTCCCCGCCAAATACAGCGGACCTGTTCCCGTTTACATTATGTCAACTGGGGTCGAGGACAATTGCAATGTTGTTGCAGTACAGCATATTCAGTATTCAATTTTTCATTGAACGGATCTACACTGCTATTGGTGATATCTCGTCAATTCGATGCGCGGTGTACCACACAGTTGCTGCCAAATAGAGCGCCAATCAGCCACATTGCGCTATGTCAACTCAGGTCCCTGCCTAATTCATTGTAATGGTAGTTTTGCTTATTTAGGCTTATGTATTCAATTAAACTTATCTCCGCTGCTATTCGTGGTATGCCGACAAATCCGTGCGCGTGAGACTCCTCATTTGCCGCCAAATACACCGGACCAACTCCTGTTTACATTATGTCAACTGAGGTCGAGGACAATCGCAATGTTGTTGTAGTACTGCATATTCAGGATTCAATATTTCATTGAACGTATATACACTGCTATTCGTGATATCCCGACAATTCGATGCGCGTTGTGCTCCACAGTTGCCGCCAAACAGCGCACCTGCTCCTGTATACATTATGTCAACTCGGGTCGAGGACAAATGCTACGTTGTTGTACTACTGCATATTCAGGATTCAATTCTTCATTGAATGTATCTACACTGCTATTGGTGATATCACGACAATTCGATGCGCGTGATACCACACGTTCCCTGCCTAATACAGCGCACCTGCTCCTGTTTACATTATGTCAACTCGATTCCCGGACAAATGCCATGTTTTTGCAGTACAGCACATTCAGGATTCAATATTTCATTGAACGGATCTACACTGCTATTGGTGATATCTCGTCAATTCGATGCGCGGTATACCGCACACTTGCTGCCAAATAGAGCGCAAATCAGCCACTTTGCGCTATGTCAACTCTGCTCCCTGCCCAATTCATTGTAATTGTGGTTTAGCATATTTAGGCCTAAGTATTCAATTAAACGGATCTCCGGTGCTATTGGTGGTATGCCTACAATTCGATGCGCGTTATGCTCTACAGTTGCCGCCAAATACAGCATACCTGCCCCTGTTTACTTTATATCAACTTGGGTTGAGGACAAATGCAACGTTTTTGTAGTACTGCATACTCAGGATTCAATACTTCATTGCATGTATCTACAATGCTACTGGTGATATCACTACAATTCGATACGCGTGGTACTCCACATTTCCTGCCAAATACAGCGCACCTGCGCCTGTTTACACTATGTCAACTTGGGTCGAGGACAAATGCAACGTTGTTGTAGTACTGCTTATTCAGGATTCAATACTTCATTGAATGTATCTACACTGCTATTGGTGATATCACGACAATCCGATGCGCGTGATACTCCGCATTCCCTGCCAAATACAGCGCACCTGCTCCTGTTTACATTATGTCAACTCGGGTCGAGGACAAATGCTACGTTGTTGTAGTACTGCATATTCAGGATTCAATACTTCATTGAATGTATCTACACTGCTATTGGTGATATCACGACAATTCGATGCTCGTGATACTCCACATTCCCTGCCAAATACAGCGCACCTGCTCCTGTTTACGTTATGTCAACTCGGGTCGGGGACAAATGCATTGTTTTTGCAGTATAGCACATACAGGATTCAATACTTCACAGAACATATATACACTGCTATTGGTGATATCCCGACAATTCCATGCGCGTGATACTCCACATTACCTGCCAAATACAGCGCACCTGCTCCTGTTTACATTATGTCAACTGGGGTCGAAGACAATTGCAATGTTGTTGCAGTACACCACATTCAGGATTCCGTATTTCATTGAACGTACATATCCTGCAATTTGTGATATCCCGACAATTCGATGCGCGTTATACTCCTCATTCGCTGCAGAATACTACGCACATCAGCCGGTTTGCGCATTGTCAACTCTGTGTCCTGTCAAATACATTGTAATTGCAGTTTATCATATTAGGCTCAAATTTTTATTTAAACGTATCTCCGCTGCTATTCGTGGTATGTCGACAAATCTATGCGCGTTATACTCCTCATTTTCCGCCAAATACAGCGGACCTGCTCCTGTTTATATTATGTCAACTGGTGTCGAAGACAAATGCAATGTTCTTGTAGTACTGCATACTCAGGATTCAATATTTCATTGAATGTATCTACACTGCTATTGGCGATATCACGACAATTCGATGCGCGTGATACTCCACATTCCCTGCCAAAGACAACGCACCTGCTCTTGTTTACATTATGTCAACTCGGGTCGGGGACAAATGCATTGTTTTTGCAGTATAGCACATACAGGATTCAATACTTCACTGAACATATATACACTGCTATTGGTGATATCCCGAGAATTCCATGCGCGTGATACTCCACATTACCTGCCAAATACAGCGCACCTGCTCCTGTTTACATTATGTCAACTCGGCTCGGGGACAAATGCAATGTTTTTGCAGTACTGCATATTCAGGATTCAATATTTCATTGACCGTATATACACTGCTATTGGTGATATCCCGACAATTCGATGCGCGTTATACTCCTCATTCGCTGCCAAATACAGTGCGCGTCATTCAATTCGATGCGCGTTCTACTCCACACTTGCTCTCGTATATAGCGCACCTGCTCCTGTTTAAATTATATCAACTCGGGTCATGGTCAAATCCAATGTTATTGCTGTACTGCATATTCAGGATTCAATATTCCCTTAATTGTTTATACACTGCTATTGGTGAAATCTCGACAACTCGACGTGCGTTACTCCACATATGCGGCCAAATTCAGCGCACGTCATTCGGTTTGCCCTATGTCAACTCTGGGCCCTGTCAAGTGCAGCGTAATTGCAATTTTGCAGAGTCTGTGTTAAATACTCAATTAAACGTATCCGCACTGTTATTGGTGATATCTAGACAAGTGGTCGAGCGTTAAATTCCTCATTCGCTGCGAAATTTAGCGGAGCTGCTCCAGTTTACAATATGTCAAATCGGGTCGAGGTCAAATCCAATGTTATTGCAGTACTGTATATTCAGCCTTCAATATTCAATTGAACGTTGCTTCGTTTCGATTGGAGATACGAAGAAAATTCGATGCGCGTTCTACTCCACAGATGCTGCCAAATACAGCGCACATCAACCGGTTTACTCAATGTCAACTCTGTGTCCTGTCAAATCCAGCGTAATTGCCGTTTTAAAATATTTGTAGAGGAGAGGTTATTCCGAAGTTATCCAAATATTGTATATAAAATTTATTTCCAACAAAGTTATTCGGTACCAATGTAGTCAGATATGTCGCAATAAATAATGTATTCTCGAGGAACTCGATGGATGCTCGAATTATCTATTATGTTGCTCCCAAAAACTAAACTCGATTCGAATCGCGTCTGATTATTTATACTGGTCGGGGGATAACCGGAAAATTTGAACTTAACCGTTTGACAGGTTAAAGTAGCGGTGACATTGTTTTTACTCGGAGTTCGTTGCTCATCATCATGTTTACGACCTAACGGTCTTACTGCTCCGAAGCAAAACAACAACAGGATTCGAACCGTCCTGTTCGCGTCCGCTACATTACCCCCCTTCCAGTGATAACGTTTATGTCAAATTTTAAAATATCCATCAAGTTCCTAATGTCGTCATTATATAAATATTATTATGTCGCAACATTCGACAGTCTAAAACGCCTAATTGAGACCTGCCTGGAACCGATCGGGAAAACGAACTCTGCGTCCGTACCTCGTAACATACCCATCCCGAGTATTTTCTTCCGGTGTACTATTGCTGTTTGCGCTGTCTTCAACATGCGCATCCGTTTGCCTCACCGGAATAAGTATGTTCCGAGATTCGGCAGTCTTTTCTTCGATATCGTCAGGGACCACGAACGCCGGTTTTAAACGGTCTATAGAAACCGTTGCGTCACGATCGTTTATTTTAATTACATAATTTTTGTCGCCCCTTTTTACCACCTTGTATGGTCCGTCAAACGGAGGCTGTAAAGGGCCTCCTATGGCGTCATGGCGTAAGAAAACGTACGGCGTCGTATTTAGTTCTTTAAAAACGAAAGCTTTTCTTTCGCCATGACTCTTAACCTCCTGTGGCCTGTACTTCCCCATCCGCTTTCTAAGCCGGTTCGCATACTCCGTGTTGGCCCGCACTTTTGTTTGTACAAAAAATTCTGCCGGCAGTCGAATATCAGTGCCGTAGGTCATTTCGGCAGCCGTTGCGTTTAAGTCCTCCTTTATCGCGGTTCGGATACCTAACAGTACGATTGGTAAAATCTGTACCCAGTTGCTCGTGCCGTGGCATTTTATCGCAGCTTTCAACTGCCTGTGTAGTCGCTCTACCATCCCATTGGACGCAGGATGGTAAGCCGTTGTGCGTATGTGTTTGGTGCCGAGCAACTGGCACATTTCTTCGAACAACCGCGATTCAAATTGGCGTCCTCGGTCGGTTGTGATCTTTAGAGGTACGCCGAAACGTGCTATCCAAGTATTAAGGAGGGCCTCGGCAACGGTTGCAGCCTCCATATCGGCCATGGGTATTGCTTCGGGCCAACGCGTGAAACGGTCGATACACGTTAGACAATATCGATACCCTTGTGAATAAGGCATAGCGATAATGTCTACGTGTATGTGTTCAAACCGGCCCGCTATTGTTTTGAAAGTTCCGACGGGTGAGGATACGTGCCTGGTGACTTTACAGCGTTGACAAGATATACATTGCCGCGTCCAATTTCGACAATCTTTGTTGATGGACGGCCAAACGAAACGCGATGTCACCAATTTCTGCGTAGCACGTATTCCAGGATGGGAAAGTCCATGCAACGACTGGAATACAGCGCGACGTAACTGCTCCGGTACAAAGGGTCGCGGGGTTTCGTACGTTAAATCACAAAATATTCCGACGTCGTGGTCAGGGAATCGTAATTTCTTTAATTTCAGCGCGCTAGAACCTGACTGCAAAATTTTCTTCAACTCTGGATCATCCGATTGCGCTGCTGCTAAAGTCTGATGATCCACGGATTTCCCGATCGCTTCTATACGTGATAAGGTATCCGCTACGGTATTGTTGATACCTTTGATATGGCGTATGTCGGTAGTAAATTGCCCGACATAATCGAGCTGTCGGAATTGTCTCGGCGAACATTTGTCCGGATTCTGTTCAAACGCGTATACTAATGGTTTATGGTCGGTATAAATCGCGAAATTTCTACCTTCGACAGCGTACCTAAATCGTTTTACCGCCGTGTACATCGCAAGTAGCTCACGATCGTATGCGCTGTACTTTCGTTGCGCGAGGGTTAGCGATTTAGTCATGAAACCTAACGGCTGCCAGTTATCGTTAACGCGTTGTTGTAGTACCGCTCCTATAGCAAAATCAGAAGCATCGACCACGAGGCTGACGGTCGCGCCTGGAATCGGATGCGCTAACATCGTCGCGTTAGCTAAGGCGCGCTTCGACTCGCGAAAGCTCTCGTCGGTTTGATCGGACCACTCGATAGACGCTTTGCACTTTTTGTGCCTTTCAATAAATCGTTGAGTGGCTGTAGTATTTGCGCGGCCCTTGGTATGAAACGTCGATAAAAATTAATCATACCAAGGTATCTCCGTAGTTCCTGTATCGTCGCAGGACGCGGTACTTTAACGATCGCTTCAACGCGTTCGGCCATAGGTTTTATGCCCTCCGCGGTAACGGTATATCCTAGGAATTGAATCTCGCGCACGCCGAATTCGCACTTCGCGAGATTTATAACAACCCCGTATTCGTCGAGGCGTTTGAACAAGATCCGCAAATGTTCGCGGTGTTGTTCCTCATTGTCGGACGCGATGAGGAAATCGTCAATATACGCGTAGACGAAATCGAGACCTCTCGTGATTTCGTCCACGAATCTTTGACACGTTTGGGCGGCGTTTCGAAGCCCAAACATCATACTAGTCGCTTCGAAGAGACCGAAAGGGGTAGTAATCGCTGTTTTCGGCACGTCTTCCGGCGCGATCGGAATTTGATGGTAAGCACGCACTAGATCGATTTTGGAAAATATGTGCTTACCATATAAGTTCTGCGCGAAATCCTCGATGTGTGGCGGCGTATACCTATCCGGAATCGTGCGGGCGTTCAACGCCCGGTAGTCGCCACACGGTCGTATTCCTCCGTCCTTCTTCGGTACAACGTGCAAGGGTGATGCCCACGGGCTTCTCGATGGGCGCATCACTCCTTGATCTATCATTATCTCGAATTCCGCCTTAGCCTGCTTGAGTCGATCGGGGGCTAGGCGGCGTGGTTTCGCGTGGACGGGGGCTCCGGGTGTCGTGCAGATATGATGCTGCACACTATGCTTCACAGAACTACGCCGAAAGACGGGTGGTCGCGTTAGCGCGGGAAATTCCGCTAACAATTTATGATACTGCGATTCCCCGTAGATGGTCCGGATGGATCCAATATCGGTTGTCGCTGCGAATCCTCTCGTGGACAACTGGGTGGTCTTGTCCAATAAACGTTTGTTCCGCGGGTCGACGAGTAACCCGTAGTGGCTTAAAAAATCGACGCCGATGATGGGCGTTTTTACGTCGGCTATTACGAAGCGCCACTTAAAATCTCGACGCAAAGCTAAGTCGAGGGACAAGGTGATAGTCCCATACGTCGCGATTCGGGTTCCATTCGCCGCGAATAACTCATATGCGCACTTACTCGCGTGCCCTCTTACTCTATTGCGCGGAAAAACGCAGGTGTCCGCACCTGTATCAATTAAATAAGCGACACCGGACTGCTGGTCTCTTATAAAAACGCGGCGGGTCGTCAAGCCGTCATCGCTCGCCGCATTTACGGACGGCTGGACTCGTTTCCCTGCTTCCATCGACAGGGAGATCTACATTTTCGCGCGCGCTCGCGATACAAATCGTGGTAGTAACACAGCCCGTTCCTAGAACTCGAACGGCGTCGTCGTCTCTTCGGCGAACGCGAACGGGGGCGCGCTCGAGGGCGGTCGGAAATGCTCATTGCCCTCAACCTCGAGTCCAATCGCAGAAGCACATCGCGTATTTCGCACATCGTTTTATCCGCCTGGTCAACCTGTGCCTCAGGCTTACTCACGGTTGCGATGGTACGCTCGTTCGGCTCGCTTCCGGAACAAACTTCCTCCACTCTGTCCGCGGCCTGGATGACCTTTTCCGGTATGGTGTCGTCAATAACCGCCAATACTCGCCGTATTCGCTCGGGAAGCCGGTTCTTCCACAGGTTAAAGACGAACTGCTCCGACGCAAAGGGGCTGGCCAGCTTCATCAGGTCGTGGTAAAACTGGGACGGCTTGCGATCGCCCATTACTTCTTTTTCCACGAGCCTCTTCACCCGTTCACCGTCGGATTCTGCCAGGCTTTGAATAAGCACCTCCTTTAAGCGGTCATACTGCTTGTCGCCGGCGGACTCTAAATGGACATGTTCCAAACGCTCCAGGTACTGTGGTTCAAGGCACCCGTACAGAATGAGGACCTTATCCACATCTCTTTCAATTCCTGCGGCCTCGAAGTGTTTCTCCAGTATGTAAAACCAGAAGGATATCTTCTGCGGGTTCAACGGAGGCGGGCGGATTGATTGCAGGGCCATACTTGGAACGTTCTGCTTCGACATCTTCAGATCACGTCGGGGTCACCAATGTAGAGGAGAGGTTATTCCGAAGTTATCCAAATATTGTATATAAAATTTATTTCCAACAAAGTTATTCGGTACCAATGTAGTCAGATATGTCGCAATAAATAATGTATTCTCGAGGAACTCGATGGATGCTCGAATTATCTATTATGTTGCTCCCAAAAACTAAACTCGATTCGAATCGCGTCTGATTATTTATACTGGTCGGGGGATAACCGGAAAATTTGAACTTAACCGTTTGACAGGTTAAAGTAGCGGTGACATTGTTTTTACTCGGAGTTCGTTGCTCATCATCATGTTTACGACCTAACGGTCTTACTGCTCCGAAGCAAAACAACAACAGGATTCGAACCGTCCTGTTCGCGTCCGCTACATATTCTACCGTTAATATTCAATTAAACGTGTCTCCGCCGCTATTGGTGGTATGTCGACAATTCGAAGCGCTTTACACACCACATTTCCTGCCAAATACAGCGCACATGCTCCCGTTTACATTTTGCCAACTCGGGTCGAGGTCAAATCCAATGTTATTGCTATGCTGCTTATCCAGGCTTCAATTATCAATTGAACGAATCTGTACTACTATTGGTGATATGTCGACAATTCGATGCGCGCTATCCCGCACATTTGCTGCAAGAAATAGAGCACAGCAACCAGTTTGCGCAATGTCAACTCTGTGTCCTATCAAATACAGCGTTATTCCTGTGTTGCATAGTCAGTTTTAAATATTCATTTGAGCGTATTCCAGTTTCTACTCCAGATATCTCGATAGCTCGATACGCGTTAAACTCCACATTTGCTGCCAAATAGAGCGCACTTGCAACTGTTTACATTAAGTAATCTCGGATCGAGGTAAAATCCAATGCTATTGCTGTACTGCATATTCAGGAATCAATATTCCATTGAAATTTTCTACACTGCTATTGGTGATATCCCGACAATTCGATGCGCGTTATACTCCTAATTCGATGCCAAATACTATGCACATCAGCCGGTTTGCGCATTATCAACTCTGTGTCCTGTCAAATACATTGCAATCGCAGTTTATCATATTAGGCTCAATTATTTATTTAAACGTATCTCCGCTGCTATTCGTGGTATGTCGACAAATCTATGCGCGTTATACTCCTCATTTGCCGCCAAATACGGGGGACCTGCTCCTGTTCACATTATGTCAACTGGGGTCGAAGACAAATGCAATATTGTTCAGGTACTGCATATTCAGGATTCAATATTTCATTGAACGGATCTACACTGCTAATGGTGATATCTCGTCAATTCGATGCGCGTGATACTCCACTGTTCCTGCCAAATACGGCGCACCTGCTCCTGTTTACATTATGTCAACTCGGGTCGAGGACAAATCCAATGATTTTGCAGTACAGGATATTCAGGATTCAATATTTCATTGATCGTATATACACTGCTGTTAGTGATATCTTGGCAAATCTATGCGCGCTATACTCCTCATTTGCCGCCAAATAAAGCGGACCTGCTCCTGTTAACATTAAGTCAACTGGGGTCGAGGACAATTGCAATGTTGTTGCAGTAAAGCATATTCAGGAATCAATATTTCATTGAAGAGACCTACACTGCTATTTGTGATATCTCGTCAATTCGATGCGCGGTATGCCGCACAGTTGCTACCAAATAGAGCGCAAATCAGCCACTTTGCGCTATGTAAACTCAGGTCCGTGCCGAATTCATTGCAATTGTATTTTTCCATATTTAGGCTTATGTATTCAATTAAACGTATCTCCGGTGCAATAGGTGGTATGCCTACAATTCGATGCGCGTTATGCTCCACAGCTGCCGCCAAACAGCGCACCTGCTCCTGTTTACATTATGTCAACTCGGGTCGGGGACGTATCCAATGTTTTTGCCGTTCAGGATATTCAGGATTCAATATTTCATTGATCGTATATACACTGCCATTAGTGATATCCTGACAATTCGATGGGCGTTGTACTCCTCATTGGCTGCCAAATACTACGCAGATCAGCCGGTTTGCGCATTGTCAACTCTGTGTCCTGTCAAATACATTGTAATTGCAGATTATCATGTTACGCTCAAGTATTTATTTAAACGTATCTCCGCTGCTATTAGTGGTATGTCGACAAATCTATGCGCGTCATACTCCTCATTTGCCGCCAAACAGCGCACCTGCTCCTGTTTACATTATGTCAACTCGGGTCGAGGACAATTGCAATGTTGCTGCAAGTACTGCATATTCAGGATTCAATATTTCATTGATCGTATATACACTGCCATTAGTGATATCCTGACAATTCGATGCGCGTTGTGCTCCTCATAGGCTGCCAAATACTACGCAGATCAGCCGGTTTGCGCATTGTCAACTCTGTGTCCTGTCAAATACATTGTAATTGCAGTTTATCATATTAGGTTCAGGTATTTATTAAAACGTATCTCCGCTGCTATTCGTGGTATCTCGACAAATCTATGCGCGTTATACTCCTCATTTGCCGCCAAATACAGCGCACCTGCTCCTGTTTACATTATATCAACTTGGGTCGAGGACAAATGCAACGTTTTTGAAGTACTGCATATTCTGGATTAAATACTTCATTGAACTTATATACACTGCTATTGGTGATATCCCGACAATTCGATGCGCGTGAAACTATGCATTTCCTGCCAAATACGGCACACCTGCTCCTGTTTACATTATGTCAACTCGGGTCAAGGAAAAATGCAATGTTTTTGGAGTACAGCACATTCGGGACACAATATTTCATTGAACTGATCTACACTGCTATTTGTGATATCTCGTCAATTCCGTGCGCGGTATACCTCAAAGTTGCTGCCAAATAGAGCGCAAATCTGCCACTTTGCGCTATGCCAACTCCGGTCCCTGCCTAATTCATTGTAATTGTAGTTTAGCATATTTAGGCCTAAGTATTCAATTGAACGGATCTCCAGTGCTATTGGTGGTATGCCTACAATTCGATGCGCGTTATGCTCCACAGTTGCCGCCAAATACAGCGCACCTGCTCCTGTTTACATTATGTCAACTCGGGCCGAGGACAAATCCAATGTTTTTGCAGTAGAGGATATTCAGGATTCAATATTTTATTGAACGTATATACACTGCTATTCGTGATATCCCGACAATTCGAAGCGCGTTATACTCCACATTCCCTGGCAAATACAGCGCACCTGCTCCTGTTTACATTATGTCAACTCGGGTCAAGGACAAATGCAATGTTTTTGCAGTACAGCACATTCAGGATTCAATATTTCATTTGACGGATCTACACTGCTATTGGTGATATCTCGTCAATTCGATGCGCGGTATACAGCACGCTTGCTGCCAGATAGAGCGCAAATCAGCCACTGTGCGCTATGTCAACTCAGGTCCCTGAGTAATTCATTGTAATTGTAGTTTTGCATATGCAGGCTTAAGTATTCAGTTAAACGTATCTCCGGTGCTATTGGTGGTATGCCTACAATTCGTTGCGCGTGATACTCCACATTCCCTGCCAAATACGGCACACCTGCTCCTGTTTACATTATCTCAATACGGATCGAGGGCAAATGCATTGTTTTTGCAGTACTGCATATACAGGATTAAATACTTCATTGAACGTATATACACTGCTATTGGTGATATCCCGACAATTCGACGCGCGTGATACTCCACCTTTCCTGCCAAATACAGCGCACCTGCTCCTCTTTACAATATGTCAACTCGGGTCGAGGACAAATGCAATGTTGCTGCAGTACAGCACATTCAGGATTCAATATTTCATTGAACGGATCTACACTGCTATTTGTGATATCTCGTCAATTCGATGCGCGGTATACCGCACAGTTGCTGCCAAATAGAGCGCAAATCAGCCACTTTGCGCTATGTCAACTCTGCTCCCTGCCCAATTCATTGTAATTGTGGTTTAGCATATTTAGGCCTAAGTATTCAATTAAACGGATCTCCGGTGCTATTGGTGGTATGCCTACAATTCGATGCGCGTTATGCTCTACAGTTGCCGCCAAATACAGCATACCTGCCCCTGTTTACTTTATATCAACTTGGGTTGAGGACAAATGCAACGTTTTTGTAGTACTGCATATTCAGGATTCAATACTTCATTGAATGTATCTATATTGCTATTGGTCATATCACGACAATTCGAAGCGAGTTGTACTCCAAATTCCCTGCCAAACACAGCGCACCTGCTCCTGTCTACATTATCTCAACTCGGGTCGAGGACAAATGCAATGTTGCTGCAGTACAGCATATACAGGATTCAACATTTCATTGAACGTATATATGCTGCTATTGGTCATATCACGACAATTCGATGCGCGTGATACTCCACATTTCCTACCCAATACAGCGCACCTGTTCTGGTTTACATTATGTCAACTCCGGTCGAGGACAAATCCAATGTTTTTGCAGTACAGGATATTCGGGATTCAATATTTCATTGAACGTATATACACTGCTATTGGTGACATCCTGACAGTTCGATGCGCGTTAAACTCCTCATTCGCTGGCAAATACTACGCACATCAGCCGGTTTGCGCATTGTCAACTCTGTGGCCTGTTAAATACATTGTAATTGCAGTTTACCATATTAGGTTCAAGTATTTATTAAAACGTATCTCCGCTGCTATTCGTGGTATCTCGACGAATCTATGCGCGATATACTCCTCATTTGCCGCCAAATACAGCGCACCTGCTCCTGTTTACATTATGTCAACTCGGGTCGAGGACAATTGCAATGTTGTTGTAGTACTGCATTTTCAGGATTCAATACTTCATTGAATGTATATACACTGCTATTGGTCATATCACGACAATTCGGTACGCGTGATACTCCACATTCCCAACCAAATACAGCGCATCTGCTCCTGTTTACATTATTTCAACTCGGGTCAAGGAAAAATGCAATGTTTTTGCAGTACAGCACATTCAGGATTCAATATTTCATTGAATGTATCTACACTCCAATTGGTCATATCACGACAATTCGATGCGCGTGATACACCACATTCCCTGCCAAATACAGCGCACCTGCTCTTGTTTACATTGTGTCAACACGGATCGAGGACAAATGCCATGTTGTTGCAGTGCAGCATATACAGGATTCAATGTTTGATTGAACGTATATACACTGCCGTGGTGATATCCGGACAATTCGCTGCGCATGATACTCCACATTTCCTGCCAAATACAGCGCACCTGCTCCTGTTTACAATATGTCAACTCGGGTCGCGGACAAATGCAATGTTGCTGCAGTACAGCATATTCAGGATTCAATATTTCATTGAACGTATATACACTGCTATTCGTCATATCCCGACAGTTCGATGCGAGTTGTACTCCGCATTCCCTGCCAAGTACTACGTTCATCAGAGTGTTTGCGCATTGTCAACTCTGTGTCCTGTCAAGTACATTGTAATTGCAGATTGTCATATTAGGCTCAATTATTTATTTAAACGTATCTACGCTGCTATTCGTGGTATGTCGACAAATCTGTGCGCGTTATATTCCTCATTTGCCGCCAAATACAGCGCACCTGCTCCTGTTTACATTGTATCAAGTGTAGTCGAGGACAAATGCATTGTTTTTGCAGTACAGCACATTCAGGATTCAATATTTCATTGAACGGATCTACACTGCTATTTGTGATATCTCGCCAATTCGATGCGCGGTATACCGAACAGTTGCTGCCAAATAGAGCGCAAATCAGCCACTGTGCGCTATGTCAACTCAGGCCCCTGCCTAATTCATTGTAATTGTAGTTTTGCATGTTTAGGCTTAAGTATTCAATTAAACGTATCTCCGGTGCTATTGGTGGTATGCCTACAATTTGATGCGCGTTATACTCCACAGTTGCCGCCGAATTCAGCGCTCCTTCCTCTGTTTACATTATGTCAACTTGGGTCGAGGACAAAAGCAACGTTGTTGTAGTACTGCATTTTCAGGATTCAATACTTCATTGAATGTATCTACACTGCTATTGGTCATATCACGACAATTCGATGCGCGTGATACTACACATTTCCTGCCAAATACGGCACACCTGCTCCTGTTTACATTATGTGAACTCGGGTCGAGGACAAATCCAATGTTTTTGCAGTACAGGATATTCAGGATTGAATATGTCATTGGACGTATATACACTGCTATTGGTGATATCCTGACAATTCGGTGCGCCTTATACTCCTCATTCGCTGCCAAATACTACGCACATCAGCCGGTTTGCACTGTCAACTCTGTGTCCTGTCAAATACATTGTAATTGCAGTTTATCATATTAGGCTCAAGTATTTATTTAAACGTATCTCCGCTGCTATACGTGGTATGTCGACAAATCTATGCGCGTTATACTCCTCATTTGCCGCCAAATACAGCGCACCTGCTCCTGTTTACATTATGTCAACTCGGGTCGAGGACAATTCCAATGTTGTTGTAGTACTGCTTATTCAGGATTCAATACTTCATTGAATGAATCTACACTGCTATTTGTGATATCTCGTCAATTCGATGCGCGGTATACCGCACAGTTGCTGCCAAATAGAGCGCAAATCAGCCACTTTGCGCTATGTCAACTCAGGTCCCTGCCTAATTCATTGTGTTACGACCGTCCGCGGAGAGACGCGGTCGCTAGGAATACGCGTCAGCGAGAGGCGTAAATTCTCGCTACGATTCAGTTAATCGACGCCGCGAAGTAGTCGCTCCCCTGTTTCGTTTAGGACAACAGAGGTGGTTGATTGAATATACACGTTGTAAGAAGTTGCAAATCGCCGTTTATTCTAACCACTTGTAAGGACGATAGCTACGTCGGTGCGTAAGTACAAGATGGCTGAGTAAGCCGGGCGAAGGATGTTGCCTGGACGACGGATAGCAAAACAGTCCAGTTCGGTGTCGATGTCGTAGCGGACGAGAATGTAGTATGCCGACTGACTTGCGTGGATCCTTGATGTAGACTCCAATTGCTTGACGTGTAGAGTGAGTAGAGTTGACTTGATAAGAGTACCAAGACGAGACTGAGTCGAGACTCAGACCAGACTAATAATAAACTGAGGTACAGCGACGATGTTGTGTCATAGGAAAGCTAGCGATGAGTGTTTCTAGCGTACAGGACCATCGGATTTGTTGGCGACGGTTTTGCCTCTGAGGGTGAGGGAGGTAGGCTTCGTTGTTAATTGGTTAAACGAAGGTTGATGGCCTAGGAAGGGTCTTAGCTGCCCTCGATAGAAAGTGGCTATTAAAAGAAAGGTTGTATCGTATGTTAGAAAAACTAACTTTCCCGGGTCAAGCCGTAGTAGACAATAATCGTAAAAAACGCGATTTAAATAAGGCTATTTGTTGGGTCTGAAGGACCTTCGCTTGCAAATTACTGGGATTTATGATGGGCCCTTATGCTTAATGGGGGTCCGCCGTAAGGATGAATGGACATCTGGCGTCCGTCTGGCACGCGATGTATGACCTGGTCTAGGTAGAGGGTCGCGCGGCGTAACACATTGTAATTGTAGTTTTGCATATTTAGGCTTAAGTATTCAATTAAACGGATCTCCGGTGCTATTGATGGTATGCCTACAATTCGATGCGCGTTATACTCCACATTCCCTGCCAAATACAGCGCACCTGCTCCTGTTAACATTATGTCAACTCGGGTCGAGGACAAATGCTACGTTGTTGTAGTACTGCATATTCAGGATTCAATTCTTCATTGAATGTATCTACACTGCTTTGGGTGACATCACGACAATTCGATGCGCGTGATACTCCACATTCCCTGCCAAATACAGCGCACGTGCTCCTGTTTACATTATGTCAACTCGGGTCGTGGACAAATGCTACGTTGTTGTAGTACTGCATATTCAGGATTCAATATTTCATAGAACGGATCTACACTGCTATTTGTGGTATCTCGTCAATTCGATGCGCGGTATACCGCAAAGCTGCTGCCAAATTGAGCGCAAATCAGCCACTGTGCGCTGTGTCAACTCAGGTCACCGCCTAATTCATTGTAATTGTATTTTTGTATATTTTGGCTGATGTATTCAATTAAACGTACCTCCGGTGCTAGAGGTGGTATGCCTACAATTCGACGAGCGTTATGCTCCACAGTTGCCGCCAAATAGCGCACCTGCGCCTGTTTACACTATGTCAACTTGGGTCGAGGACAAATGCAACGTTGTTGTAGTACTGCTTATTCAGGATTCAATACTTCATTGAATGTATCTACACTGCTATTGGTGATATCACGACAATCCGATGCGCGTGATACTCCACATTCCCTGCCAAATATAACGCACCTGCTCCTGTTTACGTTATGTCAACTCGGGTCGAGGACAAATGCTACGTTGTTGTAGTACTGCATATTCAGGATTCAATATTTCATAGAACGGATCTACACTACTATTTGTGATATCTCGTCAATTCGATGCGCGGTATACCGCACAGCTGCTGCCAAATAGAGCGCAAATCAGCCACTGTGAGCTGTGTCAACTCAGATCCCCGCCTAATTCATTGTAATTGTAGTTTTGCAAATTCAGGCTTTAGTATTCAATTAAACGTATCTCCGGTGCTATTGGTGATATCACGACAATCCGATGCGCGTGATACTCCGCATTCCCTGCCAAATACAGCGCACCTGCTCCTGTTTACATTATGTCAACTCGGGTCGAGGACAAATGTTACGTTGTTGTAGTACTGCATATTCAGGATTCAATTCTTCATTGAATGTATCTACACTGCTATTCGTGATTCCGACAATTCGAAGCGCGTTATACTCCACATTCCCTGGCAAACACAGCGCACCTGCTCCTGTTTACATTATGTCAACTCGGGTCAGGGACAAATGCAATGTTTCTGCAGTACAGCACATTCAGGAATCAATATTTCATTGAACGGATCTACACAGCTATTGGTGATATCCCGACAATACGATGCGCTTGATACTCCACATTTCCTGCCAAATACGGCACACCTGCTCCTGTTTACATTATGTCAACTCGGGTCGAGGACAAATGCAATGTTTTTGCAGTACTGCATATCCAGGATACAATACTTCATTGAACGTATCTACACTGCTGCTGGAGATATGTCGTCAATTCCATGCGCCTTGTACTCCACATTTCCTGCCAAATACTGCGCACCTGCTCCTGTCTACATTATGTCAACTGGGGTCCGCGGACAATTGCAATGTTGTTGCAGTACAGCACATTCAGGACTCAATATTTCGTTGAACGGATATACACTGCTATTGGTGATATCCCGACAATTCGATCCGCATTATACTCCTCATTGGCTGCCAAATACTATGCAGATCAGCCGGTTTGCGCATTGTCAACTCTGTGTCCTGTCAAATACATTGTAAGTGCAGATTATCATGTTAGGCTCAAGTATTTATTTAAACGTATCTCCGCTGCTATTCGTGGTATGTCGACAAATCTATGCGCGTTATACTCCTCATTTGCCGCCAAATACAGGGGACCTGCTCCTGTTCACATTATGTCAACTGGGGTCGAAGACAAATGCCATGTTGTTGTAGTACTGCATATTCAGGATTCACTATTTCATTGAACGGATCTACACTGCTAATGGTGATATCTCGTCAATTCGATGCGCGTGATACTCCACATTTCCTGCCAAATACGGCGCACCTGCTCCTGTTTACATTATGTCAACTCGGGTCGAGGACAAATCTAATGATTCTGCAGTACAGGATATTCAGGATTCAATATTTCATTGATCGTATATACACTACCATTAGTGATATCCTGACAAATCTATGCGCGTTATAATCCTCATTTGCCGCCAAATAAAGCGGACCTGCTCCTGTTTACATTAAGTCAACTGGGGTCGAGGACAATTGGAATGTTGTTGCAGTAAAGCATATTCAGGAATCAATATTTCATTGAACAGACCTACACTGCTATTTGTGATATCTCGTCAATTCGATGCGCGGTATGCCGCACGGTTGCTACCAAATAGAGCGCAAATCAGCCACTTTGCGCTATGTAAACTCAGGTCCCTGTCTAATTCATTGCAATTGTATTTTTGCATATTTAGGCTTATGTATTCAATTAAACGTATCTCCGGTGCTATAGGTGGTATGCCTACAATTCGATGCGCGTTATGCTCCACAGCTGCCGCCAAACAGCGCACCTGCTCCTGCTTACATTATGTCAACTCGGGTCGGGGACAAATATTATGTTATTGCCGTTCAGGATATTCAGGATTCAATATTTCATTGATCGTATATACACTGCCATTAGTGATATCCTGACAATTCGATGTGCGTGATACTCCGCATTCCCTGCCAAATACAGCGCACCTGCTCCTGTTTACATTATGTCAACTCGGGTCGAGGACAAATGCTACGTTGTTGTAGTACTGCATATTCAGGATTCAATACTTCATTGAATGTATCTACACTGCTATTGGTGATATCACGACAATTCGATGCGCGTGATACTCCACATTCCCTGCCAAATATAACGCACCTGCTCCTGTTTACGTTATGTCAACTCGGGTCGAGGACAAATGCTACGTTGTTGTAGTACTGCATATTCAGGATTCAATATTTCATAGAACGGATCTACACTACTATTTGTGATATCTCGTCAATTCGATGCGCGGTATACCGCACAGCTGCTGCCAAATAGAGCGCAAATCAGCCACTGTGAGCTGTGTCAACTCAGATCCCCGCCTAATTCATTGTAATTGTAGTTTTGCAAATTCAGGCTTTAGTATTCAATTAAACGTATCTCCGGTGCCATTGGTGGTACGCCTACAATCCGATGCGCGTGATACTCCGCATTCCCTGCCAAATACAGCGCACCTGCTCCTGTTTACATTATGTCAACTCGGGTCGAGGACAAATGTTACGTTGTTGTAGTACTGCATATTCAGGATTCAATTCTTCATTGAATGTATCTACACTGCTATTCGTGATTCCGACAATTCGAAGCGCGTTATACTCCACATTCCCTGGCAAACACAGCGCACCTGCTCCTGTTTACATTATGTCAACTCGGGTCGAGGACAAATGCTACGTTGTTGTAGTACTGCATATTCAGGATTCAATATTTCATAGAACGGATCTACACTACTATTTGTGATATCTCGTCAATTCGATGCGCGGTATACCGCACAGCTGCTGCCAAATAGAGCGCAAATCAGCCACTGTGAGCTGTGTCAACTCAGATCCCCGCCTAATTCATTGTAATTGTAGTTTTGCAAATTCAGGCTTTAGTATTCAATTAAACGTATCTCCGGTGCCATTGGTGGTACGCCTACAATCCGATGCGCGTGATACTCCGCATTCCCTGCCAAATACAGCGCACCTGCTCCTGTTTACATTATGTCAACTCGGGTCGAGGACAAATATTACGTTGTTGTAGTACTGCATATTCAGGATTCAATTCTTCATTGAATGTATCTACACTGCTATTCGTGATTCCGACAATTCGAAGCGCGTTATACTCCACATTCCCTGGCAAACACAGCGCACCTGCTCCTGTTTACATTATGTCAACTCGGGTCAGGGACAAATGCAATGTTTCTGCAGTACAGCACATTCAGGAATCAATATTTCATTGAACGGATCTACACAGCTATTGGTGATATCCCGACAATACGATGCGCTTGATACTCCACATTTCCTGCCAAATACGGCACACCTGCTCCTGTTTACATTATGTCAACTCGGGTAGAGGACAAATGCAATGTTTTTGCAGTACTGCATATCCAGGATACAATACTTCATTGAACGTATCTACACTGCTGCTGGAGATATGTCGTCTACTCCATGCGCCTTGTACTCCACATTTCCTGCCAAATACTGCGCACCTGCTCCTGTCTACATTATGTCAACTGGGGTCCGCGGACAATTGCAATGTTGTTGCAGTACAGCACATTCAGGATTCAATATTTCGTTGAACGGATATACACTGCTATTGGTGATATCCCGACAATTCGATCCGCATTATACTCCTCATTGGCTGCCAAATACTATGCAGATCAGCCGGTTTGCGCATTGTCAACTCTGTGTCCTGTCAAATACATTGTAATTGCAGATTATCATGTTAGGCTCAAGTATTTATTTAAACGTATCTCCGCCGCTATTAGTGGTATGTCGACAAATCTATGCGCGTTATACTCCTCATTTGCCGCCAAATACAGGGGACCTGCTCCTGTTCACATTATGTCAACTGGGGTCGAAGACAAATGCCATGTTGTTGTAGTACTGCATATTCAGGATTCACTATTTCAATGAACGGATCTACACTGCTAATGGTGATATCTCGTCAATTCGATGCGCGTGATACTCCACATTTCCTGCCAAATACGGCGCACCCGTTCCTGTTTACATTATGTCAACTCGGGTCGAGGACAAATCTAATGATTCTGCAGTACAGGATATTCAGGATTCAATATTTCATTGATCGTATATACACTACTATTAGTGATATCCTGACAAATCTATGCGCGTTATAATCCTCATTTGCCGCCAAATAAAGCGGACCTGCTCCTGTTTACATTAAGTCAACTGGGGTCGAGGACAATTGGAATGTTGTTGCAGTAAAGCATATTCAGGAATCAATATTTCATTGAACAGACCTACACTGCTATTTGTGATATCTCGTCAATTCGATGCGCGGTATGCCGCACGGTTGCTACCAAATAGAGCGCAAATCAGCCACTTTGCGCTATGTGAACTCAGGTCCCTGTCTAATTCATTGCAATTGTATTTTTGCATATTTAGGCTTATGTATTCAATTAAACGTATCTCCGGTGCTATAGGTGGTATGCCTACAATTCGATGCGCGTTATGCTCCACAGCTGCCGCCAAACAGCGCACCTGCTCCTGCTTACATTATGTCAACTCGGGTCGGGGACAAATCCAATGTTATTGCCGTTCAGGATATTCAGGATTCAATATTTCATTGATCGTATATACACTGCCATTAGTGATATCCTGACAATTCGATGCGCGTTGTACTCTTCATTGGCTGCCAAATACTGCGCAGACCAGCCGGTTTGCGCATTGTCAACTCTGTGTCCTGTCAAATACATTGTAATTGCAGATTATCATGTGAGGCTCAAGTATTTATTTAAACGTATCTCCGCTGCTATTAGTGGTATGTCGACAAATCTATGCGCGTTATACTCCTCATTTGCCGCCAAACAGCGCACCTGCTCCTGTTTACATTATGTCAACTCGGGTCGAGGACAAATGCAATGTTGCTGCAAGTACTGCATATTCAGGATTCTATATTTCATTGAACGTGAATACACTGTTATTGGTGACATCCCGACAACTCGATGCGCGTGATACTCCACATTCCCTGCCAAATACAGCGCACCTGCTCCTGTTTACATTATGTCAAAAGGGATCGAGGCAAATGCTATGTTGTTGCAGTACAGCCTATACAGGATTCATATTTCATTGAACGTATATACACTGCCATGGTGATATCCCGACAATTCGAAGCGCATGATACTCCATATTTCCTGCCAAATACAGCGTACCTGCTCCTGTTTACATTATGGCAACTCGGGTCGACAACAAATGCAATGTTTCTGCGAGTAGAGCATATTCAGGATTCAATATTTCATTGAACGTAAATACACTGTTATTGGTTATATCCCGACAACTCGATGCGCGTGATACTCCACATTCCCTGCCAAATACAGCGCACCTACTCCTGTTTACATTATGTCAACACGTATCGAGGGCAAATGCTATGTTGTTGCAGTATAGCATATGCAGGATTCAACCTTTCATTGAACGTATATACACTGCCATGGTGATATCCCGACACTTCGATGCGCATGATACTAAACATTCCCTGCCAAATACAGCGCACCTGCTCTTGTTTACATTGTGTCAATTGTGGTCGAGGACAAATGCATTGCTTTTGCAGTACAGCATATACCGGATTCAATACTTCATTGAACGTGAATACACTGTTATTGGTGACATCCCGACAACTCGATGCGCGTGATACTCCACATTCCCTGCCAAATACAGCGCACCTGCTCCTGTTTACATTATGTCACAAGGGATCGAGGCAAATGCTATGTTGTTGCAGTACAGCCTATACAGGATTCAATATTTCATTGAACGTAAATTCACTGCTATTGGTGATATCCCGACAATTCGATGCGCATGATACTCCATATTTCCTGCCAAATACAGCGTACCTGCTCCTGTTTACATTATGGCAACTCGGGTCGACAACAAATGCAATGTTTCTGCGAGTAGAGCATATTCAGGATTCAATATTTCATTGAACGTAAATACACTGTTATTGGTTATATCCCGACAACTCGATGCGCGTGATACTCCACATTCCCTGCCAAATACAGCGCACCTACTCCTGTTTACATTATGTCAACACGTATCGAGGGCAAATGCTATGTTGTTGCAGTATAGCATATGCAGGATTCAAACTTTCATTGAATGTATATACACTGCCATGGTGATATCCCGACACTTCGATGCGCATGATACTCCACATTCCCTGCCAAATACACCGCACCTGCTCTTGTTTACATTGTGTCAATTGTGGTCGAGGACAAATGCATTGCTTTTGCAGTACAGCATATACCGGATTCAATACTTCATTGAACGTATATACCCTGCTATTGGTGGTATCCCGACAATTAGATGCCCGTGATACTCCACATTTCCCGCCAATTACGGCGCACCTGCTCCTGTTTACATTATGTCAACTCGGGTCGTGGACAAATGCAATGTTGTTGCAGTACAGCATATTTAGGATTCAATATTTCATTGAACGTAAATTCACTGCTATTGGTGATATCCCGACAACTCGATGCGCGTTGTACTCCTCTTTCGCTGCCAAATACTACGCAGATCAGCCGGTTTGCGCATTGTCAACTCTGTGTCCTGTCAAATACATTGTAATTGCAGATTATCATATTAGGTTCAAGTATTTATTTAAACGTATCTCCGCTGCTATTAGTGGTATGTCGACAAATCTATGCGCGTTATACTCCTCATTTGCCGCCAAATACAGCGGACCTGCTCCTGTTTACATTATGTCAACTGGGGTCGAGGACAAATCCAATGTTTTTGCAGTACAGGATACTCAGGATTCAATATTTCATTGAACGTATATACACTGCTATTGGTGATATCCTGACAATTCGATGCGCGTGATACTCCACATTCCCTGGCAAATACTACGCTGAACAGCCGGTTTGCGCATTGTCAACTCTGTGTCCTGTCAAATACGTTGTATTTGCAGTTTATCATATTAGGCTCAAGTATTTATTTAAACGTATCTCCGCTGCTATTAGTAGTATGTCGACAAATCTATGCGCGTTATACTCCTCATTTGCCGCCAAATACAGCGGTCCTGCTCCTGATTACATTATGTCAACCCGGGTCGAGGACAATTGCAATGTAGCTGTAGTACTGCATATTCAGGATTCAATACTTCATTGAATGTATCTACACTGCTATTTGTGATATCTCGTCAATTCGATGCGCGGTATACCGTACAGTTGCAGCCAAATACAGCGCACCTGCCCCTGTTTACAATATATCAACTTGGGTCGAGGACAAATGCAACGATTTTGTAGTACTGCATATTCAGGATTCAATACTTCAATGAATGTATCTACTCTGCTATCGGTCATATCACGACAATTCGATGCGCGTGATACTCCATATTTGCTGACCAATACGGCGCACCTGCTCCTGTTTACATTATTTCAACTCGGGTCAAGGAAAAATGCAATGTTATTGCAGTACAGCACATTCAGGATTCGATATTTCATTGAACGGATCTACACTGCTATTTGTGATATCTCGTCAATTCGATGCGCGGTATACCGCACAGTTGCCGCCAAATACAGCGCACCTGCCCCTGTTTACATTATATCAACTTGGGTCGAGGACAAATGCAACGATTTTGTAGTACTGCATATTCAGGATTCAATACTTCAACGAATGTATCTACTCTGCTATCGGTCATATCACGACAATTCGATGCGCGTGATACTCCATATTTGCTGACCAATACGGCGCACCTGCTCCTGTTTACATTATGTCAACTCGGGTCGAGGGCAAATGGAATGTTGCTGTAGTGTTGCATATTCAGGATTTAATACTTCATTGAATGTATCTACACTGCAATTGGTCATATCACGACAATTCGATGCGGGTGATACACCACATTCCCTGCCAAATACAGCGCACCTGCTCTTGTTTACATTGTGTCAACCGTGGTCGTGGAAAAATGCATTGTTTTTGCAGTACAGCATATACCGGATTCAATACTTCATTGAACGTATATACCCTGTTTTTGGTTATATCCCGACCATTCGATAAGCGTGGTACTACACGTTTCCTGCCAAATACGGCACACCTGCTCCTGTTTACATTATGTCAACTCGGGTCGAGGACAAATCCAATGTTTTTGCAGTACAGGATATTCAGGATTCAATATTTCATTGAACGTGTATACACTGCTATTTTTGATATCCTGACAATTCGATGCGCGTTATACTCCACATTCCCTGTCAAATACAGCGCACCTGCTCCTGTTTACATTATGTCAACTCGGGTGAAGGACAAATGCAATGTTTTTGCAGTACAGCACATTCAGGATTCAATATTTCATTGAACGAATCTACACTGCGACTGGAGATATCTCGTCTATTCGATGCACGGTATACCGCACACTTCCTGCCAAATAGAGCGCAAATCAGCCATTGTATGCTGAGTCAACCCAAGTCCCTGCCTAACTCATTGTAATTGTAGTTTTGCATATTTAGGCTTAAGTATTCAATTAAACGTATCTCCGATGCTATTGGTGGTATGCCTACAACTCGATGCGCGTTATACTCCACAGTTCGCGCCAAATACAGCGCACGTGCTCTTGTTTACATTATGTCAACTCGGGTCGAGGACAAATGCAATGTTGTTGCAGTACTGCATATCCAGGTTTCAATACTTCATTGAACGTACCTACACTGCTATTGGAGATATATCGTCAATTCCATGCGCCTTGTACTCCATATTTCCTGCCGAATACAGCACACCTGCTCCTGTTTACATTATGTCAACTCGGGTCGAGGACAAATGCAATGTTTTTGCAGAACAGCATATTCAGGATTCAATATTTCATTGAACGTAAATACACTGCTATTGGTGATATCCCGACAATTCGATGCGCGTTATACTCCTCATTCGCTGCTAAATACTACGCACATCAGCCGGTATGCGCATTGTCAACTCTGTGTCCCGTCAAATACATTGTAATTGCAGTTTATCATATTAGGCTCAAATATTTATTTAAACGTATCTCCGCTGCTATTCGTGGTATGTCGAAAAATCTATGTGTGTTATACTCCTCATTTGCCCCCAAATACAGCGGACCTGCTCCCGTTTACATTATGTCAACTCGGGTCGAGTACAAATGCAATGTTTTTGTAGTACTGCATATTCAGGATTCAATACTTCATTGAACGTAAATACACCGCTATTGGTGATATCCCGACAACTCGACGCGCGTGATACTCCACATTCCCTGGCAAATACAGCACACCTGCTCCTGGTTACATTATGTCAACACGGATCGAGGGCAAATGCTATGTTGTTGCAGTACAGCATATACAGGATTCATATTTCTTTGAGCGTATATACACTGCCATGGCGATATCCCGACAATTCGATGCGCATGATACTCCATATTTCCTGCCAAATACAGCGTACCTGCTCCTGTTTACATTATGTCAACTCGGGTCGACAACAAATGCAATGTTGCTACAAGTAGAGCATATTCAGGATTCAATATTTCATTGAACGTAAATACACAGTTATTGGTTATATCCCGACAACTCGATGTGCGTGATACTCCACATTCCCTGCCAAATACAGCGCAACTGCTCCTGTTTACATTATGTCAACTCGGGTCGAGGACAATTGCAATGCTGTTGTAGTACTGCATATTCAGGATTCAATTCTTCATTGAATGTATCTACACTGCTATTGGTCATATCACGACAATCGGTGCGCGTGATACTCCACATTCCCAACCAAATACAGCGCATCTGCTCCTGTTTACATTATTTCAACTCGGGTCGAGGAAAAATGCAATGTTTTTGCAGTTCAGCACATTCAGGATTCGATATTTCATTGAACGGATCCACATTGCTATTTGTGATATCTCGTCAATTCGATGCGCGGTATATCGCACAGTTGCTGCCAAATAGAGCGCAAACCAGCCACTTTGCGCTATGTCAACTCAGGTCCCTGCCCAATTCATTGTAATTGTAGTTTTGCATACTTAGGCCTAAGTATTCAATTAAACGGATCTCCGGTGCTATTGGTGGTATGCCTACAATTCGATGCGCGTTATGCTCCACAGTTGCCGCCAAATACAGCGCACCTGCTCCTGTTTACATTATGTCAACTGGGGTCGAAGACAATTGCAATGTTGTTGCAGTACACCATATTCAGGATTCAATATTTCATTGAACGTACATACACTGCTATTGGTGATATCCCGACAATTCGATGAGCGTTATACTCCTCATTCTCTGCAGAATACTACGCACATCAGCCGGTTGGCGCATTGTCAACTCTGTGTCCTGTCAAATACATTGTAATTGCAGTTTATCATATTAGGCTCAAGTATTTATTTAAACGTATCTCCGTTGCTATTCGTGGTATGTCGACAAATCTATGCGCGTTATACTCCTCATTTGCCGCCAAATACAGCGCACGTGCTCCCGTTTACATTATGTCAACTGGGGTCGAGGACAATTGCAATGTTGTGGCAGTACAGCACAGTCAGGATTCAATATTTCATTGAACGGATCTACAATGCTGTTTGTGATATCTCGTCAATTCGATGCGCGGTTTACCGCACAAGTGCTGCCAAATAGAGCGCATATCAGCCACTTTGCGCTGTGTCAACTCAGGTCCCTGCCTAATTCATTGTAATTGTATTTTTGCATATTTAGTCTTATGTATTCAATTAAACGTATCTGCGGAGCTATAGGTGGTATGCCTACAATTCGATGCGCGTTATGCTTCACAGTTGCAGCCTAATACAGCGCACCTGCTCCTGTTTACATTATGTCAACTCGGGTCGAGGACATATGCAATGTTTTTGTAGTACAGCATATTCGGGATTCAATATTTCATTGAACGTATATACACTGCTATTGGTGATATCTCGACAATTCGAAGCGCCTTATACTCCTCATTCGCTGCCAAATACAACGCACATCAACCGGTTTGCGCAATATCAACTCTGTCTCCCTGTCAAATCCTTTGGAATTGCAGTTTAGCATATTTAGGATTAAGTATTCAATTAAACGTATCTCCGCTGCTATTGGTGGTAAGTCCAGAATTTGATGCGCGTTATACCCCACATTTGCTGCCAAATACAGCGCACGTGCTCTTGTTTACATTATGTCAAGTCGGGTCGAGTACAAATGCAATGTTGTTGTAGTACTGCATATTCAGGATTCAATACTTCATTGAATGTATCTACACTGCTATTGGTGATATCCCGGCAATTTGAAGCGCGTTTTACTCCTCATTCGCTGCCATATGCTACGCACGTCAGAGAGTGTGGGCATTGTCAACTCTGTGTCCAGTCAAATACATTGTAATTGCAGTTTATCATATTAGGCTCAAGTATTTATTTAAACGTATCTCCGCTGCTATTAGTGGTATGTCGACAAATCTATGCGCGTTATACTCCTCATTTGCCGCCAAATACAGCGGACCTGCTCCTGTTTACATTATGTCAACTGGGGTCGAGGACAATTGCAATGTTGTTGCAGTACAGCATATTTAGGAATCAATATTTCATTGAACAGACCTACACAGCTATTTGTGATATCTCGTCAATTCGATGCGCGGTATGCCGCACAGTTGCTGCCAAATAGAGCGCAAATCAGCCACTTTGCGCCATGCAAACTCAGGTCCGTGCCTAATTCATTGTAATTGTATTTTTGCATATTTAGGCTTATGTATTCAAATTAAACGTATCTCCGGTGCTATAGGTTGTATGCCTACAATTCGATGCGCGTTATGCTCCACAGCTGCCGCCAAACAGCGCACCTGCTCCTGTTTACATTATGTCAACTCGGGTCGAGGACAAATCCAATGTTTTTGCAGTACAGGATATTCAGAATTCAATATTTCATTGATCGTATATACACTGCTATCAGTGATATCCTGACAATTCGATGCGCGTTGTACTCCTCATTCGCTGCCAAATACTACGCAGATCAGACGGTTTGCGCATTGTCAACTCTGTGTCCTGTCAAATACATTGTAATTGCAGCTTATCATATTAGGCTCAAGTATTTATTTAAACGTATCTCCGCTGCTATTAGTGGTATGTCGACAAATCTATGCGCGTTATACTCCTCATTTGCCGCCAAATACAGCGGACCTGCACCTGTTTACATTATGTCAACTGGGGTCGAGGACGAATCCAATGTTTTTGCAGTACAGGATATTCAGGATTCAATTCTTCATTGAATGTATCTACACTGCTATTGGTCATATCACGACAATCGGTGCGCGTGATACACCACATTCCCTGCCAAATACAGCGCACCTGCTCTTGTTTACATTCTGTCAACCGTGGTCGTGGACATATGCATTGTTTTTGCAGTACAGCATATTCCGGATTCAATACTTCATTGAACGTATATACACTGTTTTTGGTTATATCCCGACCATTCGATGAGCGTGAAACTCCACATTTCCAGCCACATACGGCGCACCTGTTGCTGTTTACATTATATCAACTCGGGTCGAGGACTAATGCAATGTTTTGCAGTACAGCATATTCATGATTCAATATTCCATTGAACGGATCTACACTGCTATTGGTAATATCCCGACAATTCGATGCGCGTTATACTCCTCATTCGCTGCAAAATACTACGCACATCAGCCGGTGTGCGCATTGACAACTCTATGCCCTGTCAAATACATTGTAGTTGCAGTTTATCATATTAGGCACAAGTATTTATTTAAACGTATCACCGCTGCTATTCGTGGTATGTCGACAAATCTATGCGCGTTATACTTCTCATTTGCCGCCAAATACGGCGCCCCTGCTCCTGTTTACATTATGTCAACTCGCGTCGAGGTCAAACGTTACGTTGTTGTAGTACTGCATATTCAGGATTCAATACTTCATTGAATGTATCTACACTGCTATTGGTGATATCACGACAATTCGATCTGCGTGATACTCCACATTCCCTGCCAAATACAGCGCATCTGATCCTGTTTACATTATGTCAACTCGGGTCGAGGACAAATGCTACGTTGTTGTAGTACTGCATATCAGGATTCAATTCTTCATTGAATGTATCTACACTGCTATTGGTGATATCACGACAATTCGATCTGCGTGATACTCCACATTCCCTGCCAAATACAGCGCATCTGATCCTGTTTCCATTATGTCAACTCGGGTCGAGGACAAATGCTACGTTGTTGTAGTACTGCATATCAGGATTCAATTCTTCATTGAATGTATCTACACTACTATTGGTGATATCACGACAATACGATGCGCGTGATACTCCACATTTTCTGCCAAATACAGCGCACCTGCTCCTGTTTACATTATGTCAACTCGGGTCGAGGACAAATCCTACGTTGATGTAGTACTGCATATTCAGGATTCAATATTTCATAGAACGGATCTACACTACTATTGGTGATATCACGACAATACGATGCGCGTGATACTCCACATTTTCTGCCAAATACAGCGCACCTGCTCCTGTTTACATTATGTCAACTCGGGTCGAGGACAAATCCTACGTTGATGTAGTACTGCATATTCAGGATTCAATATTTCATTGAACGTATATACACCGCTATTGGTGATATCCCGACAATTCGATGCGCGTTATACTCCTCATTCGCTGCAGAATACTACGCACATCAGCCGCTTGGCGCATTGTCAACTCTGTGTCCTGTCAAATACATTGTAATTGCAGTTTATCATATTAGGCTCAAGTATTTATTTAAACGTATCTCCGCTGCTATTCGTGGTATGTCGACAAATCTATGCTCGTTATACTCCTCATTTGCCGCCAAATACAGCGCACCTGCTCCCGTTTACATTATGTCAACTGGGGTCCAGGTCAAATCCAATCGTTTTGCAGTACTGCAAATTCAGGATTCAATATCGCATTGAACGTTTCTACACTGCTATTGGTGATATCTCGACAATTCGAAGTGCGTTATACTCCTCATTCGCTGCCAAATACAACGCACATAAACCGGTTTGCGCAATATCAACTCTGTGTCCCTGCCAAATCCATTGTATTGCAGTTTAGCGTATTTAGGCTTAAGTATTCAATAAAACGTATCTCCGCTGCTATTGGTTGTAAGTCCAGACTTTGATGCGCGTTGAACCCCACATTTGCTGCCAAATACAGAGCACATTAACCGGTTTGCGCAATGTCAACTCTATACCCTGTCGAATACATTGTATTTGCAGTTTCGCCTATTTGGGCCTAAGTACTCAATTAAACCAATTTTCGCTGTTATTGGTGGTATCTCGACAACTCGATGCGCGTCAAACCCGACATTTTCTGCCAAATACAGCGGACCTGCTCTTGTTTACATTATGACATCTTCTGTCGAGGTCAAATCCAATCGTTTTGCAGTACTGCAAATTCAGGACTCAATATCCCATTGAACGTTTCTACACTGCTATTGGTGATATCTCGTCAATTCGATGCGCGTTATACTCCACAGTTCACGCCAAATACAGCGCACGTGCTCTTGTTTACATTATATCAACTCGGGTCGAGTACAAATGCAATGTTGTTGTAGTACTGCATATTCAGGATTCAATACTTCATTGAATGTATCTACACTGCTATTGGTGATATCCCGGCAATTTGAAGCGCGTTATACTCCTCATTCGCTGCCAAATGCTACGCACATTAGAGAGTGTGGGCATTGTCAACTCTGTGTCCTGTCAAATACATTGTAATTGCAGATTATCATATTAGGCTCAAGTATTTATTTAAACGTATCTCCGCTGCTATTAGTGGTATGTCGACAAATCTATGCGCGCTATACTCCTCATTTGCCGCCAAATACAGCGGACCTGCTCCTGTTTACATTATGTCAACTGGGGTCGAGGACAAATCCAATGTTTTTGCAGTACAGGATACTCAGGATTCAATATTTCATTGAACGTATATACACCGCTATTGGTGATATCCTGACAATTCGATGCGCGTGATACTCCACATTCCCTGGCAAATACTACGCTGAACAGCCGGTTTGCGCATTGTCAACTCTGTGTCCTGTCAAATACGTTGTATTTGCAGTTTATCATATTAGGCTCAAGTATTTATTTAAACGTATCTCCGCTGCTATTAGTAGTATGTCGACAAATCTATGCGCGTTATACTCCTCATTTGCCGCCAAATACAGCGGTCCTGCTCCTGATTACATTATGTCAACCCGGGTCGAGGACAATTGCAATGTAGCTGTAGTACTGCATATTCAGGATTCAATACTTCATTGAATGTATCTACACTGCTATTTGTGATATCTCGTCAATTCGATGCGCGGTATACCGTACAGTTGCAGCCAAATACAGCGCACCTGCCCCTGTTTACAATATATCAACTTGGGTCGAGGACAAATGCAACGATTTTGTAGTACTGCATATTCAGGATTCAATACTTCAATGAATGTATCTACTCTGCTATCGGTCATATCACGACAATTCGATGCGCGTGATACTCCATATTTGCTGACCAATACGGCGCACCTGCTCCTGTTTACATTATTTCAACTCGGGTCAAGGAAAAATGCAATGTTATTGCAGTACAGCACATTCAGGATTCGATATTTCATTGAACGGATCTACACTGCTATTTGTGATATCTCGTCAATTCGATGCGCGGTATACCGCACAGTTGCCGCCAAATACAGCGCACCTGCCCCTGTTTACATTATATCAACTTGGGTCGAGGACAAATGCAACGATTTTGTAGTACTGCATATTCAGGATTCAATACTTCAACGAATGTATCTACTCTGCTATCGGTCATATCACGACAATTCGATGCGCGTGATACTCCATATTTGCTGACCAATACGGCGCACCTGCTCCTGTTTACATTATGTCAACTCGGGTCGAGGGCAAATGGAATGTTGCTGTAGTGTTGCATATTCAGGATTTAATACTTCATTGAATGTATCTACACTGCAATTGGTCATATCACGACAATTCGATGCGGGTGATACACCACATTCCCTGCCAAATACAGCGCACCTGCTCTTGTTTACATTGTGTCAACCGTGGTCGTGGAAAAATGCATTGTTTTTGCAGTACAGCATATACCGGATTCAATACTTCATTGAACGTATATACCCTGTTTTTGGTTATATCCCGACCATTCGATAAGCGTGGTACTACACGTTTCCTGCCAAATACGGCACACCTGCTCCTGTTTACATTATGTCAACTCGGGTCGAGGACAAATCCAATGTTTTTGCAGTACAGGATATTCAGGATTCAATATTTCATTGAACGTGTATACACTGCTATTTTTGATATCCTGACAATTCGATGCGCGTTATACTCCACATTCCCTGTCAAATACAGCGCACCTGCTCCTGTTTACATTATGTCAACTCGGGTGAAGGACAAATGCAATGTTTTTGCAGTACAGCACATTCAGGATTCAATATTTCATTGAACGAATCTACACTGCGACTGGAGATATCTCGTCTATTCGATGCACGGTATACCGCACACTTCCTGCCAAATAGAGCGCAAATCAGCCATTGTATGCTGAGTCAACCCAAGTCCCTGCCTAACTCATTGTAATTGTAGTTTTGCATATTTAGGCTTAAGTATTCAATTAAACGTATCTCCGATGCTATTGGTGGTATGCCTACAACTCGATGCGCGTTATACTCCACAGTTCGCGCCAAATACAGCGCACGTGCTCTTGTTTACATTATGTCAACTCGGGTCGAGGACAAATGCAATGTTGTTGCAGTACTGCATATCCAGGTTTCAATACTTCATTGAACGTACCTACACTGCTATTGGAGATATATCGTCAATTCCAAGCGCCTTGTACTCCATATTTCCTGCCGAATACAGCACACCTGCTCCTGTTTACATTATGTCAACTCGGGTCGAGGACAAATGCAATGTTTTTGCAGAACAGCATATTCAGGATTCAATATTTCATTGAACGTAAATACACTGCTATTGGTGATATCCCGACAATTCGATGCGCGTTATACTCCTCATTCGCTGCTAAATACTACGCACATCAGCCGGTATGCGCATTGTCAACTCTGTGTCCCGTCAAATACATTGTAATTGCAGTTTATCATATTAGGCTCAAATATTTATTTAAACGTATCTCCGCTGCTATTCGTGGTATGTCGAAAAATCTATGTGTGTTATACTCCTCATTTGCCCCCAAATACTGCGGACCTGCTCCCGTTTACATTATGTCAACTCGGGTCGAAGACAAATGCAATGTTTTTGTAGTACTGCATATTCAGGATTCAATACTTCATTGAACGTAAATACACTGTTATTGGTGATATCCCGACAACTCGACGCGCGTGATACTCCACATTCCCTGGCAAATACAGCACACCTGCTCCTGGTTACATTATGTCAACACGGATCGAGGGCAAATGCTATGTTGTTGCAGTACAGCATATACAGGATTCATATTTCTTTGAGCGTATATACACTGCCATGGCGATATCCCGACAATTCGATGCGCATGATACTCCATATTTCCTGCCAAATACAGCGTACCTGCTCCTGTTTACATTATGTCAACTCGGGTCGACAACAAATGCAATGTTGCTACAAGTAGAGCATATTCAGGATTCAATATTTCATTGAACGTAAATACACAGTTATTGGTTATATCCCGACAACTCGATGTGCGTGATACTCCACATTCCCTGCCAAATACAGCGCAACTGCTCCTGTTTACATCATGTCAACTCGGGTCGAGGACAATTGCAATGTAGTTGTAGTACTGCATATTCAGGATTCAATTCTTCATTGAATGTATCTACACTGCTATTGGTCATATCACGACAATCGGTGCGCGTGATACTCCACATTCCCAACCAAATACAGCGCATCTGCTCCTGTTTACATTATTTCAACTCGGGTCGAGGAAAAATGCAATGTTTTTGCAGTTCAGCACATTCAGGATTCGATATTTCATTGAACGGATCCACATTGCTATTTGTGATATCTCGTCAATTCGATGCGCGGTATATCGCACAGTTGCTGCCAAATAGAGCGCAAACCAGCCACTTTGCGCTATGTCAACTCAGGTCCCTGCCCAATTCATTGTAATTGTAGTTTTGCATACTTAGGCCTAAGTATTCAATTAAACGGATCTCCGGTGCTATTGGTGGTATGCCTACAATTCGATGCGCGTTATGCTCCACAGTTGCCGCCAAATACAGCGCACCTGCCCCTGTTTACATTATGTCAACTGGGGTCGAAGACAATTGCAATGTTGTTGCAGTACACCATATTCAGGATTCAATATTTCATTGAACGTACATACACTGCTATTGGTGATATCCCGACAATTCGATGAGCGTTATACTCCTCATTCTCTGCAGAATACTACGCACATCAGCCGGTTGGCGCATTGTCAACTCTGTGTCCTGTCAAATACATTGTAATTGCAGTTTATCATATTAGGCTCAAGTATTTATTTAAACGTATCTCCGTTGCTATTCGTGGTATGTCGACAAATCTATGCGCGTTATACTCCTCATTTGCCGCCAAATACAGCGCACGTGCTCCCGTTTACATTATGTCAACTGGGGTCGAGGACAATTGCAATGTTGTGGCAGTACAGCACAGTCAGGATTCAATATTTCATTGAACGGATCTACAATGCTGTTTGTGATATCTCGTCAATTCGATGCGCGGTTTACCGCACAAGTGCTGCCAAATAGAGCGCATATCAGCCACTTTGCGCTGTGTCAACTCAGGTCCCTGCCTAATTCATTGTAATTGTATTTTTGCATATTTAGTCTTATGTATTCAATTAAACGTATCTGCGGAGCTATAGGTGGTATGCCTACAATTCGATGCGCGTTATGCTTCACAGTTGCAGCCTAATACAGCGCACCTGCTCCTGTTTACATTATGTCAACTCGGGTCGAGGACATATGCAATGTTTTTGTAGTACAGCATATTCGGGATTCAATATTTCATTGAACGTATATACACTGCTATTGGTGATATCTCGACAATTCGAAGCGCCTTATACTCCTCATTCGCTGCCAAATACAACGCACATCAACCGGTTTGCGCAATATCAACTCTGTCTCCCTGTCAAATCCTTTGGAATTGCAGTTTAGCATATTTAGGATTAAGTATTCAATTAAACGTATCTCCGCTGCTATTGGTGGTAAGTCCAGAATTTGATGCGCGTTATACCCCACATTTGCTGCCAAATACAGCGCACGTGCTCTTGTTTACATTATGTCAAGTCGGGTCGAGTACAAATGCAATGTTGTTGTAGTACTGCATATTCAGGATTCAATACTTCATTGAATGTATCTACACTGCTATTGGTGATATCCCGGCAATTTGAAGCGCGTTTTACTCCTCATTCGCTGCCATATGCTACGCACGTCAGAGAGTGTGGGCATTGTCAACTCTGTGTCCAGTCAAATACATTGTAATTGCAGTTTATCATATTAGGCTCAAGTATTTATTTAAACGTATCTCCGCTGCTATTAGTGGTATGTCGACAAATCTATGCGCGTTATACTCCTCATTTGCCGCCAAATACAGCGGACCTGCTCCTGTTTACATGATGTCAACTGGGGTCGAGGACAATTGCAATGTTGTTGCAGTACAGCATATTTAGGAATCAATATTTCATTGAACAGACCTACACAGCTATTTGTGATATCTCGTCAATTCGATGCGCGGTATGCCGCACAGTTGCTGCCAAATAGAGCGCAAATCAGCCACTTTGCGCCATGCAAACTCAGGTCCGTGCCTAATTCATTGTAATTGTATTTTTGCATATTTAGGCTTATGTATTCAAATTAAACGTATCTCCGGTGCTATAGGTTGTATGCCTACAATTCGATGCGCGTTATGCTCCACAGCTGCCGCCAAACAGCGCACCTGCTCCTGTTTACATTATGTCAACTCGGGTCGAGGACAAATCCAATGTTTTTGCAGTACAGGATATTCAGAATTCAATATTTCATTGATCGTATATACACTGCTATCAGTGATATCCTGACAATTCGATGCGCGTTGTACTCCTCATTCGCTGCCAAATACTACGCACATCAGAGAGTTTGCGCATTGTCAACTCTGTGTCCTGTCAAATACATTGTAATTGCAGCTTATCATATTAGGCTCAAGTATTTATTTAAACGTATCTCCGCTGCTATTAGTGGTATGTCGACAAATCTATGCGCGTTATACTCCTCATTTGCCGCCAAATACAGCGGACCTGCACCTGTTTACATTATGTCAACTGGGGTCGAGGACGAATCCAATGTTTTTGCAGTACAGGATATTCAGGATTCAATTCTTCATTGAATGTATCTACACTGCTATTGGTCATATCACGACAATCGGTGCGCGTGATACACCACATTCCCTGCCAAATACAGCGCACCTGCTCTTGTTTACATTCTGTCAACCGTGGTCGTGGACATATGCATTGTTTTTGCAGTACAGCATATTCCGGATTCAATACTTCATTGAACGTATATACACTGTTTTTGGTTATATCCCGACCATTCGATGAGCGTGAAACTCCACATTTCCAGCCACATACGGCGCACCTGTTGCTGTTTACATTATATCAACTCGGGTCGAGGACTAATGCAATGTTTTGCAGTACAGCATATTCATGATTCAATATTCCATTGAACGGATCTACACTGCTATTGGTAATATCCCGACAATTCGATGCGCGTTATACTCCTCATTCGCTGCAAAATACTACGCACATCAGCCGGTGTGCGCATTGACAACTCTATGCCCTGTCAAATACATTGTAGTTGCAGTTTATCATATTAGGCACAAGTATTTATTTAAACGTATCACCGCTGCTATTCGTGGTATGTCGACAAATCTATGCGCGTTATACTTCTCATTTGCCGCCAAATACGGCGCCCCTGCTCCTGTTTACATTATGTCAACTCGGGTCGAGGTCAAACGTTACGTTGTTGTAGTACTGCATATTCAGGATTCAATACTTCATTGAATGTATCTACACTGCTATTGGTGATATCACGACAATTCGATCTGCGTGATACTCCACATTCCCTGCCAAATACAGCGCATCTGATCCTGTTTACATTATGTCAACTCGGGTCGAGGACAAATGCTACGTTGTTGTAGTACTGCATATCAGGATTCAATTCTTCATTGAATGTATCTACACTACTATTGGTGATATCACGACAATACGATGCGCGTGATACTCCACATTTTCTGCCAAATACAGCGCACCTGCTCCTGTTTACATTATGTCAACTCGGGTCGAGGACAAATCCTACGTTGATGTAGTACTGCATATTCAGGATTCAATATTTCATAGAACGGATCTACACTACTATTGGTGATATCACGACAATACGATGCGCGTGATACTCCACATTTTCTGCCAAATACAGCGCACCTGCTCCTGTTTACATTATGTCAACTCGGGTCGAGGACAAATCCTACGTTGATGTAGTACTGCATATTCAGGATTCAATATTTCATTGAACGTATATACACCGCTATTGGTGATATCCCGACAATTCGATGCGCGTTATACTCCTCATTCGCTGCAGAATACTACGCACATCAGCCGGTTGGCGCATTGTCAACTCTGTGTCCTGTCAAATACATTGTAATTGCAGTTTATCATATTAGGCTCAAGTATTTATTTAAACGTATCTCCGCTGCTATTCGTGGTATGTCGACAAATCTATGCTCGTTATACTCCTCATTTGCCGCCAAATACAGCGCACCTGCTCCCGTTTACATTATGTCAACTGGGGTCCAGGTCAAATCCAATCGTTTTGCAGTACTGCAAATTCAGGATTCAATATCGCATTGAACGTTTCTACACTGCTATTGGTGATATCTCGACAATTCGAAGTGCGTTATACTCCTCATTCGCTGCCAAATACAACGCACATAAACCGGTTTGCGCAATATCAACTCTGTGTCCCTGCCAAATCCATTGTATTGCAGTTTAGCGTATTTAGGCTTAAGTATTCAATAAAACGTATCTCCGCTGCTATTGGTTGTAAGTCCAGACTTTGATGCGCGTTGAACCCCACATTTGCTGCCAAATACAGAGCACATTAACCGGTTTGCGCAATGTCAACTCTATACCCTGTCGAATACATTGTATTTGCAGTTTCGCCTATTTGGGCCTAAGTACTCAATTAAACCAATTTTCGCTGTTATTGGTGGTATCTCGACAACTCGATGCGCGTCAAACCCGACATTTTCTGCCAAATACAGCGGACCTGCTCTTGTTTACATTATGACATCTTCTGTCGAGGTCAAATCCAATCGTTTTGCAGTACTGCAAATTCAGGACTCAATATCCCATTGAACGTTTCTACACTGCTATTGGTGATATCTCGTCAATTCGATGCGCGTTATACTCCACAGTTCACGCCAAATACAGCGCACGTGCTCTTGTTTACATTATATCAACTCGGGTCGAGTACAAATGCAATGTTGTTGTAGTACTGCATATTCAGGATTCAATACTTCATTGAATGTATCTACACTGCTATTGGTGATATCCCGGCAATTTGAAGCGCGTTATACTCTTCATTCGCTGCCAAATGCTACGCACATCAGAGAGTGTGGGCATTGTCAACTCTGTGTCCTGTCAAATACATTGTAATTGCAGATTATCATATTAGGCTCAAGTATTTATTTAAACGTATCTCCGCTGCTATTAGTGGTATGTCGACAAATCTATGCGCGTTATACTCCTCATTTGCCGCCAAATACAGCGGACCTGCTCCTGTTTACATTATGTCAACTGGGGTCGAGGACAATTGCAATGTTGTTGCAGTACAGCATATACAGGATTCATATTTCTTTGAACGTATATACACTGCCATGGTGATATCCCGACAATTCGATGCGCATGATACTGCACATTCCCTGCCAAATACCGCGCACCTGCTCCTGCTTACATTATGTCAACTCGGGTCGAGGACAAATGCAATGTTGCTGTAGTGTTGCATATTCAGGATTCAATACTTCATTGAATGTATATACACTGCTATTGGTGATATCCCGACAATTCGATGCGCGTGATACTACACATTTCCTGGTAAAAACGGCACACCTGCTCCTGTTTACATTATGTCAACTCGGGTCGAGGACAAATCCAATGTTTTTGCAGTACAGGATATTCAGGATTCAATATTTCATTGAACGTATATACACTGCTATTGGTGATATCCTGACAATTCGATGCGCGTTATACTCCTCATTCGCAGCAGAACACTACGTACATCAGCCCGTAGGCGCATTGTCAACTCTGAGTCCTGTCAAATACATTGTAATTGCAGTTTATCATATTAGGCTTAAGTATTTATTTAAACGTATCTCCGCTGCTATTAGTGGTATGTCGACAAATCTATGCGCGCTATACTCCTCATTTGCCGCCAAATACAGCGCACCTGCTCCTGTTTACATTATGTCAACTGGGGTCGAGGACAATTGCAATGTTGTTGCAGTACAGCATATTTAGGAATCGGTATTTCATTGAACGTAAATACACTGTTATTGGTGATATCCCAACAACTCCACGCGCGTGATACTCCACATTCCCTGGCAAATACAGCGCTCCTGCTCCTGTTTACATTATGTCAACACGGATCGAGGGCAAATGCTATGATGTTGCAGTACAGCATATACAGGATTCATATTTCTTTGAACGTATATACACTGCCATGGTGATGTCCCGACAATTCCATGCGCATGATACTGCACATTCCCTGCCAAATACAGCGCACCTGCTCCTGCTTACATTATGTCAACTCGGGTCGAGGACAAATGCAATGTTGCTGTAGTGTTGCATATTCAGGATTCAATACTTCATTGAATGTATATACACTGCTATTGGTGATATCCCGACAATTCGATGTGCGTGATACTACACATTTCCTGGTAAAAACGGCACACCTGCTCCTGTTTACATTATGTCAACTCGGGTCGAGGACAAATCCAATGTTTTTGCAGTACAGGATATTCAGGATTCAATATTTCATTGAACGTATATACACTGCTATTGGTGATATCCTGACAATTCGATGCGCGTTATACTCCTCATTCGCAGCAGAACACTACGTACATCAGCCCGTAGGCGCATTGTCAACTCTGAGTCCTGTCAAATACATTGTAATTGCAGTTTATCATATTAGGCTTAAGTATTTATTTAAACGTATCTCCGCTGCTATTCGTGGTATGTTGACAAATCTATGCGCGTTATACTCCTCATTTGCCGCCAAATACAGCGCACCTGCTCCTGTTTACATTATGTCAACTCGGGTCGAGGACAAATCCTACGTTGATGTAGTACTGCATATTCAGGATTCAATATTTCATAGATCGGATCTACACTACTATTGGTGATATCACGACAATACGATGCGCGTGATACTCCACATTTTCTGCCAAATACAGCGCACCTGCTCCTGTTTACATTATGTCAACTCGGGTCGAGGACAAATCCTACGTTGATGTAGTACTGCATATTCAGGATTCAATATTTCATTGAACGTATATACACCGCTATTGGTGATATCCCGTCAATTTGAAGCGTGTCATACTCCTCATTCGCTGCCAAATACTACGCACATCAGAGAGGTTGTGCATTGTCAACTCTGTGTCCTGTCAAATACATTGTATTTGCAGTTTATCATATTATGCACAAGTATTTATTTAAACGTATCTCCGCTGCTATTCGTGGTATGTCGACAAATCTATGCGCGTTATACTCCTCATTTGCTGCCAAATACAGCGCACCTGCTCCGGTTTACATTATGTCAACTCGGATCGAGGACTAATGCAATGTTGTTATAGTATTGCATATTCAGGATTCAATACTTCATTGAATGTATCTACACTGCTATTGGTGATATCCCGACAATTCGATGCGCGTTATACTCCTCATTCGCTGCAGAATACTACGCACATCAGCCGCTTGGCGCATTGTCAACTCTGTGTCCTGTCAAATACATTGTAATTGCAGTTTATCATATTAGGCTCAAGTATTTATTTAAACGTATCTCCGCTGCTATTCGTGGTATGTCGACAAATCTATGCTCGTTATACTCCTCATTTGCCGCCAAATACAGCGCACCTGCTCCCGATTACATTATGTCAACTGGGGTCCAGGTCAAATCCAATCGTTTTGCAGTACTGCAAATTCAGGATTCAATATCGCATTGAACGTTTCTACACTGCTATTGGTGATATCTCGACAATTCGAAGTGCGTTATACTCCTCATTCGCTGCCAAATACAACGCACATAAACCGGTTTGCGCAATATCAACTCTGTGTCCCTGCCAAATCCATTGTATTGCAGTTTAGCGTATTTAGGCTTAAGTATTCAATAAAACGTATCTCCGCTGCTATTGGTTGTAAGTCCAGACTTTGATGCGCGTTGAACCCCACATTTGCTGCCAAATACAGAGCACATTAACCGGTTTGCGCAATGTCAACTCTATACCCTGTCGAATACATTGTATTTGCAGTTTCGCCTATTTGGGCCTAAGTACTCAATTAAACCAATTTTCGCTGTTATTGGTGGTATCTCGACAACTCGATGCGCGTCAAACCCGACATTTTCTGCCAAATACAGCGGACCTGCTCTTGTTTACATTATGACATCTTCTGTCGAGGTCAAATCCAATCGTTTTGCAGTACTGCAAATTCAGGATTCAATATCCCATTGAACGTTTCTACACTGCTATTGGTGATATCTCGTCAATTCGATGCGCGTTATACTCCACAGTTCACGCCAAATACAGCGCACGTGCTCTTGTTTACATTATATCAACTCGGGTCGAGTACAAATGCAATGTTGTTGTAGTACTGCATATTCAGGATTCAATACTTCATTGAATGTATCTACACTGCTATTGGTGATATCCCGGCAATTTGAAGCGCGTTATACTCCTCATTCGCTGCCAAATGCTACGCACATCAGAGAGTGTGGGCATTGTCAACTCTGTGTCCTGTCAAATACATTGTAATTGCAGATTATCATATTAGGCTCAAGTATTTATTTAAACGTATCTCCGCTGCTATTAGTGGTATGTCGACAAATCTATGCGCGTTATACTCCTCATTTGCCGCCAAATACAGCGGACCTGCTCCTGTTTACATTATGTCAACTGGGGTCGAGGACAATTGCAATGTTGTTGCAGTACAGCATATACAGGATTCATATTTCTTTGAACGTATATACACTGCCATGGTGATATCCCGACAATTCGATGCGCATGATACTCCACATTCCCTGCCAAATACCGCGCACCTGCTCCTGTTTACATTATGTCAACTCGGGTCGAGGACAAATGCAATGTTGCTGTAGTGTTGCATATTCAGGATTCAATACTTCATTGAATGTATATACACTGCTATTGGTGATATCCCGACAATTCGATGTGCGTGATACTACACATTTCCTGGTAAAAACGGCACACCTGCTCCTGTTTACATTATGTCAACTCGGGTCGAGGACAAATCCAATGTTTTTGCAGTACAGGATATTCAGGATTCAATATTTCATTGAACGTATATACACTGCTATTGGTGATATCCTGACAATTCGATGCGCGTTATACTCCTCATTCGCAGCAGAACACTACGTACATCAGCCCGTAGGCGCATTGTCACTCTGAGTCCTGTCAAATACATTGTAATTGCAGTTTATCATATTAGGCTTAAGTATTTATTTAAACGTATCTCCGCTGCTATTAGTGGTATGTCGACAAATCTATGCGCGCTATACTCCTCATTTGCCGCCAAATACAGCGCACCTGCTCCTGTTTACATTATGTCAACTGGGGTCGAGGACAATTGCAATGTTGTTGCAGTACAGCATATTTAGGAATCGGTATTTCATTGAACGTAAATACACTGTTATTGGTGATATCCCAACAACTCCACGCGCGTGATACTCCACATTCCCTGGCAAATACAGCGCTCCTGCTCCTGTTTACATTATGTCAACACGGATCGAGGGCAAATGCTATGTTGTTGCAGTACAGCATATACAGGATTCATATTTCTTTGAACGTATATACACTGCCATGGTGATGTCCCGACAATTCCATGCGCATGATACTGCACATTCCCTGCCAAATACAGCGCACCTGCTCCTGCTTACATTATGTCAACTCGGGTCGAGGACAAATGCAATGTTGCTGTAGTGTTGCATATTCAGGATTCAATACTTCATTGAATGTATATACACTGCTATTGGTGATATCCCGACAATTCGATGCGCGTGATACTACACATTTCCTGGTAAAAACGGCACACCTGCTCCTGTTTACATTATGTCAACTCGGGTCGAGGACAAATCCAATGTTTTTGCAGTACAGGATATTCAGGATTCAATATTTCATTGAACGTATATACACTGCTATTGGTGATATCCTGACAATTCGATGCGCGTTATACTCCTCATTCGCAGCAGAACACTACGTACATCAGCCCGTAGGCGCATTGTCAACTCTGAGTCCTGTCAAATACATTGTAATTGCAGTTTATCATATTAGGCTTAAGTATTTATTTAAACGTATCTCCGCTGCTATTCGTGGTATGTTGACAAATCTATGCGCGTTATACTCCTCATTTGCCGCCAAATACAGCGCACCTGCTCCTGTTTACATTATGTCAACTCGGGTCGAGGACAATTGCAATGTTATTGTAGTACTGCATATTCAGGATTCAATACTTCATTGAATGTATCTACAGTGCAATTAGTCATATCACGACAATTCGATGCGCGTGATACACCACATTCCCTGCCAAATACAGCGCACCTGCTCTTGTTTACATTGTGTCAACTGTGGGCGTGGACAAATGCAATGTTTTTGCAGTTATGCATATTCAGTATTCAATATTTCATTGAACAGATCTACACTGCTATTGGTGATATCGCCTCAATTCGATGCGCGGAATACCGCACACTTGCTGCCAAATAGAGCGCAAATCAGCCACTGTGCGCTATGTCAACTCAGGTCCCTGCCTAACTCATTGTAATTGTAGTTTTGCATATTTAGGCTTAAGTATTCAATTAAACGTATCTGCGGTGCTATTGGTGGTATGCCTACAATTCGACGCGCGATGTACTCCACATTTACCGCAAAACAGCGGACCTGCTCCTGTTTACATTATGTCAACTCTAGTCGAGGACAAATGCAATGAAGTTGCAGTACTGCATATTCGGGATTCAATACTTCATTGAATGTATCTACATTGCAATTAGTCATATCACGACAATTAGATGCGCGTGATACTCCACATTCCCTCCCAAATACAGCGCACGTGCTCTTGTTTACATTATGTCAACTCGGGTCGAGGACAAATGCAATGTTGTTGCAGTACTGCATATGCAGGATTCAATACTTCATTGAACGTATCTACCCTGCTATTGGTGATATCCCGTCTATTCGATGCGCGATATACTCTTCATTCGCTGCCAAATACAGCGTACCTGCTCTTGCTTACATTGTGTCAACTGTGGTCGAGGACAAATGCATTGTTTTTGCAGTACAGCATATACCGAATTCAATACTTCATTGCATGTATCTACACTGCTAATGGTGATATCACGACAACTCGATGCGCGTGATAGTCCACGTTCCCTGCCAAATACAGCGCACCTGCTTCTGTTTACATTATGTCATCTCGGTTCCAGGACAAATGGAATGTTTTTGCAGTACAGCACATTCAGGATTCAATATTTCATTGAACGGATCTACACTGCTATTTGTGATATCTCGTCAATTCGATGCGTGGTATACCGCACAGCTGCTGCCAAATAGAGCGCAAATCAGCCACTGTGCGGTGTGTCAACTCAGGTCACTGCCTAATTCATTGTAATTGTATTTTTGCATATTTAGGCTGATGTATACAATTAAACTTACCTCCGGTGCTAGAGGTGGTATGCCTACAATTCGATGCGCGTTATGCTCCACAGTTGCCGCCAAATAGCGCACCTGCGCCTGTTTATATTATGTCAACTCGGGTCGAGGTCAAACGTTACGTTGTTGTAGTACTGCATATTCAGGATTCAATACTTCATTGAATGTATCTACACTGCTATTGGTGATATCACGACAATTCGATGCGCGTGATACTCCACATTCCCTGCCAAATACAGCGCACCTGCTCCTGTTTACATTATGTCAACTCGGGTCGAGGACAAATGCTACGTTGTTGTAGTACTGCATATTCAGGATTCAATATTTCATAGAACGGATCTACCCTGCTATTTGTGATATCTCGTCAATTCGATGCGCGGTATACCGCACAGCTGCTGCCAAATAGAGCGCAAATCAGCCACTGTGCGCTGTGTCAACTGAGGTCCCTGCCTAATTCATTGTAATTGTAGTTTTGCATATTCAGGCTTAAGTATTCAATTAAACGTATCTCCGGTGCTATTGGTGGTACGCCTACAATTCGATGCGCGTTATGCTCCACAGTTGCCGCCAAAGAGCGCACCTGCTCCTGTATACATTATGTCAACTCGTTTCGAGGACAAATGCTACGTTGTTGTAGTACTGCACATTCAGGATTCAATTTTTCATAGAACGGATCTACACTGCTATTTGTGATATCTCGTCAATTCGATGTGCGGTATACCGCACAGCTGCTGCCAAATAGAGCGCAAATCAGCCACTGTGCGCTCTGTCAACTCAGATCCCTGCCTAATTCATTGTAATTGTAGTTTTGCATATTTAGGCTTATGTATTCAATTAAACTTATCTCCGCTGCTATTCGTGGTATGTCGACAAATCCATGCGCGATAGACTCCTCATTTGCCGCCAAATACACCGGACCTGCTCCTGTTTACATTATGTCAACTGAGGTCGAGGACAATTGCAATGTTGTTGCAGTACGGCAAATTCAGGATTCAATATTTCATTGAACGTATATACACCGCTATTGGTGATATCCCGTCAATTTGAAGCGTGTCATACTCCTCATTCGCTGCCAAATACTACGCACATCAGAGAGGTTGTGCATTGTCAACTCTGTGTCCTGTCAAATACATTGTAATTGCAGCTTATCATATTATGCACAAGTATTTATTTAAACGTATCTCCGCTGCTATTCGTGGTATGTCGACAAATCTATGCGCGTTATACTCCTCATTTGCTGCCAAATACAGCGCACCTGCTCCGGTTTACATTATGTCAACTCGGATCGAGGACTAATGCAATGTTGTTATAGTATTGCATATTCAGGATTCAATACTTCATTGCATGTATCTACACTGCTAATGGTGATATCACGACAACTCGATGCGCGTGATACTCCACGTTCCCTGCCAAATACAGCGCACCTGCTTCTGTTTACATTATGTCAACTCGGTTCCAGGACAAATGGAATGTTTTTGCAGTACAGCACATTCAGGATTCAATATTTGATTGAACGGATCTACACTGCTATTGGTGATATCTCGTCAATTCGATGCGCGGTATACCGCACACTTGCTGCCAAATAGAGCGCAAGTCAGCCACTGTGCGCTATGACACCTCAGGCCCCTGCCTAATTCATTGTAATTGTAGTTTTGCATATTTAGGCTTATGTATTCAATTAAACGTATCTGTGGTGCTATAGGTGGGATGCCTAAAATTCGATGTGCGTTATGCTCCACAGTTGCCGCCAAACAGCGCACCTGCTCCTGTTTACATTGTGTCAACTGGGGTCGAAGACAAATGTAATGTTCTTGTAGTGCTGCATACTCAGGATTCAATACTTCATTGCATGTATCTACACTGCTACTGGTGATATCACTACAATTCCATACGCGTGGTACTCCACATTTCCTGCGAAATACAGCGCACCTGCTCCTGTTTACATTATGTCAATTCGGGTCGAGGGCAAATGCTACGTTGTTGTACTACTGCATATTCAGGATTCAATTCTTCATTGAATGTATCTACACTGCTATTGGTGATATCACGACAATTCGATGCGCGTGATACCCGACGCTCCCTGCCAAATACAGCGCACCTGCTCCTGTTTACATTATGTCAACTCGATTCCCGGACAAATGCCATGTTCAGCAGTACAGCACATTCAGGATTCCATATTTCATTGAACGGATCTACACTGCTATTGGTGATATCTCGTCAATTCGATGCGCGGTATACCGCACACTTGCTGCCAAATAGAGCGCAAGTCAGCCACTGTGCGCTATGACAACTCAGGTCCCTGCCTAATTCACTGTAATTGTAGTTTTGCATATTTAGGCTTATGTATTCAATTAAACGTATCTGTGGTGCTATAGGTGGGATGCCTAAAATTCGATGTGCGTTATGCTCCACAGTTGCCGCCAAACAGCGCACCTGCTCCTGTTTACATTATGTCAACTCGGGTCGAGGACAAATGCTACGTTGTTGTAGTACTGCATATTCAGGATTCAATTCTTCATTGAATGTATCTACACTGCTATTGGTGATATCACGACAATTCGATGCGCGTGTTATTCCACATTCCCTGCCAATTACAGCTCACCTGCTCCTGTTTACATTGTGTCAACTCGGGTCGAGGACAAATGCTACGTTGTTGTAGTACTGCATATTCAGGATTCAATATTTCATAGAACGGATCTACACTGCTATTTGTGATATCTCGTCCATTCGATGCGCGGTATACCGCACAGCTGCTGCCAAATAGAGCGCAAATCAGCCACTGTGCGCTGTGTCAACTCAGATCCCTGCCTAATTCATTGTAATTGTAGTTTTGCAAATTCAGGCTTTAGTATTCAATTAAACGTATCTCCGGTGCAATTGGTGGTACGCCTGCAATCCGATGCGCGTGATACTCCGCATTCCCTGCCAAATACAGCGCACCTGCTCCTGTTTACATTATGTCAACTCGGGACAAGGACAAATGCAATGTTTTTGCAGTACTGCATATCCAGGATACAATACTTCATTGAACGTATCTACACTGCTACTGGAGATATTTCGTCTACTCCATGCGGCTTGTACTCCACATTTCCTGCCAAATACAGCGCACCTGCTCCTGTTTACATTATGTCAACTCGGGTCAAGGACAAATGCAATGTTTTTGCAGTACAGCACATTCAGGATTCAATATTTCAATGAACGTATATACACTGCTATTCGTGATATCCCGTCAATGTGAAGCGCGTTATACTCCTCATTCGCTGCCAAATACTACGCACATCAGAGTGTTTGCGCATTGTCAACTCTGTGTCCTGTCATATACATTGTAATTGCAGTTTATCATATTAGGCTCAAGTATTTATTTAAACGTATCTCCGCTGCCATTCGTGGTATGTTGACAAATCTATGCGCGTTATACTCCTCATTTGCCGCCAAATACAGCGCACCTGCTCCTGTTTACATTATGTCAACTAGGGTCCAGGACAAATGCAATGTTTTTGTAGTACTGCATATTCAGGATTCAACACTTCATTGAATGTATTTACACTGCTATTGGAGATATCACGACAATTCAATGCTCGTGATACTCCACGTTCCCTGCCAAATACAGCGCACCTGTTCCTGTTTACATTATGTCAACGCAGGTCGAGGACAAATGCTACGTTGTTGTAGTACTGCATATTCAGGATTCAATTCTTCATTGAATGTATCTACACTGCTATTCGTGATTCCGACAATTCGAAGCGCGTTATACTCCACATTCCCTGGCAAACACAGCGCACCTGCTCCTGTTTACATTATGTCAACTCGGGTCAGGGACAAATGCAATGTTTCTGCAGTACAGCACATTCAGGATTCGATATTTCATTGAGCGAATCTATACTGCTATTTGTTATATCTCGTCAATTCGATGCGCGGTATACCGCACAGTTGCTGCCAAATAGAGCGCAAAGCAGCAACCTTGCGCTATGTCAATTCAGGTCACTGCCTAATTCATTGTAATTGTATTTTTACATATTTAGACTGATGTAATCAATTAAACGTATCTCCGGTGCTATTGGTGGTATGCCTACAATTCGATGCACTTGATACTCCACATTCCCTGGCAAATACAGCGCACCTGCTCCTGTTTACATTATGTCAACTCGGGTCAAGGACAAATGCAATGTTTTTGCAGTACAGCACATTCTGGATTCAATATTTCATTGAACGGATCTACACAGCTATTGGTGATATCCCGACAATACGATGCGCTTGATACTCCACATTTCCTGCCAAATACGGCACACCTGCTCCTGTTTACATTATGTCAACTCGGGCCGAGGACAAATGCAATGTTTTTGCAGTACTGCATATCCAGGATACAATACTTCATTGAACGTATCTACACTGCTACTGGAGATATTTCGTCGATTCCATGCGCCTTGTACTCCACATTTCCTGCCAAATACAGCGCACCTGCTCCTGTTTACATTATGTCAACTCGGGTCAAGGACAAATGCAATGTTTCTGCAAGTAGAGCATATTCAGTATTCAATATTTCATTGAACGTACATACACTGCCATTGGTGATATCCCGACAATTCGATGCGCGTTATACTCCTCATTCGCTGCAGAATACTACGTACATCAGCCGGTTGGCGCATTGTCAACTCTGTGTCCTGTCAAATACATTGTAATTGCAGTTCATTATATTAGGCTCAAATATGTATTTAAACGTATCTCCGCTGCTATTCGTGGTATGTCGACAAATCTATGCGCGTTATACTCCTCATTTGCCGCCAAATACAGGGGTCCTGCTCCTGTTCACATTATGTCAACTGGGGTCGAAGACAAATGCCATGTTGTTGTAGTACTGCATATTCAGGATTCACTATTTCATTGAACGGATCTACACTGCTAATGGTGATATCTCGTCAATTCGATGCGCGGTATACCGCACACTTGCTGCCAAATAGAGCGCAAATCAGCCACTGTGCGCTATGTCAACTCAGGTCCGTGCCTAATTCATTGTAATTGTATTTTTGCATATTTTGGCATATGTATTCAAATTAAACGTATTTCCGGTGCTATAGGTGGTATGCCTACAATTCGATGCGCGTTATGCTCCACAGCTGCCGCCAAACAGCGCACCTGCTACTGTTTACATTACATCAACTCGGGACGAGGACAAATCCAATGTTTTGGCAGTACGGGATATTCAGGATTCAATATGTCATTGAATGTATCTACACTGCTATTCCTGATATCCCGATAATTCGAAGAGAGTTATACTCCACATTCCCTGCCAAACACAGCGCACCTGCTCCTGTTTACATTATGTCAACTCACGTCGAGGACAAATGCAATGTTGCTGCAGTACAGCATATACCGGATTCAATACTTGATTGAACGTACATACACTGCCATTGGTGATATCCCGACAATTCGATGCGCGTGATACTCCACATTACCTACCAAATACGGCGCACCTACTCCTGTTTACATTATGTCAACACGGATCGAGGACAAATGCAATGTTGTTGCAGTACAGTATATACAGAATTCAAAATTTCATTGAACGTATATACACTGCTATTGGCGATATCCCGACAATTCCATGCGCGTGATACTCCACATTACCTACCAAATACGGCGCACCTACTCCTGTTTACATTATGTCAACACGGATCGAGGACAAATGCAATGTTGTTGCAGTACAGTATATACAGAATTCAAAATTTCATTGAACGTATATACACTGCTATTGGCGATATCCCGACAATTCCATGCGCGTGATACTCCACATTCCCTGCCAAATACAGCGCACTTGCTCGTGTTTACATTATGTCAACTCGGATAGAGGACAAATGCAATGCTGTTGCAGTACAGCATATACAGGATTCACTATTCCATTGAACGTATATACACTGCTATTCTTCATAGGCCCACAATTCGAAGCGCGTTATACTCCTCATTCGCTGCCAAATACTAAGCACATCAGAAAGTTTGCGCATTGTCAACTGTGTTTCCTGTCAAATAAATTGTATTTGCTGTTTATCATGTTAGGCTCAAGTATTTAGTTAAACGTATCTCCGCTGCTATTCGTGGTATGTCGACAAATCTATGCGCGTTATACTCCTCATCTGCTGCCAAATACAGCGCACCTGCTCCTGTTTGCATTATGTCAACTCGGGTCGAGGACAATTGCAATGTTGTTGCAGTACAGTATATACAGAATTCAAAATTTCATTGAACGTATATACACTGCTATTGGTGATATCCCGACAATTCCATGCGCGTGATACTCCACATTCCCTGCCAAATACAGTGCACCTGCTCCTGTTTACATTATGTCAACTGCTGTCGAAGACAAAGGCAATGTTCTTGTAGTACTGCATACTCAGGATTCAATACTTCATTGAACGTATCTACACTACTATTGGAGATATTTCGTCAATTCCATGAGCGTTATACTCCACAGCTGCCGCCAAACAGCGGGCCAGCTCTTGTTTACATTATGTCAACTGTTTTCGAGGACAACTGCATTATTGTTGCAGTACAGCATAATCAGGATTCAATATTTCATGGAACGTATATACACTGCTATTCGTGATATCCCGACAATTCGATGCGCGTTATACTCCTCATTCGCTGCCAAATACTACGCAGATCGGCCGGATTGCGCATTGTCAACTCTGTGTCCTGTCAAATACATTGTAATTGCAGTTTATCATATTAGGCTCAAGTATTTATTTAATCGTGTCTCTGCTGCTATTTGTGGTATGTCCACAAATCCATGCGCGTTATACTCCTCATATGCCGCCATATACAGCGCACCTGCTCTTGTTTACATTGTGTCAAATGTGGTCGAGGACAAATGCATTGTTTTTGCAGTACAGCACATACGGGATTCAGTACTTCATTCAACGTATATACACTGCTATTGGCGATATCACGACAAATCGATGCGCGTGATACTCCACATTCCCTGCCAAATACAGCGCACCTGCTCCTGTTTACATTATGTCAACTCGGATCGAGGACAAATGCAATGTTGTTGCAGTACAGTATATACAGAATTCAAAATTTCATTGAACGTATATACACTGCTATTGGTGATATCCCGACAATTCCATGCGCGTGATAGTCCACATTCCCTGCCAAATACAGCGCACCTGCTCGTGTTTACATTATGTCAACTCGGATCGAGGACAAATGCAATCTTTTTGCAGTACTGGATATGCAGTATTCAATATTTCATCGAACGTATATGCACTGCTATTGGTGATATCCCGACAATTCGATGCGCGTTATACTCCACATTACCTGCCAAATACAGCGTACCTGCTCCTCTTCACATTATGTCAACACGGGTCGAGGACAAATGCAATGTTGCTGCAGTACAGCATATTCAGGATTCAACATTTCATTGAACGTATATACACTGCTATTCGTGATATCCCGACAATTCGAAGCGCGTCATACTCCTCATTCGCTGCCAAATACTAAGCACATCAGAGAGTTTGCGCATTGTCAACTCTGTTTCCTGTCAAATAAATTGTATTTGCTGTTTATCATGTTATTCTCAAGTATTTAGTTAAACGTATCTCCGGTGCTATTCGTGGTATGTCGACAAATCTATGCGCGTTATACTCCACAGTTGCCGCCAAACAGCGCACCTGCTCCTGTTTACATTATGTCATTCGGGTCGAGGACAAATGCATTGTTTTGGCAGTACATCATATACCGGATTCAATACTTGATTGAACGTACATACACTGCCATTGGTGATATCCCGACAATTCGATGCGCGTGATACTCCACATTACCTGCCAAATACGGCGCACCTACTCCTGTTTACATTATGTCAACACGGATCGAGGACAAATGCAATGTTGTTGCAGTACAGTATATACAGAATTCAAAATTTCATTGAACGTATATACACTGCTATTGGTGATATCCCGACAATTCCATGCGCGTGATACACCACATTCCCTGCCAAATACAGCGCACCTGATCGTGTTTACATTATGTCAACTCGGATCGAGGACAAATGCATTGTTTTTGCAGTACAGCACATACGGGATTCAGTACTTCATTCAACGTATATACACTGCTATTGGCAATATCACGACAAATCGATGCGCGTGATACTCCACATTCCCTGCCAAATACAGCGCACGTGCTCTTGTTTAAATTATGTCAACTCGGGTCGAGGACAAATGCAATTTTTTGCCGTACTGCATATCCAGGATTCAATACTTCATTGAACGTAAATACACTGCTATTGGTGATATCCCGACAATTCCATGCGCGTGATACTCCACATTCCCTGCCAAATACAGCGCACTTGCTCGTGTTTACATTATGTCAACTCGGATAGAGGACAAATGCAATGCTGTTGCAGTACAGCATATACAGGATCCACTATTCCATTGAACGTATATACACTGCTATTCGTCATAGGCCCACAATTCGAAGCGCGTTATACTCCTCATTCGCTGCCAAATACTAAGCACATCAGAGAGTTTGCGCATTGTCAACTGTGTTTCCTGTCAAATAAATTGTATTTGCTGTTTATCATGTTAGGCTCAAGTATTTAGGTAAACGTATCTCCGCTGCTATTCGTGGTATGTCGACAAATCTATGCGCGTTATACTCCACAGTTGCCGCCAAACAGCGCACCTGCTCCTGTTTACATTATGTCATTCGGGTCGAGGACAAATGCATTGTTTTGGCAGTACATCATATACCGGATTCAATACTTCATTGAACGTACATACACTGCCATTGGTGATATCCCGACAATTCGATGCGCGTGATACTCCACATTACCTGTCAAATACGGCGCACATACTCCTGTTTATTATGTCAACACGGATCGAGGACAAATGCAATGTTGTTGCAGTACAGCATATACAGGATTCAATATGTCATTGAACGTATATACACTGCCATGGTGATATCCCGACAATTCGATTCGCATGATACTCCACATTTCCTGCCAAATACAGCGCACCTGCCCTTGTTTACATTGTGTCAACTGTGGTCGAGGACATATGCATTGTTTTTGCAGTACAGCACATACGGGATTCAGTACTTCATTCAACGTATATACACTGCCATGGTGATATCCCGACAATTCGATGCGCATGATACTCCACATTCCCTGCCAAATACAGCGCACGTGCTCTTGTTTAAATTATGCCAACTCGGGTCGAGGACAAATGCAATGTTTTTGCCGTACTGCATATCCAGGATTCAATACTTCATTGAACGTAAATACACAGCCATGGTGATATCCCGACAATTCGATGCGCATGATACTCCACATTCCCTGCCAAATACAGCGCACGTGCTCTTGTTTAAATTATGCCAACTCGGGTCGAGGACAACTGCAATGTTGTTGCAGTACAGCATATTCAGAATTCAATATTTCATTGAAAGGCTCTACACTGCTATTGGTGACATCTCGTCAATTCGATGCGCCGTATACCGCACAGATGCTGCCAAATTGAGCGCAAATGAGCCACTTTGCGCTATGTCAACTCAGGACCCTGACTAATTCATTGTAACTGTAGTTTTGCATATTTAGGCTTTTTTATTCAATTAAACGTATCCCCGGTGCTATTGGTGGTATGCCTACCATTCATTGCGCGCTATGCTCCACAGTTGCAACCCAACAGCGGACCTGCTCCTGTTTACATTATGTCAACTCGGGTCGAGGGCAAATGGAATGTTGTTGCAGTACTGCATATCCAGCATTCAATATTTCATTGAACGTATCTACACTGCTACTGGAGATATTTCGTCAATTCCATGCGTCTTGCACTCCACACTTGCTGCCAAATACTGCGCACCTGCTCCTGTTTACATTATGTCAACTCGGGTCGAGGACAACTGCAATGTTGTTGCAGTACAGCATATTCAGGATTCAATATTTCATTGAAAGGCTCTACACTGCTATTGGTGATATCTCGTCAATTCGATGCGCGGTATACCGCACAGATGCTGCCAAATTGAGCGCAAATCAGCCACTTTGCGGTATGTCAACTCAGGACCCTGACTAATTCATTGTAACTGTAGTTTTGCATATTTAGGCTTTTTTATTCAATTAAACGTATCCCCGGTGCTATTGGTGGTATGCCTACCATTCAATGCGCGCTATGCTCCACAGTTGCAACCAAACAGCGGACCTGCTCCTGTTTCCATTATGTCAACTCGGGTCGAGGGCAAATGGAATGTTGTTGCAGTACTGCATATCCAGCATTCAATATTTCATTGGACGTATCTACATTGCTACTGGAGATATTTCGTCAATTCCATGCGTCTTGTACTGGACATTTCCTGCCAAATACAGCGCACCTGCTCCTGTTTACATTATGTCAACTCGGGTCGAGGACAAATGCAATGTTGTTGCAGTACAGCATACTCAGGATTCAATACTTCATTGAACGTATCTACACTACTATTGGAGATATTTCGTCAATTCCATGAGCGTTATACTCCACAGCTGCCGCCAAACAGCGGGCCAGCTCTTGTTTACATTGTGTCAACTGTTTTCGAGGACAACTGCATTATTGTTGCAGTACAGCATAATCAGGATTCAATATTTCATGGAACGTATATACACTGCTATTCGTGATATCCCGACAATTCGATGCGCGTTATACTCCTCATTCGCTGCCAAATACTACGCAGATCGGCCGGATTGCGCATTGTCAACTCTGTGTCCTGTCAAATACATTGTAATTGCAGTTTATCATATTAGGCTCAAGTATTTATTTAATCGTGTCTCTGCTGATATTTGTGGTATGTCCACAAATCCATGCGCGTTATACTCCTCATATGCCGCCATATACAGCTCACCTGCTCTTGTTTACATTGTGTCAACTGTGGTCGAGGACAAATGCATTGTTTTTGCAGTACAGCACATACGGGATTCAGTACTTCATTCAACGTATATACACTGCTATTGGCGATATCACGACAAATCGATGCGCGTGATACTCCACATTCCCTGCCAAATACAGCGCACCTGCTCCTGTTTACATTATGTCAACTCGGATCGAGGACAAATGCAATGTTGTTGCAGTACAGTATATACAGAATTCAAAATTTCATTGAACGTATATACACTGCTATTGGTGATATCCCGACAATTCCATGCGCGTGATACTCCACATTCCCTGCCAAATACAGCGCACCTGCTCGTGTTTACATTATGTCAACTCGGATCGAGGACAAATGCAATCTTTTTGCAGTACTGGATATGCAGTATTCAATATTTCATCGAACGTATATGCACTGCTATTGGTGATATCCCGACAATTCGATGCGCGTTATACTCCACATTACCTGCCAAATACAGCGTACCTGCTCCTCTTCACATTATGTCAACACGGGTCGAGGACAAATGCAATGTTGCTGCAGTACAGCATATTCAGGATTCAACATTTCATTGAACGTATATACACTGCTATTCGTGATATCCCGACAATTCGAAGCGCGTCATACTCCTCATTCGCTGCCAAATACTAAGCACATCAGAGAGTTTGCGCATTGTCAACTCTGTTTCCTGTCAAATAAATTGTATTTGCTGTTTATCATGTTAGGCTCAAGTATTTAGTTAAACGTATCTCCGCTGCTATTCGTGGTATGTCGACAAATCTATGCGCGTTATACTCCACAGTTGCCGCCAAACAGCGCACCTGCTCCTGTTTACATTATGTCATTCGGGTCGAGGACAAATGCATTGTTTTGGCAGTACATCATATACCGGATTCAATACTTCATTGAACGTACATACACTGCCATTGGTGATATCCCGACAATTCGATGCGCGTGATACTCCACATTACCTGTCAAATACGGCGCACCTACTCCTGTTTACATTATGTCAACACGGATCGAGGACAAATGCAATGTTGTTGCAGTACAGCATATACAGGATTCAATATTTCATTGAACGTATATACACTGCCATGGTGATATCCCGACAATTCGATTCGCATGATACTCCACATTTCCTGCCAAATACAGCGCACCTGCTCTTGTTTACATTGTGTCAACTGTGGTCGAGGACAAATGCATTGTTTTTGCAGTACAGCACATACGGGATTCAGTACTTCATTGAACGTATATACACTGCTATTCGTGATATCCCGACAATTCGATGCGCGTTATACTCCTCATTCGCTGCCAAATACTACGCAGATCGGCCGGATTGCGCATTGTCAACTCTGTGTCCTGTCAAATACATTGTAAGTGCAGTTTATCATATTAGGCACAAGTATTTATTTAAACGTATCTCCGCTGCTATTCGTGGTATGTCGACAAATCTATGCGCGTTATACTCCACAGTTGCCGCCAAACAGCGCACCTGCTCCTGTTTACATTATGTCAACTCGGGTCGAGGGCAAATGGAATGTTGTTGCAGTACTGCATATCCAGCATTCAATATTTCATTGGACGTATCTACACTGCTACTGGAGATATTTCGTCAATTCCATGCGTCTTGTACTCCACATTTCCTGCCAAATACAGCGCACCTGCTCGTGTTTACATTATGTCAACTCGGATCGAGGACAAATGCAATGTTGTGTGCAGTACAGTATATACAGAATTCAAAATTTCATTGAACGTATATACACTGCTATTGGTGATATCCCGACAATTCCATGCGCGTGATACTCCACATTCCCTGCCAAATACAGCGCACCTGCTCCTGTTTACATTGTGTCAACTCGGATCGAGGACAAATGCAATGTTGTGTGCAGTACAGTATATACAGAATTCAAAATTTCATTGAACGTATATACACTGCTATTGGTGATATCCCGACAATTCCATGCGCGTGATACTCCACATTCCCTGCCAAATACAGCGCACCTGCTCGTGTCTACATTATGTCAACTCGGATCGAGGACAAATGCAATCTTTTTGCAGTACTGGATATGCAGTATTCAATATTTCATCGAACGTATATGCACTGCTATTGGTGATATCCCGACAATTCGATGCGCGTGATACTCCACATTACCTGCCAAATACAGCGTACCTGCTCCTCTTCACATTATGTCAACTCGGGTCGAGGACAACTGCAATGTTGTTGCAGTACAGCATATACCGGATTAAATACTTGATTGAACGTACATACACTGCCATTGGTGATATCCCGACAATTCGATGCGCGTGATACTCCACATTACCTGCCAAATACGGCGCACCTACTCCTGTTTACATTATGTCAACACGGATCGAGGACAAATGCAATGTTGTTGCAGTACAGTATATACAGAATTCAAAATTTCATTGAACGTATATACACTGCTATTGGTGATATCCCGACAATTCCATGCGCGTGATACACCACATTCCCTGCCAAATACAGCGCACCTGCTCGTGTTTACATTATGTCAACTCGGGTCGAGGACAAATGCATTGTTTTTGCAGTACAGCACATACGGGATTCAGTACTTCATTCAACGTATATACACTGCTATTGGCAATATCACGACAAATCGATGCGCGTGATACTCCACATTCCCTGCCAAATACAGCGCACGTGCTCTTGTTTAAATTATGCCAACTCGGGTCGAGGACAAATGCCATTTTTTGCCGTACTGCATATCCAGGATTCAATACTTCATTGAACGTAAATACACTGCTATTGGTGATATCCCGACAATTCCATGCGCGTGATACTCCACATTCCCTGCCAAATACAGCGCACTTGCTCGTGTTTACATTATGTCAACTCGGATAGAGGACAAATGCAATGCTGTTGCAGTACAGCATATACAGGATTCAATATTTCATTGACCGTATATACACTGCCATGGTGATATCCCGACAATTCCATTCGCATGATACTCCACATTTCCTGCCAAATACAGCGCACCTGCCCTTGTTTACATTGTGTCAACTGTGGTCGAGGACATATGCATTGTTTTTGCAGTACAGCACATACGGGATTCAGTACTTCATTCAACGTATATACACTGCCATGGTGATATACCGACAATTCGATGCGCATGATACTCCACATTCCCTGCCAAATACAGCGCACGTGCTCTTGTTTAAATTATGCCAACTCGGGTCGAGGACAAATGCAATGTTTTTGCCGTACTGCATATCCAGGATTCAATACTTCATTGAACGTAAATACACTGCCATGGTGATATCCCGACAATTCGATGCGCATGATACTCCACATTCTCTGCCAAATACAGCGCACGTGCTCTTGTTTAAATTATGCCAACTCGGGTCGAGGACAACTGCAATGTTGTTGCAGTACAGCATATTCAGGATTCAATATTTCATTGAAAGGCTCTACACTGCTATTGGTGACATCTCGTCAATTCGATGCGCCGTATACCGCACAGATGCTGCCAAATTGAGAGCAAATGAGCCACTTTGCGGTATGTCAACTCAGGACCCTGACTAATTCATTGTAACTGTAGTTTTGCATATTTAGGCTTTTTTATTCAATTAAACGTATCCCCGGTGCTATTGGTGGTATGCCTACCATTCAATGCGCGCTATGCTCCACAGTTGCAACCAAACAGCGGACCTGCTCCTGTTTACAGTATGTCAACTCGGGTCGAGGGCAAATGGAATGTTGTTGCAGTACTGCATATCCAGCATTCAATATTTCATTGGACGTATCTACACTGCTACTGGAGATATTTCGTCAATTCCATGCGTCTTGCACTCCACATTTCCTGCCAAATACTGCGCACCTGCTCCTGTTTACATTATGTCAACTCGGGTCGAGGACAACTGCAATGTTGTTGCAGTACAGCATATTCAGGATTCAATATTTCATTGAAAGGCTCTACACTGCTATTGGTGATATCTCGTCAATTCGATGCGCGGTATACCGCACAGATGCTGCCAAATTTAGCGCAAATCAGCCACTTTGCGGTATGTCAACTCAGGACCCTGACTAATTCATTGTAACTGTAGCTTTGCATATTTAGGCTTTTTTATTCAATTAAACGTATCCCCGGTGCTATTGGTGGTATGCCTACCATTCAATGCGCGCTATGCTCCACAGTTGCAACCAAACAGCGGACCTGCTCCTGTTTCCATTATGTCAACTCGGGTCGAGGGCAAATGGAATGTTGTTGCAGTACTGCATATCCAGCATTCAATATTTCATTGGACGTATCTACACTGCTACTGGAGATATTTCGTCAATTCCATGCGTCTTGTACTGGACATTTCCTGCCAAATACAGCGCACCTGCTCCTGTTTTCATTATGTCAACTCGGGTCGAGGACAAATGCAATGTTGTTGCAGTACAGCACAAACAGGATTCAATACTTCACTGAGCATATATACACTGCTCTTGGTGATATCCCGACAATCCAATGCGCGTGATACTCCACATTACCTGCCAGATACAGCGTACCTGCTCCTCTTCACATTATGTCAACTCGTTTCGAGGACAAATGCAATGTTGCTGCAGTACAGCATATTCAGGATTCAACATTTCATTGGACGTATATACACTGCTATTCGTGATATCCCGACAATTCGAAGCGCGTTATACTCCTCATTCGCTGCCAAATACTAAGCACATCAGAGAGTTTGCGCATTGTCAACTCCGTTTCCTGTCAAATACATTGCATTTGCTGTTTATCATGTTAGGCTCAAGTATTTAGTTAAACGTATCTCCGCTGCTATTCGTGATATCCCGACAAATCTATGCGTGTTATTCTCCACAATTCCAGCCAAATACGGCGCATCTGCTCCTGTTTACATTATATCAACTGGGGTCGAAGACAAATGCAATGTTCTTGTAGTACTGCATACTCAGGACTCAATACTTCATTGAACGTATCTACACTACTATTGGTGATATTTCGTCAATTCCATGAGCGTGATACTCCACAGCTGCCGCCAAACAGCGGGCCAGCTCTTGTTTACATTGTGCCAACTGTTTTCGAGGTCAAATGCAATGTTGTTGCTGTACAGCATATACAGGATTCAATATTTCATTGAACGTATATACACTGCCATGGTGATATACCGACAATTCGATGCGCATGATACTCCACATTTCCTGCCAAATACAGCGTACCTGCTCCTCTTCACATTATGTCAACTCGGGTCGAGGACAAATGCAATACTGCTGCAGTACAGCATATTCAGGATTCAACATTTCATTGAACGTATATACACTGCTAATGGTGATATCCCGACAAATCGATGCGCGTCATACTCCACATTTCCACATAAATACGGCGCATCTGCTCCTGTTTACATTATATCAACGGCTGTCCAAGACAAAGGCAATGTTCTTGTAGTACTGCATACTCAGGATTCAATACTTCATTGAACGTATCTACACTACTATTGGAGATATTTCGTCAATTCCATGAGCGTTATACTCCACAGCTGCCGCCAAACAGCGGGCCAGCTCTTGTTTACATTGTGTCAACTGTTTTCGAGGACAACTGCATTATTGTTGCAGTACAGCATAATCAGGAATCAATATTTCATTGAACGTATATACACTGCTATTCGTGATATCCCGACAATTCGATGCGCGTTATACTCCTCATTCGCTGCGAAATACTACGCAGATGGGCCGGATTGCGCATTGTCAACTCTGTGTCCTGTCAAACACATTGTAATTGCAGTTTATCATATTAGGCTCAAGTATTTATTTAATCGTGCCTCTGCTGCTATTTTTTGTATATCCACAAATCCATGCGCGTTATACTCCTCATATGCCGCCAAATACAGCGCACCTGCTCTTGTTTACATTGTGTCAACTGTGGTCGAGGACAAATGCATTGTTTTTGCAGTACAGCACATACGGGATTCAGTACTTGATTCAACGTATATACACTGCTATTGGCAATATCACGACAAATCGATGCGCGTGATACTCCACATTCCCTGCCAAATACAGCGCACGTGCTCTTGTTTAAATTATGCCAACTCGGGTCGAGGACAAATGCAATGTTTTTGCCGTACTGCATATCCAGGATTCAATACTTCATTGAACGTAAATACACTGCTATTGGTGATATCCCGACAATTCCATGCGCGTGATACTCCACATTCCCTGCCAAATACAGCGCACTTGCTCGTGTTTACATTATGTCAACTCGGATAGAGGACAAATGCAATGCTGTTGCAGTACAGCATATACAGGATTCACTATTCCATTGAACGTATATACACTGCTATTCGTCATAGGCCCACAATTCGAAGCGCGTTATACTCCTCTTTCGCTGCCAAATACTAAGCACATCAGAGAGTTTGCGCATTGTCAACTGTGTTTCCTGTCAAATAAATTGTATTTGCTGTTTATCATGTTAGGCTCAAGTATTTAGTTAAACGTATCTCCTCTGCTATTCGTGGTATGTCGACAAATCTATGCGCGTTATACTCCACAGTTGCCGTCAAACAGCGCACCTGCTCATGTTTACATTATGTCATTCGGGTCGAGGACAAATGCATTGTTTTGGCAGTACATCATATACCGGATTCAATACTTCATTGAACGTACATACACTGCCATTGGTGATATCCCGACAATTCGATGCGCGCGATACTCCACATTACCTGCCTAATACGGCGCACCTACTCCTGTTTACATTATGTCAACACGGATCGAGGACAAATGCAATGTTGTTGCAGTACAGCATATACAGGATTCAATATTTCATTGAACGTATATACACTGCCATGGTGATATCCCGACAATTCGATTCGCATGATATTCCACATTTCCTGCCAAATACAGCGCACCTGCCCTTGTTTACATTGTGTCAACTGTGGTCGAGGACAAATGCATTGTTTTTGCAGTACAGCACATACGGGATTCAGTACTTCATTCAACGTATATACACTGCTATTGGTGATATCCCGACAATTCGATGCGCGTGATACTCCACATTACCTGCCAAATACAGCGTACCTGCTCCTCTTCACATTATGTCAACTCGGGTCGAGGACAAATGCAATGTTGCTGCAGTACAGCATATTCAGGATTCAACATTTCATTGAACGTATATACACTGCTATTCGTGATATCCCGACAATTCGAAGCGCGTCATACTCCTCATTCGCTGCCAAATACTAAGCACATCAGAGAGTTTGCGCATTGTCAACTCTGTTTCCTGTCAAATAAATTGTATTTGCTGTTTATCATGTTAGGCTCAAGTATTTAGTTAAACGTATCTCCGCTGCTATTCGTGGTATGTCGACAAATCTATGCGCGTTATACTCCACAGTTGCCGCCAAACAGCGCACCTGCTCCTGTTTACATTATGTCAACACGGATCGAGGACAAATGCAATGTTGTTGCAGTACAGCATATACAGGATTCAATTTTTCATTGAACGTATATACACTGCCATGGTGATATCCCGACAATTCGATTCGCATGATATTCCACATTTCCTGCCAAATACAGCGCACGTGCTCTTGTTTAAATTATGCCAACTCGGGTAGAGGACAAATGCAATGTTTTTGCCGTACTGCATATCCAGGATTCAACACTTCATTGAACGTAAATACACTGCCATGGTGATATCCCGACAATTCGATGCGCATGATACTCCACATTTCCTGCCAAATACAGCGTACCTGCTCCTCTTCACATTATGTCAACTCGGGTCGAGGACAAATGCAATACTGCTGCAGTACAGCATATTCAGGATTCATCATTTCATTGAACGTATATACACTGCTAATGGTGATATCCCGACAAATCGATGTGCGTCATACTCCACATTTCCAGCCAAATACGGTGCATCTGCTCCTGTTTACATTATATCAACGGCTCTCGAAGACAAAGGCAATGTTCTTGTAGTACTGCATACTCAGGATTCAATACTTCATTGAACGTATCTACACTACTATTGGAGATATTTCGTCAATTCCATGAGCGTTATACTACACAGCTGCCGCCAAACAGCGGGCCAGCTCTTGTTTACATTGTGTCAACTGTTTTCGAGGACAACTGCATTATTGTTGCAGTACAGCATAATCAGGATTCAATATTTCATTGAACGTATATACACTGCTATTCGTGATATCCCGACAATTCGATGCGCGTTATACTCCACAGTTGCCGCCAAACAGCGCACCTGCTCCTGTTTACATTATATCATTCGGGTCGAGGACAAATGCATTGTTTTGGCAGTACATCATATACCGGATTCAATACTTCATTGAACTTACATACACTGCCATTGGTGATATCCCGACAATTCGATGCGCGTGATACTCCACATTACCTGCCAAATACGGCGCACCTACTCCTCTTTACATTATGTCAACACGGATCGAGGACAAATGCAATGTTGTTGCAGTACAGCATATACAGGATTCAATATCTCATTGAACGTATATACACTGCCATGGTGATATCCCGACAATTCGATGCGCATGATACTCCACATTTCCTGCCAAATACAGCGCACCTGCTCCTGTTTACATTATGTCATGCGGGTCGAGGACAAATGTATTGTTTTTGCAGTACATCATATAACGGATTCAATACTTCATTGAACGTAAATACACAGCTATTGGAGATATCCCGACAATTCGATGCGCATGATACTCCACATTTCCTGCCATATCAGCGCACCTGCTCCTGTTTACATTATGTCATTCGGGTCGAAGACAAATGCATTGTTTTTGCAGTACATCATATACCGGATTATATACTTCATTGAACGTAAATACACTGCTATTGGTGATATCCCGACAATTCCATGCGCGAGATACTCCACATTCCCTGCCAAATACAGCGCACCTGCTCCTGTTTACATTATGTCATTCGGGTCGAGGACAAACGCAATGTTGTTGCAGTACAGCATATTCAGGATTCAATATTTCATTGAACGTATATACACTGCAATTCGTGATATGCCGACAATTCGAAGAGCGTTACACTCCTCATTCGCTGCCAAATACTACGCACATCAGAGAACTGGCGCATTGTCAACTCTGTGTCCTGCCAAATACATTGTAGTTGCAGTTTATCATATTAGGCTCAAGTATTTATTTAAAAGTATCTCCGCTGCTATTCGTGGTACGTCGACAAATCTATGCGCCTTATGCTCCACAGTTGCAACCAAACAGCGGACCTGCTCCTGTTTATATCATGTCAACTGGGGTCGAGGACAAATACAATGTTCTAGTAGTACTGCATACTCAGGATTCAATATTTCATTGAATGTATCTACACTGCTATTGGTGAAATCACGACAATTCGATGCGCGTGATACTCCACATACCCTGCCAAAGACAGCGCACCTGCTCCTGTTTACATTATGTCAACTCGGGGCGAGGACAAATGCAATGTTGTTGCAGTACAGCATATTCAGGATTCAATATTCCATTGAACGGATCTACACTGCTATTGTTGATATCTCGACAATTCGATGCGCGCTATACCGCACAGTTGCTGCCAAATAGAGCGCAAATCAGCCACTTCGCGCTATGTCAACTCAAGTCCCTGCCTAATTCATTGTAATTGTTTTTTTGCATATTTAGGCTTATGTATTCAATTAAACGTATCTCCGGTGCTATTGGTGGTATGCCTACAATTCGATGCGCGTTATGCTCCACAGTTGCCGCCAAACAGCGGACCTGCTCCTGTTTATATTATGTCAACTGGGGTCGAAGACAAATGCAATGTTCTTGTAGTACTGCATACTCAGGATTCAATATTTCATTGAGTGTATCTACACTGCTATTGGTGATATCACGACAATTCGATGCGCGTGATACTCCATATTTCCTGCCAAATACAGCGCACCTGCTCCTGTTTACATTATGTCAACTCGGCTCAAGGACAAATGCAATGTTTTTGCAGTACAGCACATTCAGGATTCAATATTTCATTGAACGGATATACACTGCTATTGGTGATATCCCGACAATTCGATCCGCGTTATACTCCTCATACGCTGCCAAATACTACGCACATCAGCCGGTTTGCGCATTGTCAACTCTGTGTCCTGTCAAATACATTGTAAGTGCAGTTCATTATATTAGGCTCAAATATTTATTTAAACGTATCTCCGCTGCAATACGTGGTATGTCGACAAATCTATGCGCGTCATACTCCTCACTTGCCGCCAAACACAGGGACCTGCTCTTGTTCACATTATGTCAACTGCGGTCGAAGACAAATGCAATGTTGTTGCAGTACACCATGTTCAGGATTCAATATTTCATTGAACGTACACATCCTGCTATTGGTGATATCCCGACAAATCTATGCGCGTTATACTCCTCATTTGCCGCCAAACAGCGCACCTGCTCCTGTTTACAATATGACAACTCGGGTCGAGGGCAAATGCTATGTTGTTGTAGTACAGCCTATACAGGATTCATATTTCATTGAATACATCTACACTGCTATTGATGAGACCTCGTCAATTCGATGCGCGGTATATCGCACAGTTGCTGCAAAACAGAGCGCAAATCAGCCACTTTGCGATATGTCAACTCAGGTCCCTGTCTAATTCATTGTAATTGTGGCTTTGCATATTTAGGCTTAAGTATTCAATTAAACGTATCTCCGCTGCTATTGGTGGTATGCCTACAATTCGATGTGTGTGATACTCCACATTCGCTGACAAATACAGCGCACCTGCTCTTGTTTACATTATGTCAACTCCGATCCAGGACAAATGCAATGTTGTTAAAGTACTGCATATCCAGGATTCAATACTTCATTGAACGTATCTACACTGCTACTCGAGATATTTCGACAATTCCATGCGCCTTGTACTCCACAATTCCTGCCGAATACAGCGCATCTGCTCCCGTTTACATTATGTCAACTGGGGACGAGGACAAATGCAATGTTTTGCAGAACAGCATATTCAGGATTCAATATTTCATTGAACGTATCTACACTGCTGTTGGAGATATCTGCTCAATTCGATGCGCGGAATACCGCACACTTGCTACCAAATAGAGCGCAAATCAGCCACTGTGCGCTATGTCAACTCAGGTCCCTGGCTAACTCATTGTAATTGTAGTTTTGCATATTTAGGCTTAAGTATTCAATTACACGTATCTCCGCTGCTATTGGTGATATTCCAACAATTCGATGCGCGTGATACTCCACATTCCCTGCCAAACACAGCGCACCTGCTCCTGTTTACATTAATTCAACTGGGGTCGAAGGCAAATGCAATGATGTTGTAGTACTGCATATACAGGATTCAATATTTCATTGAACGTAAATACACTGCTATTGGTGAAATACCGACAACTGGATGCGCGTGATACACCACATTCCCTGCCAAATACAGCGCACCTGCTCCTGTTTACATTATGTCAACTCGGGTCGAGGACAAATGCAATGTTTTTGCCGTACTGCATATCCAGGATTCAATACTTCATTGAACGTAAATACACTGCCATGGTGATATCCCGACAATTCGATGCGCATGATACTCCACATTCCCTGCCAAATACAGCGCATGTGCTCTTGTTTAAATTATGCCAACTCGGGTCGAGGACAACTGCAATGTTGTTGCAGTACAGCATATTCAGGATTCAATATTTCATTGAACGTATATACACTGCCATGGTGATATCCCGACAATTCGATTCGCATGATATTCCACATTTCCTGCCAAATAGAGCGCACGTGCTCTTGTTTAAATTATGCCAACTCGGGTCGAGGACAAATGCAATGTTTTTGCCGTACTGCATATCCAGGATTCAATACTTCATTGAACGTAAATACACTGCCATGGTGATATCCCGACAATTCGATGCGCATGATACTCCACATTCCCTGCCAAATACAGCGCACGTGCTCTTGTTTAAATTATGCCAACTCGGGTCGAGGACAACTGCAATGTTGTTGCAGTACAGCATATTCAGGATTCAATATTTCATTGAAAGGCTCTACACTGCTATTGGTGATATCTCGTCAATTCGATGCGCCGTATACCGCACAGATGCTGCCAAATTGAGCGCAAATCAGCCACTTTGCGCTATGTCAACTCAGGACCCTGACTAATTCATTGTAACTGTAGTTTTGCATATTTAGGCTTTTTTATTCAATTAAACGTATCCCCTGTGCTATTGGTGGTATGCCTACCATTCAACGCGCGCTATGCTCCACAGTTGCAACCAAACAGCGGACCTGCTCCTGTTTACATTATGTCAACTCGGGTCGAGGGCAAATGGAATGTTGTTGCAGTACTGCATATCCAGCATTCAATATTTCATTGAACGTATCTACACTGCTACTGGAGATATTTCGTCAATTCCATGCGTCTTGCACTCCACATTTCCTGCCAAATACAGCGCACTTGCTCCTGTTTACATTATGTCATTCGGGTCGAGGACAAATGCATTGTTTTTGCAGCACATCATATACCGGATTATATACTTCATTGAACGTAAATACACTGCTATTGGTGATATCCCGACAATTCGAAGCGCGTTACACTCCTCATTCGCTGCCAAATACTACGCACCTGCTCCTGTTTACATTATGTCATTCGGGTCGAGGACAAACGCAATGATGTTGCAGTACAGCATTTTCAGGATTCAATATTTCATTGAACGTATATACACTGCAATTCGTGATATGCCGACAATTCGAAGCGCGTTACACTCCTCATTCGCTGCCAAATACTACGCACATCAGAGAACTGGCGCATTGTCAACTCTGTGTCCTGCCAAATACATTGTAATTGCAGTTTATCATATTAGGCTGAAGTATTTATTTAAAAGTATCTCCGCTGCTATTCGTGGTACGCCGACAAATCTATGCGCCTTATGCTCCACAGTTGCCGCCAAACAGCGGACCTGCTCCTGTTTACATTATGGCAACTGGGGTCGAAGACAAAAGCAATGTTCTTGTAGTATTGCATACTCCGGATTCAATACTTCATTGAATGTATCTACACTGCTATTGGCGATATCACGACAATTCGAAGCGCGTGATACTCCACATTCCCTGCCAAAGACAACGCACCTGCTCTTGTTTACATTATGTCAACTCGGGTCGGGGACAAATGGAATGTTGCTGTACTGTTGCATATTCAGGATTCAATTCTTCATTGAATGTATCTACACTGCTATTGGTCATATCACGACAATTCGATGCGCGTGATACACCACATTCCCTGCCAAATACAGCGCACCTGCTCTTGTTTACATTGTGTCAACCGTGGTCGTGGACAAATGCATTGTTTTTGCAGTACAGCATATACCGGATTCAATACTTCATTGAACGTATATACACTGTTTTTGGTTATATCCCGACCATTCGATGAGCGTGGTACTACACGTTTCCTGCCAAATACGGCACACCTGCTCCTGTTTACATTATGTCAACTCGGGTCGAGGACAAATCCAATTTTTTTGCAGTACAGGATATTCAGGATTCAATATTTAATTGAACGTGTATACACTGCTATTGGTGATATCCTGACAATTCGATGCGCGTTATACTCCACATTCCCTGCCAAATACAGCGCACTTGCTCCTGTTTACATTATGTCAACTCGGGTGAAGGACAAATGCAATGTTTTTGCAGTACAGCACATTCAGGATTCAATATTTCATTGAACGGATCTACACTGCGACTGGAGATATCTCGTCTATTCGATGCGCGGTATACCGCACACTTCCTGCCAAATAGAGCGCAAATCAGCCATTGTGCGCTGTGTCAACTCAGGTCCTTGCCAAATTCATTGTAATTGTAGTTTTGCATATTTAGGCCTAAGTATTCAATTAAACGGATCTCCGGTACTATTGATGGTATGCCTACAATTCGATGCGCGTTATACTCCACATTCCCTGCCAAATACAGCACACCTGCTCCTGTTTACATTATGTCAACTCGGGTCGAGGACAAATCCAATGTTTTTGCAGTACAGTATACTCAGAACTCAATACTTCATTGAACGTATCTACACTGCGACTGGAGATATTTCGTCAATTCCATGCGTCTTGTACTCCACATTTCCTGCCAAATACAGCGCACCTGCTCCTGTTTACATTATGTCAACTCGGCTCAAGGACAAATGCAATGTTTTTGCAGTACAGCACATTCAGGATTCAATATTTCATTGAACGGATATACACTGCTATTGGTGATATCCCGACAATTCGATCCGCGTTATACTCCTCATACGCTGCCAAATACTACGCACATCAGCCGGTTTGCGCATTGTCAACTCTGTGTCCTGTCAAATACATTGTAATTGCAGTTCATTATATTAGGCTCAAATATTTATTTAAACGTATCTCCGCTGCAATTCGTGGTATGTCGACAAATCTATGCGCGTTATACTCCTCATTTGCCGCCAAATACAGGGACCTGCTCCTGTTCACATTATGTCAACTGCGGTCGAAGACAAATGCAATGTTGTTGCAGTACACCATGTTCAGGATTCAATATTTCATTGAACGTACACATCCTGCTATTTGTGATATCCCGACAAATCTATGCGCGTTATACTCCTCATTTGCCGCCAAACAGCGCACCTGCTCCTGTTTACAATATGTCAACTCGGGTCGAGGGCAAATGCTATGTCGTTGTAGTACAGCCTATACAGGATTCATATTTCATTGAATACATCTACACTGCTATTGATGAGACGTCGTCAATTCGATGCGCGGTATATCGCACAGTTGCTGCAAAACAGAGCGCAAATCAGCCACTTTGCGATATGTCAACTCAGGTCCCTGTCTAATTCATTGTAATTGTGGCTTTGCATATTTAGGCTTAAGTATTCAATTAAACGTATCTCCGCTGCTAGTGGTGGTATGCCTACAATTCGATGTGTGTGATACTCCACATTCGCTGACAAATACAGCGCACCTGCTCTTGTTTACATTATGTCAACTCCGATCCAGGACAAATGCAATGTTGTTAAAGTACTGCATATCCAGGATTCAATACTTCATTGAACGTATCTACACTGCTATTGGTGATATCTCGACAATTCGATGCGCGGTGCACCACACAGCTGCTGCCAAATAGAGCGCAAATCAGCCACGTGGCGCTATGTCAACTCAGGTCCCTGCATAATTCATTGTAATTGTAGTTTTGCATATTTAGGCTTATGTATTCAATTAATCGTATCTCCGGTGCTATTGGTGGTATGCCTACAATTCGATGCGCGATGTACTCCACAGTTGCCGCAAAAAGCGGACCTGCTCCTGTTTACATTATGTCCACTCGGTTCGAGGACTAATGGAATGTTGTTGCAGTACTGCATATTCAGTATTCAATGCTTCATTGAACGGATCTACACTGCTATTGGTGATATCCCGACAACTCGATGCGCGTTGTACTCCTCATTTGCTGCCAAATACTACGCACATCAGCCGGTTTACGCATTGTCAACTCTGTGTCCTGTCAAATACATTGTAATTGTAGTTTATCATATTAGGCTCAAACCTTTATTTAAACGTATCTCCGCTGCTATTCGTGGTATGTCGACAAATCTATGCGCGTTATACTCCTCATTTTCCGCCAAATACAGCGGCCCTGCTCCTGTTTACATTATGTCATCTCGGGTCGAGGACAAATGTAATGTTCCTGCAGTACAGCATATTCAGGATTCAATGTTTCATTGAACGTATATACACTGCTATTCGTGATATCCCGACACTTCGATGCGCCTGATACTCCACATTCCCTGCCAAATACGGCGCAACTACTCCTGTTTGCGTTATGTCAACACGGGTCGAGGACAAATGCAATCTTTTTGCAGTCCGGGATATTCAGGATACAATATTCCATTGAATGTATCTACACTGCTATTGGTGATATCACGACAATTCGATGCGCGTGATACTCCACATTCCCTGCCAAATACAGCGCACCTGCTCCTGTTTACATTATGTCCCACTCGGGTCGAGGACAAATGCCATGTTTTTGTATTACTGCATATTCAGGATTCAATACTTCATTGAATGTATCTGCACTGCTATTGGTGATATCACGACAATTCGATGCGCGTGATACTCAGCATTCCCCGCCAAATACAGCGGACCTGTTCCCGTTTACATTATGTCAACTGGGGTCGAGGACAATTGCAATGTTGTTGCAGTACAGCATATTCAGTATTCAATATTTCATTGAACGTATATACACTGCTATTGGTGATATCTCGTCAATTCGATGCGCGGTGTACCACACAGTTGCTGCCAAATAGAGCGCAAATCAGCCACATTGCGCTATGTCAACTCAGGTCCCTGCCTAATTCATTGTAATTGTTGTCTTGCATATTTAGGCTTTTTTATTCAAATAAACGTATCTCCGGTGCTATTGGTGGTATGCCTACCATTCGATGCGCGGTATGCTCCACAGTTACAACCAAACAGCGGACCTGCTCTTGTTTATATTATGTCAACTGGGGTCGAAGACAAATGCAATGTTCTTGTAGTACTGCATACTCAGGATTCAATATTTCATAGAATGTATCTACACTGCTATTGGCGATATCACGACAATTCGATGCGCGTGATACTCCACATACCCTGCCAAAGACAACGCACCTGCTCTTGTTTACATTATGTCAACTCGGGTCGGGGACAAATGCATTGTTTCTGCAGTATAGCACATACAGGATTCAATACTTCACTGAACATATATACACTGCTATTGGTGATATCCCGACAATTCCATGCGCGTGATACTCCACATTACCTGCCAAATACAGCGCACCTGCTCCTGTTTACATTATGTCAACTCGGCTCGGGGACAAATGCAATGTTTTTGCAGTACTGCATATTCAGCATTCAATATTTCATTGACCGTATATACACTGCTATTGGTGATATCCCGACAATTCGATGCGCGTTATACTCCTCATTCGCTGCCAAATACTACGCACATCAGCCGGTTTTCGCATTGTCAACTCTGTGTTCTGCTAAATACATTGTAATTGCAGTTTATCATATTAGGCTCAAGTAGTCATTTAAACGTATCTCCGCTGCTATTCGCGGTATGTCGACAAATCTATGCGCGTTATACTCGTCATTTGCCGCCAAATACAGCGCACCTGCTCCTGTTTACATTATGTCAACACGTATCGAGGGCAAATGCTATGTTGTTGCAGTACAGCATATTCAGGATTCAACCTTTCATTGAACGTATATACACTGTCATGGTGATATCCCGACAATTCGATGCGCATGATACTCCACATTTTCTGCCAAATACAGCGCACCTGCTCCTGTTTACATTATGTGAACACGTATCGAGGGCAAATGCAATGTTGCTGCAAGTACAGGATATTCAGGATTCAATATTTCATTGAACGGATCTACACTGCTATTGGTGATATCCCGACAATTCGATGCGCGTTATACCGCACAGTGGCTGCCGAATAGAGCGTAAATCAGCCACTTTGCGCTATGTCAACTTAGGTCCCTGCATAATTCATTGTAAATGTGGTTTTGCTTATTTAGGCTTATGTATTCAATTAAACCTAGGTCCTGTGCTATTGGTGGTATGCGTACAATTCTGCTAGAAATATTCAATTGCGCTGATCTCAGATTTTATTCCAGATGTTTCAACAATTCTATGCGCGTTCCACTCCACATATGCTGCCAAATGCAGCGCGCATCATTCAATTCCATGCGCGTTCTGCTCCACACTTGCTCTCGCATATAGCGCACCTGCTCCTGTTTATATTATATCAACTCGGGTCATGGTCAAATCCAATGTTATTGCTGTACTGCATATTCAGGATTCAACATTCCCTTAATTGTTTATACACTGCTATTGGTGAAATATCGACAATTCGACGTGCGTTACTCCACATATGCGGCCAAATTCAGCGCACGTCATTCGGTTTGCCCTATGTCAACTCTGGGCCCTGTCAAGTGCAGCGTAATTGCAATTTTGCAGAGTCTGTGTTAAATACTCAATTAAACGTATCCGCACTGCTATTGGTGATATCTAGACAAGTAGTTGAGCGTTAAACTCCTCATTCGCTGCGAAATTTAGCGGAGCTGCCTCCAGTTTACATTATGTCAAATCGGGTCGAGGTCAAATCCAATGTTATTGCAGTACTGTATATTCAGCCTTCAATATTCAATTGAACGTTGCTTCGTTTCGATTGGAGATACGAAGAAAATTCTATGCGCGTTCTACTGCACAGATGCTGCCAAATACGGCGCACATCAACCGGTTTACTCAATGTCAACTCTGTGTCCTGTCAAATCCAGCGTAATTGCCGTTTTAAAATATTCTACCGTTAATATTCAATTAAACGTGTCTCCGCTGCTATTGGTGGTATGTCGACAATTCGAAGCGCTTTACACACCACATTTGCTGCCAAATACAGCGCACATGCTCCCGTTTACATTTTGCCAACTCGGGTCGAGGTCAAATCCAATGTTATTGCTATGCTGCTTATCCAGGCTTCAATTATCAATTGAACGAATCTGTACTACTATTGGTGATATGTCGACAATTCGATGCGCGCTATCCCGTAAATTTGCTGCAAGAAATAGCTCACAGCAACCAGTTTGCGCAATGTCAACTCTGTGTCCTATCAAATACAGCGTTATTCCTGTTTTGCATAGTCAGTTTTAAATATTCATTTGAGCGTATTCCAGTTTCTATTCCAGATATCTCGATAGCTCGATACGCGTTAAACTCCACATTTGCTGCCAAATAGAGCGCACTTGCAACTGTTTACATTAAGTAATCTCGGATCGAGGTCAAATCCAATGCTATTGCTGTACTGCATATTCAGGAATCAATATTCCATTGAAATTTTCTACACTGCTATTGGTGATATCCCGACAATTCGATGCGCGTTATACTCCTAATTCGATGCCAAATACTATGCACATCAGCCGGTTTGCGCATTGTTAACTCTGTGTCCTGTCAAATACATTGTAATTGCAGTTTATCATATTAGGCTCAAGTATTTATTTAAGCGTATCTCCGCTGCTATTCGTGGTATGTCGACAAATCTATGCGCGCTATACTCCTCATTTGCCGCCAAATACAGGGGACCTGCTCCTGTTCACATTATGTCAACAGGGGTCGAAGACAAATACAATGGTTTTGTAGTACTGCATATTCAGTATTCAATACTTCATTGAATGTATCTACACTGCTATTGGTGATATGCCGACAATTCGATGCGCGTGATACTCCACATTCCCTGCCAAAAACAGCGCACCTGCTCCTGTTTACATTATGTCAACTCGGGTCCAGTAAAATGCAATGTTTTTGCAGTACAGCACATTCAGGATTCAATATTCCATTGAACGGATCTACACTGCTATTGGTGATATCTCGTCAATTCGATGCGCGCTATACCGCACAGTTGCTGCCAAATAGAGCGCAAATCAGCCACTTTGCGCTATGTCAACTCAGGTCCCTCCCTAACTCATCGTAATTGTAGTTTTGCACATTTAGTCTTATGTATTCAATTAAACGTATCTCCGGTGCTATTGGTGGTATGCCTACAATTCGATGCTCGTTATGCTCCACAGTTGCCGCCAAGCAGCGGACCTACTACTGTTTATATCATATCAACTGGGGTCGAAGACAAATGCAATGTTCTTGTAGTACTGCATACTCAGGGTTCAATACTTCATTGAACGTATCTACACTGCGACTGGAGATATTTCGTCAACTCCATGCGTCTTGTACTCCACATTTCCTGCCGAATACAGCACTCCTGCTCCTGTTTACATTATGTCAACTCGGGTCGAGGGCAAATGCAATGTTGTTGTAGTACTGCATATTCAGGATTCAATACTTCATTGAATGTATCTACACTGCGATTCGTGATATCCCGATAATTCGATGTGCGTGATACTCCACATTTCCAGCCAAATACAGCGCACCTGCTCCTGTTTACATTATATCAACTCTGGTCGAGGACAAATGCAATGAAGTTGAAGTACTGCATATTCAGGATTCAATACTTCATTGAATGTATCTACACTGCTATTGGTCCTATCACGACAATTCGATGCACGTGATGCTACACATACCCAGCCTAATACAGCGCACCTGCTCTTGTTTACAGTGTGTCAATTGTGGTCGAGGACAAACGCATTGTTTTTGCAGTACAGCATATACCGTATTCAATACTTCATTGAACGTATACACACTGCCATTGTTGATATCCCGACAATTCGATGCCCGTGATACTCTACATTTCCTGCCAAATACGGCGCACCTGCTCCTGTTTACATTATGTCAACTCAGGTCGAGGACAAATGCAATGTTCTTGTAGTACTGCATACTCAAGATTCAATATTTCATTGAACGTAAATACACTGCTATTGGTGAAATCCCGACAATTCGATGCGCGTTATACTCCTTATTCGCTGCCAAATACTACGCACATCAGCCGGTTTTCGCATTGTCAACTCTGTGTTCTGCTAAATACATTGTAATTGCAGTTTATCATATTAGGCTCAAGTAGTCATTTAAACGTATCTCCGCTGCTATTCGCGGTATGTCGACAAATCTATGCGCGTTATACTCGTCATTTGCCGCCAAATACAGCGCACCTGCTCCTGTTTACATTATGTCAACACGTATCGAGGGCAAATGCTATGTTGTTGCAGTACAGCATATTCAGGATTCAACCTTTCATTGAACGTATATACACTGCCATGGTGATATCCCGACAATTCGATGCGCATGATACTCCACATTTTCTGCCAAATACAGCGCACCTGCTCCTGTTTACATTATGTGAACACGTATCGAGGGCAAATGCAATGTTGCTGCAAGTACAGGATATTCAGGATTCAATATTTCATTGAACGTATATACACTGCTATTGGTGATATCCCGACAATTCGATGCGCGTTATACCGCACAGTGGCTGCCAAATAGAGCGTAAATCAGCCACTTTGCGCTATGTCAACTCAGGTCCCTGCATAATTCATTGTAAATGTGGTTTTGCTTATTTAGGCTTATGTATTCAATTAAACCTAGGTCCTGTGCTATTGGTGGTATGCGTACAATTCTGCTAGAAATATTCAATTGCGCTGATCTCAGATTTTATTCCAGATGTCTCAACAATTCTATGCGCGTTCCACTCCACATATGCTGCCAAATGCAGCGCGCATCATTCAATTCCATGCGCGTTCTGCTCCACACTTGCTCTCGCATATAGCGCACCTGCTCCTGTTTATATTATATCAACTCGGGTCATGGTCAAATCCAATGTTATTGCTGTACTGCATATTCAGGATTCAATATTCCCTTAATTGTTTATACACTGCTATTGGTGAAATATCGACAATTCGACGTGCGTTACTCCACATATGCGGCCAAATTCAGCGCACGTCATTCGGTTTGCCCTATGTCAACTCTGGGCCCTGTCAAGTGCAGCGTAATTGCAATTTTGCAGAGTCTGTGTTAAATACTCAATTAAACGTATCCGCACTGTTATTGGTGATATCTAGACAAGTAGTTGAGCGTTAAACTCCTCATTCGCTGCGAAATTTAGCGGAGCTGCCTCCAGTTTACATTATGTCAAATCGGGTCGAGGTCAAATCCAATGTTATTGCAGTACTGTATATTCAGCCTTCAATATTCAATTGAACGTTGCTTCGTTTCGATTGGAGATACGAAGAAAATTCTATGCGCGTTCTACTCCACAGATGCTGCCAAATACAGCGCACATCAACCGGTTTACTCAATGTCAACTCTGTGTCCTGTCAAATCCAGCGTAATTGCCGTTTTAAAATATTCTACCGGAAATATTCAATTAAACGTGTCTCCGTCGCTATTGGTGGTATGTCGACAATTCGAAGCGCTTTACACTCCACATTTGCTGCCAAATACAGCGCACATGCTCCCGTTTACATTTTGCCAACTCGGGTCGAGGTCAAATCCAATGTTATTGATATGCTGCTTATCCAGGCTTCAATTATCAATTGAACGAATCTGTACTACTATTGGTGATATGTCGACAATTCGATGCGCGCTACCCCGCACATTTGCTGCAAGAAATAGCGCACAGCAACCAGTTTGCGCAATGTCAACTCTGTGTCCTATCAAATACAGCGTTATTCCTGTTTTGCATAGTCAGTTTTAAATATTCATTTGAGCGTATTCCAGTTTCTATTCCAGATATCTCGATAGCTCGATACGCGTTAAACTCCACATTTGCTGCCAAATAGAGCGCACTTGCAACTGTTTACATTAAGTAACCTCGGATCGAGGTCAAATCCAATGCTATTGCTGTACTGCATATTCAGGAATCAATACTCCATTGAAATTTTCTACACTGCTATTGGTGATATCCCGACAATTCGATGAGCGGTATACCGCACACTTGCTGCCAAATAGAGCGCAAATCAGCCACTGTGCGCTATGTCAACTCAGGCCCCTGCCTAATTCATTGTAATTGTAGTTTTGCATATTCGGGCTTAAGTATTCAATTAAACGTATCTCCGGTGCTATTGGTGGTATACCTACAATTCGTTGCGCGTGATACTCCACATTCCCTGCCAAATACAGCGAACCTGCTTCTGTTTACATTATGTCAACTCGGATCGAGGACAAATGCCATGTTGTTGCAGTACAGCATATTCAGGAATCAATATTTCATTGAACAGAAACTACACTGCTATTTGTGATATCTCGTCAATTCGATGCGCGGTATGCCGCACAGTTGCTACCAAATAGAGCGCAAATCAGCCACTTTGCGCTATGTAAACACAGGTCCGTGCCGAATTCATTGCAATTGTATTTTTGCATATTTAGGCTTCTGTATTCAATTAAACGTATCTCCGGTGCAATAGGCGGTATGCCTACAATTCGATGCGCGTTATGCTCCACAGCTGCCGCCAAACAGCGCACCTGCTCCTGTTTACATTATGTCAACTCGGGTCGGGGACATATCCAATGTTTTTGCCGTTCAGGATATTCAGGATTCAATATTTCATTGATCGTATATATACTGCCATTAGTGATATCCTGACAATTCGATGGGCGTTGTGCTCCTCATTGGCTGCCAAATACTACGCAGATCAGCCGGTTTGCGCATTGTCAACTCTGTGTCCTGTCAAATACATTGTAATTGCAGATTATCATGTTACGCTCAAGTATTTATTTAAACGTATCTCCGCTGCTATTAGTGGTATGTCGACAACTCGATACGCGTGATACTCCACATTCCCTGCCAAACACAGCGTACCTGCTCCTGTTTACATTTGTCAACTCGGGTCAAGGACAAATGCAATGTTTTTGCAGTACAGCACATTCAGGATTCAATATGTCATTGAATGTATCTACACTGCTATTCCTGATATCCCGATAATTCGAAGAGAGTTATACTCCACATTCCCTGCCAAACACAGCGCACCTGCTCCTGTTTACATTATGTCAACTCACGTCGAGGACAAATGCAATGTTGCTGCAGTACAGCATATTCAGGATTCAATATTGCCTTGAACGTATATACTGCTATTCCTGATATCCCGATAATTCGAAAAGAGTTATACTCCACATTCCCTGTCAAATACAGCGATCCCGCTCCTGTTTACATTATGTCAACTCCGGTCGAGGACAAATGCAATGTTGCTGTAGTGTTGCATATTCAGGATTCAGTACTTCATTGAATGTATCTACACTGCTATTGGTCACATCACGACAATTCGATGCGCGTGTTACTCCACATTCCCTGCCGAATACAGCGTACCTGCTCTTGTTTACATTGTATCAACTGTGTTCGAGGACAAATGCATTGTTTTTGCAGTACAGCACATTCAGGATTCAATATTTCATTGAACGGATCTACACTGCTATTGGTGATATCTCGACAATTCGATGCGCGGTGCACCACACAGCTGCTGCCAAATAGAGCGCAAATCAGCCACGTGGCGCTATGTCAACTCAGGTCCCTGCATAATTCATTGTAATTGTAGTTTTGCATATTTAGGCTTATGTATTCAATTAATCGTATCTCCGGTGCTATTGGTGGTATGCCTACAATTCGATGCGCGATGTACTCCACAGTTGCCGCAAAAAGCGGACCTGCTCCTGTTTACATTATGTCCACTCGGTTCGAGGACTAATGGAATGTTGTTGCAGTACTGCATATTCAGTATTCAATGCTTCATTGAACGGATCTACACTGCTATTGGTGATATCCCGACAACTCGATGCGCGTTGTACTCCTCATTTGCTGCCAAATACTACGCACATCAGCCGGTTTACGCATTGTCAACTCTGTGTCCTGTCAAATACATTGTAATTGTAGTTTATCATATTAGGCTCAAACCTTTATTTAAACGTATCTCCGCTGCTATTCGTGGTATGTCGACAAATCTATGCGCGTTATACTCCTCATTTTCCGCCAAATACAGCGGCCCTGCTCCTGTTTACATTATGTCATCTCGGGTCGAGGACAAATGTAATGTTCCTGCAGTACAGCATATTCAGGATTCAATGTTTCATTGAACGTATATACACTGCTATTCGTGATATCCCGACACTTCGATGCGCCTGATACTCCACATTCCCTGCCAAATACGGCGCAACTACTCCTGTTTGCGTTATGTCAACACGGGTCGAGGACAAATGCAATCTTTTTGCAGTCCGGGATATTCAGGATACAATATTCCATTGAATGTATCTACACTGCTATTGGTGATATCACGACAATTCGATGCGCGTGATACTCCACATTCCCTGCCAAATACAGCGCACCTGCTCCTGTTTACATTATGTCCCACTCGGGTCGAGGACAAATGCCATGTTTTTGTATTACTGCATATTCAGGATTCAATACTTCATTGAATGTATCTGCACTGCTATTGGTGATATCACGACAATTCGATGCGCGTGATACTCAGCATTCCCCGCCAAATACAGCGGACCTGTTCCCGTTTACATTATGTCAACTGGGGTCGAGGACAATTGCAATGTTGTTGCAGTACAGCATATTCAGTATTCAATATTTCATTGAACGTATATACACTGCTATTGGTGATATCTCGTCAATTCGATGCGCGGTGTACCACACAGTTGCTGCCAAATAGAGCGCAAATCAGCCACATTGCGCTATGTCAACTCAGGTCCCTGCCTAATTCATTGTAATTGTTGTCTTGCATATTTAGGCTTTTTTATTCAAATAAACGTATCTCCGGTGCTATTGGTGGTATGCCTACCATTCGATGCGCGGTATGCTCCACAGTTACAACCAAACAGCGGACCTGCTCTTGTTTATATTATGTCAACTGGGGTCGAAGACAAATGCAATGTTCTTGTAGTACTGCATACTCAGGATTCAATATTTCATAGAATGTATCTACACTGCTATTGGCGATATCACGACAATTCGATGCGCGTGATACTCCACATACCCTGCCAAAGACAACGCACCTGCTCTTGTTTACATTATGTCAACTCGGGTCGGGGACAAATGCATTGTTTCTGCAGTATAGCACATACAGGATTCAATACTTCACTGAACATATATACACTGCTATTGGTGATATCCCGACAATTCCATGCGCGTGATACTCCACATTACCTGCCAAATACAGCGCACCTGCTCCTGTTTACATTATGTCAACTCGGCTCGAGGACAAATGCAATGTTTTTGCAGTACTGCATATTCAGGATTCAATATTTCATTGAACGTATATACACTGCTATTGGTGATATCCCGACAATTCGATGCGCGTTATACTCCTCATTCGCTGCCAAATACTACGCACATCAGCCGGTTTTCGCATTGTCAACTCTGTGTTCTGCTAAATACATTGTAATTGCAGTTTATCATATTAGGCTCAAGTAGTCATTTAAACGTATCTCCGCTGCTATTCGCGGTATGTCGACAAATCTATGCGCGTTATACTCGTCATTTGCCGCCAAATACAGCGCACCTGCTCCTGTTTACATTATGTCAACACGTATCGAGGGCAAATGCTATGTTGTTGCAGTACAGCATATTCAGGATTCAACCTTTCATTGAACGTATATACACTGTCATGGTGATATCCCGACAATTCGATGCGCATGATACTCCACATTTTCTGCCAAATACAGCGCACCTGCTCCTGTTTACATTATGTGAACACGTATCGAGGGCAAATGCAATGTTGCTGCAAGTACAGGATATTCAGGATTCAATATTTCATTGAACGGATCTACACTGCTATTGGTGATATCCCGACAATTCGATGCGCGTTATACCGCACAGTGGCTGCCGAATAGAGCGTAAATCAGCCACTTTGCGCTATGTCAACTTAGGTCCCTGCATAATTCATTGTAAATGTGGTTTTGCTTATTTAGGCTTATGTATTCAATTAAACCTAGGTCCTGTGCTATTGGTGGTATGCGTACAATTCTGCTAGAAATATTCAATTGCGCTGATCTCAGATTTTATTCCAGATGTTTCAACAATTCTATGCGCGTTCCACTCCACATATGCTGCCAAATGCAGCGCGCATCATTCAATTCCATGCGCGTTCTGCTCCACACTTGCTCTCGCATATAGCGCACCTGCTCCTGTTTATATTATATCAACTCGGGTCATGGTCAAATCCAATGTTATTGCTGTACTGCATATTCAGGATTCAACATTCCCTTAATTGTTTATACACTGCTATTGGTGAAATATCGACAATTCGACGTGCGTTACTCCACATATGCGGCCAAATTCAGCGCACGTCATTCGGTTTGCCCTATGTCAACTCTGGGCCCTGTCAAGTGCAGCGTAATTGCAATTTTGCAGAGTCTGTGTTAAATACTCAATTAAACGTATCCGCACTGCTATTGGTGATATCTAGACAAGTAGTTGAGCGTTAAACTCCTCATTCGCTGCGAAATTTAGCGGAGCTGCCTCCAGTTTACATTATGTCAAATCGGGTCGAGGTCAAATCCAATGTTATTGCAGTACTGTATATTCAGCCTTCAATATTCAATTGAACGTTGCTTCGTTTCGATTGGAGATACGAAGAAAATTCTATGCGCGTTCTACTGCACAGATGCTGCCAAATACGGCGCACATCAACCGGTTTACTCAATGTCAACTCTGTGTCCTGTCAAATCCAGCGTAATTGCCGTTTTAAAATATTCTACCGTTAATATTCAATTAAACGTGTCTCCGCCGCTATTGGTGGTATGTCGACAATTCGAAGCGCTTTACACACCACATTTGCTGCCAAATACAGCGCACATGCTCCCGTTTACATTTTGCCAACTCGGGTCGAGGTCAAATCCAATGTTATTGCTATGCTGCTTATCCAGGCTTCAATTATCAATTGAACGAATCTGTACTACTATTGGTGATATGTCGACAATTCGATGCGCGCTATCCCGTAAATTTGCTGCAAGAAATAGCTCACAGCAACCAGTTTGCGCAATGTCAACTCTGTGTCCTATCAAATACAGCGTTATTCCTGTTTTGCATAGTCAGTTTTAAATATTCATTTGAGCGTATTCCAGTTTCTATTCCAGATATCTCGATAGCTCGATACGCGTTAAACTCCACATTTGCTGCCAAATAGAGCGCACTTGCAACTGTTTACATTAAGTAATCTCGGATCGAGGTCAAATCCAATGCTATTGCTGTACTGCATATTCAGGAATCAATATTCCATTGAAATTTTCTACACTGCTATTGGTGATATCCCGACAATTCGATGCGCGTTATACTCCTAATTCGATGCCAAATACTATGCACATCAGCCGGTTTGCGCATTGTTAACTCTGTGTCCTGTCAAATACATTGTAATTGCAGTTTATCATATTAGGCTCAAGTATTTATTTAAGCGTATCTCCGCTGCTATTCGTGGTATGTCGACAAATCTATGCGCGCTATACTCCTCATTTGCCGCCAAATACAGGGGACCTGCTCCTGTTCACATTATGTCAACAGGGGTCGAAGACAAATACAATGGTTTTGTAGTACTGCATATTCAGTATTCAATACTTCATTGAATGTATCTACACTGCTATTGGTGATATGCCGACAATTCGATGCGCGTGATACTCCACATTCCCTGCCAAAAACAGCGCACCTGCTCCTGTTTACATTATGTCAACTCGGGTCAAGTAAAATGCAATGTTTTTGCAGTACAGCACATTCAGGATTCAATATTCCATTGAACGGATCTACACTGCTATTGGTGATATCTCGTCAATTCGATGCGCGCTATACCGCACAGTTGCTGCCAAATAGAGCGCAAATCAGCCACTTTGCGCTATGTCAACTCAGGTCCCTCCCTAATTCATTGTAATTGTAGTTTTGCACATTTAGTCTTATGTATTCAATTAAACGTATCTCCGGTGCTATTGGTGGTATGCCTACAATTCGATGCTCGTTATGCTCCACAGTTGCCGCCAAGCAGCGGACCTACTACTGTTTATATCATATCAACTGGGGTCGAAGACAAATGCAATGTTCTTGTAGTACTGCATACTCAGGATTCAATACTTCATTGAACGTATCTACACTGCGACTGGAGATATTTCGTCAACACCATGCGTCTTGTACTCCACATTTCCTGCCGAATACAGCACTCCTGCTCCTGTTTACATTATGTCAACTCGGGTCGAGGGCAAATGCAATGTTGTTGTAGTACTGCATTTTCAGGATTCAATACTTCATTGAATGTATCTACACTGCGATTCGTGATATCCCGATAATTCGATGTGCGTGATACTCCACATTTCCAGCCAAATACAGCGCACCTGCTCCTGTTTACATTATATCAACTCGGGTCGAGGACAAATGCAATGAAGTTGAAGTACTGCATATTCAGGATTCAATACTTCATTGAATGTATCTACACTGCTATTGGTCCTATCACGACAATTCGATGCACGTGATGCTACACATACCCAGCCTAATACAGCGCACCTGCTCTTGTTTACAGTGTGTCAATTGTGGTCGAGGACAAACGCATTGTTTTTGCAGTACAGCATATACCGTATTCAATACTTCATTGAACGTATACACACTGCCATTGTTGATATCCCGACAATTCGATGCCCGTGATACTCTACATTTCCTGCCAAATACGGCGCACCTGCTCCTGTTTACATTATGTCAACTCAGGTCGAGGACAAATGCAATGTTCTTGTAGTACTGCATACTCAAGATTCAATATTTCATTGAACGTAAATACACTGCTATTGGTGAAATCCCGACAATTCGATGCGCGTTATACTCCTTATTCGCTGCCAAATACTACGCACATCAGCCGGTTTTCGCATTGTCAACTCTGTGTTCTGCTAAATACATTGTAATTGCAGTTTATCATATTAGGCTCAAGTAGTCATTTAAACGTATCTCCGCTGCTATTCGCGGTATGTCGACAAATCTATGCGCGTTATACTCGTCATTTGCCGCCAAATACAGCGCACCTGCTCCTGTTTACATTATGTCAACACGTATCGAGGGCAAATGCTATGTTGTTGCAGTACAGCATATTCAGGATTCAACCTTTCATTGAACGTATATACACTGCCATGGTGATATCCCGACAATTCGATGCGCATGATACTCCACATTTTCTGCCAAATACAGCGCACCTGCTCCTGTTTACATTATGTGAACACGTATCGAGGGCAAATGCAATGTTGCTGCAAGTACAGGATATTCAGGATTCAATATTTCATTGAACGGATCTACACTGCTATTGGTGATATCCCGACAATTCGATGCGCGTTATACCGCACAGTGGCTGCCGAATAGAGCGTAAATCAGCCACTTTGCGCTATGTCAACTCAGGTCCCTGCATAATTCATTGTAAATGTGGTTTTGCTTATTTAGGCTTATGTATTCAATTAAACCTAGGTCCTGTGCTATTGGTGGTATGCGTACAATTCTGCTAGAAATATTCAATTGCGCTGATCTCAGATTTTATTCCAGATGTCTCAACAATTCTATGCGCGTTCCACTCCACATATGCTGCCAAATGCAGCGCGCATCATTCAATTCCATGCGCGTTCTGCTCCACACTTGCTCTCGCATATAGCGCACCTGCTCCTGTTTATATTATATCAACTCGGGTCATGGTCAAATCCAATGTTATTGCTGTACTGCATATTCAGGATTCAATATTCCCTTAATTGTTTATACACTGCTATTGGTGAAATATCGACAATTCGACGTGCGTTACTCCACATATGCGGCCAAATTCAGCGCACGTCATTCGGTTTGCCCTATGTCAACTCTGGGCCCTGTCAAGTGCAGCGTAATTGCAATTTTGCAGAGTCTGTGTTAAATACTCAATTAAACGTATCCGCACTGTTATTGGTGATATCTAGACAAGTAGTTGAGCGTTAAACTCCTCATTCGCTGCGAAATTTAGCGGAGCTGCCTCCAGTTTACATTATGTCAAATCGGGTCGAGGTCAAATCCAATGTTATTGCAGTACTGTATATTCAGCCTTCAATATTCAATTGAACGTTGCTTCGTTTCGATTGGAGATACGAAGAAAATTCTATGCGCGTTCTACTCCACAGATGCTGCCAAATACAGCGCACATCAACCGGTTTACTCAATGTCAACTCTGTGTCCTGTCAAATCCAGCGTAATTGCCGTTTTAAAATATTCTACCGGAAATATTCAATTAAACGTGTCTCCGTCGCTATTGGTGGTATGTCGACAATTCGAAGCGCTTTACACTCCACATTTGCTGCCAAATACAGCGCACATGCTCCCGTTTACATTTTGCCAACTCGGGTCGAGGTCAAATCCAATGTTATTGATATGCTGCTTATCCAGGCTTCAATTATCAATTGAACGAATCTGTACTACTATTGGTGATATGTCGACAATTCGATGCGCGCTACCCCGCACATTTGCTGCAAGAAATAGCGCACAGCAACCAGTTTGCGCAATGTCAACTCTGTGTCCTATCAAATACAGCGTTATTCCTGTTTTGCATAGTCAGTTTTAAATATTCATTTGAGCGTATTCCAGTTTCTATTCCAGATATCTCGATAGCTCGATACGCGTTAAACTCCACATTTGCTGCCAAATAGAGCGCACTTGCAACTGTTTACATTAAGTAACCTCGGATCGAGGTCAAATCCAATGCTATTGCTGTACTGCATATTCAGGAATCAATACTCCATTGAAATTTTCTACACTGCTATTGGTGATATCCCGACAATTCGATGAGCGGTATACCGCACACTTGCTGCCAAATAGAGCGCAAATCAGCCACTGTGCGCTATGTCAACTCAGGCCCCTGCCTAATTCATTGTAATTGTAGTTTTGCATATTCGGGCTTAAGTATTCAATTAAACGTATCTCCGGTGCTATTGGTGGTATACCTACAATTCGTTGCGCGTGATACTCCACATTCCCTGCCAAATACAGCGAACCTGCTTCTGTTTACATTATGTCAACTCGGATCGAGGACAAATGCCATGTTGTTGCAGTACAGCATATTCAGGAATCAATATTTCATTGAACAGAAACTACACTGCTATTTGTGATATCTCGTCAATTCGATGCGCGGTATGCCGCACAGTTGCTACCAAATAGAGCGCAAATCAGCCACTTTGCGCTATGTAAACACAGGTCCGTGCCGAATTCATTGCAATTGTATTTTTGCATATTTAGGCTTCTGTATTCAATTAAACGTATCTCCGGTGCAATAGGCGGTATGCCTACAATTCGATGCGCGTTATGCTCCACAGCTGCCGCCAAACAGCGCACCTGCTCCTGTTTACATTATGTCAACTCGGGTCGGGGACATATCCAATGTTTTTGCCGTTCAGGATATTCAGGATTCAATATTTCATTGATCGTATATATACTGCCATTAGTGATATCCTGACAATTCGATGGGCGTTGTGCTCCTCATTGGCTGCCAAATACTACGCAGATCAGCCGGTTTGCGCATTGTCAACTCTGTGTCCTGTCAAATACATTGTAATTGCAGATTATCATGTTACGCTCAAGTATTTATTTAAACGTATCTCCGCTGCTATTAGTGGTATGTCGACAACTCGATACGCGTGATACTCCACATTCCCTGCCAAACACAGCGTACCTGCTCCTGTTTACATTTGTCAACTCGGGTCAAGGACAAATGCAATGTTTTTGCAGTACAGCACATTCAGGATTCAATATGTCATTGAATGTATCTACACTGCTATTCCTGATATCCCGATAATTCGAAGAGAGTTATACTCCACATTCCCTGCCAAACACAGCGCACCTGCTCCTGTTTACATTATGTCAACTCACGTCGAGGACAAATGCAATGTTGCTGCAGTACAGCATATTCAGGATTCAATATTGCCTTGAACGTATATACTGCTATTCCTGATATCCCGATAATTCGAAAAGAGTTATACTCCACATTCCCTGTCAAATACAGCGATCCCGCTCCTGTTTACATTATGTCAACTCCGGTCGAGGACAAATGCAATGTTGCTGTAGTGTTGCATATTCAGGATTCAGTACTTCATTGAATGTATCTACACTGCTATTGGTCACATCACGACAATTCGATGCGCGTGTTACTCCACATTCCCTGCCGAATACAGCGTACCTGCTCTTGTTTACATTGTATCAACTGTGTTCGAGGACAAATGCATTGTTTTTGCAGTACAGCACATTCAGGATTCAATATTTCATTGAACGGATCTACACTGCTATTTGTTATATCTCGTCAATTCGATGCGCGGTATACCGCACAGTTGCTGCCAAATAGAGCGCAAATCAGCCACTTTGCGCTATGTCTACTCAGGTCCGTGCCTAATTCATTGTAATTGTATTTTTGCATATTTTGGCATATGTATTCAAATTAAACGTATCTCCGGTGCTATAGGTGGTATGCCTACAATTCGATGCGCGTTATGCTCCACAGCTGCCGCCAAACAGCGCACCTGCTACTGTTTACATTATGTCAACTCGGGTCGAGGACAAATCCAATGTTTTTGCAGTACAGGATATTCAGGATTCAATATTGCCTTGAACGTATATACTGCTATTCCTGATATCCCGATAATTCGAAGAGAGTTATACTCCACATTCCCTGTCAAATACAGCGATCCCGCTCCTGTTTACATTATGTCAACTCCGGTCGAGGACAAATGCAATGTTGCTGTAGTGTTGCATATTCAGGATTCAGTACTTCATTGAATGTATCTACACTGCTATTGGTCATATCACGACAATTCGATGCGCGTGTTACTCCACATTCTCTGCCGAATACAGCGCACCTGCTCTTGTTTACATTGTGTCAACTGTGTTCGAGGACAAGTGCATTGTTTTTGCAGTACAGCACATTCAGGATTCAATATTTCATTGAACGGATCTACACTGCTATTTGTGATATCTCGTCAATTCGATGCGCGGTATACCGCACAGTTGCTGCCAAATAGAGCGCAAATCAGCCACTTTGCGCTATGTCAACTCAGGTCCGTGCCTAATTCATTGTAATTGTATTTTTGCATATTTTGGCATATGTATTCAAATTAAACGTATCTCCGGTGCTATAGGTGGTATGCCTACAATTCGATGCGCGTTATGCTCCACAGCTGCCGCCAAACAGCGCACCTGCTACTGTTTACATTATGTCAACTCGGGCCGAGGACAAATCCAATGTTTTTGCAGTACAGGATATTCAGGATTCAATATTGCCTTGAACGTATATACTGCTATTCCTGATATCCCGATAATTCGAAGAGAGTTATACTCCACATTCCCTGTCAAATACAGCGATCCCGCTCCTGTTTACATTATGTCAACTCCGGTCGAGGACAAATGCAATGTTGCTGTAGTGTTGCATATTCAGGATTCAGTACTTCATTGAATGTATCTACACTGCTATTGGTCATATCACGACAATTCGATGCGCGTGTTACTCCACATTCCCTGCCGAATACAGCGCACCTGCTCTTGTTTACATTGTGTCAACTGTGTTCGAGGACAAATGCATTGTTTTTGCAGTACAGCACATTCAGGATTCAATATTTCATTGAACGGATCTACACTGCTATTTGTGATATCTCGTCAATTCGATGCGCGGTATACCGCACAGTTGCTGCCAAATAGAGCGCAAATCAGCCACTTTGCGCTATGTCAACTCAGGTCCGTGCCTAATTCATTGTAATTGTATTTTTGCATATTTTGGCATATGTATTCAAATTAAACGTATCTCCGGTGCTATAGGTGGTATGCCTACAATTCGATGCGCGTTATGCTCCACAGCTGCCGCCAAACAGCGCACCTGCTACTGTTTACATTATGTCAACTCGGGTCGAGGACAAATCCAATGTTTTTGCAGTACAGGATATTCAGGATTCAATATTGCCTTGAACGTATATACTGCTATTCCTGATATCCCGATAATTCGAAGAGAGTTATACTCCACATTCCCTGTCAAATACAGCGATCCCGCTCCTGTTTACATTATGTCAACTCCGGTCGAGGACAAATGCAATGTTGCTGTAGTGTTGCATATTCAGGATTCAGTACTTCATTGAATGTATCTACACTGCTATAGGTCATATCACGACAATTCGATGCGCGTGTTACTCCACATTCCCTGCCGAATACAGCGCACCTGCTCTTGTTTACATTGTGTCAACTGTGTTCGAGGACAAATGCATTGTTTTTGCAGTACAGCACATTCAGGATTCAATATTTCATTGAACGGATCTACACTGCTATTTGTGATATCTCGTCAATTCGATGCGCGGTATACCGCACAGTTGCTGCCAAATAGAGCGCAAATCAGCCACTTTGCGCTATGTCAACTCAGGTCCGTGCCTAATTCATTGTAATTGTATTTTTGCATATTTTGGCATATGTATTCAAATTAAACGTATCTCCGGTGCTATAGGTGGTATGCCTACAATTCGATGCGCGTTATGCTCCACAGCTGCCGCCAAACAGCGCACCTGCTACTGTTTACATTATGTCAACTCGGGTCGAGGACAAATCCAATGTTTTTGCAGTACAGGATATTCAGGATTCAATATTGCCTTGAACGTATATACTGCTATTCCTGATATCCCGATAATTCGAAGAGAGTTATACTCCACATTCCCTGTCAAATACAGCGATCCCGCTCCTGTTTACATTATGTCAACTCCGGTCGAGGACAAATGCAATGTTGCTGTAGTGTTGCATATTCAGGATTCAGTACTTCATTGAATGTATCTACACTGCTATTGGTCATATCACGACAATTCGATGCGCGTGTTACTCCACATTCCCTGCCGAATACAGCGCACCTGCTCTTTTTTACATTGTGTCAACTGTGTTCGAGGACAAATGCATTGTTTTTGCAGTACAGCACATTCAGGATTCAATACTTCATTGAACGTACCTACACTGCTATTGGAGATATATCGTCAATTCCAAGCGCCTTGCACTCCATATTTCCTGCCGAATACAGCACACCTGCTCCTGTTTACATTATGTCAACTCGGGTCGGGGACAAATGCAATCTTTTTGCAGAACAGTATATTCAGGATTCAATATTTCATTGAACGTAAATACACTGCTATTGGTGATATCCCGACAATTCGATGCGCGTTATACTCCACATTCCCTGCCAAATGCAGCGCACCTGCTCCTGTTTACATTATGTCAACTGGGGTCGAGGACAATTGCAATGTTGTTGCAGCACAGCATATTTAGGAACCGATATTTCATTGAACGTAAATACACTGTTATTGGTGATATCCCGACAACTCGACGCGCGTGATACTCCACATTCCCTGGCAAATACAGCGCACCTGCTCCTGTTTACATTATGTCAACACGGATCGAGGGCAAATGCTATGTTGTTGCAGTACAGCATATACAGGATTCATATTTCTTTGAACGTATATACACTGCCATGGCGATATCCCGACAATTCGATGCGCATGATACTCCATATTTCCTGCCAAATACAGCGTACCTGCTCCTGTTTACATTATGTCAACTCGGGTCGACAACAAATGCAATGTTGCTACAAGTAGAGCATATTCAGGATTCAATATTTCATTGTACGTAAATACACTGTTATTGGTTATATCCCGACAACTCGATTCGCGTGATACTCCACATTCCCTGCCAAATACAGCGCACCTGCTCCTGTTTACATTATGTCAACTCGGGTCGAGGACAATTGCAATGTAGTTGTAGTACTGCATATTCAGGATTCAATTCTTCATTGAATGTATCTACACTGCTATTGGTGATATCCTGACAATTCGATGCGCGTGATACTCCACATTCCATGGCAAATACTACGCAGATCAGCCGTTTTGCGCATTGCCAACTCTGTGTCCTGTCAAATACATTGTAATTGCAGTTTATCATATTAGGCTCAAGTATTTATTTAAACGTATCTCCGCTGCTATTAGTGGTATGTCGACAAATCTATGCGCGTTATACTCCTCATTTGCCGCCAAATACAGCGCACGTGCTCCCGTTTACATTGTGTCAACTGCGGTCGAGAACAATTGCAATGTTGTGGCAGTACAGCACAGTCAAGATTCAATATTTCATTGAACGGATCTACACTGCTGTTTGTGATATCTCGTCAATTCGATGCGCGGTTTACCGCACAAGTGCTGCCAAATAGAGCGCATATCAGCCACTTTGCGCTGTGTCAACTCAGGTACCTGCCTAATTCATTGTAATTGTATCTTTGCATATTTAGTCTTATGTATTCAATTAAACGTATCTGCGGAGCTATTAGTGGTATGTCGACAAATCTATGCGCGTTATGCTTCACAGTTGCCGCCTAATACAGCGCACCTGCTCCTGTTTACATTATGTCAACTCGGGTCGAGGACATATGCAATGTTTTTGTAGTACAGCATATTCGGGATTCAATATTTCATTGAACGTATATACACTGCTATTGGTGATATCTCGACAATTCGAAGCGCCTTATACTCCTCATTCGCTGCCAAATACAACGCACATCAACCGGTTTGCACAATATCAACTCTATATCCTGTCGAATCCATTGTATTTGCAGTTTGGCCTATTTGGGAATAAGTACTCAATTAAACCTACTTTCGCTGTTATTGGTGGTATCTCGACAACTCGATGCGCGTTATACCCGACATTTTCTGCCAAATACAGCGCACGTGCTATTGTTTACATTATGTCAACTCGGGTCGAGGACAAACCCAATGTTTTTGCAGTACAGCATATACACGATTCAAAATTTCATTGAACGTATTTAAACTGCCATGGTGATATCCCGACAATTCGATGCGCATGATACTCCACATTCCCTGCAAAATACAGCGCACCTGCTCCCGTTTACATTATGTCAACTGGGGTCGAGGACAATTGCAATGTTGTGGCAGTACAGCACAGTCAGGATTCAATATTTCATTGAACGGATCTACACTGCTGTTTGTGATATCTCGTCAATTCGATGCGCGGTTTACCACACCCCTGCCAAATAGAGCGCATATCAGCCACTTTGCGCTGTGTCAACTCAGGTCCCTGCCTAATTCATTGTAATTGTATTTTTGCATATTTAGTCTGATGTATTCAATTAAACGCATCTGCGGAGATATAGGTGGTACGCCTACAATCCGATGCGCGTTATGCTCCACAGTTGCCGCCCAATACAGCGAACCTGCTCCTGTTTACATTATGTCAACTCGTGTCGAGGACATATGCAATGTTTTTGCAGTACAGCATATTCGGGATTCAATATTTCATTGAACGTATATACACTGCTATTGGTGATATCTCGACAAATCGAAGCGCGTTATACTCCTCATTCGCTGCCAAATACAACGCACATCAACCGGTATGCGCAATATCAACTCTGTGTCCCTGTCAAATCCATTAGAATTGCAGTTTAGCATATTTAGGATTAAGTATTCAATTAAACGTTTCTCCGCTGCTATTGGTGGTAAGTCCAGAATTTGCTGCGCGTTATACCTCACATTTGCTGCCAAATACAGAGCACATTAACCGGTTTACGCAATGTCAACTCTATATCCTGTCGAATCCATTGCATTAGCAGTTTGGCATATTTGGGCCTAAGTACTCAATTAAACCTATTTTCGCTGTTATTGGTGGTATCTCGACAACTGGATGCGCTTTGTACCCGACATTTTCTGCCAAATACAGTGGACCTGCTCCTGTTTACATTATGACATCTCCTGTCGTGGTCAAATCCAATCGTTTTGCAGTACTGCAAATTCAGGATTCAATATCCCATTGAACGTTTCTACACTGCTATTGGTGATATCTCGTCAATTCGATGCGCGGTATACCGCACACTTGCTGCCAAATAGGGCGCAAATCAGACACTGTGCGCTAAGTCAACCCAAGTCCCTGCCTAACTCATTGTAATTGTAGTTTTGCATATTTAGGCTTAAGTATTCAATTAAACGTATCTCCGGTGCTATTGGAGGTATGCCTAGAACTCGATGCGCGTTATACTCCACAGTTCACGCCAAATACAGCGCACGTGCTCTTGTTTACATTATATCAACTCGGGTCGAGTACAAATGCATTGTTTTGGCAGTACATCATATACCGGATTCAATACTTCATTGAACGTACATACACTGCCATTGGTGATATCCCGACAATTCGATGCGCGTGATACTCCACATTACCTGCCAAATACGGCGCACCTACTCCTGTTTACATTATGTCAACACGGATCGAGCACAAATGCAATGTTGTTGCAGTACAGTATATACAGAATTCAAAATTTCATTGAACGTATATACACTGCTATTGGTGATATCTCGACAATTCCATGCGCGTGATACTCCACATTCCCTGCCAAATACAGCGCACTTGCTCGTGTTTACATTATGTCAACTCGGATACAGGACAAATGCAATGCTGTTGCAGTACAGCATATACAGGATTCACTATTCCATTGAACGTATATACACTGCTATTCGTCATAGGCCCACAATTCGAAGCGCGTTATACTCCTCAATCGCTGCCAAATACTAAGCACATCAGAGAGTTTGCGCATTGTCAACTGTGTTTCCTGTCAAATAAATTGTATTTGCTGTTTATCATGTTAGGCTCAAGTATTTAGTTAAACGTATCTCCGCTGCTATTCGTAGTATGTCGACAAATCTATGCGCGTTATACTCCACAGTTGCCGCCAAACAGCGCACCTGCTCCTGTTTACATTATGTCATTCGGGTCGAGGACAAATGCATTGTTTTGGCAGTACATCATATACCGGATTCAATACTTCATTGAACGTACATACACTGCCATTGGTGATATCCCGACAATTCGATGCGCGTGATACTCCACATTACCTGCCAAATACGGCGCACCTACTCCTGTTTACATTATGTCAACACGGATCGAGGACAAATGCATTGTTTTTGCAGTACAGCACATACGGGATTCAGTACTTCATTCAACGTATATACACTGCCATGGTGATATCCCTACAATTCGATGCGCATGATACTCCACATTCCCTGCCAAATACAGCGCACGTGCTCTTGTTTAAATTATGCCAACTCGGGTCGAGGACAAATGCAATGTTTTTGCCGTACTGCATATCCAGGATTCAATACTTCATTGAACGTAAATAAACTGCCATGGTGATATCCCGACAATTCGATGCGCATGATACTCCACATTCCCTGCCAAACACAGCGCACGTGCTCTTGTTTAAATTATGCCAACTCGGGTCGAGGACAGCTGCAATGTTGTTGCAGTACAGCATATTCAGGATTCAATATTTCATTGAAAGGCTCTACACTGCTATTGGTGATATCTCGTCAATTCGATGCGCCGTATACCGCACAGATGCTGCCAAATTGAGCGCAAATCAGCCACTTTGCGCTATGTCAACTCAGGACCCTGACTAATTCATTGTAACTGTAGTTTTGCATATTTAGGCTTTTTTATTCAATTAAACGTATCCCCTGTGCTATTGGTGGTATGCCTACCATTCAATGCGCGCTATGCTCCACAGTTGCAACCAAACAGCGGACCTGCTCCTGTTTACATTATGTCAACTCGGGTCGAGGGCAAATGGAATGTTGTTGCAGTACTGCATATCCAGCATTCAATATTTCATTGAACGTATCTACACTGCTACTGGAGATATTTCGTCAATTCCATGCGTCTTGCACTCCACATTTCCTTCCAAATACTGCGCACCTGCTCCTGTTTACATTATGTCAACTCGGGTCGAGGACAACTGCAATGTTGTTGCAGTACAGCATATTCAGGATTCAATATTTCATTGAACGTATATACACTGCTATTCGTGATATCCCGACAATTCGAAGCGCGTTATACTCCTCATTCGCTGCCAAATACTAAGCACATCAGAGAGTTTGCGCATTGTCAACTCTGTTTCCTGTCAAATACATTGCATTTGCTGTTTATCATGTTAGGCTCAAGTATTTAGTTAAACGTATCTCCGCTGCTATTCGTGATATCCCGACAAATCTATGCGCGTTATTCTCCACATTTCCAGCCAAATACGGCGCATCTGCTCCTGTTTACATTATATCAACTGGGGTCGAAGACAAATGCAATGTTCTTGTAGTACTGCATACTCAGGACTCAATACTTCATTGAACGTATCTACACTACTATTGGTGATATTTCGTCAATTCCATGAGCGTGATACTCCACAGCTTCCGCCAAACAGCGGGCCAGCTCTTGCTTACATTGTGCCAACTGTTTTCGAGGTCAAATGCAATGTTGTTGCTGTACAGCATATACAGGATTCAATATTTCATTGAACGTATATACACTGCCATGGTGATATACCGACAATTCGATGCGCATGATACTCCACATTTCCTGCCAAATACAGCGTACCTGCTCCTCTTCACATTATGTCAACTCGGGTCGAGGGCAAATGCTATACTGCTGCAGTACAGCATATTCAGGATTCAACATTTCATTGAACGTATATACACTGCTAATGGTGATATCCCGACAAATCGATGCGCGTCATACTCCACATTTCCAGCCAAATACGGTGCATCTGCTCCTGTTTACATTATATCAACGGCTGTCGAAGACAAAGGCAATGTTCTTGTAGTACTGCATACCCAGTATTCAATACTTCATTGAACGTATCTACACTACTATTGGAGATATTTCGTCAATTCCATGAGCGTTATACTACACAGCTGCCGCCAAACAGCGGGCCAGCTCTTGTTTACATTGTGTCAACTGTTTTCGAGGACAACTGCATTATTGTTGCAGTACAGCATAATCAGGATTCAATATTTTATTGAATGTATATACACTGCTATTCGTGATATCCCGACAATTCGATGCGCGTTATACTCCACATTCGCTGCCAAATACTACGCAGATCGGCCGGATTGCGCATTGTCAACTCTGTGTCCTGTCAAATACATTGTAATTGCAGTTTATCATATTAGGCTCAAGTATTTATTTAATCGTGTCTCTGCTGCTATTTGTGGTATGTCCACAAATCCATGCGCGTTATACTCCTCATATGCCGCCAAATACAGCGCACCTGCTCTTGTTTACATTGTGTCAACTGTGGTCGAGGACAAGTGCATTGTTTTTGCAGTACAGCACATACGGGATTCAGTACTTCATTCAACGTATATACACTGCTATTGGCAATATCACGACAAATCGATGCGCGTGATACTCCACATTCCCTGCCAAATACAGCGCACGTGATCTTGTTTACATTATGTCAACTCGGATAGAGGACAAATGCAATGTTTTTGCCGTACTGCATATCCAGGATTCAATACTTCATTGAACGTAAATACACTGCTATTGGTGATATCCCGACAATTCCATGCGCGTGATACTCCACATTCCCTGCCAAATACAGCGCACTTGCTCGTGTTTACATTATGTCAACTCGGATAGAGGACAAATGCAATGCTGTTGCAGTACAGCATATACAGGATTCAATACTTCACTGAACATATATACACTGCTATTGGTGATATCCCGACAACTCCATGCGCGTGATACTCCACATTACCTGCCAAATACAGCACACCTGCTCCTGTTTACATTATGCCCCACTCGGGTCGAGGGTAAATACAATGTTGTTGCAGTACTGCATATCCAGGATTCAATACTTCATTGAACGTATATACACTGCTATTCGTGATATGCCAACAATTCGAAGCGCGTTATACTCCTCATTCGCTGCCAAATACTACGCACATCAGAGAATTGGCGCATTGTCAACTCTGTGTCCTGTCAAATACATTGTAATTGCAGTTTATCATATTAGACTCAAGTATTTATTTAAAAGTATCTCCGCTGCTATTCGTGGTACGTCGACAAATCTATGCGCGTTATACTCCTCATCTGCCGCCAAATACAGCGCACCTGCTCCTGTTTACATTATGTCAACTCGGATCGAGGACAAATGCAATGTTGTTGCAGTACAGCATATACAGTATTCAATATTTCATTGAACGTATATACACTGCCATGGTGATATCCCGACAATTCGATGCCCATGATACTCCACATTTCCTGCCAAATACAGCGCACCTGCTCCTGTTTACATTATGTCATTCGGGTCGAGGACAAATGTATTGTTTTTGCAGTACATCATATAACGGATTCAATACTTCATTGAACGTAAATACACAGCTATTGGAGATATCCCGACAATTCGATGCGCATGATACTCCACATTTCCTGCCATATCAGCGTACCTGCTCCTGTTTACATTATGTCATTCGGGTCGAAGACAAATGCATTGTTTTTGCAGTACATCATATACCGGATTATATACTTCATTGATCGTAAATTCACTGCTTTTGGTGAAATCCCGACAATTCGATGCGCGTGATACTCCACATTCCCTGCCAAACACAGCGCACCTGCTCCTGTTTACATTATGTCAACTGGGGTCGAGGACAATTGCAATGTTGTTGCAGTACAGCATATTCAGGTATCATTATTTCATTGAACGGATCTACACTGCTATTGGTGATATCTCGTCAATTCGATGCGCGGTGCACCACACAGCTGCTGCCAAATAGAGCGCAAATGAGCCACATGGCGCTATGTCAACTCAGGTCCCTGCCTAATTCATTGTAATTGTAGTTTTGCATATTTAGGCTTATGTATTCAATTAATCGTATCTCCGGTGCTATTGGTGGTATGCCTACAATTCGATGCGCGATGTACTCCACAGTTGCCGCAAAAAGCGGACCTGCTCCTGTTTACATTATGTCCACTCGGTTCGTGGACTAATGGAATGTTGTTGCAGTACTGCATATTCAGTATTCAATGCTTCATTGAACGGATCTACACTGCTATTGGTGATATCCCGACAACTCGATGCGCGTTGTACTCCTCATTTGCTGCCAAATACTACGCACATCAGCCGGTTTACGCATTGTCAACTCTGTGTCCTGTCAAATACATTGTAATTGTAGTTTATCATATTAGGCTCAAACCTTTATTTAAACGTATCTCCGCTGCTATTCGTGGTATGTCGACAAATCTATGCGCGTTATACTCCTCATTTTCCGCCAAATACAGCGGACCTGCTCCTGTTTACATTATGTCTTCTCGGGTCGAGGACAAATGTAATGTTCCTGCAGTACAGCATATTCAGGATTCAATGTTTCATTGAACGTATATACACTGCTATTCGCGATATCCCGACAATTCGATGCGTGTGATACTCCACATTCCCTGCCAAATACAGCGCACCTGCTCCTGTTTACATTATGTCAACTCGGGTCGAGGGAAATGCAATGTTTTTGCAGTACAGCACATTCAGGATTCAATATTCCATTGAACGGATCTACACTGCTATTGGTGATATCTCGTCAATTCGGTGCGCGCTATATCGCACAGTTGCTGCCAAATAGAGCGCAAATCAGCCACTTTGCGCTATGTCAACTCAGGTCCCTGCCTAATTCATTGTAATTGTAGTTTTGCATATTTAAGCTTAAGTATTCAATTACACGTATCTCCGGTGCTATTGGTGGTATGCCTACAATTCGATGCGCGTTATACTCCACAGTAGCCGCCAAATACAGCGCACCTGCTCCTGTTTACATTATGACTACTCGGGTAGAGGACAAATGCAATGTTTTTGTAGTACTGCATATTCAGGATTCAATACTTCACTGAACATATATACACTGTTATTGGTGATATCCCGACACTTCGATGCGCCTGATACTCCACATTCCCTGCCAAATACGGAGCAACTGCTCCTGTTTGCGTTATGTCAACACGGGTCGAGGACAAATGCAATCTTTTTGCAGTCCGGGATATTCAGGATTCAATATTCCATTGAATGTATCTACACTGCTATTGGTGATATCACGACAATTCGATGCGCGTGATACTCCACATTCCCTGCCAAATACAGCGCACCTGCTCCTGTTTACATTATGTCCCACTCGGGTCGAGGACAAATGCCATGTTTTTGTATTACTGCATATTCAGGATTCAATATTTCATTGAATGTATCTACACTGCTATTGGCGATATCACGACAATTCGATGCGCGTGATACTCCACATTCCCTGCCAAAGACAACGCACCTGCTCTTGTTTACATTATGTCAACTCGGGTCGGGGACAAATGCATTGTTTCTGCAGTATAGCACATACAGGATTCAATACTTCACTGAACATATATACACTGCTATTGGTGATATCCCGACAATTCCATGCGCGTGATACTCCACATTACCTGCCAAATACAGCGCACCTGCTCCTGTTTACATTATGTCAACTCGGCTCGGGGACAAATGCAATGTTTTTGCAGTACTGCATATTCAGCATTCAATATTTCATTGACCGTATATACACTGCTATTGGTGATATCCCGACAATTCGATGCGCGTTCTTCTCCACACTTGCTCTCGTATATAGCGCACCTGCTCCTGTTTAAATTATATCAACTCGGGTCATGGTCAAATCCAATGTTATTGCTGTACTGCATATTCAGGATTCAATATTCCCTTAATTGTTTATACACTGCTATTGGTGAAATCTCGACAATTCGACGTGCGTTACTCCACATATGCGGCCAAATTCAGCGCACGTCATTCGGTTTGCCCTATTTCAACTCTGGGCCATGTCAAGTGCAGCGTAATTGCAATTTTGCAGAGTCTGTGTTAAATACTCAATTAAACGTATCCGCACTGTTATTGGTGATATCTAGACAAGTGGTTGAGCGTTAAACTCCTCATTCGCTGCGAAATTTAGCGGAGCTGCTCCAGTTTACAATATGTCAAATCGGGTCGAGGTCAAATCCAATGTTATTGCAGTACTGTATATTCAGCCTTCAATATTCAATTGAACGTTGCTTCGTTTCGATTGGAGATACGAAGAAAATTCGATGCGCGTTCTACTCCACAGATGCTGCCAAATACAGCGCACATCAACCGGTTTACTCAATGTCAACTCTGTGTCCTGTCAAATCCAGCGTAATTGCCGTTTTAAAATATTCTACCGTTAATATTCAATTAAACGTGTCTCCGCCGCTATTGGTGGTATGTCGACAATTCGAAGCGCTTTACACACCACATTTGCTGCCAAAAACAGCGCACATGCTCCCGTTTACATTTTGCCAACTCGGGTCGAGGTCAAACCCAATGTTATTGCTATGCTGCTTATCCAGGCTTCAATTATCAATTGAACGAATCTGTACTACTATTGGTGATATGTCGACAATTCGATGCGCGCTATCCCGTAAATTTGCTGCAAGAAATAGCGCACAGCAACCAGTTTGCGCAATGTCAACTCTGTGTCCTATCAAATACAGCGTTATTCCTGTTTTGCATAGTCAGTTTTAAATATTCATTTGAGCGTATTCCAGTTTCTATTCCAGATATCTCGATAGCTCGATACGCGTTAAACTCCACATTTGCTGCCAAATAGAGCGCACTTGCAACTGTTTACATTAAGTAATCTCGGATCGAGGTCAAATCCAATGCTATTGCTGTACTGCATATTCAGGAATCAATATTCCATTGAAATTTTCTACACTGCTATTGGTGATATCCCGACAATTCGATGCGCGTTATACTCCTAATTCGATGCCAAATACTATGCACATCAGCCGGTTTGCGCATTGTTAACTCTGTGTCCTGTCAAATACATTGTAATTGCAGTTTATCATATTAGGCTCAAGTATTTATTTAAGCGTATCTCCGCTGCTATTCGTGGTATGTCGACAAATCTATGCGCGCTATACTCCTCATTTGCCGCCAAATACAGGGGACCTGCTCCTGTTCACATTATGTCAACTGGGGTCGAAGACAAATACAATGGTTTTGTAGTACTGCATATTCAGTATTCAATACTTCATTGAATGTATCTACACTGCTATTGGTGATATGCCGACAATTCGATGCGCGTGATACTCCACATTCCCTGCCAAAAACAGCGCACCTGCTCCTGTTTACATTATGTCAACTCGGGTCCAGTAAAATGCAATGTTTTTGCAGTACAGCACATTCAGAATTCAATATTCCATTGAACGGATCTACACTGCTATTGGTGATATCTCGTCAATTCGATGCGCGCTATACCGCACAGTTGCTGCCAAATAGAGCGCAAATCAGCCACTTTGCGCTATGTCAACTCAGGTCCCTCCCTAATTCATTGAAATTGTAGTTTTGCGCATTTAGTCTTATGTATTCAATTAAACGTATCTCCGGTGCTATTGGTGGTATGCCTACAATTCGATGCTCGTTATGCTCCACAGTTGCCGCCAAGCAGCGGACCTACTACTGTTTATATCATATCAACTGGGGTCGAAGAAAAATGCAATGTTCTTGTAGTACTGCATACTCAGGGTTCAATATTTCATTGAATGTATCTACACTGCTATTGGCGATATCACGACAATTCGATGCGCGTGATACTCCACATTCCCTGCCAAAGACAACGCACCTGCTCTTGTTTACATTATGTCAACTCGGGTCGGGGACAAATGCATTGTTTCTGCAGTATAGCACATACAGGATTCAATACTTCACTGAACATATATACACTGCTATTGGTGATATCCCGACAATTCGATGCACGTTATACTCCTAATTCGATGCCAAATACTATGCACATCAGCCGGTTTGCGCATTGTTAACTCTGTGTCCTGTCAAATACATTGTAATTGCAGTTTATCATATTAGGCTCAAGTATTTATTTAAGCGTATCTCCGCTGCTATTCGTGGTATGTCGACAAATCTATGCGCGCTATACTCCTCATTTGCCGCCAAATACAGCGCACGGGCTCCCGTTTACATTATGTCAACTGGGGTCGAGGACAATTGCAATGTTGTGGCAGTACAGCACAGTCAGGATTCAATATTTCATTGAACGGATCTACACTGCTGTTTGTGATATCTCGTCAATTCGATGCGCGGTTTACCGCACAAGTGCTGCCAAATAGAGCCCATATCAGCCACTTTGCGCTGTGTCAACTCAGGTCCCTGCCTAATTCATTGTAATTGTATTTTTGCATATTTAGTCTTATGTATTCAATTAAACGTATCTGCGGAGCTATAGGTGGTATGCCTAAAATTCGATGCGCGTTATGCTTCACAGTTGCCGCCTAATACAGCGCACCTGCTCCTGTTTACATTATGTCAACTCGGGTCGTGGACATATGCAATGTTTTTGTAGTACAGCATATTCGGGATTCAACATTTCATTGAACGTATATACACTGCTATTGGTGATATCTCGACAATTCGAAGCGCCTTATACTCCTCATTCGCTGCCAAATACAACGCACATCAACCGGTTTGCGCAATATCAAATCTGTCTCCCTGTCAGATCCATTGGAATTGCAGTTTAGCATATTTAGGATTAAGTATTCAATTAAACGTATCTCCGCTGCTATTGGTGGTAAGTCCAGAATTTGATGCGCGTTATACCCCACATTTGCTGCCAAATACAGCGCACGTGCTCTTGTTTACATTATGTCTACTCGGGTCGAGTACAAATGCAATGTTGTTGTAGTACTGCATATTCAGGATTCAATACTTCATTGAATGTATCTACACTGCTATTGGTGATATCCCGGCAATTTGAAGCGCGTTTTACTCCTCATTCGCTGCCATATGCTACGCACATCAGAGAGTGTGGGCATTGTCAACTCTGTGTCCCGTCAAATACATTGTAATTGCAGTTTATCATATTAGGCTCCAGGATTTATTTAAACGTATCTCCGCTGCTATTAGTGGTATGTCGACAAATCTATGCGCGTTATACTCCTCATTTGCCGCCAAATACAGCGGACCTGCTCCTGTTTACATGATGTCAACTGGGGTCGAGGACAATTGCAATGTTGTTGCAGTACAGCATATTTAGGAATCAATATTTCATTGAACAGACCTACACAGCTATTTGTGATATCTCGTCAATTCGATGCGCGGTATGCCGCACAGTTGCTGCCAAATAGAGCGCAAATCAGCCACTTTGCGCCATGCAAACTCAGGTCCGTGCCTAATTCATTGTAATTGTATTTTTGCATATTTAGGCTTATGTATTCAAATTAAACGTATCTCCGGTGCTATAGGTTGTATGCCTACAATTCGATGCGCGTTATGCTCCACAGCTGCTGCCAAACAGCGCACCTGCTCCTGTTTACATTATGTCAACTCGGGTCGAGGACAAATCCAATGTTTTTGCAGTACAGGATATTCAGAATTCAATATTTCATTGATCGTATATACACTGCTATCAGTGAAATCCTGACAATTCGATGCCCGTTGTACTCCTCATTCGCTGCCAAATGCTACGCAGATCAGCCGGTTTGCGCATTGTCAACTCTGTGTCCTGTCAAATACATTGTAATTGCAGCTTATCATATTAGGCTCAAGTATTTATTTAAACGTAACTCCGCTGCTATTAGTGGTATGTCGACAAATCTATGCGCGTTATACTCCTCATTTGCCGCCAAATACAGCGGACCTGCACCTGTTTACATTATGTCAACTGGGGTCGAGGACAAATGCAATGTTTTTGCAGTACAGGATTTTGAGAATTCAATATTTCATAGAACGTATATACACTGCTATTGGTGATATCCTGACAATTCGATGCGCGTGATACTCCACATTCCCTGGCAAATACTACGCAGATCAGCCGGTTTGCGCATTGTCAACTCTGTGTCCTGTCAAATACGTTGTATTTGCAGTTTATCATATTAGGCTCAAGTATTTATTTAAACGTATCTCCGCTGCTATTAGTAGTATGTCGACAAATCTATGCGCGTAATACTCCTCATTTGCCGCCAAATGCAGCGGACCTGCTCCTGATTACATTATGTCAACCCGGGTCGAGGACAATTGTAATGTAGTTGTAGTACTGCATATTCAGGATTCAATTCTTCATTGAATGTATCTACACTACTATTGGTGATATCACGACAATCCGATGCGCGTGATACCCCACATTTCCTGCCAAATACAGCGCACCTGCTCCTGTTTACATTATGTCATTCGGGTCGAGGACAAATGCATTGTTTTTGGAGTACAGCATATACTGGATTCAATATTTCATTGAATGTATCTACACTGCTACTGGAGATATTTCGTCAATTCGATGCGCGCTATACCGCACAGTTGCTGCCAAATAGAACGCAAATCAGCCACTTTGCGCTATGTCAACTCAGGTACCTGCCTAATTCATTGTAATTGTAGTTTTGCATACTTAGGCTTATGTATTCAATTAAACGTATCTCCGGTGCTATTGGTGGTATGCCTACAATTCGATGCGCGTTATGCTCCACAGTTGCCGCCAAACAGCGGACCTGCTCCTGTTTACATTATGGCAACTGGGGACGAAGACAAATGCAAAGATCTTGTAGTACTGCATACTCAGGATTCAATACTTCATTGAATGTATCTACACTGCTATTGGTGATATCCCGACAATTCGATGCGCATGATACTCTACATTTCCTGCCAAATACAGCACACCTGCTCCTGTTTACATTATGTCATTCGGGTCGAGGACAAATGCATTGTTTTTGCAGTACATCTTATACCAGATTCAATACTTCATTGAACGTATATACACTGCTATTGGTGATATCCCGACAATTACATGCGCGTGATACTCCACATTCCCTGCCAAATACAGCGCACCTGTTGCTGTTTACATTATGTCAACTAGGGTCGAGGACACACGCAATGTTGTTGCAGTACAGCATATACCGAATTCAATATTCCATTGAACGGATCTACACTGCTATTGGTAATATCCCGACAATTCTATGCGCGTTATACTCCTCATTCGCTGCAAAATACTACGCACATCAGCCGGTGTGCGCATTGACAACTCTGTGCCCTGTCAAATACATTGTAGTTGCAGTTTATCATATTAGGCACAAGTATTTATTTAAACGTATCACCGCTGCTATTCGTGGTATGTCGACAAATCTATGCGCGTTATACTCCTCTTTTGCCGCCAAATACGGCGCCCCTGCTCCTGTTTACATTATGTCAACTCGGGTCGAGGTCAAACGTTACGTTGTTGTAGTACTGCATATTCAGGATTCAATTCTTCATTGAATGTATCTACACTACTATTGGTGATATCACGACAATACGATGCGCATGATACTCCACATTTTCTGCCAAATACAGCGCACCTGCTCCTGTTTACATTATGTCAACTCGGGTCGAGGACAAATCCTACGTTGATGTAGTACTGCATATCAGGATTCAATTCTTCATTGAATGTATCTACACTACTATTGGTGATATCACGACAATACGATGCGCATGATACTCCACATTTTCTGCCAAATACAGCGCACCTGCTCCTGTTTACATTATGTCAACTCGGGTCGAGGACAAATCCTACGTTGATGTAGTACTGCATATTCAGGATTCAATATTTCATAGAACGGATCTACACTGCTATTGGTGATATCATGACAATTCGATGCGCGTGATACACCACATTCCCTGCCAAATACAGCGCACCTGCTCCTGTTTACATTATGTCAACTGGGGTCGAGGACACACGCAATGTTGTTGCAGTACTGCATATTCAGGATTCAATATTTCATTGAACGTATATACACCGCTATTGGTGATATCCCGTCAATTTGAAGCGTGTCATACTCCTCATTCGCTGCCAAATACTACGTACATCAGAGAGGTTGTGCATTGTCAACTCTGTGTCCTGTCAAATACATTGTATTTGCAGTTTATCATATTATGCATAAGTATTTATTTAAACGTATCTCCGCTGCTATTCGTGGTATGTCGACAAATCTATGAGCGTTATACTCCTCATTTGCTGCCAAATACAGCGCACCTGCTCCGGTTTACATTATGTCAACTCGGATCGAGGACTAATGCAATGTTGTTATAGTATTGCATATTCAGGATTCAATACTTCATTGAACGGATCTACACTGCTATTTGTGATATTATCGTCAATTCGATGCGCGGTATACCGCACAGTTGCCGCCAAATACAGCGCACCTGCCCCTGTTTACATTATATCAACTTGGGTCGAGGACAAATGCAACGATTTTGTAGTACTGCATATTCAGGATTCAATACTTCAATGAATGTATCTACACTGCTATCGGTCATATCACGACAATTCGATGCGCGTGATACACCACATTCCCTGCCAAATACAGCGCACCTGCTCTTGTTTACATTGTGTCAACCGTGGTCGTGGACAAATGCATTGTTTTTGCAGTACAGCATATACCGGATTCAATACTTCATTGAACGTATATACACTGTTTTTGGTTATATCCCGACCATTCGATGAGCGTGGTACTACACGTTTCCTGCCAAATACGGCGCACCTGCTCCTGTTTACATTATGTCAACTCGGGTCGAGGACAAATCCAATGTTTTTGCAGTACAGCACATTCAGGATTCAATATTTCATTGAACGGATCTACACTGCGACTGGAGATATCTCGTCTATTCGATGCGCGGTATACCGCACACTTCCTGCCAAATAGAGCGCAAATCAGCCATTGTGCGCTGTGTCAACACAGGTCCTTGCCAAATTCATTGTAATTGTCGTTTTGCATATTTAGGCCTAAGTATTCAATTAAACGGATCTCCGGTGCTATTGATGGTATGCCTACAATACGATGCGCGTTATACTCCGCATTCCCTGCCAAATACAGCGCACCGGCTCCTGTTTACATTATGTCAACTGGGGTCGAAAACAAATGCAATGTTCTTGTAGTACTGCATACTCAGGACTCAATACTTCATTGATCGTATCTACACTGCGACTGGAGATATTTCGTCAATTCCATGCGTCTTGTACTCCACGTTCCCTGCCAAATACAGCGCACCTGCTCCTGTTTACATTATGTCATTCGGGTCGAGGACAAATGCATTGTTTTTGGAGTACAGCATATACTGGATTCAATATTTCATTGAATGTATCTACACTGCTACTGGAGATATTTCGTCAATTCGATGCGCGCTATACCGCACAGTTGCTGCCAAATACGGCGCACCTGCTCCTGTATACATTATGTCAACTAGGTTCGAGGACAAATGCAATGTTGTTGCAGTACAGCATATACCGAATTCAATATTTCATTGAACGTATATACACTGCTATTCGTGATATGCCGACAATTCGAAGCGCGTTATACTCCTCATTCGCTGCGAAATACTACGCACATCAGAGAATTGGCGCATTGTCAACTCTGTGTCCTGTCAAATACATTGTATTTGCTGTTTATCATGTTAGGCTCAATTATTGAATTAAGCGTATCTCCGCTGCAATTCGTGGTATGTCGACAAATCTATGCGCGCTATACTCCGCAGTTGCAGCCAAACAGCGCACCTGCTTCTGTTCATATTATGTCATTCGTGTCGAGTACAAATGCATTGTTTTTGCAGTACATCATATACCGAATTCAATACTTCATTGAACGTACATACACTGCCATTGGTGGCATCCCGACAATTCGATACGCGTGAAACTCCACATTTCCTGCCACATACGGCGCACCTGTTGCTGTTTACATTATATCAACTCGGGTCGAGGACTAATGCAATGAAGTTGAAGTACTGCATATTCAGGATTCAATACTTCATTGAATGTGTCTACACTGCTATTGGTCCTATCACGACAATTCGATGCGCGTGATACTCCACATTCCCTGCCAAATACAGCGCACCTGCTCTTGTTTACATTATGTCAATTGTGGTCGAGGACAAATGCATTGCTTTTGCAGTACAGCATATACCGGATTCAATACTTCATTGAACGTACATACACTGCCATTGGTGGCATCCCGACAATTCGATACGCGTGAAACTCCACATTTCCTGCCACATACGGCGCACCTGTTGCTGTTTACATTATATCAACTCGGGTCGAGGACTAATGCAATGTTGTTGCAGTACAGCATATTCATGATTCAATATTCCATTGAGCGGATCTACACTGCTATTGGTAATATCCCGACAATTCGATGCGCGTTATACTCCTCATTCGCTGCAAAATACTACGCACATCAGCCGGTGTGCGCATTGACAACTCTGTGCCCTGTCAAATACATTGTAGTTGCAGTTTATCATATTAGGCACAAGTATTTATTTAAACGTATCACCGCTGCTATTCGTGGTATGTCGACAAATCTATGCGCGTTATACTCCTCATTTGCCGCCAAATACGGCGCCCCTGCTCCTGTTTACATTATGTCAACTCGGGTCGAGGTCAAACGTTACGTTGTTGTAGTACTGCATATTCAGGATTCAATTCTTCATTGAATGTATCTACACTACTATTGGTGATATCACGACAATACGATGCGCGTGATACTAAACATTTTCTGCCAAATACAGCGCACCTGCTCCTGTTTACATTATGTCAACTCGGGTCGAGGACAAATCCTACGTTGATGTAGTACTGCATATTCAGGATTCAATATTTCATAGAACGGATCTACACTGCTATTGGCGATATCATGACAATTCGATGCGCGTGATACACCACATTCTCTGCCAAATACAGCGCACCTGCTCCTGTTTACATTATGTCAACTGGGGTCGAGGACACACGCAATGTTGTTGCAGTACTGCATATTCAGGATTCAATATTTCATTGAACGTATATACACCGCTATTGGTGATATCCCGTCAATTTGTAGCGTGTCATACTCCTCATTCGCTGCCAAATACTACGCACATCAGAGAGGTTGTGCATTGTCAACTCTGTGTCCTGTCAAATACATTGTATTTGCAGTTTATCATATTATGCACAAGTATTTATTTAAACGTATCTCCGCTGCTATTCGTGGTATGTCGACAAATCTATGCTCGTTATACTCCTCATTTGCTGCCAAATACAGCGCACCTGCTCCGGTTTACATTATGTCAACTCGGATCGAGGACTAATGCAATGTTGTTATAGTATTGCATATTCAGGATTCAATACTTCATTGAATGTATCTACACTGCTATTGGTGATATCCCGACAATTCGATGCGCGTTATACTCCTCATTCGCTGCAGAATACTACGCACATCAGCCGGTGTGCGCATTGACAACTCTGTGTCCTGTCAAATACATTGTAATTGCAGTTTATCATATTAGGCTCAAGTATTTATTTAAACGTATCTCCGCTGCTATTCGTGGTATGTCGACAAATCTATGCTCGTTATACTCCTCATTTGCCGCCAAATACAGCGCACCTGCTCCCGTTTACATTATGTCAATTGGGGTCCAGGTCAAATCCAATCGTTTTGCAGTACTGCAAATTCAGGATTCAATATCGCATTGAACGTTTCTACACTGCTATTGGTGATATCTCGACAATTCGAAGTGCGTTATACTCCTCATTCGCTGCCAAATACAGAGCACATTAACCGGTTTGCGCAATATCAACTCTGTGTCCCTGCCAAATCCATTGTATTGCAGTTTAGCGTATTTATGCTTAAGTATTCAATTAAACGTATCTCCGCTGCTATTGGTTGTAAGTCCAGAATTTGATGCGCGTTAAACCCCACATTTGCTGCCAAATACAGAGCACATTAACCGGTTTGCGCAATGTCAACTCTATACCCTGTCGAATACATTGTATTTGCAGTTTCGCCTATTTGGGCCTAAGTACTCAATTAAACCTATTTTCGCTGTTATTGGTGGTATCTCGACAACTCGATGCGCGTCAAACCCGACATTTTCTGCCAAATACAGCGGACCTGCTCTTGTTTACATTATGACATCTTCTGTCGAGGTCAAATCCAATCGTTTTGCAGTACTGCAAATTCAGGATTCAATATCCCATTGAACGTTTCTACACTGCTGTTTGTGATATCTCGTCAATTCGATGCGCGGTTTACCGCACAAGTGCTGCCAAATAGAGCGCATATCAGCCACTTTGCGCTGTGTCAACTCAGGTACCTGCCTAATTCATTGTAATTGTATCTTTGCATATTTAGTCTTATGTATTCAATTAAACGTATCTGCGGAGCTATTAGTGGTATGTCGACAAATCTATGCGCGTTATGCTTCACAGTTGCCGCCTAATACAGCGCACCTGCTCCTGTTTACATTATGTCAACTCGGGTCGAGGACATATGCAATGTTTTTGTAGTACAGCATATTCGGGATTCAATATTTCATTGAACGTATATACACTGCTATTGGTGATATCTCGACAATTCGAAGCGCCTTATACTCCTCATTCGCTGCCAAATACAACGCACATCAACCGGTTTGCACAATATCAACTCTATATCCTGTCGAATCCATTGTATTTGCAGTTTGGCCTATTTGGGCATAAGTACTCAATTAAACCTACTTTCGCTGTTATTGGTGGTATCTCGACAACTCGATGCGCGTTATACCCGACATTTTCTGCCAAATACAGCGCACCTGCTCCCGTTTACATTATGTCAACTGGGGTCGAGGACAATTGCAATGTTGTGGCAGTACAGCACAGTCAGGATTCAATATTTCATTGAACGGATCTACACTGCTGTTTGTGATATCTCGTCAATTCGATGCGCGGTTTACCACACCCCTGCCAAATAGAGCGCATATCAGCCACTTTGCGCTGTGTCAACTCAGGTCCCTGCCTAATTCATTGTAATTGTATTTTTGCATATTTAGTCTGATGTATTCAATTAAACGCATCTGCGGAGATATAGGTGGTACGCCTACAATCCGATGCGCGTTATGCTCCACATTACCTGCCTAATACGGCGCACCTACTCCTGTTTACATTATGTCAACACGGATCGAGGACAAATGCAATGTTGTTGCAGTACAGCATATACAGGATTCAATATTTCATTGAACGTATATACACTGCCATGGTGATATCCCGACAATTCGATTCGCATGATATTCCACATTTCCTGCCAAATACAGCGCACCTGCCCTTGTTTTCATTGTGTCAACTGTGGTCGAGGACAAATGCATTGTTTTTGCAGTACAGCACATACGGGATTCAGTACTTCATTCAACGTATATACACTGCTATTGGTGATATCCCGACAATTCGATGCGCGTGATACTCCACATTACCTGCCAAATACAGCGTACCTGCTCCTTTTCACATTATGTCAACTCGGGTCGAGGACAAATGCAATGTTGCTGCAGTACAGCATATTCAGGATTCAACATTTCATTGAACGTATATACACTGCTATTCGTGATATCCCGACAATTCGAAGCGCGTCATACTCCTCATTCGCTGCCAAATACTAAGCACATCAGAGAGTTTGCGCATTGTCAACTCTGTTTCCTGTCAAATAAATTGTATTTGCTGTTTATCATGTTAGGCTCAAGTATTTAGTTAAACGTATCTCCGCTGCTATTCGTGGTATGTCGACAAATCTATGCGCGTTATACTCCACAGTTGCCGCCAAACAGCGCACCTGCTCCTGTTTACATTATGTCATTCGTGTCGAGGACAAATGCATTGTTTTGGCAGTACATCATATACCGGATTCAATACTTGATTGAACGTACATACACTGCCATTGGTGATATCCCGACAATTCGATGCGCGTGATACTCCACATTACCTGCCAAATACGGCGCACCTACTCCTGTTTACATTATGTCAACACGGATCGAGCACAAATGCAATGTTGTTGCAGTACAGTATATACAGAATTCAAAATTTCATTGAACGTATATACACTGCTATTGGTGATATCTCGACAATTCCATGCGCGTGATACTCCACATTCCCTGCCAAATACAGCGCACTTGCTCGTGTTTACATTATGTCAACTCGGATACAGGACAAATGCAATGCTGTTGCAGTACAGCATATACAGGATTCACTATTCCATTGAACGTATATACACTGCTATTCGTCATAGGCCCACAATTCGAAGCGCGTTATACTCCTCAATCGCTGCCAAATACTAAGCACATCAGAGAGTTTGCGCATTGTCAACTGTGTTTCCTGTCAAATAAATTGTATTTGCTGTTTATCATGTTAGGCTCAAGTATTTAGTTAAACGTATCTCCGCTGCTATTCGTAGTATGTCGACAAATCTATGCGCGTTATACTCCACAGTTGCCGCCAAACAGCGCACCTGCTCCTGTTTACATTATGTCATTCGGGTCGAGGACAAATGCATTGTTTTGGCAGTACATCATATACCGGATTCAATACTTCATTGAACGTACATACACTGCCATTGGTGATATCCCGACAATTCGATGCGCGTGATACTCCACATTACCTGCCAAATACGGCGCACCTACTCCTGTTTACATTATGTCAACACGGATCGAGGACAAATGCATTGTTTTTGCAGTACAGCACATACGGGATTCAGTACTTCATTCAACGTATATACACTGCCATGGTGATATCCCTACAATTCGATGCGCATGATACTCCACATTCCCTGCCAAATACAGCGCACGTGCTCTTGTTTAAATTATGCCAACTCGGGTCGAGGACAAATGCAATGTTTTTGCCGTACTGCATATCCAGGATTCAATACTTCATTGAACGTAAATACACTGCCATGGTGATATCCCCACAATTCGATGCGCATGATACTCCACATTCCCTGCCAAACACAGCGCACGTGCTCTTGTTTAAATTATGCCAACTCGGGTCGAGGACAGCTGCAATGTTGTTGCAGTACAGCATATTCAGGATTCAATATTTCATTGAAAGGCTCTACACTGCTATTGGTGATATCTCGTCAATTCGATGCGCCGTATACCGCACAGATGCTGCTAAATTGAGCGCAAATCAGCCACTTTGCGCTATGTCAACTCAGGACCCTGACTAATTCATTGTAACTGTAGTTTTGCATATTTAGGCTTTTTTATTCAATTAAACGTATCCCCTGTGCTATTGGTGGTATGCCTACCATTCAATGCGCGCTATGCTCCACAGTTGCAACCAAACAGCGGACCTGCTCCTGTTTACATTATGTCAACTCGGGTCGAGGGCAAATGGAATGTTGTTGCAGTACTGCATATCCAGCATTCAATATTTCATTGAACGTATCTACACTGCTACTGGAGATATTTCGTCAATTCCATGCGTCTTGCACTCCACATTTCCTGCCAAATACTGCGCACCTGCTCCTGTTTACATTATGTCAACTCGGGTCGAGGACAAATTCAATGTTGTTGCAGTACAGCATATTCAGGATTCAATATTTCATTGAACGTATATACACTGCTATTCGTGATATCCCGACAATTCGAAGCGCGTTATACTCCTCATTCGCTGCCAAATAATACGCACATCAGAGAGTTTGCGCATTGTCAACTCTGTTTCCTGTCAAATACATTGTATTTGCTGTTTATCATGTTAGGCTCAAGTATTTAGTTAAACGTATCTCCGCTGCTATTCGTGATATCCCGACAAATCTATGCGCGTTATTCTCCACATTTCCAGCCAAATACGGCGCATCTGCTCCTGTTTACATTATATCAACTGGGGTCGAAGACAAATGCAATGTTCTTGTAGTACTGCATACTCAGGACTCAATACTTCATTGAACGTATCTACACTACTATTGGTGATATTTCGTCAATTCCATGAGCGTGATACTCCACAGCTTCCGCCAAACAGCGGGCCAGCTCTTGCTTACATTGTGCCAACTGTTTTCGAGGTCAAATGCAATGTTGTTGCTGTACAGCATATACAGGATTCAATATTTCATTGAACGTATATACACTGCCATGGTGATATACCGACAATTCGATGCGCATGATACTCCACATTTCCTGCCAAATACAGCGTACCTGCTCCTCTTCACATTATGTCAACTCGGGTCGAGGACAAATGCAATGTTGTTGCTGTACAGCATATACAGGATTCAATATTTCATTGAACGTATATACACTGCCATGGTGATATACCGACAATTCGATGCGCATGATACTCCACATTTCCTGCCAAATACAGCGTACCTGCTCCTCTTCACATTATGTCAACTCGGGTCGAGGACAAATGCTATACTGCTGCAGTACAGCATACTCAGTATTCAATACTTCATTGAACGTATCTACACTACTATTGGAGATATTTCGTCAATTCCATGAGCGTTATACTACACAGCTGCCGCCAAACAGCGGGCCAGCTCTTGTTTACATTGTGTCAACTGTTTTCGAGGACAACTGCATTATTGTTGCAGTACAGCATAATCAGGATTCAATATTTTATTGAATGTATATACACTGCTATTCGTGATATCCCGACAATTCGATGCGCGTTATACTCCACATTCGCTGCCAAATACTACGCAGATCGGCCGGATTGCGCATTGTCAACTCTGTGTCCTGTCAAATACATTGTAATTGCAGTTTATCATATTAGGCTCAAGTATTTATTTAATCGTGTCTCTGCTGCTATTTGTGGTATGTCCACAAATCCATGCGCGTTATACTCCTCATATGCCGCCAAATACAGCGCACCTGCTCTTGTTTACATTGTGTCAACTGTGGTCGAGGACAAGTGCATTGTTTTTGCAGTACAGCACATACGGGATTCAGTACTTCATTCAACGTATATACACTGCTATTGGCAATATCACGACAAATCGATGCGCGTGATACTCCACATTCCCTGCCAAATACAGCGCACGTGATCTTGTTTACATTATGTCAACTCGGATAGAGGACAAATGCAATGTTTTTGCCGTACTGCATATCCAGGATTCAATACTTCATTGAACGTAAATACACCGCTATTGGTGATATCCCGACAATTCCATGCGCGTGATACTCCACATTCCCTGCCAAATACAGCGCACTTGCTCGTGTTTACATTATGTCAACTCGGATAGAGGACAAATGCAATGCTGTTGCAGTACAGCATATACAGGATTCAATACTTCACTGAACATATATACACTGCTATTGGTGATATCCCGACAACTCCATGCGCGTGATACTCCACATTACCTGCCAAATACAGCACACCTGCTCCTGTTTACATTATGCCCCACTCGGGTCGAGGGTAAATACAATGTTGTTGCAGTACTGCATATCCAGGATTCAATACTTCATTGAACGTATATACACTGCTATTCGTGATATCCCAACAATTCGAAGCGCGTTATACTCCTCATTCGCTGCCAAATACTACGCACATCAGAGAATTGGCGCATTGTCAACTCTGTGTCCTGTCAAATACATTGTAATTGCAGTTTATCATATTAGACTCAAGTATTTATTTAAAAGTATCTCCGCTGCTATTCGTGGTACGTCGACAAATCTATGCGCGTTATACTCCTCATTTGCCGCCAAATACAGCGCACCTGCTCCTGTTTACATTATGTCAACTCGGATCGAGGACAAATGCAATGTTGTTGCAGTACAGCATATACAGTATTCAATATTTCATTGAACGTATATACACTGCCATGGTGATATCCCGACAATTCGATGCCCATGATACTCCACATTTCCTGCCAAATACAGCGCACCTGCTCCTGTTTACATTATGTCATTCGGGTCGAGGACAAATGTATTGTTTTTGCAGTACATCATATAACGGATTCAATACTTCATTGAACGTAAATACACAGCTATTGGAGATATCCCGACAATTCGATGCGCATGATACTCCACATTTCCTGCCATATCAGCGTACCTGCTCCTGTTTACATTATGTCATTCGGGTCGAAGACAAATGCATTGTTTTTGCAGTACATCATATACCGGATTATATACTTCATTGATCGTAAATTCACTGCTTTTGGTGAAATCCCGACAATTCGATGCGCGTGATACTCCACATTCCCTGCCAAACACAGCGCACCTGCTCCTGTTTACATTATGTCAACTGGGGTCGAGGACAATTGCAATGTTGTTGCAGTACAGCATATTCAGGTATCATTATTTCATTGAACGGATCTACACTGCTATTGGTGATATCTCGTCAATTCGATGCGCGGTGCACCACACAGCTGCTGCCAAATAGAGCGCAAATGAGCCACATGGCGCTATGTCAACTCAGGTCCCTGCCTAATTCATTGTAATTGTAGTTTTGCATATTTAGGCATATGTATTCAATTAATCGTATCTCCGGTGCTATTGGTGGTATGCCTACAATTCGATGCGCGATGTACTCCACAGTTGCCGCAAAAAGCGGACCTGCTCCTGTTTACATTATGTCCACTCGGTTCGAGGACTAATGGAATGTTGTTGCAGTACTGCATATTCAGTATTCAATGCTTCATTGAACGGATCTACACTGCTATTGGTGATATCCCGACAACTCGATGCGCGTTGTACTCCTCATTTGCTGCCAAATACTACGCACATCAGCCGGTTTACGCATTGTCAACTCTGTGTCCTGTCAAATACATTGTAATTGTAGTTTATCATATTAGGCTCAAACCTTTATTTAAACGTATCTCCGCTGCTATTCGTGGTATGTCGACAAATCTATGCGCGTTATACTCCTCATTTTCCGCCAAATACAGCGGACCTGCTCCTGTTTACATTATGTCTTCTCGGGTCGAGGACAAATGTAATGTTCCTGCAGTACAGCATATTCAGGATTCAATGTTTCATTGAACGTATATACACTGCTATTCGCGATATCCCGACAATTCGATGCGTGTGATACTCCACATTCCCTGCCAAATACAGCGCACCTGCTCCTGTTTACATTATGTCAACTCGGGTCGAGGGAAATGCAATGTTTTTGCAGTACAGCACATTCAGGATTCAATATTCCATTGAACGGATCTACACTGCTATTGGTGATATCTCGTCAATTCGGTGCGCGCTATATCGCACAGTTGCTGCCAAATAGAGCGCAAATCAGCCACTTTGCGCTATGTCAACTCAGGTCCCTGCCTAATTCATTGTAATTGTAGTTTTGCATATTTAAGCTTAAGTATTCAATTACACGTATCTCCGGTGCTATTGGTGGTATGCCTACAATTCGATGCGCGTTATACTCCACAGTAGCCGCCAAATACAGCGCACCTGCTCCTGTTTACATTATGACTACTCGGGTAGAGGACAAATGCAATGTTTTTGTAGTACTGCATATTCAGGATTCAATACTTCACTGAACATATATACACTGTTATTGGTGATATCCCGACACTTCGATGCGCCTGATACTCCACATTCCCTGCCAAATACGGAGCAACTGCTCCTGTTTGCGTTATGTCAACACGGGTCGAGGACAAATGCAATCTTTTTGCAGTCCGGGATATTCAGGATTCAATATTCCATTGAATGTATCTACACTGCTATTGGCGATATCACGACAATTCGATGCGCGTGATACTCCACATTCCCTGCCAAAGACAACGCACCTGCTCTTGTTTACATTATGTCAACTCGGGTCGGGGACAAATGCATTGTTTCTGCAGTATAGCACATACAGGATTCAATACTTCACTGAACATATATACACTGCTATTGGTGATATCCCGACAATTCCATGCGCGTGATACTCCACATTACCTGCCAAATACAGCGCACCTGCTCCTGTTTACATTATGTCAACTCGGCTCGGGGACAAATGCAATGTTTTTGCAGTACTGCATATTCAGCATTCAATATTTCATTGACCGTATATACACTGCTATTGGTGATATCCCGACAATTCGATGCGCGTTATACTCCTCATTCGCTGCCAAATACAGCGCGCGTCATTCAATTCGATGCGCGTTCTTCTCCACACTTGCTCTCGTATATAGCGCACCTGCTCCTGTTTAAATTATATCAACTCGGGTCATGGTCAAATCCAATGTTATTGCTGTACTGCATATTCAGGATTCAATATTCCCTTAATTGTTTATACACTGCTATTGGTGAAATCTCGACAATTCGACGTGCGTTACTCCACATATGCGGCCAAATTCAGCGCACGTCATTCGGTTTGCCCTATTTCAACTCTGGGCCCTGTCAAGTGCAGCGTAATTGCAATTTTGCAGAGTCTGTGTTAAATACTCAATTAAACGTATCCGCACTGTTATTGGTGATATCTAGACAAGTGGTTGAGCGTTAAACTCCTCATTCGCTGCGAAATTTAGCGGAGCTGCTCCAGTTTACAATATGTCAAATCGGGTCGAGGTCAAATCCAATGTTATTGCAGTACTGTATATTCAGCCTTCAATATTCAATTGAACGTTGCTTCGTCTCGATTGGAGATGCGAAGAAAATTCGATGCGCGTTCTACTCCACAGATGCTGCCAAATACAGCGCACATCAACCGGTTTACTCAATGTCAACTCTGTGTCCTGTCAAATCCAGCGTAATTGCCGTTTTAAAATATTCTACCGTTAATATTCAATTAAACGTGTCTCCGCCGCTATTGGTGGTATGTCGACAATTCGAAGCGCTTTACACACCACATTTGCTGCCAAAAACAGCGCACATGCTCCCGTTTACATTTTGCCAACTCGGGTCGAGGTCAAACCCAATGTTATTGCTATGCTGCTTATCCAGGCTTCAATTATCAATTGAACGAATCTGTACTACTATTGGTGATATGTCGACAATTCGATGCGCGCTATCCCGTAAATTTGCTGCAAGAAATAGCGCACAGCAACCAGTTTGCGCAATGTCAACTCTGTGTCCTATCAAATACAGCGTTATTCCTGTTTTGCATAGTCAGTTTTAAATATTCATTTGAGCGTATTCCAGTTTCTATTCCAGATATCTCGATAGCTCGATACGCGTTAAACTCCACATTTGCTGCCAAATAGAGCGCACTTGCAACTGTTTACATTAAGTAATCTCGGATCGAGGTCAAATCCAATGCTATTGCTGTACTGCATATTCAGGAACCAATATTCCATTGAAATTTTCTACACTGCTATTGGTGATATCCCGACAATTCGATGCGCGTTATACTCCTCATTCGATGCCAAATATTATGCACATCAGCCGGTTTGCGCATTGTTAACTCTGTGTCCTGTCAAATACATTGTAATTGCAGTTTATCATATTAGGCTCAAGTATTTATTTAAACGCATCTCCGCTGCTATTCGTGGTATGTCGACAAATCTATGCGCGCTATACTCCTCATTTGCCGCCAAATACAGGGGACCTGCTCCTGTTCACATTATGTCAACTGGGGTCGAAGACAAATACAATGGTTTTGTAGTACTGCATATTCAGTATTCAATACTTCATTGAATGTATCTACACTGCTATTGGTGATATGCCGACAATTCGATGCGCGTGATACTCCACATTCCCTGCCAAAAACAGCGCACCTGCTCCTGTTTACATTATGTCAACTCGGGTCCAGTAAAATGCAATGTTTTTGCAGTACAGCACATTCAGGATTCAATATTCCATTGAACGGATCTACACTGCTATTGGTGATATCTCGTCAATTCGATGCGCGCTATACCGCACAGTTGCTGCCAAATAGAGCGCAAATCAGCCACTTTGCGCTATGTCAACTCAGGTCCCTCCCTAATTCATTGAAATTGTAGTTTTGCGCATTTAGTCTTATGTATTCAATTAAACGTATCTCCGGTGCTATTGGTGGTATGCCTACAATTCGATGCTCGTTATGCTCCACAGTTGCCGCCAAGCAGCGGACCTACTACTGTTTATATCATATCAACTGGGTTCGAAGAAAAATGCAATGTTCTTGTAGTACTGCATACTCAGGGTTCAATACTTCATTGAACGTATCTACACTGCGACTGGAGATATTTCGTCAACTCCATGCGTCTTGTACTCCACATTTCCTGCCGAATACAGCACTCCTGCTCCTGTTTACATTATGTCAACTCGGGTCGAGGGCAAATGCAATGTTTTTGCAGAACAGCATATTCAGCATTCAATATTTCATTCAACGTAAATACACTGCTGTTGGTGATATCCCGACAATTCGATGCGCGTGATACTCCACATTCGATGCCAAATACTACGCACATCAGCCGGTTTGCGCATTATCAACACTGTGTCCTGTCAAATACATTGTAATTGCAGTTTATCATATTAGGTTCAGGTATTTATTAAAACGTATCTCCGCTGCTATTCGTGGTATCTCGACAAATCTATGCGCGTTATACTCCTCATTTGCCGCCAAATACAGCGCACCTGCTCCTGTTTACATTATGTCAACTCGGGTCGAGGACAATTGCAATGTTGTTGTAGTACTGCATTTTCAGGATTCAATACTTCATTGAATGTATCTACACTGCTATTCGTGATATCCCGATAATTCGATGTGCGTGATACGCCACATTTCCAGCCAAATACAGCGCACCTGCTCCTGTTTACATTATATCAACTCGGGTCGAAGACCAATGCAATGAAGTTGAAGTACTGCATATTCAGGATTCAATACTTCATTGAATGTATCTACACTGCTATTGGTGATATCACGACAATTCGATGCGCGTGATACTCAACATTCCCCGCCAAATACAGCGGACCTGTTCCCGTTTACATTATGTCAACTGGGGTCGAGGACAATTGCAATGTTGTTGCAGTACAGCATATTCAGTATTCAATTTTTCATTGAACGGATCTACACTGCTATTGGTGATAGCTCGTCAATTCGATGCGCGGTGTACCACACAGTTGCTGCCAAATAGAGCGCAAATCAGCCACATTGCGCTATGTCAACTCAGGTCCCTGCCTAATTCATTGTAATTGTTGTTTTGCATATTTAGGCTTTTTTATTCAAATAAACGTATCTCCGGTGCTATTGGTGGTATGCCTACCATTCGATGCGCGGTATGCTCCACAGTTACAACGAAACAGCGGACCTGCTCTTGTTTATATTATGTCAACTGGGGTCGAAGACAAATGCAATGTTCTTGTAGTACTGCATACTCAGGATTCAATATTTCATTGAATGTATCTACACTGCTATTGGCGATATCACGACAATTCGATGCGCGTGATACTCCACATTCCCTGCCAAAGACAACGCACCTGCTCTTGTTTACATTATGTCAACTCGGGTCGGGGACAAATGCATTGTTTCTGCAGTATAGCACATACAGGATTCAATACTTCACTGAACATATATACACTGCTATTGGTGATATCCCGACAATTCCATGCGCGTGATACTCCACATTACCTGCCAAATACAGCGCACCTGCTCCTGTTTACATTATGTCAACTGGGGTCGAAGACAATTGCAATGTTGTTGCAGTACACCACATTCAGGATTCAATAGTTCATTGAACATACATATCCTGCAATTGGTGATATCCCGACAATTCGATGCGCGTTATACTCCTCATTCGCTGCAGAATACTACGCACATCAGCCGGTTTGCGCATTGTCAACTCTGTGTCCTGTCAAATACATTGTAATTGCAGTTTATCATGTTAGGCTCAAATTTTTATTTAAACGTATCTCCGCTGCTATTCGTGGTATGTCGACAATTCGATGCGCGTTATACCCCTCATTCGCTGCCAAATACAGCGCGCGTCATTCAATTCGATGCGCGTTCTACTCCACACTTGCTCTCGTATATAGCGCACTTGCTCCTGTTTAAATTATATCAACTCGGGTCATGGTCAAATCCAATGTTATTGCTGTACTGCATATTCAGGATTCAATATTCCCTTAATTGTTTATACACTGCTATTGGTGAAATCTCGACAATTCGACGTGCGTTACTCCACATATGCGGCCAAATTCAGCGCACGTCATTCGGTTTGCCCTATTTCAACTCTGGGCCCTGTCAAGTGCAGCGTAATTGCAATTTTGCAGAGTCTGTGTTAAATACTCAATTAAACGTATCCGCACTGTTATTGGTGATATCTAGACAAGTGGTTGAGCGTTAAACTCCTCATTCGCTGCGAAATTTAGCGGAGCTGCTCCAGTTTACAATATGTCAAATCGGGTCGAGGTCAAATCCAATGTTATTGCAGTACTGTATATTCAGCCTTCAATATTCAATTGAACGTTGCTTCGTTTCGATTGGAGATGCGAAGAAAATTCGATGCGCGTTCTACTCCACAGATGCTGCCAAATACAGCGCACATCAACCGGTTTACTCAATGTCAACTCTGTGTCCTGTCAAATCCAGCGTAATTGCCGTTTTAAAATATTCTACCGTTAATATTCAATTAAACGTGTCTCCGCCGCTATTGGTGGTATGTCGACAATTCGAAGCGCTTTACACACCACATTTGCTGCCAAATACAGCGCACATGCTCCCGTTTACATTTTGCCAACTCGGGTCGAGGTCAAATCCAATGTTATTGCTATGCTGCTTATCCAGGCTTCAATTATCAATTGAACGAATCTGTACTACTATTGGTGATATGTCGACAATTCGATGCGCGCTATCCCGTAAATTTGCTGCAAGAAATAGCGCACAGCATCCAGTTTGCGCAATGTCAACTCTGTGTCCTATCAAATACAGCGTTATTCCTGTTTTGCATAGTCAGTTTTAAATATTCATTTGAGCGTATTCCAGTTTCTATTCCAGATATCTCGATAGCTCGATACGCGTTAAACTCCACATTTGCTGCCAAATAGAGCGCACTTGCAACTGTTTACATTAAGTAATCTCGGATCGAGGTCAAATCCAATGCTATTGCTGTACTGCATATTCAGGAATCAATATTCCATTGAAATTTTCTACACTGCTATTGGTGATATCCCGACAATTCGATGCGCGTTATACTCCTAATTCGATGCCAAATACTATGCACATCAGCCGGTTTGCGCATTGTTAACTCTGTGTCCTGTCAAATACATTGTAATTGCAGTTTATCATATTAGGCTCAAGTATTTATTTAAGCGTATCTCCGCTGCTATTCGTGGTATGTCGACAAATCTATGCGCGCTATACTCCTCATTTGCCGCCAAATACAGCGCACGGGCTCCCGTTTACATTATGTCAACTGGGGTCGAGGACAATTGCAATGTTGTGGCAGTACAGCACAGTCAGGATTCAATATTTCATTGAACGGATCTACACTGCTGTTTGTGATATCTCGTCAATTCGATGCGCGGTTTACCGCACAAGTGCTGCCAAATAGAGCCCATATCAGCCACTTTGCGCTGTGTCAACTCAGGTCCCTGCCTAATTCATTGTAATTGTATTTTTGCATATTTAGTCTTATGTATTCAATTAAACGTATCTGCGGAGCTATAGGTGGTATGCCTACAATTCGATGCGCGTTATGCTTCACAGTTGCCGCCTAATACAGCGCACCTGCTCCTGTTTACATTATGTCAACTCGAGTCGTGGACATATGCAATGTTTTTGTAGTACAGCATATTCGGGATTCAACATTTCATTGAACGTATATACACTGCTATTGGTGATATCTCGACAATTCGAAGCGCCTTATACTCCTCATTCGCTGCCAAATACAACGCACATCAACCGGTTTGCGCAATATCAACTCTGTCTCCCTGTCAGATCCATTGGAATTGCAGTTTAGCATATTTAGGATTAAGTATTCAATTAAACGTATCTCCGCTGCTATTGGTGGCAAGTCCAGAATTTGATGCGCGTTATACCCCACATTTGCTGCCAAATACAGCGCACGTGCTCTTGTTTACATTATGTCAACTCGGGTCGAGTACAAATGCAATGTTGTTGTAGTACTGCATATTCAGGATTCAATACTTCATTGAATGTATCTGCACTGCTATTGGTGATATCCCGGCAATTTGAAGCGCGTTTTACTCCTCATTCGCTGCCATATGCTACGCACATCGGAGAGTGTGGGCATTGTCAACTCTGTGTCCCGTCAAATACATTGTAATTGCAGTTTATCATATTAGGCTCCAGGATTTATTTAAACGTATCTCCGCTGCTATTAGTGGTATGTCGACAAATCTATGCGCGTTATACTCCTCATTTGCCGCCAAATACAGCGGACCTGCTCCTGTTTACATGATGTCAACTGGGGTCGAGGACAATTGCAATGTTGTTGCAGTACAGCATATTTAGGAATCAATATTTCATTGAACAGACCTACACAGCTATTTGTGATATCTCGTCAATTCGATGCGCGGTATGCCGCACAGTTGCTGCCAAATAGAGCGCAAATCAGCCACTTTGCGCCATGCAAACTCAGGTCCGTGCCTAATTCATTGTAATTGTATTTTTGCATATTTAGGCTTATGTATTCAAATTAAACGTATCTCCGGTGCTATTGGTGGTATGCCTACAATTCGATGCGCGTTATGCTCCACAGTTGCCGCCAAACAGCGGACCTGCTCCTGTTTACATTATGTCAACTGGGGTCGAGGACGAATCCAATGTTTTTGCAGTACAGGATATTCAGGATTCAATATTTCATTGAACGTATATACACTGCTATTGGTGATATCCTGACAATTCGATGCGCGTGATACTCCACATTCCCTGGCAAATACTACGCAGATCAGCCGGTTTGCGCATTGTCAACTCTGTGTCCTGTCAAATACGTTGTATTTGCAGTTTATCATATTAGGCTCAAGTATTTATTTAAACGTATCTCCGCTGCTATTAGTAGTATGTCGACAAATCTATGCGCGTAATACTCCTCATTTGCCGCCAAATGCAGCGGACCTGCTCCTGATTACATTATGTCAACCCGGGTCGAGGACAATTGTAATGTAGTTGTAGTACTGCATATTCAGGATTCAATTCTTCATTGAATGTATCTACACTACTATTGGTGATATCACGACAATCCGATGCGCGTGATACCCCACATTTCCTGCCAAATACAGCGCACCTGCTCCTGTTTACATTATGTCATTCGGGTCGAGGACAAATGCATTGTTTTTGGAGTACAGCATATACTGGATTCAATATTTCATTGAATGTATCTACACTGCTACTGGAGATATTTCGTCAATTCGATGCGCGCTATACCGCACAGTTGCTGCCAAATAGAACGCAAATCAGCCACTTTGCGCTATGTCAACTCAGGTACCTGCCTAATTCATTGTAATTGTAGTTTTGCATACTTAGGCTTATGTATTCAATTAAACGTATCTCCGGTGCTATTGGTGGTATGCCTACAATTCGATGCGCGTTATGCTCCACAGTTGCCGCCAAACAGCGGACCTGCTCCTGTTTACATTATGGCAACTGGGGACGAAGACAAATGTAAAGATCTTGTAGTACTGCATACTCAGGATTCAATACTTCATTGAATGTATCTACACTGCTATTGGTGATATCCCGACAATTCGATGCGCATGATACTCTACATTTCCTGCCAAATACAGCACACCTGCTCCTGTTTACATTATGTCATTCGGGTCGAGGACAAATGCATTGCTTTTGCAGTACATCTTATACCAGATTCAATACTTCATTGAACGTATATACACTGCTATTGGTGATATCCCGACAATTACATGCGCGTGATACTCCACATTCCCTGCCAAATACAGCGCACCTGTTGCTGTTTACATTATGTCAACTAGGGTCGAGGACACACGCAATGTTGTTGCAGTACAGCATATACCGAATTCAATATTCCATTGAACGGATCTACACTGCTATTGGTAATATCCCGACAATTCGATGCGCGTTATACACCTCATTCGCTGCAAAATACTACGCACATCAGCCGGTGTGCGCATTGACAACTCTGTGCCCTGTCAAATACATTGTAGTTGCAGTTTATCATATTAGGCACAAGTATTTATTTAAACGTATCACCGCTGCTATTCGTGGTATGTCGACAAATCTATGCGCGTTATACTCCTCTTTTGCCGCCAAATACGGCGCCCCTGCTCCTGTTTACATTATGTCAACTCGGGTCGAGGTCAAACGTTACGTTGTTGTAGTACTGCATATTCAGGATTCAATTCTTCATTGAATGTATCTACACTACTATTGGTGATATCACGACAATACGATGCGCATGATACTCCACATTTTCTGCCAAATACAGCGCACCTGCTCCTGTTTACATTATGTCAACTCGGGTCGAGGACAAATCCTACGTTGATGTAGTACTGCATATCAGGATTCAATTCTTCATTGAATGTATCTACACTACTATTGGTGATATCACGACAATACGATGCGCATGATACTCCACATTTTCTGCCAAATACAGCGCACCTGCTCCTGTTTACATTATGTCAACTCGGGTCGAGGACAAATCCTACGTTGATGTAGTACTGCATATTCGGGATTCAATATTTCATAGAACGGATCTACACTGCTATTGGTGATATCATGACAATTCGATGCGCGTGATACACCACATTCCCTGCCAAATACAGCGCACCTGCTCCTGTTTACATTATGTCAACTGGGGTCGAGGACACACGCAATGTTGTTGCAGTACTGCATATTCAGGATTCAATATTTCATTGAACGTATATACACCGCTATTGGTGATATCCCGTCAATTTGAAGCGTGTCATACTCCTCATTTGCTGCCAAATACAGCGCACCTGCTCCTGATTACATTATGTCAACCCGGGTCGAGGACAATTGTAATGTAGTTGCAGTACAGCACATTCAGGATTCAATATTTCATTGAACGGATCTACACTGCGACTGGAGATATCTCGTCTATTCGATGCGCGGTATACCGCACACTTCCTGCCAAATAGAGCGCAAATCAGCCATTGTGCGCTGTGTCAACACAGGTCCTTGCCAAATTCATTGTAATTGTCGTTTTGCATATTTAGGCCTAAGTATTCAATTAAACGGATCTCCGGTGCTATTGATGGTATGCCTACAATACGATGCGCGTTATACTCCACATTCCCTGCCAAATACAGCGCACCGGCTCCTGTTTACATTATGTCAACTGTGGTCGAAAACAAATGCAATGTTCTTGTAGTACTGCATACTCAGGACTCAATACTTCATTGATCGTATCTACACTGCGACTGGAGATATTTCGTCAATTCCATGCGTCTTGTACTCCATATTCCCTGCCAAATACAGCGCACCGGCTCCTGTTTACATTATGTCAACTCGGGTCGCGGACACATGCAATGTTGTTGCAGTACAGCATACGCAGGACTCAATACTTCATTGAACGTATCTACACTACTATTGGTGATATCATGACAATCCGAGGCGCGTGATACCCCACATTTCCTGCCAAATACAGCGCACCTGCTCCTGTTTACATTATGTCATTCGGGTCGAGGACAAATGCATTGTTTTTGGAGTACAGCATATACTGGATTCAATATTTCATTGAATGTATCTACACTGCTACTGGAGATATTTCGTCAATTCGATGCGCGCTATACCGCACAGTTGCTGCCAAATACGGCGCACCTGTTGCTGTATACATTATGTCAACTCGGGTCGAGGACACACGCAATGTTGTTGCAGTACAGCATATACCGAATTCAATATTTCATTGAACGTATATACACTGCTATTCGTGATATGCCGACAATTCGAAGCGCGTTATACTCCTCATTCGCTGCGAAATACTACGCACATCAGAGAATTGGCGCATTGTCAACTCTGTGTCCTGTCAAATACATTGTATTTGCTGTTTATCATGTTAGGCTCAATTATTGAATTAAGCGTATCTCCGCTGCAATTCGTGGTATGTCGACAAATCTATGCGCGCTATACTCCGCAGTTGCAGCCAAACAGCGCACCTGCTTCTGTTCATATTATGTCATTCGGGTCGAGTACAAATGCATTGTTTTTGCAGTACATCATATACCGAATTCAATACTTCATTGAACGTACATACACTGCCATTGGTGGCATCCCGACAATTCGATACGCGTGAAACTCCACATTTCCTGCCACATACGGCGCACCTGTTGCTGTTTACATTATATCAACTCGGGTCGAGGACTAATGCAATGAAGTTGAAGTACTGCATATTCAGGATTCAATACTTCATTGAATGTATCTACACTGCTATTGGTCCTATCACGACAATTCGATGCGCGTGATACTCCACATTCCCTGCCAAATACAGCGCACCTGCTCTTGTTTACATTATGTCAATTGTGGTCGAGGACAAATGCATTGCTTTTGCAGTACAGCATATACCGGATTCAATACTTCATTGAACGTACATACACTGCCATTGGTGGCATCCCGACAATTCGATACGCGTGAAACTCCACATTTCCTGCCACATACGGCGCACCTGTTGCTGTTTACATTATATCAACTCGGGTCGAGGACTAATGCAATGTTGTTGCAGTACAGCATATTCATGATTCAATATTCCATTGAGCGGATCTACACTGCTATTGGTAATATCCCGACAATTCGATGCGCGTTATACTCCTCATTCGCTGCAAAATACTACGCACATCAGCCGGTGTGCGCATTGACAACTCTGTGCCCTGTCAAATACATTGTAGTTGCAGTTTATCATATTAGGCACAAGTATTTATTTAAACGTATCACCGCTGCTATTCGTGGTATGTCGACAAATCTATGCGCGTTATACTCCTCATTTGCCGCCAAATACGGCGCCCCTGCTCCTGTTTACATTATGTCAACTCGGGTCGAGGTCAAACGTTACGTTGTTGTAGTACTGCATATTCAGGATTCAATTCTTCATTGAATGTATCTACACTACTATTGGTGATATCACGGCAATACGATGCGCGTGATACTAAACATTTTCTGCCAAATACAGCGCACCTGCTCCTGTTTACATTATGTCAACTCGGGTCGAGGACACACGCAATGTTGTTGCAGTACTGCATATTCAGGATTCAATATTTCATTGAACGTATATACACCGCTATTGGTGATATCCCGTCAATTTGTAGCGTGTCATACTCCTCATTCGCTGCCAAATACTACGCACATCAGAGAGGTTGTGCATTGTCAACTCTGTGTCCTGTCAAATACATTGTATTTGCAGTTTATCATATTATGCACAAGTATTTATTTAAACGTATCTCCGCTGCTATTCGTGGTATGTCGACAAATCTATGCTCGTTATACTCCTCATTTGCTGCCAAATACAGCGCACCTGCTCCGGTTTACATTATGTCAACTCGGATCGAGGACTAATGCAATGTTGTTATAGTATTGCATATTCAGGATTCAATACTTCATTGAATGTATCTACACTGCTATTGGTGATATCCCGACAATTCGATGCGCGTTATACTCCTCATTCGCTGCAGAATACTACGCACATCAGCCGGTGTGCGCATTGACAACTCTGTGTCCTGTCAAATACATTGTAATTGCAGTTTATCATATTAGGCTCAAGTATTTATTTAAACGTATCTCCGCTGCTATTCGTGGTATGTCGACAAATCTATGCTCGTTATACTCCTCATTTGCCGCCAAATACAGCGCACCTGCTCCCGTTTACATTATGTCAATTGGGGTCCAGGTCAAATCCAATCGTTTTGCAGTACTGCAAATTCAGGATTCAATATCGCATTGAACGTTTCTACACTGCTATTGGTGATATCTCGACAATTCGAAGTGCGTTATACTCCTCATTCGCTGCCAAATACAACGCACATCAACCGGTTTGCGCAATATCAACTCTGTGTCCCTGCCAAATCCATTGTATTGCAGTTTAGCGTATTTATGCTTAAGTATTCAATTAAACGTATCTCCGCTGCTATTGGTTGTAAGTCCAGAATTTGATGCGCGTTAAACCCCACATTTGCTGCCAAATACAGAGCACATTAACCGGTTTGCGCAATGTCAACTCAATACCCTGTCGAATACATTGTATTTGCAGTTTCGCCTATTTGGGCCTAAGTACTCAATTAAACCTATTTTCGCTGTTATTGGTGGTATCTCGACAACTCGATGCGCGTCAAACCCGACATTTTCTGCCAAATACAGCGGACCTGCTCTTGTTTACATTATGACATCTTCTGTCGAGGTCAAATCCAATCGTTTTGCAGTACTGCAAATTCAGGATTCAATATCCCATTGAACGTTTCTACACTGCTATTGGTGATATCTCGTCAATTCGATGCGCGGTATACCGCACACTTGCTGCCAAATAGGGCGCAAATCAGACACTATGCGCTGTGTCAACCCAGGTCCCTGCCTAAATCATTGTAATTGTAGTTTTGCATATTTAGGCTTAAGTATTCAATTAAACGTATCTCCGGTGCTATTGGAAGTATGCCTAGAACTCGATGCGCGTTATACTCCTCATTCGCTGCCAAATGCTACGCACATTAGAGAGTGTGGGCATTGTCAACTCTGTGTCCCGTCAAATACATTGTAATTGCAGTTTATCATATTAGGCTCAAGTATTAATTTAAACGTATCTCCGCTGCTATTCGTGGTATGTCGAAAAATCTATGCGCGTTATACTCCTCATTTGCCGCCAAATACAGCGCACCTGCTCCTGTTTACATTAAGTCAACTGGAGTCGAGGACAATTGCAATGTTGTTGCAGTAAAGCATATTCAGGAATCAATATTTCTTTGAACAGACCTACACTGCTATTTGTGATATCTCGTCAATTCGATGCGCGGTATGCCGCACAGTTGCTGCCAAATAGAGCCAAATCAGCCACTTTGCGCTATGTAAACTCAGGTCCGTGCCTCATTCATTGTAATTGTATTTTTGCATATTTAGGCTTATGTATTCAAATTAAACGTATCTCTGGTGCTATAGGTGGTATGCCTACAATTCGATGCGCGTTATGCTCCACAGCTGCCGCCAAACAGCGCACCTGCTCCTGTTTACATTATGTCAACTGGGGTCGAGGACAATTGCAATGTTGTTGCAGTACAGCATATTTAGGAATCGATATTTCATTGAACGTAAATACACTGTTATTGGTGATATCCCGACAACTCGACGCGCGTGATACTCCACATTCCCTGGCAAATACAGCGCTCCTGCTCCTGTTTACATTATGTCAACACGGATAGAGGGCAAATGCTATGTTGTTGCAGTACAGCATAAACAGGATTCATATTTCTTTGAACGTATATACACTGCCATGGTGATATCCCGACAATTCCATGCGCATGATACTGCACATTCCCTGCCAAATACAGCGCACCTGCTCCTGCTTACATTATGTCAACTCGGGTCGAGGACAAATGCAATGTTTTTGCAGTTATGCATATACAGTTTTCAATATTTCATTGAACAGATCTACACTGCTATTGGTGATATCGCCTCAATTCGATGCGCGGAATACCGCACACTTGCTGCCAAATAGAGCGCAATTCAGCCACTGTGCGCTATGTCAACTCAGGTCCCTGCCTAACTCATTGTAATTGTAGTTTTGCATATTTAGGCTTAAGTATTCAATTAAACGTATCTGCGGTGCTATTGGTGGTATGCCTACAATTCGACGCGCGATGTACTCCACATTTACCGCAAAACAGCGGACCTGCTCCTGTTTACATTATGTCAACTCTAGTCGAGGACAAATGCAATGAAGTTGCAGTACTGCATATTCGGGATTCAATACTTCATTGAATGTATCTACACTGCAATTAGTCATATCACGACAATTAGATGCGCGTGATACTCCACATTCCCTCCCAAATACAGCGCACGTGCTCTTGTTTACATTATGTCAACTCGGGTCGAGGACAAATGCAATGTTGTTGCAGTATTGCATATGCAGGATTCAATACTTCATTGAACGTATCTACCCTGCTATTGGTGATATCCCGTCTATTCGATGCGCGATATACCCTTCATTCGCTGCCAAATACAGCGTACCTGCTCTTGCTTACATTGCGTCAACTGTGGTCGAGGACAAATGCATTGTTTTTGCAGTACAGCATATACCGAATTCAATACTTCATTGAATATATCTACACTGCTATTTGGTGATATCACGACAATTCGATGCGCGTGATACTCCACATTCGCTACCAAATACAGCGCACGTGCTCTTGTTTGCATTATGTCTTCTCGTGTCGAGGACAAACGCACTGTTGTTGCAGCACTGATTTTCCTGGATTCAATACTTCATTGAACGTATCTACACTGCGACTGAAGATAATTCTTCAATTCTATGCGTCTTGTACTCCACATTTTCTGCCGAATAACGCACACCTGCTCCTGTTTACATTATGTCAACTCGGGTCAAGTACAAATGCAATGTTTTTGCGGAACAGCATATCCAGCATTCAATATTTCATTGAATGTATCTGCACTGCGATTGGTCATATCACGACAATGCGAATCGCGTGATACTCCACATTCCCTGCCAAATACAGCGCGTGCTCCTGTTTACATTATATCAACTCGGATCCAGGACAAATGCAATGTTGTTGGAGTACAGCATATACAGAACTCAATATTCCATTGAACGTATATACACTGCTATTCGTGATATGCCGACAATTCGAAGCGCGTTATACTCCTCATTCGCTGCCAAATACTACGCACATCGGAGAATTGGGGCATTGTCAACTCTCTGTCCTGTCAAATACATTGTAATTGCAGTTTATCATATTAGGCTCAAGTATATCTTTAAAAGTATCTCCGCTGCTATTCGTGCTACGTCGACAAATCTATGCGCGTTATACTCCTCATTTGCCGCCTAATACAGCGCAAATGCTCCTGTTTACATTATGTCAACTCGGGTCGGGGACACATGCAATGTTGTTGCAGTACAGCATACTCAGGACTCAATACTTCATTGAACGTATCTACACTACTATTGGTGATATCACGACAATCCGATGCGCCTGATACCCCACATTTCCTGCCAAATACAGCGCACCTGCTCCTGTTTACATTATGACATTCGGGTCGAGGACAAATGCATTGTTTTTGGAGTACAGCATATACTGGATTCAATATTTCATTGAATGTATCTACACCGCTACTGGAGATATTACGTCAATTCGATGCGCGCTATACCGCACAGTTGCTGCCAAATAGAGCGCAAATCAGCCACATTGCGCTATGTCAACTCAGGTACCTGCCTAATTCATTGTAATTGTAGTTTTGCATACTTAGGCTTATGTATTCAATTAAACGTATCTCCGGTGCTATTGGTGGTATGCCTACAATTCGATGCGCGTTATGCTCCACAGTTGCCGCCAAACAGCGGACCTGCTCCTGTTTACATTATGGCAACTGGGGACGAAGACAAATGCAAAGATCTTGTAGTACTGCATACTCAGGATTCAATACTTCATTGAATGTATCTACACTGCTATTGGTGATATCACGACAATCCGATGCGCGTGATACTCCGCATTTCCTGCCAAATACAGCGCACCTGCTCCTGTTTACATTATGTCAACTCGGGTCGAGGACAAATGCTACGTTGCTGTAGTACTGCATATTCAGGATTCAATACTTCATTGAATGTATCTACAGTGCAATTAGTCATATCACGACAATTCGATGCGCGTGATACCCCACATTCCCTGCCAAATACAGCGCACCTGCTCTTGTTTACATTGTGTCAACTGTGGGCGTGGACAAATGCAATGTTTTTGCAGTTATGCATATTCAGTATTTAATATTTCAATGAACAGATCTACACTGCTATTGGTGATATCGCTTCAATTCTATGCGGGAATACCGCGCACTTGCAGCCAAATAGAGCGCAAATCAGCCACTGTGCGCTATGTCAACTCAGGTCCCTGCCTAACTCATTGTAATTGTAGTTTTGCATATTTAGGCTTAAGTATTCAATTAAACGTATCTGCGGTGCTATTGGTGGTATGCCTACAATTCGACGCGCGATGTACTCCACATTTACCGCAAAACAGCGGACCTGCTCCTGTTTACATTATGTCAACTCTAGTCGAGGACAAATGCAATGAAGTTGCAGTACTGCATATTCGGGATTCAATACTTCATTGAATGTATCTACACTGCAATTTGTCATATCACGACAATTAGATGCGCGTTATACTCCACATTCCCTCCCAAATACAGCGCACGTGCTCTTGTTTACATTATGTCAAATCGGGTCGAGGACAAATGCAATGTTGTTGCAGTACTGCATATGCAGGATTCAATACTTCATTGAACGTATCTACCCTGCTATTGGTGATATCCCGTCTATTCGATGCGCGTTATACCCTTCATTCGCTGCCAAATACAGCGTACCTGCTCTTGCTTACATTGTGTCAACTGTGGTCGAGGACAAATGCATTGTTTTTGCAGTACAGCATATACCGAATTCAATACTTCATTGAATATATCTACACTGCTATTTGGTGATATCACGACAATTCGATGCGCGCGATACTCCACATTCGCTACCAAATACAGCGCACGTGCTCTTGTTTGCATTATGTCTTCTCGTGTCGAGGACAAACGCAATGTTGTTGCAGCACTGCTTATCCTGGATTCAATACTTCATTGAACGTATCTACACTGCGACTGAAGATAATTCGTCAATTCTATGCGTCTTGTACTCCACATTTTCTGCCGAATACAGCACACCTGCTCCTGTTTACATTATGTCAACTCGGATCCAGGACAAATGCAATGTTTTTGCGGAACAGCATATCCAGCATTCAATATTTCATTGAATGTATCTGCACTGCGATTGGTCATATCACGACAATGCGATGCGCGTGATACTCCACATTCCCTGCCAAATGCAGCGCGTGCTCCTGTTTACATTATATCAACTCGGATCCAGGACAAATGCAACGTTGTTGTAGTACTGCTTATTCAGGATTCAATACTTCATTGAATGTATCTAGACTGCTATTGGTGATATCACGACAATCCGATGCGCGTGATACTCCGCATTCCCTGCCAAATACAGCGCACCTGCTCCTGTTTACATTATGTCAACTCGGGTCGAGGACAAATGCTACGTTGTTGTAGTATTGCATATTCAGGATTCAATTCTTCATTGAATGTATCTACACTGCTATTGGTGATATCACGACAATTCGATGCGCGTGATACTCCACATTCCCTGCCAAATACAGCGCACCTGCTCCTGTTTACATTATGTCAACTCGGGTCGAGGACAAATGCTACGTTGTTGTAGTACTGCATATTCAGGATTCAATTTTTCATAGAACGGATCTACACTGCTATTTGTGATATCTCGTCAATTCGAAGCGCGTTATACTCCTCATTTGCCGCCAAATACAGCGTACCTGCTCCTGTTTACATTATATCAACTAGGGTCGAGGACACATGCAATGCTATTGTAGTACTGCATATTCAGGATTCAACACTTCATTCAATGTATTTACACTGCTATTGGAAATATCACGACAATTCAATGCTCGTGATACTCCACATTCCCTGGCATATACAGCGCACCTGCCCCTGTCTACATTATGTCAACTGAGGTCGAGGACAAATGCAATGTTGCTGCAGTACAGTATATTCAGGACTCAATATTTCACTGAACGCATTACACTGTTATTCTGATATCCCGACAATTTGAAGCGCGTCATGCTCCTCATTCGCTGCAAAATACTACGCACATCAGCCGGTTTGCGCATTGTCAACTCTGTGTCCCGTCAAATACACTGTAATTGCAGTTTATCATATTAGGCACAAGTATTTATTTAAACGTATCTCCGCTGCTATTCGTGGTATGTCGACAAATCTATGCGCGTTATAATCCTCATTTGCTGCCAAATACAGCGCACCTGCTCCCGTTTACATTATGTCAACTCGGGACGAGGACTAATGCATTGTTGTTGTAGTACTGCATATACAGGATTCAATACTTCATTGAATGTATCTACACTGCTATTGGTGATATCACAACAATTCGATGCGCGTGATACTCCACGTTCCCTGCCAAATACAGCGCACCTGCTCCTGTTTACATTATGTCAATTCGGTTCCAGGACAAATGCAATGTTTTTGCAGTACAGCACATTCATGGTTCAATATTTCATTGAACGGATCTACACTGCTATTGGTGATATCTCGTCAATTCGATGCGCGGTATACCGCACACTTGCTGCCAAATAGAGCGCAAATCAGTCACTGTGCGCTATGACAACTCAGGTCCCTGCCTAATTCATTGTAATTGTAGTTTTGCATATTTAGGCTTATGTATTCAATTAAACGTATCTGCGGTGCTATAGGTGGTATGCCTAAAATTCGATGCGCGTTATGCTCCACAGTTGCCGCCAAATACAGCGCACCTGCTCCTGTTTACATTATGTCAACTGGGGTCGAAGACAAATGTAATGTTCTTGTAGTACTGCATACTCAGGATTCAATACATCATTGAACGTATATACACTGCTATTCGTTATATCCCGACAATTCGAAACGCGTAATACTCCTCATTCGCTGCCAAATACTACACACATCAGCGAGTTTGCTCATTGTCAACTCTGTGTCCTGTCAAATACATTGTAATTGCAGTTTCTCATATTAGGCTCAAGTATTTATTTAAACGTATCTCCGCTGCCATTCTTGGTATGTCGACAAATCTATGCGCGTAATACTCCTCATTTGCCGCCAAATACAGCGCCCCTGCTCCTGTTTGCATTATGTCAACTGGGGTCGAGGACACATGCAATGCTGTTGTAGTACTGCATATTCAGGATTCAACACTTCATTCAATGTATTTACACTGCTATTGGAAATATCACGACAATTCAATGCTCGTGATGCTCCACATTCCCTGGCATATACAGCGCACCTGCTCCTGTTTACATTATGTCAACTCGGGTCAAGGACAAATGCAATGTTTTTGCAGTACAGCACATTCAGGATTCAATATTTCATTGAACGAATCTACACAGCTATTGGTGATATCCCGACAATTCGATGCGCGTTATACTCCTCATTCGCTGCAAAATACTACGCACATCAGCCGGTTTGCGCATTGTCAACTCTGTGTCCTGTCAAATACATTGTAATTGCAGTTTCTCATATTAGGCTCAAGTATTTATTTAAACGTATCTCCGCTGCCATTCGTGGTATGTTGACAAATCTATGCGCGTTATACTCCACATTTCCTGCCAAATAAGGCACACCTGCTCCTGTTTACATTATGTCAACTCGGGTCGAGGACAAATGCAATGTTTTTGCAGTACTGCATATCCAGGATACAATACTTCATTGAACGTATCTACACTGCTACTGGAGATATTTCGTCTATTCCATGCGCCTTGTACTCCACATATCCTGCCAAATACAGCGCACCTGCTCCTGTCTACATTATGTGTACTGGGGTTCGCGGGCAATTGCAATGTTGTTGTAGTACTGCATATTCAGGATTCAATATTTCATAGAACGGATCTACACTGCTATTTGTGATATCTCGTCAATTCGATGCGCGGTATACCGCACGGCTGCTGCCAAATAGAGCGCAAATCAGCCACTGTGCGCTGTGTCATCTCAGGTCCCTGCCTAATTCATTGTAATTGTAGTGTTGCATATTCAGGCTTAAGTATTCAGATAAACGTATCTCCGGTGCTATTGGTGGTATGCCTACAATTCGATGCGCGTTATGCTCCACAGTTGCCGCCAAACAGCGCACCTGCTCCTGTATACATTATGTCAACTCGTTTCAAGGACAAATGCAATGTTGCTGCAGTACAGCACATTCAGGATTCAATATTTCATTGAACGTATATACACTGCTATTCGTGATATCCCGACAATTCGAAGCGCATGATACTCCACATTCCCTGCCAAATACGGCACACCTGCTCCTGTTTACATTATGTCAACTCGGGTCAAAGACAAATGCAACGTTTTTGCAGTACAGCACATTCAGGATTCAATATTTCATTGAACGGATCTACACAGCTATTGGTGATATCCCGACAATTCGATGCGCGTTATACTCCTCATTCGCTGCAAAATACTACGCACATCAGCCGGTTTGCGCATTGTCAACTCTGTGTCCTGTCAAATACATTGTAATTGCAGTTTATCATATTAGGCACAAGTATTTATTTAAACGTATCTCCGCTGCTATTCGTGGTATGTCGACAAATCTATGCGCGTAATACTCCTCATTTACCGCCAAATAAAGCGCCCCTGCTCCTGTTTGCATTATGTCAACTCGGGTCGAGGACAATTGCAATGTTGTTGTATTACTGCATATTCAGGATTCAATATTTCATTGAACGTATATACACTGCCATGGTAATATCCCGACAATTCGATGCGCATGAAACTCCTCATTTGCTGCCAAATACAGCGCACCTGCTCCCGTTTACATTATGTCAACTCGGGACGAGGACTAATGCAATGTTGTTGTAGTAATGCATATTCAGGATTCAATACTTCATTGAATGTATCTACACTGCTATTGGTGATATCACGACAATTCGATGCGCGTGATACTCCACGTTCCCTTCCAAATACAGCGCACGTGCTCTTGTTTGCATTATCTCAACTCGGGTCGAGGACTAATGGAATGTTGTTGCAGTACTGCATATTCAGGATTCAATATTTCATTGAACGGATATACACTGCTATTGGTGATATCGTGTCAATTCGATGAGCGGCATACCGCACAGATGCTGCCAAACAGAGCGCAAATCAGCCACTTTGCGCTATGTCAACTCAGGTCCCTGCCTAATTCATTGTAATTGTAGTTTTGCATGCTTAGGCTTATGTATTCAATTAAACGTATCTCCGGTGCTATTGGTGGTATGCCTACAATTCGATGCGCGTTATGCTCCACAGTTGCCGCCAAACAGCGGACCTGCTCCTGTTTACATTATGGCAACTGGGGACGAAGACAAATGCAAAGATCTTGTAGTACTGCATACTCAGGATTCAATACTTCATTGAATGTATCTACACTGCTATTGGTGATATCCTGACAATTCGATGCGCGTTATAATCCTCATTAGCTGCCAAATACTAAGAACATCAGAGAGCTTGCGCATTGTCAACTCTGTTTCCTGTCAAATACTTCGCATTTGCTGTTTATCATGTTAGGCACAAGTATTTAGTTAAACGTATCTCCGCTGCTATTCGTGATATTCCGAAAAATCTATGCGCGTTATTCTCCACATTTCCAGCCAAATACGGCGCATCTGCTCCTGTTTACATTATATCAACTGGGGTCGAAGACAAATGCAATGTTCTTGCAGTACTGCATACTCTGGACTCAATACTTCATTGAACGTATCTACACTACTATTGGTGATATTTCGTCAATTCCATGAGCGTGATACTCCACAGCTGCCGCCAGACAGCGGGCCAGCTCTTGTTTACTTTGTGCCAACTGTTTTCGAGGTCAAATGCAATGTTGTTGCAGTACAGCATATACAGGATTCAATATTTCATTGAACGTATATACACTGCCATGGTGATATCCCGACAATTCGATGCGCATGATACTCCACATTTCCTTCCAAATACAGCGCACCTGCTCCTGTTTACATTATGTCATTCGGGTCGAGGACAAATGCATTGCTTTTGCAGTACAGAATATACCGGATTCAATACTTCATTGAACGTATATACACTGCTATTGGTGATATCCCGACAATTCCATGCGCGTGATACTCCACATTCCCTGCCAAATACAGCGCACCTGCTCGTGTTTACATTATGCCAACTCGGATCGAGGACAAATGCAATCTTTTTGCAGTACTGGATATGCAGTATTCAATATTTCATCGAACGTATATGCACTGCTATTGGTGATATCCCGACAATTCGATGCGCGTGATACTCCACATTACCTGCCAAATACAGCGTACCTGCTTCTCTTCACATTATGTCAACTCGGGTCGAGGACAAATGCAATGTTGCTGCAGTACAGCATATTCAGGATTCAACATTTCATTGAACGTATATACACTGCTATTCGTGATATCCCGACAATTCGAAGCGCGTCATACTCCTCATTCGCTGCCAAATACTAAGCACGTCAGAGAGTTTGCGCATTGTCAACTCTGTTTCCTGTCAAATAAATTGTATTTGCTGTTTATCATGTTAGGCTCAAGTATTTTGTTAAACGTATCTCCGCTGCTATTCGTGGTCTGTCGACAAATCTATGCGCGTTATACTCCACAGTTGCCGCCAAACAGCGCACCTGCTCCTGTTTACATTATGTCATTCGGGTCGAGGACAAATGCATTGTTTTGGCAGTGCAGCACATACGGGATTCAGTACTTCATTCAACGTATATACACTGCCATGGTGATATCCCGACAATTCGATGCGCATGATACTCCACATTCCCTGCCAAATACAGCGCACGTGCTCTTGTTTAAATTATGCCAACTCGGGTCGAGGACAAATGCAATGTTTTTGCCGTACTGCATATCCAGGATTCAATACTTCATTGAACGTAAATACACTGCTACTGGAGATATTTCGTCAATTCCATGCGTCTTGCACTCCACATTTCCTGCCAAATACTGCGCACCTGCTCCTGTTTACATTATGTCAACTCGGGTCGAGGACAACTGCAATGTTGTTGCAGTACAGCATATTCAGGATTCAATATTTCATTGAAAGGCTCTACACTGCTATTGGTGATATCTCGTCAATTCGATGCGCGGTATACCGCACAGATGCTGCCAAATTGAGCGCAAATCAGCCACTTTGCGCTATGTCAACTCAGGCCCCTGACTAATTCATTGTAACTGTAGTTTTGCATATTTAGGCTTTTTTATTCAATTAAACGTATCCCCGGTGCTATTGGTGGTATGCCTACCATTCAATGCGCGTTATACTCCTCATTTGCCATCAAATACAGGGGACCTGCTCCTGTTCACATTATGTCAACTGGGGTCGAAGACAATTGCAATGTTGTTGTAGTACTGCATATTCAGGATTCAATATTTCATTGATCGTATATACACTGCTATTAGTGATATCCTGACAAATCTAAGCGCAATTGCAATGTTGTTGCAGTAAAGCATATTCAGGAATCAATATTTCATTGAACTGACCTACACTGCTATTTGTGATATCTCGTCAATTCGATGCGCGGTATGCCGCACAGTTGCTACCAAATAGAGCGCAAATCAGCCACTTTGCGCTATGTAAACTCAGGTCCCTGCCTAATTCATTGCAATTGTATTTTTGCATATTTAGGCTTATGTATTCAATTAAACGTATCTCCGGTGCTATAGGTGGTATGCCCAGAATTCGATGCGCGTTATGCTCCACATATGCTGCCAAATGCAGCGCACGTCATTCGGTTTGCGTTATGTTAACTCTAGGTGCTGTCAAATACGGAGATATTGGTGCTTTGCAGATTCTATCTTAAATATTCAATTGAGAGTCCCTCAGTTTCCATTCCAGATATCTCGACAAATCGATTCGCGTTATACTCCACACTTGCTGCCAAATACACCGCGCATCAGCCGGTTTGCGCAATGTCAACTCTGTGTCCTGTCAAATCCATTGTAGTTACAGTTTAGCATATTTAGGCTGAAGTATTCAATTAAACGTATCTCCGCTGCTATTGGTGGTATGTCGAGAATTCCATGCGCGTTATACCCCACATTTGCTGCCAAATACAGTGGACCTGCTCCTGCTTACATTATGTCAAGCCGGGTCGTGGACAAATCCAATGTTATTGATGTATTGCTTATTCAGTCTTGAATATTCAATTGAACGTATCTCAGTTTCGATTGGTGATATCTCCACAATTCAATGCGCGTTATACTCCAAATTTGCTGCCAAATACAGCGCATATCAACAGGTTTGCGCAATGTCAACTCTGTGTCCTGTCGAATCCGGCATAATTACTGTTTTGGAGATTCTGCCGGAGATATTCAATTGAACGTATCTCCGTTTGCATTGGAGATAGGTCAACAATTCGATGCGCGCAATAATCTACATATGCTGCCATATACAGCGTACGTCAACCGGTTTGCGCAATGTCAACTCTGTGTCCTGTCAAATCCAATGTTACTTTTGTTGAACATATTTAGGCCTAAGTATTCAATTAAACGTATCCGCTGCTATTGGTGTTATGTCGACAATTCGGTGCGCGCGGTACTCCACATTTTCCGCCAAATGCAGCTGACCTGCTCCTCTTTACATTATGTCAACTCGGGTCGAGGTTAAATGCAATGTTACTGCAGTACTGCATATCCAGGATTCAATACTCCATTGAACGTATCTACACTGCTATTGGTGATATCTCGAAATTTCGACCCGTGTTATACGCCACATTTGCTGCCAAATACTGCGCACATCAGCCGGTTTGCGCTATGTCAACTCAGGCCCTGTCATATCCAGCGTAATTGGCGTTTTGGAGATTCTGCCGGGAATATTCAATTGAACGTATCTCGGTTTCTCATGGAGATATGTCGACAATTCGATGCGCGTACTACTCCACATAAGCAGTCAAATACAGCGCACGTCATTCGGTTTGCGTTATGGCAACTCTGGGCCCTGTCAAATACAGCGTTGCTGCAGTTTTGCAGATTCTGTCTTGAATATTATATTGAGCGTATCTCATTGTTTATTCCTGTTATCTCGACAATTCGATGAGCGTGTTGAGTAGATGATACATTTACACTGTACATGTGAATGTGTGTGTAAGCGTGAGAGGGCGCCCAGGTCTTAGTTGAGGCAAGAGACAGTTGCCGGATGTCAGAAGCTTCAGGAAGAGTCGGTCAACAACAAGCGTGCGTGTAAGAAGGTTATCGAGGTCTACAGAGTGCAACATATATGTGTAGCTATTGTGTATAAAATAAAATAAACTATTTGTATTTCCGAATCCTTTCATTACCTTAACATGGTAACAGAGCGTGGTTACTAGTTTTGCAAGCTATTGAGTGCGTGGTTACGATCTTGCGAGTGAGTTTAGTAAGGGAAGAAACCGTCAGAGGATAAAAAGAAAAAAAATACTTCAAGCACGTAGGAATGATTAAGTACAGGAAAAAAAATCAATTAAAATGGAGAGATCGGAAATCATGATACCTGTATTCGATGGTCAGGATTATGGAATGTGGAAGCAAAGAACACGATGTTTCTCAAGTATAAGGAATGCAAGGTTGTTACAACTAGAATTAAGACCGAAAGAGACAATGAAGATTGGGACAAAAAGGATTCGAGGGCGATAAATATAATTTACAGTGCCATCACAAATAGACAATTGGGGTATGTTAGGGAAGAAAAAACGGCATATAATATAATAAAAAGGTTTGATGAAATGTACTTGATGTTGCGACACACAAACTAACTAACGACCAGTCAGGCACAACTGATCGGTTGGTATCGCGAACCTTGAACGTTATTTGCGCTCAAGGGTGAGGATTATAATAAGTGTAAAGAGCGAGATTTAGTTCACCTTACTTATTCCACTCAATACTCTGGTTACAACTGTCTTGATATGTACTGAATTCCTCTTACTACTATGAATACACTGAACTTAAGTTACTGATTCTCCTGTTCACTGACTGACGACTGGTAGGTGTTGACTCTTAGAAGACTGGCGCAAGAGTCCCTGATTAACCTCTTCCCTGACTGAAGACAGGAAGGTGTTGACTCTTCGAAGACTGGTGCAAGAGTGATTCTTGGGGATGTTGCTGTCGTAGCGGAAGATTCGTGGTGGGGGTGTCTCAAGTCTGTTCCTAATTGCTCATTGGGTAAAGACGTATGTTTTGGAATGGGCTGGCTGCCTGCGCAGGTGACCTTACCGTTGGGGAAAACCCGCGTGTTCGGTCTTCCTGAGGTGTAGCATAAACAATAAAGAGATTTCGTGTTTTATGGGTCTTTTCCGTGAGGTCCTAAAGTACCTTGACTGTACGATAGGTCCACTGTATATGAGGGGTCCGCATTAGGGTACCCTTAACGGTCGTCCTGCCCGCGGGTCGTATGGTCCCTTAAACCGCCGCGGCAATTACCAGACGGCCACTCCAAATCTCGAACACTTGAAAGAGTCGACGGCACTGCAGATCGTATGCAGAAGGAGATTGGAAAACATAAGACTGGAGAACTACAGTGAATCAGAGTCATTTTTTTGTGCGTTTTAAAAATTAATAAACGAATTAAAAGGTGCCGGCGCACAAGTGAGTGGGGGGGGGAAAAGCTAAATTACATGCTGAATACGTTACCCGAAGAATACAGCTACATAGCGGACCTAATTCTTTGTAATTGCTGTTTTGCATACTTAGGCTTCAGTATTCAATTAAACTAATCCCCGCTGTTATTGATAGAATGTCAACAATTGGACGCGCGTTATACTCCTCATTTGCCGCCAAATACAGCGGACCTGCTCCTGTTTACATTATGTCAACTCCTGTCGAGGTCAAATCCAATGTTTTTGCAGTACTGCATATTCAGGCTTCAATATTCATTTGAACGTATCGCCGTTTCCCTTGGAGATATGTCGACAATTTGATGCGCTTTCTACTCCACATTTGCTGCGAAATACAGCGCACATCAACCGATTTGCACAATGCCAACTGTGTATCCTGTCAAATCCATTGTAGTTGCAGTAAAGCATATTTAGGCTGAAGTATTCAATCAAACGTATCTCTACTGCTATTGGGGGTATGTTGATAATTCTATGCGCCTTCTACTCCACATCTTCTGCCAACTACAGCGCGCGTCAGCCGGATTTCACTATGTCAACCCTGGTCCCTGCCAAATCACTTGAAGTTGCAGTTTTGCATATTTAGGCTGCATTTTTCAATTAAACGTATCTCCGCAGCTATTGATGGCATGTCGAAAATTCGATGTGCGTTATACATCCCATTAGCTGAGAAAAACAGCGCCCTTCGGCCGGTTTGCGCTATGCTAACTCTGTGCTCTGTCAAATATAGCGTTACTGTAGTTTTGGAAATTCTGCCAGAAATATTCAATTGCGCTGATCTCAGATTTTATTCCAGATGTCTCAACAATTCTATGCGCGTTCCACTCCACATATGCTGCTAAATACAGCGCGCGTCATTCAATTCGATGCGCGTTCTACTCCACACTTGCTCTCGCATATAGCGCACCTGCTCCTGTTTAAATTATATCAACTCGGGTCATGGTCAAATCCAATGTTATTGCTGTACTGCATATTCAGGATTCAATATTCCCTTAATTGTTTATACACTGCTATTGGTGAAATCTCGACAATTCGACGTGCGTTACTCCACATATGCATCCAAATTCAGCGCACGTCATTCGGTTTGCCCTATGTCAACTCTGGGCCCTGTCAAGTGCACCGTAATTGCAATTTTGCAGAATCTGTGTTAAATACTCAATTAAAGTATCCGCACTGTTATTGGTGATATCTAGACAAGTGGTTGAGCGCTAAACTCCTCATTCGCTGCGAAATTTAGCGGAGCCGCTCCAGTCTACATTATGTCAAATCGTGTCGAGGTCAAATCCAATGTTATTGCAGTACTGTATTTTCAGTCTTCAATATTCAATTGAACGTTGCTTCGTTTCGATTGGAGATACGAAGAAAATTCGATGCGCGTTCTACTACACAGATGCTGCCAAATACAGCGCACATCAACCGGTTTACTCAATGTCAACTCTGTGTCCTGTCAAATCCAGCGTAATTGCCGTTTTAAAATATTCTACCGGAAATATTCAATTAAACGTGTCTCCGCCGCTATTGGTGGTATGTCGACAATTCGAAGCGCTTTACACCCCACATTTGCTGCCAAATACAGCGCACATGCTCCCGTTTACATTTTGCCAACTCGGGTCGAGGTCAAATCCAATGTTATTCCTATGCTGCTTATCCAGGCTTCAATTATCAATTGAACGAATCTGTACTACTATTGGTGATATGTCGACAATTCGATGCGCGCTACCCCGCACATTTGCTGCAAGAAATAGCGCACAGCAACCAGTTTGCGCAATGTCAACTCTGTGCCCTATCAAATACAGCGTTATTCCTGTTTTGCATATTCAGATTTAAATATTCATTTGAGCGTATTCCAGTTTCTGTTCCAGACATCTCAATAGTTCGATACGCGTTGAACTCCACATTTCCTACCAAATACAGCGCACCTGCTCCTGTTTACATTATGTCAACTGGGGTCGAAGACAAATGCAATGTTCTTGTAGTACTGCATACTCAGGATTCACTACTTCATTGAACGGATCTACACTGCTATTGGTGATATCTCGTCAATTGGATGAGCGGTATACCGCACACTTGCTGCCAAATAGAGCGCAAATCAGCCACTGTGCGCTATGTCAACTCAGGTCCCTGCCTAATTCATTGTAATTGTAGTTTTGCATATTCAGGCTTAAGTATTCAATTAAACGTATCTCCGGTGCTATTGGTGGTATGCCTACAATTCGTTGCGCGTGATACTCCACATTCCCTGCCAAATACAGCGCACCTGCTTCTGTTTACATTATGTCAACTCGGATCGAGGACAAATGCCATGTTGTTGCAGTACAGCATATACAGGATTCAATATTTCATTGAACGTATATACACTGCCATGGTGATATCCCGACAATTCGATGAGCTTGATACTCCACATTTCCTGCCAAATACAGCGCACCTGCTCCTGTTTACATTATGTCAATTCGGGTCGAAGACAAATGCAATGTTGCTGAAGTACGGCATATTCAGGATTCAATATTTCATTGAACGTACATACACTGCTATTCGTGATATCCCGACAATTCGAAGCGCGTTATACTCCACATTCCCTGACAAATACAGCGCACCTCCTCCTGTTTACATTATGTCAACTCGGGTCAAGGACAAATGCAATGTTTTTGCAGAACAGCACATTCAGGATACAATATTCCATTGAATGTATCTACAATTCTATTGCTGATATCACGACAATTCGATGCGTGTGATACTCCACATTCCCAGCCAAATACAGCGCACCTGCTCCTGTTTACATTATGTCAACTCGGATGGAGGACAAGTGTCATGTTGTTGCAGTACAGCACATACGGGATTCAATATTTCATTGAACGTATATACACTGCCATGGTGATATCCCGACAATTCGATGAGCATGATACTCCACATTTCCTGCCAAATACAGCGCACCTGCTCCTGTTTACATTATGTCAATTCGGGTCGAAGACAAATGCAATGTTGCTGAAGTACGGCATATTCAGGATTCAATATTTCATTGAACGTACATACACTGCTATTCGTGATATCCCGACAATTCGAAGCGCGTTATACTCCACATTCCCTGACAAATACAGCGCACCTCCTCCTGTTTACATTATGTCAACTCGGGTCAAGGACAAATGCAATGTTTTTGCAGAACAGCACATTCAGGATACAATATTCCATTGAATGTATCTACAATTCTATTGCTGATATCACGACAATTCGATGCGTGTTATACTCCACATTCCCAGCCAAATACAGCGCACCTGCTCCTGTTTACATTATGTCAACTCGGATGGAGGACAAGTGTCATGTTGTTGCAGTACAGCACATACGGGATTCAATATTTCATTGAACGTATATACGCTGCCATGGTAATATCCCGACAATTCGACGCGCATGATACTCCACATTTCCTGCCAAATACAGTGCACCTGCTCGTGTATATATTATGTCAACTCGGATGGAGGACAAGTGTCATGTTTTTGCAGTACAGCACATTCAGGATTCAATATTTCATTGAATGTATTACACTGCTATACGTGATATCCCGACAATTCGAAGCGCGTTGTACTCCACATTCCCTGGCAAATACAGCGCACCTGCTCCTGTTTACATTATGTCAACTCGGGTCAAGGACAAATGCAATGTTTTTGCAGTACAGCACATTCCGGATTCAATATTTCATTGAACGGATATACACTGCTATTGGTGATATCCCGACAATTCGATCCGCGTTATACTCCTCATTTGCTGCCAAATGCAACGCACATCAACCGGTTTGCGCATTGTCAACTCTGTGTCCAGTCAAATACATTGTAATTGCATTTTATCATATTATGCACAAGTATTTATTTAAACGTATCTCCGCTGCTATTCCTGGTATGTCGACAAATCTATGCGCGTTATACTCCTCATTTGCCGCCAAACAGCGCACCTGCTCCTGTTTGCATTATGTCAACTCGGGTCGAGGACAAATGCAATGTTGCTGCAAGTACTGCATATTCAGGATTCAATATTTCATTGAACGTGAATACACTGTTATTGGTGACAACCCGACATCTCGATGCGCGTGATACTCCACATTGCCTGCCAAATACAGCGCACCTGCTCCTGTTTACATTATGTCAACTCGGATGGAGGACAAGTGTCATGTTGTTGCAGTACAGCACATACGGGATTCAATATTTCATTGAACGTATATACACTGCCATGGTGATATCCCGACAATTCGATGAGCATGATACTCCACATTTCCTGCCAAATACAGCGCACCTGCTCCTGTTTACATTATGTCAATTCGGGTCGAAGAGAAATGCAATGTTGCTGAAGTACGGCATATTCAGGATTCAATATTTCATTTAACGTACATACACTGCTATTCGTGATATCCCGACAATTCGAAGCGCGTTATACTCCACATTCCCTGGCAAATACAGCGCACCTGCTCCTGTTTACATTATGTCAACTCGGGTCAACGACAAATGCAATGTTTTTGCAGTACAGCACATTCCGGATTCAATATTTCATTGAACGGATATACACTGCTATTGGTGATATCCCGACAATTCGATCCGCGTTATACTCCTCATTCGCTGCCAAATGCAACGCACATCAGCCGGTTTGCGCATTGTCAACTCTGTGTCCTGTCAAATACATTGTAATTGCAGTTCATTATATTAGGCTCAAATATTTATTTAAACGTATCTCCGCTGCTATTCGTGGTATGTCGACAAATCTATGCGCGTTATACTCCTCATTTGCCGCCAAAAACAGGGGACCTGCTCCTGTTCACATTATGTCAACTGAGGTCGAAGACAAATGCAATGTTGTTGTAGTACTGCATATTCAGGATTCAATATTTCATTGAACGGATCTACATTGCTAATGGTGATATCTCGTCAATTCGATGCGCGGTATGCCGCACAGTTGCTACCAAATAGTGCGCAAATCAGCCACTTTGCGCTATGTAAACGCAGGTCCCTGCCGAATTCATTGCAACTGTGTCTTTGCATATGTAGGCTTATGTATTCTATTAAACGTATCTCCGGTGCAATAGGTGGTATGCCTACATTTCGATGCGCGTTATGCTCCACAGCTGCCGCCAAACAGCGCACCTGCTCCTGCTTACATTATGTCAACTCGGGTCGGGGACGAATCCAATGTTTTTGCCGTTCAGGATATTCCAGATTCAATATTTCATTTATCGCATATACACTGTCATTAGTGATATCCTGACAATTCGATTCGCGTTATACTCCTGATTCGCGGCAGAATACTACGTACATCAGCCGGTTGGCGCATTGTCAACTCTGTGTCCTGTCAAATACATTGTAATTGCAGTTCATTATATTAGGCTCAAGTATTTATTTAAACGTATCTCCGCTGCTATTAGTGGTATGTCGACAAATCTATGCGCGCTATACTCCTCATTTGCCGCCAAATACAGCGGACCTGCTCCTGTTTACATTATGTCAACTCGGGACGAGGATTAATGCAATGTTGTTGTAGTACTGCATATACAGGATTCAATACTTCATTGAATGTATCTACACTGCTATTGGTGATATCACGACAATTCGATGCGCGTGATACTCCACGTTCCCTGCCAAATACAGCGCACCTGCTCCTGTTTACATTATGTCAACTCGGTTCCAGGACAACTGCAATGTTGCTGCAGTAGGGCATATTCAGGATTCAATATTTCATTGAACGTATATACACTGCGACTGGAGATATTTCGTCAACTCCATGCGTTTTGTTCTCCACATTTCCTGCCGAATACAGCACTCCTGCTCCTGTTTACATTATGTCAAATCGGGTCGAGGACAAATGCAATGTTTTTGTAGAACAGCATATTCAGCGTTCAATATTTCATTCAACGTAAATACACTGCTATTGGTGATATCCCGACAATTCGATGCGCGTGATACTCCACATTCGATGCCAAATACTACGCACATCAGCCGGTTTGCGCATTATCAACTCTGTGTCCTGTCAAATACATTGTAATTGCAGTTCATTATATTGGGCTCAAATATTTATTTAAATGCTTCTCCGCTGCTATTCGTGGTATGTCGACAAATTTATGCGCGTTATACTTCTCATTTGCCGCCAAATATAGCGGTTCTGCTCCTGTTTACATTATGTCATCTCGGGTCGAGGACAAATGCAATGGTGTTGCAGTACAGCATATACAGGATTCAATATTTCAATGACGTATATACACTGCTATTCGTGATATCCCGACAATTCGATGTGCGTTATACTCCACAGTTGCCGCCAAATACATCGCACGTGCTCCTGTTTACATTATGTCAAATAGGCTCGAGGACAAATGCAATGTTGCTGCAGTACATCATATTCAGGATTCAATACTTCATTGAACGGATCTACACTGCTATTGGTGATATCCCGACAACTCGATGCGCGTTGTACTCCTCATTTGCTGCCAAATACAGCGTACCTGTTCCCGTTTACACTATGTCAACTGGGGTCGAGGACAATTGTAATGTTGTTGCAGTACAGTATATTCAGGTATCATTATTTCATTGAACGTACATACACTGCCATTGGTGATATCCCGACAATTCGATGCGCGTTATACTCCTCATTCGCTGCAGAATACGACGTACATCAGCCGGTTTGCGCATTGTCAACTCTGTTTCCTGTCAAATATATTGTAATTGCAGTTCATTATATTAGGGTCAAATATTTATTTAAACGTATCTCCGCTGCTATTCGTGGTATGTCGACAAATCTATGCGCGTTATACTCCTCATTTGCCGCCAAACAGCGCACCTGCTCCTGTTTACATTATGTCAACTCGGGTCGAGGACAAATGCTATGTTGTTGCAGTACAGCCTATACAGGATTCATATTTCATTGAACGTATATACACTGCCATGGTGATATCCCGACAATTCGATGCGCATGATACTCCATATTTCCTGCCAAATACAGCGTACCTGCTCCTGTTTACGTTATGTCTCATCTGGTCGAGGTCATATGCAATGTTGTTGCAGTACTGCATAATCAGGATTCAATATTACATTGAACGGATCGGCACTGCTATAGGTGATATCTCGACAATTCGACGTGCCTCATACTCCACATTTGCTGCCAAATACAGTGGACCTGCTGCTGTTTACATTATGTCAAGTCGGAGGGCGCGGATCAATCCAATGTTTTTGCAGTACTGCACATTTAGGCTTCAATATTCAATTGAAAGTATCTCCGTTTCCATTGAAGATTTGTCGACAATTCGATGCGCGTTATACCCCACAATTGCTGCCAAATACAGTGCACATTAACCGGCTTGCGCAATGTTAAATTTGTCTCCTGTCAAATCCAGCGTAATTGCAGTTTATCATATTTTGGCTCAAGTATTTAATTAAACGTATCTGCGCTGCTCTTGGTGGTACGTCGACATTTCGATACGCGCACTGCTCCACATATGCTGCCAAATGCAGCGCACGTCATTCGGTTTGCGTTATGTTAACTCTAGGTGCTGTCAAATACGGAGATATTGGTGCTTTGCAGATTCTATCTTAAATATTCAATTGAGAGTCTCTCAGTTTCCATTCCAGATATCTGGACAAATCGATTCGCGTTATACTCCACACTTGCTGCCAAATACTGCGCACATCAGCCGGTTTGCGCAATGTCAACTCTGTGTCCTGTCAAATCCATTGTAGTTACAGTTTAGCATATTTAGGCTGAAGTATTCAATTAAACGTATCCGCTGCTATTGGTGTTATGTCGACAATTCGGTGCGCGCGGTACTCCACATGTGCCGCCAAATGCAGCTGACCTGCTCCTCTTTACATTATGTCAACTCGGGTCGAGGTTAAATGCAATGTTACTGCAGTACTGCATATCCAGGATTCAATACTCCATTGAACGTATCTACACTGCTATTGGTGATATCTCGACATTTCGACCCGTGTTATACGCCACCTTTGCTGCCAAATACTGCGCACATCAGCCGGTTTGCGCTATGTCAACTCAGACCCTGTCATATCCAGCGTAATTGGCGTTTTGGAGATTCTGCCGGGAATATTCAATTGGACGTATCTCGGTTTCTCATGGAGATATGTCGACAATTCGATGCGCGTACTACTCCACATAAGCAGTCAAATACAGCGCACGGCATTCGGTTTGCGTTATGGCAACTCTGGGCCCTGTCAAATACAGCGTTGCTGCAGTTTTGCAGATTCTGTCTTAAATATTATATTGAGCGCATCTCATTGTTTATTCCAGATATCTCGACAATTCGATGAGCGTGTTGAGTAGATGATACATTTACACTGTACATGTGAATGTGTGTGTAAGCGTGAGAGGGCGCCCAGGTCTTAGTTGAGACAAGAGACAGTTGCCGGATGTTAGAATCTTCAGGAAGAGTCGGTCAACAACAAGCGTGCGTGTAAGAAGGTTATCGTGGTCTACAGAGTGCAACATATATGTGTAGCTATTGTGTATAAAATAAAATAAACTATTTGTATTTCCGAATCCTTTCATTACCTTAACATGGTAGCAGAGCGTGGTTACTAGTTTTGCAAGCTATTGAGTGCGTGGTTACGATCTTGCGAGTGAGTTTAGTACGGGAAGAAACCGTCAGAGGATAAAAAGAAAAAAAATACTTCAAGCACGTAGGAATGCTTAAGTACAGGAAAAAAAACCAATTAAAATTGGTCGAAGACAAATGTAATGTTCTTGTAGTACTGCATACTCAGGATTCAATACATCATTGAACGTATATACACTGCTATTGGTGATATCACGACAATTCGATGCGCGTGATACTCCACATTTTCTGCCCAATACAGTGCACTTGCTCCTGTTTATATTATGTCAACTCGTTTCGAGGACAAATGCAATGTTGCTGCAGTGCAGCAAATTCATGATTCAATATTTCATTGAACGTATATACACTGCTATTCGTGATATCCCGACAATGTGAAGCGCGTTATACTCCTCATTCGCTGCAAAATACTACGCACATCAGCCGGTTTGCGCATTGTCAACTCTGTGTCCTGTCAAATACACTGTAATTGCAGTTTATCATATTAGGCACAAGTATTTATTTAAACGTATCTCCGCTGCTATTCGTGGTATGTCGACAAATGTATGCGCGTTATACTCCTCATTTGCTGCCAAATACAGCGCACCTGCTCCCGTTTACATTATGTCAACTCGGGACGAGGACTAATGGAATGTTGTTGTAGTACTGCATATACAGGATTCAAAACTTCATTAAATGTATCTACACTGCTATTGGTGATATCACAACAATTCGATGCGCGTGATACTCCACGTTCCCTGCCAAATACAGCGCACCTGCTCCTGTTTACATTATGTCAACTCGGTTCCAGGACAAATGCAATGTTTTTGCAGTACAGTACATTCATGATTCAATATTTCATTGAACGGATCTACACTGCTATTGGTGATATCTCGTCAATTCGATGCGCGGTATACCGCACACTTGCTGCCAAATAGAGCGCAAATCAGCCACTGTGCGCTGTGTCATCTCAGGTCCCTGCCTAATTCATTGTAATTGTAGTGTTGCATATTCAGGCTTAAGTATTCAGATAAACGTATCTCCGGTGCTATTGGTGGTATGCCTACAATTCGATGCGCGTTATGCTCCACAGTTGCCGCCAAACAGCGCACCTGCTCCTGTATACATTATGTCAACTCGTTTCGAGGACAAATGCAATGTTGCTGCAGTACAGCACATTCAGGATTCAATATTTCATTGAACGTATATACACTGCTATTCGTGATATCCCGACAATTCGAAGCGCATGATACTCCACATTTCCTGCCAAATACGGCACACCTGCTCCTGTTTACATTATGTCAACTCGGGTCGAGGACAAATACAATGTTGTTGCAGTACTGCATATCCAGCATTCAATATTTCATTCAACGTATCTACACTGGTACTGGAGATATTTCGTCAATTCCATGCGTCTTGCACTCCACATTTCCTGCCAAATACTGCGCACCTGCTCCTGTTTACATTATGTCAACTCGGGTCGAGGACAAATGCAATGTTTTTGCAGTACAGCACATTCAGGATTCAATATTTCATTGAAAGAATCTATACTGCTATTTGTTATATATCGTCAACTCGATGCGCGGTATACCGCACAGTTGCTGCCAAATAGAACGCAAAACAGCGACCTTGCGCTATGTCAACTCAGGTCACTGCCTAATTCATTGCAATTGTATTTTTGCATATTTCGGCTTATGTATTCAATTAAACGTATCTCCGGTGCTATTGGTGGTACGCCTACAATTCGATGCGCCTTATGCTCCACAGTTGCGGCCAAACAGCGGACCTGCTCCTGTTTACATTATGGCAACTGGGGTTGAAGACAAAAGCAATGTTCTTGTAGTACTGCATACTCCGGATTCAATACTTCATTGAATGTATCTACACTGCTATTGGCGATATCACGACAATTCGATGCGCGTGATACTCCACATTCCCTGCCAAAGACAACGCACCTGCTCTTGTTTACATTATGTCAACTCGGGTCGGGGACAAATGCATTGTTTTTGCAGTACAGCACATACAGGATTCAGTACTTCACTGAACATATGTACACTGCTATTGGTGATATCCCGAATACTCCATGCGCGTGATACTCCACATTACCTGCCACATACAGCACACCTGCTCCTGTTTACATTATGTCCCACTCGGGTCGAGGATAAATACAATGTTGTTGCAGTACTGCATATCCAGGATTCAATACTTCATTGAACGTATATACACTGCTATTCGTGATATGCCAACAATTCGAAGCGCGTTATACTCCTCATTCGCTGCCAAATACTACGCACATCAGATAATTGGCGCATTGTCAACTCTGTGTCCTGTCAAATACATTGTAATTGCAGTTTATCATATTAGGCTCAAGTATTTATTTAAACGTATCTCCGCTGCTATTCGTGGTATATACACTGACATGGTGATATCGCCACAATTCGATGCGCATGATACTCCACATTACCTGCCAAATACGGCGCACCTGCTCCTGTTTACATTATGTCATTCGGGTCGAGGACAAATGCAATGTTTTTGCAGTACAGCACATTCAGGATTCAATATTTCATTGGACGGATCTACACTGCTATTGGTGATATCCCGACAATGTGAAGCGCGTTATACTCCTCATTCTCTGCCAAATACTACGCACATCAGAGTGTTTGCGCATTCTCAACTCTGTGTCCTGTCAAATTCATTGTAATTGCAGTTTATCATATTAGGCACAAGTATTTATTTAAACGTATCTCCGCTGCTATTCGTGGTATGTCGACAAATCTATGCGCGTTATACTCCTCATTTGCTGCCAAATACGGCGCACCTGCTCCTGTTTGCATTATGTCAACTCGGGTCGAGGACAATTGCAATGTTGTTGTAGTACTGCATATTCAGGATTCAATATTTCATTGAACGTATATACACTGCCATGGTAATATCCCGACAATTCGATGCGCATGAAACTCTTCATTTTCTGCCAAATACAGTGCACCTGCTCCTGTTTACATTATGTCAACTCGTTTCCAGGACAAATGCAATGTTTATGCAGTACAGCACATTCAGGATTCAATATTTCATTGAACGGATCTACACTGCTATTGGTGATATCCCGACAATGTGAAGCGCGTTATACTCCTCATTCTCTGCCAAATACTACGCACATCAGAGTGTTTGCGCATTGTCAACTCTGTGTCCTGTCAAATACATTGTAATTGCAGTTTATCATATTAGGCACAAGTATTTATTTAAACGTATCTCCGCTGCTATTCGTGGCATGTCGACAAATCTATGCGCGTTATACTCCTCATTTGCTGCCAAATACAGCGCACCTGCTCCCGTTTACATTATGTCAACTCGGGACGAGGACTAATGCAATGTTGTTGTAGTACTGCATATTCAGGATTCAATACTTCATTGAATGTATCTACACTGCTATTGGTGATATCACGACAATTCGATGCGCATAATACTCCACGTTCCCTGCCAAATACAGCGCACCTGCTCTTGTTTACATTATGTCAACTCGGGTAGGGGACAAATGCATTGTTTTTGCAGTACAGCACAAACAGGATTCAATACTTCACTGAGCATATATACACTGCTCTTGGTGATATCCCGACAATTCGATGCGCGTGATACTCCACATTACCTGCCAGATACAGCGTACCTGTTCCTCTTCACATTATATCAACTCGGGTCGAGGACAAATGCAATGTTGCTGCAGTACAGCATATTCAAGATTCAACATTTCATTGAACGTATATACATTGCTATTCGTGATATCCCGACAATTCGATGCGCGTTATACTCCTCATTCGCTGCCAAATACTAAGAACATCAGAGAGTTTGCGCATTGTCAACTCTGTTTCCTGTCAAATACATTGCATTTGCTGTTTATCATGTTAGGCTCAAGTATTTAGTTAAACGTATCTCCGCTGCTATTCGTGTTATTCCGACAAATCTAAGCGCGTTATTCTCCACATTTCCAGCCAAATACGGCGCATCTGCTCCTGTTTACATTATATCAACTGGGGTCGAAGACAAATGCAATGTTCTTGTAGTACTGCATACTCTGGACTCAATACTTCATTGAACGTATCTACACTACTATTGGTGATATTTCGTCAATTCCATGAGCGTGATACTCCACAGCTGCCGCCAAACAGCAGGCCAGCTCTTGTTTACATTGTGCCAACTGTTTTCGAGGTCAAATGCAATGTTGTTGCAGTACAGCATATACAGGATTCAATATTTCATTGAACGTATATACACTGCCATGGTGATATCGCGACAATTCGATGCGCATGATACTCCACATTTCCTTCCAAATACAGCGCACCTGCTCCTGTTTACATTATGTCATTCGGGTCGAGGACAAATGCATTGTTTTTGCAGTACAGAATATACCGGATTCAATACTTCATTGAACGTAAATACACTGCTATTGGTGATACCCCGACAATTCGATGCGCATGATACTCTACATTCCCTGCCAAATACAGCGCACCTGCTCCTGTTTACATTATGTCAACTCGGGTCGAGGACAAATGCAATGTTGTTGCAGTACTGCATATCCAGCATTCAATATTTCATTGAACGTATCTACACTGCTACTGGAGATATTTCGTCAATTCCATGCGTCTTGCACTCCACATTTCCTGCCAAATACTGCGCACCTGCTCCTGTTTACATTATGCCAACTCGGGTCGAGGACAACTGCAATGTTGTTGCAGTACAGCATATTCAGGATTCAATATTTCATTGAAAGGCTCTACACTGCTGTTGGAGATATCTCGTCAATTCGATGCGCCGTATACCGCACAGATGCTGCCAAATTGAGCGCAAATCAGCCACATTGCGCTATGTCAACTCAGGACCCTGACTAATTCATTGTAACAGTAGTTTTGCATATTTAGGCTTTTTTATTCAATTAAACGTATCCCCGGTGCTATTGGTGGTATGCCTACCATTCAATGCGCGCTATGCTCCACAGTTGCAACCAAACAGCGGATCTGTTCGTGTTTACATTATGTCAACTCGGGTCGAGGACAATTGCAATGTTGTTGCAGTACTGCATATTCAGGATTCAATATTTCATTGATCGTAAATTCACTGCTTTTGGTGAAATCGTGACAATTCGTTGCGCGTGATACTCCACATTCCCTGCCAAATACAGCGTACCTGCTCCTGTTTACGTTATGTCTCATCTGGTCGAGGTCATATGCAATGTTGTTGCAGTACTGCATAATCAGGATTCAATATTTCAATGAACGTATATACACTGCCATGGTGATATCCCGACAATTCGATGCGCAAGATACTCCATATTTCCTGCCAAATACAGCGTACCTGCTCCTGTTTACATTATGTCATCTCAGGTCGACAGCAAATGCAATGTTTCTGCAAGTAGAGCATATTCAGTATTCAATATTTCATTAAACGTACATACACTGCCATTGGTGATATCCCGACAATTCGATGCGCGTTGTACTCCTCATTTGCTGCCAAATACTACGCACATCAGCCGGTTTGCGCATTGTCAACTCTGTTTCCTGTCAAATATATTGTAATTGCAGTTTATCATATTAGGCTCAAGTATTTATTTAAACGTATTTCCGCTGCTATTCGTGGTATGTCGACAAATTTATGCGCGTTATACCCCACAATTGCTGCCAAATACAGTGCACATTAACCGGCTTGCGCAATGTTAAATCTGTCTCCTGTCAAATCCAGCGTAATTGCAGTTTATCATATTTTGGCTCAAGTATTTAATTAAGCGTATCTCCGCTGCTCTTGGTGGTACGTCGACATTTCGATACGCGCACTGCTCCACATATGCTGCCAAATGCAGCGCACGTCATTCGGTTTGCGTTATGTTAACTCTAGGTGCTGTCAAATACGGAGATATTGGTGCTTTGCAGATTCTATCTTAAGTATTCAATTGAGGGTCTCTCAGTTTCCATTCCAGATATCTGGACAAATCGATTCACGTTATACTCCACACTTGCTGCCAAATACTGCGCACATCAGCCGGTTTGCGCAATGTCAACTCTGTGTCCTGTCAAATCCATTGTAGTTACAGTTTAGCATATTTAGGCTGAAGTATTCAATTAAACGTATCCGCTGCTATTGGTGTTATGTCGACAATTCGGTGCGCGCGGTACTCCACATGTGCCGCAAAATGCAGCTGACCTGCTCCTCTTTACATTATGTCAACTCGGGTCGAGGTTAAATGCAATGTTACTGCAGTACTGCATATCCAGGATTCAATACTCCATTGAACGTATCTACACTGATATTGGTGATATCTCGACATTTCGACCCGTGTTATACGCCACATTTGCTGCCAAATACTGCGCACATCAGCCGGTTTGCGCTATGTCAACTCAGACCCTGTCATATCCAGCGTAATTGGCGTTTTGGAGATTCTGCCGGGAATATTCAATTGGACGTATCTCGGTTTCTCATGGAGATATGTCGACAATTCGATGCGCGTACTACTCCACATAAGCAGTCAAATACAGCGCACGGCATTCGGTTTGCGGTATGGCAACTCTGGGCCCTGTCAAATACAGCGTTGCTGCAGTTTTGCAGATTCTGTCTTAAATATTATATTGAGCGCATCTCATTGTTTATTCGAGATATCTCGACAATTCGATGAGCGTGTTGAGTAGATGATACATTTACACTGTACATGTGAATGTGTGTGTAAGCGTGAGAGGGCGCCCAGGTCTTAGTTGAGACAAGAGACATTTGCCGGATGTTAGAATCTTCAGGAAGAGTCGGGCAACAACAAGCGTGCGTGTAAGAAGGTTATCGTGGTCTGCAGAGTGCAACATATACGTGTAGCTATTGTGTATAAAATAAAATAAACTATTTGTATTTCCGAATCCTTTCATTACCTTAACATGGTAGCAGAGCGTGGTTACTAGTTTTGCAAGCTATTGAGTGCGTGGTTACGATCTTGCGAGTGAGTTTAGTACGGGAAGAAACCGTCAGAGGATAAAAAGAAAAAAAATACTTCAAGCACGTAGGAATGCTTAAGTACAGGAAAAAAAACCAATTAAAATTGGTCGAAGACAAATGTAATGTTCTTGTAGTACTGCATACTCAGGATTCAATACATCATTGAACGTATATACACTGCTATTCGTTATATCCCGAAAATTCGAAACGCGTTATACTCCTCATTCGCTGCCAAATACTACGCACATCAGCGAGTTTGCTCATTGTCAACTCTGTGTCCTGTCAAATACATTGTAATTGCAGTTTCTCATATTAGGCTCAAGTATTTATTTAAACGTATCTCCGCTGCCATTCGTGGTATGTCGACAAATCTATGCGGGTAATACTCCTCATTTGCCGCCAAATACAGCGCCCCTGCTCCTGTTAGCATTATGTCAACTCGGGTCGAGGACAATTGCAATGTTGTTGTAGTACTGCATATTCAGGATTCAATATTTCATTGAACTTATATACACTGCCATGGTAATATCCCGACAATTCGATGCGCATGAAACTCCACATTTTCTGCCCAATACAGTGCACTTGCTCCTGTTTATATTATGTCAACTCGTTTCGAGGACAAATGCAATGTTGCTGCAGTGCAGCAAATTCATGATTCAATATTTCATTGAACGTATATACACTGCTATTCGTGATATCCCGACAATGTGAAGCGCGTTATACTCCTCATTCGCTGCAAAATACTACGCACATCAGCCGGTTTGCGCATTGTCAACTCTGTGTCCTGTCAAATACACTGTATTTGCAGTTTATCATATTAGGCACAAGTATTTATTTAAACGTATCTCCGCTGCTATTCGTGGTATGTCTACAAATGTATGCGCGTTATACTCCTCATTTGCTGCCAAATACAGCGCACCTGCTCCCGTTTACATTATGTCAACTCGGGACGAGGACTAATGGAATGTTGTTGTAGTACTGCATATACAGGATTCAAAACTTCATTAAATGTATCTACACTGCTATTGGTGATATCACAACAATTCGATGCGCGTGATACTCCACGTTCCCTGCCAAAGACAACGCACCTGCTCCTGTTTACATTATGTCAACTCGGGTCGGGGACAAATGCAATGTTTTTGCAGTACAGTACATTCATGATTCAATATTTCATTGAACGGATCTACACTGCTATTGGTGATATCTCGTCAATTCAATGCGCGGTATACCGCACACTTGCTGCCAAATAGAGCGCAAATCAGCCACCGTGCGCTGTGTCATCTCAGGTCCCTGCCTAATTCATTGTAATTGTAGTGTTGCATATTCAGGCTTAAGTATTCAGATAAACGTATCTCCGGTGCTAATGGTGGTATGCCTACAATTCGATGCGCGTTATGCTCCACAGTTGCCGCCAAACAGCGCACCTGCTCCTGTATACATTATGTCAACTCGTTTCGAGGACAAATGCAATGTTGCTGCAGTACAGCACATTCAGGATTCAATATTTCATTGAACGTATATACACTGCTATTCGTGATATCCCGACAATTCGAAGCGCATGATACTCCACATTTCCTGCCAAATACGGCACACCTGCTCCTGTTTACATTATGTCAACTCGGGTCGAGGACAAATACAATGTTGTTGCAGTACTGCATATCCAGCATTCAATATTTCATTCATCGTATCTACACTGGTACTGGAGATATTTCGTCAATTCCATGCGTCTTGCACTCCACATTTCCTGCCAAATACTGCGCACCTGCTCCTGTTTACATTATGTCAACTCGGGTCGAGGACAAATGCAATGTTTTTGCAGTACAGCACATTCAGGATTCAATATTTCATTGAAAGAATCTATACTGCTATTTGTTATATATCGTCAACTCGATGCGCGGTATACCCCACAGTTGCTGCCAAATAGAACGCAAAACAGCGACCTTGCGCTATGTCAACTCAGGTCACTGCCTAATTCATTGCAATTGTATTTTTGCATATTTCGGCTTATGTATTCAATTAAACGTATCTCCGGTGCTATTGGTGGTACGCCTACAATTCGATGCGCCTTATGCTCCACAGTTGCGGCCAAACAGCGGACCTGCTCCTGTTTACATTATGGCAACTGGGGTCGAAGACAAAAGCAATGTTCTTGTAGTACTGCATACTCCGGATTCAATACTTCATTGAATGTATCTACACTGCTATTGGCGATATCACGACAATTCGATGCGCGTGATACTCCACATTTCCTGCCAAAGACAACGCACCTGCTCTTGTTTACATTATGTCAACTCGGGTCGGGGACAAATGCAATGTTTTTGCAGTACAGTACATTCATGATTCAATATTTCATTGAACGGATCTACACTGCTATTGGTGATATCTCGTCAATTCAATGCGCGGTATACCGCACACTTGCTGCCAAATAGAGCGCAAATCAGCCACTGTGCGCTGTGTCATCTCAGGTCCCTGCCTAATTCATTGTAATTGTAGTGTTGCATATTCAGGCTTAAGTATTCAGATAAACGTATCTCCGGTGCTATTGGTGGTATGCCTACAATTCGATGCGCGTTATGCTCCACAGTTGCCGCCAAACAGCGCACCTGCTCCTGTATACATTATGTCAACTCGTTTCGAGGACAAATGCAATGTTGCTGCAGTACAGCACATTCAGGATTCAATATTTCATTGAACGTATATACACTGCTATTCGTGATATCCCGACAATTCGAAGCGCATGATACTCCACATTTCCTGCCAAATACGGCACACCTGCTCCTGTTTACATTATGTCAACTCGGGTCGAGGACAAATACAATGTTGTTGCAGTACTGCATATCCAGCATTCAATATTTCATTCAACGTATCTACACTGGTACTGGAGATATTTCGTCAATTCCATGCGTCTTGCACTCCACATTTCCTGCCAAATACTGCGCACCTGCTCCTGTTTACATTATGTCAACTCGGGTCGAGGACAAATGCAATGATTTTGCAGTACAGCACATTCAGGATTCAATATTTCATTGAAAGAATCTATACTGCTATTTGTTATATATCGTCAACTCGATGCGCGGTATACCCCACAGTTGCTGCCAAATAGAACGCAAAACAGCGACCTTGCGCTATGTCAACTCAGGTCACTGCCTAATTCATTGCAATTGTATTTTTGCATATTTCGGCTTATGTATTCAATTAAACGTATCTCCGGTGCTATTGGTGGTATGCCTACAATTCGATGCGCGTTATGCTCCACAGTTGCCGCCAAACAGCGCACCTGCTCCTGTATACATTATGTCAACTCGTTTCGAGGACAAATGCAATGTTGCTGCAGTACAGCACATTCAGGATTCAATATTTCATTGAACGTATCTACACTGCTATTGGCGATATCACGACAATTCGATGCGCGTGATACTCCACATTCCCTGCCAAAGACAACGCACCTGCTCTTGTTTACATTATGTCAACTCGGGTCGGGGACAAATGCATTGTTTTTGCAGTACAGCACATACAGGATTCAGTACTTCACTGAACATATATACACTGCTATTGGTGATATCCTGAAAACTCCATGCGCGTGATACTCCACATTACCTGCCACATACAGCACACCTGCTCCTGTTTACATTATGTCCCACTCGGGTCGAGGATAAATACAATGTTGTTGCAGTACTGCATATCCAGGATTCAATACTTCATTGAACGTATATACACTGCTATTCGTGATATGCCAACAATTCGAAGCGCGTTATACTCCTCATTCGCTGCCAAATACTACGCACATCAGATAATTGGCGCATTGTCAACTCTGTGTCCTGTCAAATACATTGTAATTGCAGTTTATCATATTAGGCTCAAGTATTTATTTAAACGTATCTCCGCTGCTATTCGTGGTATATACACTGACATGGTGATATCGCCACAATTCGATGCGCATGATACTCCACATTACCTGCCAAATACGGCGCACCTGCTCCTGTTTACATTATGTCATTCGGGTCGAGGACAAATGCAATGTTTTTGCAGTACAGCACATTCAGGATTCAATATTTCATTGGACGGATCTACACTGCTATTGGTGATATCCCGACAATGTGAAGCGCGTTATACTCCTCATTCTCTGCCAAATACTACGCACATCAGAGTGTTTGCGCATTCTCAACTCTGTGTCCTGTCAAATTCATTGTAATTGCAGTTTATCATATTAGGCACAAGTATTTATTTAAACGTATCTCCGCTGCTATTCGCGGTATGTCGACAAATCTATGCGCGTTATACTCCTCATTTGCTGCCAAATACGGCGCACCTGCTCCTGTTTGCATTATGTCAACTCGGGTCGAGGACAATTGCAATGTTGTTGTAGTACTGCATATTCAGGATTCAATATTTCATTGAACGTATATACACTGCCATGGTAATATCCCGACAATTCGATGCGCATGAAACTCTTCATTTTCTGCCAAATACAGTGCACTTGCTCCTGTTTATATTATGTCAACTCGTTTCGAGGACAAATGCAATGTTGCTGCAGTACAGCATATTCAGGATTCAACATTTCATTGAACGTATATACACTGCTATTCGTGATATCCCGACAATTCGAAGCGCGTTATACTCCTCATTCGCTGCCAAATACTAAGCACATCAGAGAGTTTGCGCATTGTCAACTCTGTTTCCTGTCAAATACATTGCATTTGCTGTTTATCATGTTAGGCTCAAGTATTTAGTTAAACGTATCTCCGCTGCTATTCGTGATATCCCGACAAATCTATGCGCGTTATTCTGCACATTTCCAGCCAAATACGGCGCATCTGCTCCTGCTCACATTATATCAACTGGGGTCGAAGACAAATGCAATGCTCTTGTAGTACTGCATATTCAGGACTCAATACTTCATTGAACGTATCTACACTACTATTGGTGATATTTCGTCAATTCCATGAGCGTGATACTCCACAGCTGCCGCCAAACAGCGGGCCAGCTCTTGTTTACATTGTGCCAACTGTTTTCGAGGTCAAATGCAATGTTGTTGCTGTACAGCATATACAGGATTCAATATTTCATTTAACGTATATACACTGCCATGGTGATATACCGACAATTCGATGCGCATGATACTCCACATTTCCTGCCAAATACAGCGTACCTGCTCCTCTTCACATTATGTCAACTCGGGTCGAGGACAAATGCAATACTGCTGCAGTACAGCATATTCAGGATTCAACATTTCATTGAGCGTATATACACTGCTATTGGTGATATCCCGACAAATCGATGCGCGTCATACTCCACATTTCCAGCCAAATACGGCGCATCTGCTCCTGTTTACATTATATCAACTGCTGTCGAAGACAAAGGCAATGTTCTTGTAGTACTGCATACTCAGGATTCAATACTTCATTGAACGTATCTACACTACTATTGGAGATATTTCGTCAACTCCATGAGCGTTATACTCCACAGCTGCCGCCAAACAGCGGGCCAGCTCTTGTTTACATTGTGTCAACTGTTTTCGAGGACAACTGCATTATTGTTGCAGTACAGCATAATCAGGATTCAATATTTCATTGAACGTATATACACTGCTATTCGTGATATCCCGACAATTCGATGCGCGTTATACTCCTCATTCGCTGCCAAATACTACGCAGATCGGCCGGATTGCGCATTGTCAACTCTGTGTCCTGTCAAATACATTGTAATTGCAGTTTATCATATTAGGCTCAAGTATTTATTTAATCGTGTCTCTGCTGCTATTTGTGGTATGTCCACAAATCCATGCGCGTTATACTCCTCATATGCCGCCAAATACAGCGCACCTGCTCTTGTTTACATTGTGTCAACTGTGGTCGAGGACAAATGCATTGTTTTTGCAGTACAGCACATACGGGATTCAGTACTTCATTCAACGTATATACACTGCTATTGGCGATATCACGACAAATCGATGCGCGTGATACTCCACATTCCCTGCCAAATACAGCGCACCTGCTCCTGTTTACATTATGTCAACTCGGATCGAGGACAAATGCAATGTTGTTGCAGTACAGTATATACAGAATTCAAAATTTCATTGAACGTATATACACTGCTATTGGTGATATCCCGACAATTCCATGCGCGTGATACTCCACATTCCCTGCCAAATACAGCGCACCTGCTCGTGTTTACATTATGTCAACTCGGATCGAGGACAAATGCAATGTTGCTGCAGTACAGCATATTCAGGATTGAACATTTCATTGAACGTATATACACTGCTATTCGTGATATCCCGACAATTCGAAGCGCGTCATACTCCTCATTCGCTGCCAAATACTAAGCACATCAGAGAGTTTGCGCATTGTCAACTCTGTTTCCTGTCAAATAAATTGAATTTGCTGTTTATCATGTTAGGCTCAAGTATTTAGTTAAACGCATCTCCGCTGCTATTCGTGGTATGTCGACAAATCTATGCGCGTTATACTCCACAGTTGCAGCCAAACAGCTCACCTGCTCCTGTTTACATTATGTCATTCGGGTCGAGGACAAATGCATTGTTTTGGCAGTACATCATATACCGGATTCAGTACTTCATTCAACGTATATACACTGCTATTGGCAATATCACGACAAATCGATGCGCGTGATACTCCACATTCCCTGCCAAATACAGCGCACGTGCATTTGTTTAAATTATGCCAACTCGGGTCGAGGACAAATGCAATGTTTTTGCAGTACTGCATATCCAGGATTCAATACTTCATTGAACGTAAATACACTGCTATTGGTGATATCCCGACAATTCCAAGCGCGTGATACTCCACATCCCCTGCCAAATACAGCGCACTTGCTCGTGTTTACATTATGTCAACTCGGATAGAGGACAAATGCAATGCTGTTGCAGTACAGCATATACAGGATTCACTATTCCATTGAACGTATATACACTGCTATTCGTCATAGGCCCACAATTCGAAGCGCGTTATACTCCTCATTCGCTGCCAAATAATAAGCACATCAGAGAGTTTGCGCATTGTCAACTCTGTTTCCTGTCAAATAAATTGTATTTGCTGTTTATCATGTTAGGCTCAAGTATTTAGTTAAACGTATCTCCGCTGCTATTCGTGGTATGTCGACAAATCTATGCGCGTTATACTCCACAGTTGCCGCCAAACAGCGCACCTGCTCCTGTTTACATTATGCCATTCGGGTCGAGGACAAATGCATTGTTTTGGCAGTACATCATATACCGGATTCAATACTTGATTGAACGTACATACACTACCATTGGTGATATCCCGACAATTCGATGCGCGTGATACTCCACATTACCTGCCAAATACGGCGCACCTACTCCTGTTTACATTATGTCAACACGGATCGAGGACAAATGCAATGTTGTTGCAGTACAGTATATACAGAATTCAAAATTTCATTGAACGTATATACACAGCTATTGGTGATATCCCGACAATTCCATGCGCGTGATACACCACATTCCCTGCCAAATACAGCGCACCTGCTCGTGTTTACATTATGTCAACTCGGATCGAGGACAAATGCATTGTTTTTGCAGTACAGCACATACGGGATTCAGTACTTCATTCAACGTATATACACTGCTATTGGCAATATCACGACAAATCGATGCGCGTGATACTCCACATTCCCTGCCAAATACAGCGCACGTGCTCTTGTTTAAATTATGCCAACTCGGGTCGAGGACAAATGCAATGTTTTTGCCGTACTGCATATCCAGGATTCAATACTTCATTGAACGTAAATACACTGCTATTGGTGATATCCCGACAATTCCATGCGCGTGATACTCCACATTCCCTGCCAAATACAGCGCACTTGCTCGTGTTTACATTATGTCAACTCGGATAGAGGACAAATGCGCTGCTGTTGCAGTACAGCATATACAGGATTCACTATTCCATTGAACGTATATACACTGCTATTCGTCATAGGCCCACAATTCGAAGCGCGTTATACTCCTCATTCGCTGCCAAATACTAAGCACATCAGAGAGTTTGCGCATTGTCAACTGTGTTTCCTGTCAAATAAATTGTATTTGCTGTTTATCATGTTAGGCTCAAGTATTTAGTTAAACGTATCTCCGCTGCTATTCGTGGTATGTCGACAAATCTATGCGCGTTATACTCCACAGTTGCCGCCAAACAGCGCACCTGCTCCTGTTTACATTATGTCATTCGGGTCGAGGACAAATGCATTGTTTTGGCAGTACATCATATACCGGATTCAATACTTCATTGAACGTACATACACTGCCATTGGTGATATCCCGACAATTCGATGCGCGTGATACTCCACATTACCTGCCAAATACGGCGCACCTACTCCTGTTTACATTATGTCAACACGGATCGAGGACAAATGCAATGTTGTTGCAGTACAGCATATACAGGATTCAATATTTCATTGAACGTGTATACACTGCCATGGTGATATCCCGACAATTCGATTCGCATGATACTCCACATTTCCTGCCAAATACAGCGCACCTGCCCTTGTTTACATTGTGTCAACTGTGGTCGAGGACAAATGCATTGTTTTTGCAGTACAGCACATACGGGATTCAGTACTTCATTCAACGTATATACACTGCCATGGTGAAATCCCGACAATTCGATGCGCATGATACTCCACATTCCCTGCCAAATACAGCGCACGTGCTCTTGTTTAAATTATGCCAACTCGGGTCGAGGACAAATGCAATGTTTTTGCCGTACTGCATATCCAGGATTCAATACTTCATTGAACGTAAATACACTGCTATTGGTGATATCCCGACAATTCCATGCGCGTGATACTCCACATTCCCTGCCAAATACAGCGCACTTGCTCGTGTTTACATTATGTCAACTCGGATACAGGACAAATGCAATGTTTTTGTAGAACAGCATATTCAGCGTTCAATATTTCATTCAACGTAAATACACTGCTATTGGAGATATCCCGACAATTCGATGCGCGTGATACTCCACATTCCCTGCCAAACACAGCGCACCTGCTCCTGTTTACATTAAGTCAACTGGGGTCGAAGGCAAATGCAATGATGTTGTAGTACTGCATATACAGGATTCAATATTTCATTGAACGTAAATACACTGCTATTGGTGAAATACCGACAACTGGATGCGCGTGATACACCACATTCCCTGCCAAATACAGCGCACCTACTCCTGTTTACATTATGTCAACTCGGGTCGAGAACAACTGCAATGTTGCTGCAGTAGGGCATATTCAGGATTCAATATTTCATTGAAGGTATATACACTGCGACTGGAGATATTTCGTCAACTCCATGCGTTTTGTTCTCCACATTTCCTGCCGAATACAGCACTCCTGCTCCCGTTTACATTATGTCAACTCGGGTCGAGGACAAATGCAATGTTTTTGTAGAACAGCATATTCAGCGTTCAATATTTCATTCAACGTAAATACACTGCTATTGGAGATATCCCGACAATTCGATGCGCGTGATACTCCACATTCGATGCCAAATACTACGCACATCAGCCGGTTTGCGCATTATCAACTCTGTGTCCTGTCAAATACATTGTAATTGCAGTTCATTATATTAGGCTCAAATATTTATTTAAACGTATCTCCGCTGCTATTCGTGGTATGTCGACAAATTTATGCGCGTTATACTTCTCATTTGCCGCCAAATATAGCGGTTCTGCTCCTGTTTACATTATGTCATCTCGGGTCGAGGACATATGCAATGGTGTTGCAGTACAGCATATACAGGATTCAATATTTCAATGAACGTATATACACTGCTATTCGTGATATCCCGACAATTCGATGTGCGTTATACTCCACAGTTGCCGCCAAATACATCGCACCTGCTCCTGTTTACATTATGTCAAATAGGCTCGAGGACAAATGCAATGTTGCTGCAGTACATCATATTCAGGCTTCAATACTTCATTGAACGGATCTAGACTGCTATTAGTGATATCCCGACAACTCGATGCGCGTTGTACTCCTCATTTGCTGCCAAATACAGCGCACATCAGCCGGTTTGCGCATTATCAACTCTGTGTCCTGTCAAATACTAATGTAATCGCAGTTTATCATATTAGGCTCAAGTATTTATTTAAACGTATCTCCGCTGCTACTCGTGGTATGTCGACAAATTTATGCGCGTTATACTTCTCATTTGCCGCCAAATACAGCGGATCTGTTCGTGTTTACATTATGTCAACTGGGGTCGAGGACAATTGCAATGTTGTTGCAGTACTGCATATTCAGGATTCAATGCTTCATTGAACGGATCTACACTGCTATTGGTGATATCCCGACAACTCGATGCGCGTTGTACTCCTCATTTGCTGCCAAATACTACGCACATCAGCCGGTTTACGTATTGTCAACTCTGTGTCCTGTCAAATACATTGTAATTGTAGTTTATCATATTAGGCTCAAACCTTTATTGAAACGTATCTCCGCTGCTATTCGTGGTATGTCGACAAATCTATGCGCGTTATACTCCTCATTTTCCGCCAAATACAGCGGACCTGCTCCTGTTTACATTATGTCATCTCGGGTCGAGGACAAATGTAATGTTCCTGCAGTACAGCATATTCAGGATTCAATGTTTCATTGAACGTATATACACTGCTATTCGTGATATCCCGACAATTCGATGCGTGTGATACTCCACATTCCCTGCCAAATACAGCGCACCTGCTCCTGTTTAAATTATGTCAACTCGGGTCGAGGAAAATGCAATGTTTTTGCAGTACAGCACATTCAGGATTCAATATTCCATTGAACGGATCTACACTGCTATTGGTGATATCTCGTCAATTCGATGCGCGCTATATCGCATAGTTGCTGCCAAATAGAGCGCAAATCAGCCACTTTGCGCTATGTCAACTCAGGTCCCTGCCTAATTCATTGTAATTGTAGTTTTGCATATTTAAGCTTAAGTATTCAATTACACGTATCTCCGGTGCTATTGGTGGTATGCCTACAATTCGATGCGCGTTATACTCCACAGTAGCCGCCAAATACAGCGCACCTGCTCCTGTTTACATTATGACTACTCGGGTAGAGGACAAATGCAATGTTTTTGTAGTACTGCATATTCAGGATTCAATACTTCACTGAACATATATACACTGTTATTGGTGATATCCCGACACTTCGATGCGCCTGATACTCCACATTCCCTGCCAAATACGGCGCAACTGCTCCTGTTTGCGTTATGTCAACACGGGTCGAGGACAAATGCAATCTTTTTGCAGTGCAGGATATACAGGATTCAATATTCCATTGAATGTACCTACACTGCTATTGGTGATATCACGACAATTCGATGCGCGTGATACTCCACATTCCCTGCCAAATACAGCGCACCTGCTCCTCTTTACATTATGTCCCACTCGGGTCGAGGACAAATGCAATGTTGTTGCAGTACTGCATATCCAGGATTCAATATTTCATGGAACGGATATACACTGCTATTGGTGATATCGTGTCAATTCGATGAGCGGCATACCGCACAGATGCTGCCAAATAGAGCGCAAATCAGCCACTTTGCGCTATGTCAACTCAGGTCCCTGCCTAATTCATTGTATTTGTACTTTTGCATATTTAGGCCTATGTATTCAATAAAACGTATCTCCGGTGCTATTGGTGGTATGCCTACAATTCGATGCGCATGATACTCCACATTTCCTGCCAAATACAGCGCACCTGCTCCTGTTTACATTATGTCAACTCGGGTCGAAGACAAATGCAATGTTGCTGCAGTACAGCATATTCAGGTTTCGACATTTATTGAACGTATATACACTGCTATTCGTGATATCCCGACAATTCGAAGCGCGTTACACTCCACATCCCCAGCCAAATACAGCGCACCTGCTCCTGTTTATATTATTTCAACTCGGGTCAAGGACAAATGCAATGTCTTTGCAGTACAGCACATTCAGGATTCAATATTTCATTGAATGTATATACACTGCTATTCGTGATATCCCGACAATTCGAAGCGCGTTGTACTCCACATTCCCTGGCAAATACAACGCACCTGCTCCTGTTTACATTATGTCAACTCGGCTCAAGGACAAATGCAATGTTTTTGCAGTACAGCACATTTAGGATTCAATATTTCATTGAACGGATATACACTGCTATTGGTGATATCCCGATAATTCGATCCGCGTTATACTCCTCATACGCTGCCAAATACTACGCACATCAGCCGGTTTGCGCATTGTCAACTCTGTGTCCTGTCAAATACATTGTAATTGCAGTTCATTATATTAGGCTCAAATATTTATTTAAACGTATCTCCGCTGCAATTCGTGGTATGTCGACAAATCTATGCGCGTTATACTCCTCATTTGTCGCCAAATACAGGGACCTGCTCCTGTTCACATTATGTCAACTGCGGTCGAAGACAAATGCAATGTTGTTGCAGTACACCATGTTCAGGATTCAATATTTCATTGAACGTACATATCCTGCTATTGGTGATATCCAAACAAATCTATGCGCGTTATACTCCTCATTTGCCGCCAAACAGCGCACCTGCTTCTGTTTACAATATGTCAACTCGGGTCGAGGGCAAATGCTATGTTGTTGTAGTACAGCCTATACAGGATTCATATTTCATTGAATACATCTACACTGCTATTGATGAGACCTCGTCAATTCGATGCGCGGTATATCGCGCAGTTGCTGCAAAACAGAGCGCAAATCAGCCACTTTGCGATATGTCAACTCAGGTCCCTGTCTAATTCACTGTAATAGTGGCTTTGCATATTTAGGCTTAAGTATTCAATTACACGTATCTCCGCTGCTATTGGTGATATTCCAACAATTCGATGCGCGTGATACTCCACATTCCCTGCCAAACACAGCGCACCTGCTCCTGTTTACATTAAGTCAACTGGGGTCGAAGGCAAATGCAATGTTGCTGCAGTACAGCATATTCAGGTTTCGACATTTATTGAACGTATATACACTGCTATTCGTGATATCCCGACAATTCGAAGCGCGTTATACTCCACATCCCCAGCCAAATACAGCGCACCTGCTCCTGTTTATATTATTTCAACTCGGGTCAAGGACAAATGCAATGTTTTTGCAGTACAGCACATTCAGGATTCAATATTTCATTGAATGTATATACACTGCTATTCGTGATATCCCGACAATTCGAAGCGCGTTGTACTCCACATTCCCTGGCAAATAAAACGCACCTGCTCCTGTTTACATTATGTCAACTCGGCTCAAGGACAAATGCAATGTTTTTGCAGTACAGCACATTTAGGATTCAATATTTCATTGAACGGATATACACTGCTATTGGTGATATCCCGACAATTCGATCCGCGTTATACTCCTCATACGCTGCCAAATACTACGCACATCAGCCGGTTTGCGCATTGTCAACTCTGTGTCCTGTCAAATACATTGTAATTGCAGTTCATTATATTAGGCTCAAATATTTTTTAAACGTATCTCCGCTGCTATTCTTGGTATGTCGACAAATCTATGCGCGTTATACTCCTCATTTGTCGCCAAATACAGGGACCTGCTCCTGTTCACATTATGTCAACTGCGGTCGAAGACAAATGCAATGTTGTTGCAGTACACCATGTTCAGGATTCAATATTTCATTGAACGTACATATCCTGCTATTGGTGATATCCAAACAAATCTATGCGCGTTATACTCCTCATTTGCCGCCAAACAGCGCACCTGCTTCTGTTTACAATATGTCAACTCGGGTCGAGGGCAAATGCTATGTTGTTGTAGTACAGCCTATACAGGATTCATATTTCATTGAATACATCTACACTGCTATTGATGAGACCTCGTCAATTCGATGCGCGGTATATCGCGCAGTTGCTGCAAAACAGAGCGCAAATCAGCCACTTTGCGATATGTCAACTCAGGTCCCTGTCTAATTCACTGTAATAGTGGCTTTGCATATTTAGGCTTAAGTATTCAATTACACGTATCTCCGCTGCTATTGGTGATATTCCAACAATTCGAAGCGCGTGATACTCCACATTCCCTGCCAAATACAGCGCACCTGCTCCTGTTTATATTATTTCAACTCGGGTCAAGGACAAATGCAATGTTTTTGCAGTACAGCACATTCAGGATTCAATATTTCATTGAATGTATATACACTGCTATTCGTGATATCCAGACAATTCGATGCGCGTGATACTCCACATTCCCTGCCAAACACAGCGCACCTGCTCCTGTTTACATTAAGTCAACTGGGGTCGAAGGCAAATGCAATGATGTTGTAGTACTGCATATGCAGGATTCAATATTTCATTGAACGTATATACACTGCGACTGGAGATATTTCGTCAACTCCATGCGTTTTGTTCTCCACATATCCTGCCGAATACAGCACTCCTGCTCCTGTTTACATTATGTCAACTCGGGTCGAGGACAAATGCAATGTTTTTGTAGAACAGCATATTCAGCGTTCAATATTTCATTCAACGTAAATACACTGCTATTGGTGATATCCCGACAATTCGATGCGCGTGATACTCCACATTCGATGCCAAATACAGCGCACCTGCTCCTGTTTACATTATATCAACTCGGGTCGAGGACAAATGCCATGTTTTTGTAGTACTGCATATTCAGGATTCAATACTTCATTGAATGTATCTGCACTGCTATTGGTGATGTCACGACAATTCGATGCGCGTGATACAAAACATCCCTCCCCCCCAAATACAGCGTACCTGTTCCCGTTTACATTATGTCAACTGGGGTCGAGGACAATTGCAATGTTGTTGCAGTACAGCATATTCAGGTATCATTATTTCATTGAACGGATCTACACTGCTATTGGTGATATCTCGTCAATTCGATGCGCGCTGTACCACACAGCTGCTGCCAAATAGAGCGCAAATCAGCCACGTGGCGCTATGTCAACTCAGGTCCCTACCTAATTCATTGTAATTGTAGTTTTGCATATTTAGGCTTATGTATTCAATTAATCGTATCTCCGGTGCTATTGGTGGTATGCCTACAATTCGATGCGCGATGTACTCCACAGTTGCCGCTAAACAGCGGACCTGCTCCTCTTTACATTATGTCCACTCGGTTCGAGGACTAATGGAATGTTGTTGCAGTACTGCATATTCAGGATTCAATGCTTCATTGAACGGATCTACACTGCTATTGGTGATATCCCGACAATTCGATCCGCGTTATACTCCTCATACGCTGCCAAATACTACGCACATCAGCCGGTTTGCGCATTGTCAACTCTGTGTCCTGTCAAATACATTGTAATTGCAGTTCATTATATTAGGCTCAAATATTTATTTAAAAGTATCTCCGCTGCAATTCGTGGTATGTCGACAAATCTATGCGCGTTATACTCCTCATTTGTCGCCAAATACAGGGACCTGCTCCTGTTCACATTATGTCAACTGCGGTCGAAGACAAATGCAATGTTGTTGCAGTACACCATGTTCAGGATTCAATATTTCATTGAACGTACATATCCTGCTATTGGTGATATCCAAACAAATCTATGCGCGTTATACTCCTCATTTGCCGCCAAACAGCGCACCTGCTTCTGTTTACAATATGTCAACTCGGGTCGAGGGCAAATGCTATGTTGTTGTAGTACAGCCTATACAGGATTCATATTTCATTGAATACATCTACACTGCTATTGATGAGACCTCGTCAATTCGATGCGCGGTATATCGCGCAGTTGCTGCAAAACAGAGCGCAAATCAGCCACTTTGCGATATGTCAACTCAGGTCCCTGTCTAATTCACTGTAATAGTGGCTTTGCATATTTAGGCTTAAGTATTCAATTACACGTATCTCCGCTGCTATTGGTGATATTCCAACAATTCGATGCGCGTGATACTCCACATTCCCTGCCAAACACAGCGCACCTGCTCCTGTTTACATTAAGTCAACTGGGGTCGAAGGCAAATGCAATGTTGCTGCAGTACAGCATATTCAGGTTTCGACATTTATTGAACGTATATACACTGCTATTCGTGATATCCCGACAATTCGAAGCGCGTTATACTCCACATCCGCAGCCAAATGCAGCGCACCTGCTCCTGTTTATATTATTTCAACTCGGGTCAAGGACAAATGCAATGTTTTTGCAGTACAGCACATTCAGGATTCAATATTTCATTGAATGTATATACACTGCTATTCGTGATATCCCGACAATTCGAAGCGCGTTGTACTCCACATTCCCTGGCAAATAAAACGCACCTGCTCCTGTTTACATTATGTCAACTCGGCTCAAGGACAAATGCAATGTTTTTGCAGTACAGCACATTTAGGATTCAATATTTCATTGAACGGATATACACTGCTATTGGTGATATCCCGACAATTCGATCCGCGTTATACTCCTCATACGCTGCCAAATACTACGCACATCAGCCGGTTTGCGCATTGTCAACTCTGTGTCCTGTCAAATACATTGTAATTGCAGTTCATTATATTAGGCTCAAATATTTATTTAAACGTATCTCCGCTGCAATTCGTGGTATGTCGACAAATCTATGCGCGTTATACTCCTCATTTGTCGCCAAATACAGGGACCTGCTCCTGTTCACATTATGTCAACTGCGGTCGAAGACAAATGCAATGTTGTTGCAGTACACCATGTTCAGGATTCAATATTTCATTGAACGTACATATCCTGCTATTGGTGATATCCAAACAAATCTATGCGCGTTATACTCCTCATTTGCCGCCAAACAGCGCACCTGCTTCTGTTTACAATATGTCAACTCGGGTCGAGGGCAAATGCTATGTTGTTGTAGTACAGCCTATACAGGATTCATATTTCATTGAATACATCTACACTGCTATTGATGAGACCTCGTCAATTCGATGCGCGGTATATCGCGCAGTTGCTGCAAAACAGAGCGCAAATCAGCCACTTTGCGATATGTCAACTCAGGTCCCTGTCTAATTCACTGTAATAGTGGCTTTGCATATTTAGGCTTAAGTATTCAATTACACGTATCTCCGCTGCTATTGGTGATATTCCAACAATTCGAAGCGCGTGATACTCCACATTCCCTGCCAAACACAGCGCACCTGCTCCTGTTTACATTAAGTCAACTGGGGTCGAAGGCAAATGCAATGTTGCTGCAGTACAGCATATTCAGGTTTCGACATTTATTGAACGTATATACACTGCTATTCGTGATATCCCGACAATTCGAAGCGCGTTATACTCCACATCCCCAGCCAAATACAGCGCACCTGCTCCTGTTTATATTATTTCAACTCGGGTCAAGGACAAATGCAATGTTTTTGCAGTACAGCACATTCAGGATTCAATATTTCATTGAATGTATATACACTGCTATTCGTGATATCCAGACAATTCGATGCGCGTGATACTCCACATTCCCTGCCAAACACAGCGCACCTGCTCCTGTTTACATTAAGTCAACTGGGGTCGAAGGCAAATGCAATGATGTTGTAGTACTGCATATGCAGGATTCAATATTTCATTGAACGTATATACACTGCGACTGGAGATATTTCGTCAACTCCATGCGTTTTGTTCTCCACATATCCTGCCGAATACAGCACTCCTGCTCCTGTTTACATTATGTCAACTCGGGTCGAGGACAAATGCAATGTTTTTGTAGAACAGCATATTCAGCGTTCAATATTTCATTCAACGTAAATACACTGCTATTGGTGATATCCCGACAATTCGATGCGCGTGATACTCCACATTCGATGCCAAATACAGCGCACCTGCTCCTGTTTACATTATATCAACTCGGGTCGAGGACAAATGCCATGTTTTTGTAGTACTGCATATTCAGGATTCAATACTTCATTGAATGTATCTGCACTGCTATTGGTGATGTCACGACAATTCGATGCGCGTGATACACAACATCCCTCCCCCCCAAATACAGCGTACCTGTTCCCGTTTACATTATGTCAACTGGGGTCGAGGACAATTGCAATGTTGTTGCAGTACAGCATATTCAGGTATCATTATTTCATTGAACGGATCTACACTGCTATTGGTGATATCTCGTCAATTCGATGCGCGCTGTACCACACAGCTGCTGCCAAATAGAGCGCAAATCAGCCACGTGGCGCTATGTCAACTCAGGGCCCTACCTAATTCATTGTAATTGTAGTTTTGCATATTTAGGCTTATGTATTCAATTAATCGGATCTCCGGTGCTATTGGTGGTATGCCTACAATTCGATGCGCGATGTACTCCACAGTTGCCGCTAAACAGCGGACCTGCTCCTGTTTACATTATGTCCACTCGGTTCGAGGACTAATGGAATGTTGTTGCAGTACTGCATATTCAGGATTCAATGCTTCATTGAACGGATCTACACTGCTATTGGTGATATCCCGACAATTCGATCCGCGTTATACTCCTCATACGCTGCCAAATACTACGCACATCAGCCGGTTTGCGCATTGTCAACTCTGTGTCCTGTCAAATACATTGTAATTGCAGTTCATTATATTAGGCTCAAATATTTATTTAAACGTATCTCCGCTGCAATTCGTGGTATGTCGACAAATCTATGCGCGTTATACTCCTCATTTGTCGCCAAATACAGGGACCTGCTCCTGTTCACATTATGTCAACTGCGGTCGAAGACAAATGCAATGTTGTTGCAGTACACCATGTTCAGGATTCAATATTTCATTGAACGTACATATCCTGCTATTGGTGATATCCAAACAAATCTATGCGCGTTATACTCCTCATTTGCCGCCAACCAGCGCACCTGCTCCTGTTTACAATATGTCAACTCGGGTCGAGGGCAAATGCTATGTAGTTGTAGTACAGCCTATACAGGTTTCATATTTCATTGAATACATCTACACTGCTATTGATGAGACCTCGTCAATTCGATGCGCGGTATATCGCGCTGTTGCTGCAAAACAGAGCGCCAATCAGCCACTTTGCGATATGTCAACTCAGGACCCTGTCTAATTCACTGTAATTGTGGCTTTGCATATTTAGGCTTAAGTATTCAATTACACGTATCTCCGCTGCTATTGGTGATATTCCAACAATTCGATGCGCGTGATACTCTGCATTCCCTGCCAAACGCAGCGCAACTGCTCCTGTTTACATTATGTCAACTCGGGTCGAGGAAAATGCAATGTTTTCGCAGTACAGCACATTCAGGATTCAATATTCCATTGAACGGATCTACACTGCTATTGGTGATATCTCGTCAATTCGGTGCGCGCTATATCGCACAGTTGCTGCCAAATAGAGCGCAAATCAGCCACTTTGCGCTATGTCAACTCAGGTCCCTGCCTACTTCATTGTAATTGTAGTTTTGCATACTTAGGCTTATGTATTCAATTAAACGTATCTCCGGTGCTATTGGTGGTATGCATACAGTTCTATGCGCGTTATGCTCCACAGTTGCCGCCAAACAGCAGACCTGCTCCTGTTTACATTATGTCAACTCGGATCGAGGACAAATGCAATGTTGTTGCAGTACAGCATATACAGGATTCAATATTTCATTGAACGTATATACACTGCCATGGTGATATCCCGACAATTCGATGCCCATGATACTCCACATTTCCTGCCAAATACAGCGCACCTGCTCCTGTTTACATTATGTCATTCGGGTCGAGGACAAATGTATTGTTTTTGCAGTACATCATATAACGGATTCAATACTTCATTGAACGTAAATACACTGCTATTGGAGATATCCCGACAATTCGATGCGCATGACACTCCATATTTCCTGCCATATCAGCGCACCTGCTCCTGTTTACATTATGTCATTCGGTTCGAAGACAAATGCATTGTTTTTGCAGCACATCATATACCGGATTATATACTTCATTGAACGTAAATACACTGCTATTGGTGATATCCCGACAATTCCATGCGCGAGATACTCCACATTCCCTGCCAAATACAGCGCACCTGCTCCTGTTTACATTATGTCATTCGGTTCGAGGACAGACGCAATGTTGTTGCAGTACAGCATATTCAGGATTCAATATTTCATTGAACGTATATACACTGCAATTCGTGATATGCCGACAATTCGAAGCGCGTTACACTCCTCATTCGCTGCCAAATACTACGCACATCAGAGAACTGGCGCATTGTCAACTCTGTGTCCTGTCAAATACATTGTAATTGCAGTTTATCACATTAGGCTAAAGTATTTATTTAAAAGTATCTCCGCTGCTATTCGTGGTACGTCGACAAATCTATGCGGCTTATGCTCCACAGTTGCAACCAAACGTCGGACCTGCTCCTGTTTATATTATGTCAACTGGGGTCGAGGACAAATACAATGTTCTAGTAGTACTGCATACTCAGGATTCAATATTTCATTGAATGTATTTACACTGCTATTGGTGAAATCGCGACAATTCGATGCGCGTGATACTCCACATACCCTGCCAAAGACAGCGCACCTGCTCCTGTTTACATTGTGTCAACTCGGGGCGAGGACAAATGCAATGTTGTTGCAGTACAGCATATACAGAATTCAATATTTCATTGAACGTACATACACTGCCATTGGTGATATCCCGACAATTCGATACGCGTGATACTCCACATTTCCTGCCACATACGACGCAACTGTTGCTGTTTACATTATGTCAACTCGGGTCGAGGACACATGCAATGTTGTTGCAGTACGGCATATTCAGGATTCAATATTCCATTGAACGGATCTACACTGCTATTGTTGATATCTCGACAATTCGATGCGCGCTATACCGCACTGTTGCTGCCAAATAGAGCGCAAACCAGCCACTTCGCGCTATGTCAACTCAGGTCCCTGCCTAATTCATTGTAATTGTTTTTTTGCATATTTAGGCATATGTATTCAATTAAACGTATCTCCGGTGCTATTGGTGGTATGCCTACAATTCGATGCGCGTTATGCTCCACAGTTGCCGCCAAACAGCGGACCTGCTCCTGTTTATATTATGTCAACTGGGGTCGAAGACAGATGCAATGTTCTTGTAGTACTGCATACTCAGGATTCAATATTTCATTGAATGTATCTACACTGCTGCTGGTGATATCACGACAATTCGATGCGCGTGATACTCCATATTTCCTGCCAAATACAGCGCACCTGCTCCTGTTTACATTATGTCCACTCGGCTCAAGGACAAATGCAATGTTTTTGCAGTACAGCACATTCAGGATTCAATATTTCATTGAACGGATATACACTGCTATTGGTGATATCCCGACAATTCGATCCGCGTTATACTCCTCTTACGCTGCCAAATACTACGCACATCAGCCCGTTTGCGCAATGTCAACTCTGTGTCCTGTCAAATACATTGTAACTGCAGTTCATTATATTAGGCTCAAATATTTATTTAAACGTATCTCCGCTGCAATTCGTGATATCCCGACAAATCTATGCGCGTTATACTCCTCATTTGCCGCCAAACAGCGCACCTGCTCCTGTTTACAATATGTCAACTGGGGTCGAGGGCAAATGCTATGTTGTTGTAGTACAGCCTATACAGGATTCATATTTCATTGAATACATCTACACTGCTATTGATGAGACCTCGTCAAATCGATGCGCGGTATATCGCACAGTTGCTGCAAAACAGAGCGCAAATCAGCCACTTTGCGATATGTCAACTCAGGTCCCTGTCTAATTCATTGTAATTGTGGCTTTGCATATTTAGGCTTAAGTATTCAATTAAACGTATCTCCGCTGCTATTGGCGGTATGCCTACAATTCGATGTGTGTGATACTCCACATTCCCTGCCAAACACAGCGCACCTGCTCCTGTTTACATTAAGTCAACTGGGGTCGAAGGCAAATGCAATGATGTTGTAGTACTGCATATACAGGATTCAATATTTCATTGAACGTAAATACACTGCTATTGGTGAAATACCGACAACTGGATGCGCGTGATACACCACATTCCCTGCCAAATACAGCGCACCTGCTCCTGTTTACATTATGTCAACTCGGGTCGAGAACAACTGCAATGTTGCTGCAGTAGGGCATATTCAGGATTCAATATTTCATTGAAGGTATATACACTGCGACTGGAGATATTTCGTCAACTCCATGCGTTTTGTTCTCCACATTTCCTGCCGAATACAGCACTCCTGCTCCTGTTTACATTATGTCAACTCGGGTCGAGGACAAATGCAATGTTTTTGTAGAACAGCATATTCAGCGTTCAATATTTCATTCAACGTAAATACACTGCTATTGGAGATATCCCGACAATTCGATGCGCGTGATACTCCACATTCGATGCCAAATACTATGCACATCAGCCGGTTTGCGCACTATCAACTCTGTGTCCTGTCAAATACATTGTAATTGCAGTTCATTATATTAGGCTCAAATATTTATTTAAACGTATCTCCGCTGCTATTCGTGGTATGTCGACAAATTTATGCGCGTTATACTTCTCATTTGCCGCCAAATATAGCGGTTCTGCTCCTGTTTACATTATGTCATCTCGGGTCGAGGACATATGCAATGGTGTTGCAGTACAGCATATACAGGATTCAATATTTCAATGAACGTATATACACTGCTATTCGTGATATCCCGACAATTCGATGTGCGTTATACTCCACAGTTGCCGCCAAATACATCGCACCTGCTCCTGTTTACATTATGTCAAATAGGCTCGAGGACAAATGCAATGTTGCTGCAGTACATCATATTCAGGATTCAATACTTCATTGAACGGATCTAGACTGCTATTAGTGGTATCCCGACAACTCGATGCGCGTTGTACTCCTCATTTGCTGCCAAATACAGCGCACATCAGCCGGTTTGCGCATTATCAACTCTGTGTCCTGTCAAATACTAATGTAATCGCAGTTTATCATATTAGGCTCAAGTATTTATTTAAACGTATCTCCGCAGCTACTCGTGGTATGTCGACAAATTTATGCGCGTTATACTTCTCATTTGCCGCCAAATACAGCGGATCTGTTCGTGTTTACATTATGTCAACTGGGGTCGAGGACAATTGCAATGTTGTTGCAGTACTGCATATTCAGGATTCAATGCTTCATTGAACGGATCTACACTGCTATTGGTGATATCCCGACAACTCGATGCGCGTTGTACTCCTCATTTGCTGCCAAATACTACGCACATCAGCCGGTTTACGCATTGTCAACTCTGTGTCCTGTCAAATACATTGTAATAGTAGTTTATCATATTAGGCTCAAACCTTTATTGAAACATATCTCCGCTGCTATTCGTGGTATGTCGACAAATCTATGCGCGTTATACTCCTCATTTTCCGCCAAATACAGCGGACCTGCTCCTGTTTACATTATGTCATCTCGGGTCGAGGACAAATGTAATGTTCCTGCAGTACAGCATATTCAGGATTCAATGTTTCATTGAACGTATATACACTGCTATTCGTGATATCCCGACAATTCGATGCGTGTGATACTCCACATTCCCTGCCAAATACAGCGCACCTGCTCCTGTTTACATTATGTCAACTCGGGTCGAGGAAAATGCAATGTTTTTGCAGTACAGCACATTCAGGATTCAATATTCCATTGAACGGATCTACACTGCTATTGGTGATATCTCGTCAATTCGGTGCGCGCTATATCGCATAGTTGCTGCCAAATAGAGCGCAAATCAGCCACTTTGCGCTACGTCAACTCAGGTCCCTGCCTAATTCATTGTAATTGTAGTTTTGCATATTTAAGCTTAAGTATTCAATTACACGTATCTCCGGTGCTATTGGTGGTATGCCTACAATTCGATGCGCGTTATACTCCACAGTAGCCGCCAAATACAGCGCACCTGCTCCTGTTTACATTATGACTACTCGGGTAGAGGACAAATGCAATGTTTTTGTAGTACTGCATATTCAGGATTCAATACTTCACTGAACATATATACACTGTTATTGGTGATATCCCGACACTTCGATGCGCCTGATACTCCACATTCCCTGCCAAATACGGCGCAACTGCTCCTGTTTGCGTTATGTCAACACGGGTCGAGGACAAATGCAATCTTTTTGCAGTGCAGGATATACAGGATTCAATATTCCATTGAATGTACCTACACTGCTATTGGTGATATCACGACAATTCGATGCGCGTGATACTCCACATTCCCTACCAAATACAGCGCACCTGCTCCTCTTTACATTATGTCCCACTCGGGTCGAGGACAAATGCAATGTTGTTGCAGTACTGCATATCCAGGATTCAATATTTCATTGAACGGATATACACTGCTATTGGTGATATCGTGTCAATTCGATGAGCGGCATACCGCACAGATGCTGCCAAATAGAGCGCAAATCAGCCACTTTGCACTATGTCAACTCAGGTCCCTGCCTAATTCATTGTATTTGTACTTTTGCATATTTAGGCCTATGTATTCAATAAAACGTATCTCCGGTGCTATTGGTGGTATGCCTACAATTCGATGCGCATGATACTCCACATTTCCTGCCAAATACAGCGCACCTGCTCCTGTTTACATTATGTCCCACTCGGGTCGAGGACAAATGCAATGTTGTTGCAGTACTGCATATCCAGGATTCAATACTTCATTGAACGTATATAAACTGCCATGGTGATATCCCGACAATTCGATGCGCATGATACTCCACATTTCCTGCCAAATACAGCGCACCTGCTCCTGTTTACATTATGTCAACTCGGGTCGAAGACAAATGCAATGTTGCTGCAGTACAGCATATTCAGGTTTCGACATTTATTGAACGTATATACACTGCTATTCGTGATATCCCGACAATTCGAAGCGCGCTATACTCCACATCCCCAGCCAAATACAGCGCACCTGCTCCTGTTTACATTATGTCAACTCGGGTCAAGGACAAATGCAATGTTTTTGCAGTACAGCACATTCAGGATTCAATATTTCATTGAATGTATATACACTGCTATTCGTGATATCCCGACAATTCGAAGCGCGTTGTACTCCACATTCCCTGGCAAATACAACGCACCTGCTCCTGTTTACATTATGTCAACTCGGCTCAAGGACAAATGCAATGTTTTTGCAGTACAGCACATTTGGGATTCAATATTTCATTGAACGGATATACACTGCTATTGGTGATATCCCGACAATTCGATCCGCGTTATACTCCTCATTCGTTGCCAAATACTACGCACATCAGCCGGTTTGCGCATTGTCAACTCTGTGTCCTGTCAAATACATTGTAATTGCAGTTCATTATATTAGGCTCAAATATTTATTTAAACGTATCTCCGCTGCAATTCGTGGTATGTCGACAAATCTATGCGCGTTATACTCCTCATTTGTCGCCAAATACAGGGACCTGCTCCTGTTCACATTATGTCAACTGCGGTCGAAGACAAATGCAATGTTGTTGCAGTACACCATGTTCAGGATTCAATATTTCATTGAACGTACATATCCTGCTATTGGTGATATCCAAACAAATCTATGAGCGTTATACTCCTCATTTGCCGCCAAACAGCGCACATGCTTCTGTTTACAATATGTCAACTCGGGTCGAGGGCAAATGCTATGTTGTTGTAGTACAGCCTATACAGGATTCATATTTCATTGAATACATCTACACTGCTATTGATGAGACCTCGTCAATTCGATGCGCGGTATATCGCGCTGTTGCTGCAAAACAGAGCGCAAATCAGCCACTTTGCGATATGTCAACTCAGGTCCCTGTCTAATTCACTGTAATAGTGGCTTTGCATATTTAGTCTTAAGTATTCAATTACACGTATCTCCGCTGCTATTGGTGATATTCCAACAATTCGATGCGCGTGATACTCCACATTCCCTGCCAAACACAGCGCACCTGCTCCTGTTTACATTAAGTCAACTGGGGTCGAAGGCAAATGCAATGATGTTGTAGTACTGCATATGCAGGATTCAATATTTCATTGAACGTATATACACTGCGACTGGAGATATTTCGTCAACTCCATGCGTTTTGTTCTCCACATATCCTGCCGAATACAGCACTCCTGCTCCTGTTTACATTATGTCAACTCGGGTCGAGGACAAATGCAATGTTTTTGTAGAACAGCATATTCAGCGTTCAATATTTCATTCAACGTAAATACACTGCTATTGGTGATATCCCGACAATTCGATGCGCGTGATACTCCACATTCGATGCCAATTACAGCGCACCTGCTCCTGTTTACATTATGTCAACTCGGGTCGAGGACAAATGCCATGTTTTTGTAGAACAGCATATTCAGCGTTCAATATTTCATTCAACGTAAATACACTGCTATTGGAGATATCCCGACAATTCGATGCGCGTGATACTCCACATTCGATGCCAAATACTACGCACATCAGCCGGTTTGCGCACTATCAACTCTGTGTCCTGTCAAATACATTGTAATTGCAGTTCATTATATTAGGCTCAAATATTTATTTAAACGTATCTCCGCTGCTATTCGTGGTATGTCGACAAATTTATGCGCGTTATACTTCTCATTTGCCGCCAAATATAGCGGTTCTGCTCCTGTTTACATTATGTCATCTCGGGTCGAGGACATATGCAATGGTGTTGCAGTACAGCATATACAGGATTCAATATTTCAATGAACGTATATACACTGCTATTCGTGATATCCCGACAATTCGATGTGCGTTATACTCCACAGTTGCCGCCAAATACATCGCACCTGCTCCTGTTTACATTATGTCAAATAGGCTCGAGGACAAATGCAATGTTGCTGCAGTACATCATATTCAGGATTCAATACTTCATTGAACGGATCTAGACTGCTATTAGTGGTATCCCGACAACTCGATGCGCGTTGTACTCCTCATTTGCTGCCAAATACAGCGCACATCAGCCGGTTTGCGCATTATCAACTCTGTGTCCTGTCAAATACTAATGTAATCGCAGTTTATCATATTAGGCTCAAGTATTTATTTAAACGTATCTCCGCTGCTACTCGTGGTATGTCGACAAATTTATGCGCGTTATACTTCTCATTTGCCGCCAAATACAGCGGATCTGTTCGTGTTTACATTATGTCAACTGGGGTCGAGGACAATTGCAATGTTGTTGCAGTACTGCATATTCAGGATTCAATGCTTCATTGAACGGATCTACACTGCTATTGGTGATATCCCGACAACTCGATGCGCGTTGTACTCCTCATTTGCTGCCAAATACTACGCACATCAGCCGGTTTACGCATTGTCAACTCTGTGTCCTGTCAAATACATTGTAATAGTAGTTTATCATATTAGGCTCAAACCTTTATTGAAACATATCTCCGCTGCTATTCGTGGTATGTCGACAAATCTATGCGCGTTATACTCCTCATTTTCCGCCAAATACAGCGGACCTGCTCCTGTTTACATTATGTCATCTCGGGTCGAGGACAAATGTAATGTTCCTGCAGTACAGCATATTCAGGATTCAATGTTTCATTGAACGTATATACACTGCTATTCGTGATATCCCGACAATTCGATGCGTGTGATACTCCACATTCCCTGCCAAATACAGCGCACCTGCTCCTGTTTACATTATGTCAACTCGGGTCGAGGAAAATGCAATGTTTTTGCAGTACAGCACATTCAGGATTCAATATTCCATTGAACGGATCTACACTGCTATTGGTGATATCTCGTCAATTCGGTGCGCGCTATATCGCATAGTTGCTGCCAAATAGAGCGCAAATCAGCCACTTTGCGCTACGTCAACTCAGGTCCCTGCCTAATTCATTGTAATTGTAGTTTTGCATATTTAAGCTTAAGTATTCAATTACACGTATCTCCGGTGCTATTGGTGGTATGCCTACAATTCGATGCGCGTTATACTCCACAGTAGCCGCCAAATACAGCGCACCTGCTCCTGTTTACATTATGACTACTCGGGTAGAGGACAAATGCAATGTTTTTGTAGTACTGCATATTCAGGATTCAATACTTCACTGAACATATATACACTGTTATTGGTGATATCCCGACACTTCGATGCGCCTGATACTCCACATTCCCTGCCAAATACGGCGCAACTGCTCCTGTTTGCGTTATGTCAACACGGGTCGAGGACAAATGCAATCTTTTTGCAGTGCAGGATATACAGGATTCAATATTCCATTGAATGTACCTACACTGCTATTGGTGATATCACGACAATTCGATGCGCGTGATACTCCACATTCCCTACCAAATACAGCGCACCTGCTCTTGTTTACATTATGTCAACTCGGGTCGAGGACAAATGCAATGTTGTTGCAGTACTGCATATCCAGGATTCAATACTTCATTGAACGGATATACACTGCTATTGGTGATATCGTGTCAATTCGATGAGCGGCATACCGCACAGATGCTGCCAAATAGAGCGCAAATCAGCCACTTTGCACTATGTCAACTCAGGTCCCTGCCTAATTCATTGTATTTGTACTTTTGCATATTTAGGCCTATGTATTCAATAAAACGTATCTCCGGTGCTATTGGTGGTATGCCTACAATTCGATGCGCATGATACTCCACATTTCCTGCCAAATACAGCGCACCTGCTCCTGTTTACATTATGTCCCACTCGGGTCGAGGACAAATGCAATGTTGTTGCAGTACTGCATATCCAGGATTCAATACTTCATTGAACGTATATAAACTGCCATGGTGATATCCCGACAATTCGATGCGCATGATACTCCACATTTCCTGCCAAATACAGCGCACCTGCTCCTGTTTACATTATGTCAACTCGGGTCGAAGACAAATGCAATGTTGCTGCAGTACAGCATATTCAGGTTTCGACATTTATTGAACGTATATACACTGCTATTCGTGATATCCCGACAATTCGAAGCGCGCTATACTCCACATCCCCAGCCAAATACAGCGCACCTGCTCCTGTTTACATTATTTCAACTCGGGTCAAGGACAAATGCAATGTTTTTGCAGTACAGCACATTCAGGATTCAATATTTCATTGAATGTATATACACTGCTATTCGTGATATCCCGACAATTCGAAGCGCGTTGTACTCCACATTCCCTGGCAAATACAACGCACCTGCTCCTGTTTACATTATGTCAACTCGGCTCAAGGACAAATGCAATGTTTTTGCAGTACAGCACATTCGGGATTCAATATTTCATTGAACGGATATACACTGCTATTGGTGATATCCCGACAATTCGATCCGCGTTATACTCCTCATACGCTGCCAAATACTACGCACATCAGCCGGTTTGCGCATTGTCAACTCTGTGTCCTGTCAAATACATTGTAATTGCAGTTCATTATATTAGGCTCAAATATTTATTTAAACGTATCTCCGCTGCAATTCGTGGTATGTCGACAAATCTATGCGCGTTATACTCCTCATTTGTCGCCAAATACAGGGACCTGCTCCTGTTCACATTATGTCAACTGCGGTCGAAGACAAATGCAATGTTGTTGCAGTACACCATGTTCAGGATTCAATATTTCATTGAACGTACATATCCTGCTATTGGTGATATCCAAACAAATCTATGAGCGTTATACTCCTCATTTGCCGCCAAACAGCGCACATGCTTCTGTTTACAATATGTCAACTCGGGTCGAGGGCAAATGCTATGTTGTTGTAGTACAGCCTATACAGGATTCATATTTCATTGAATACATCTACACTGCTATTGATGAGACCTCGTCAATTCGATGCGCGGTATATCGCGCTGTTGCTGCAAAACAGAGCGCAAATCAGCCACTTTGCGATATGTCAACTCAGGTCCCTGTCTAATTCACTGTAATAGTGGCTTTGCATATTTAGTCTTAAGTATTCAATTACACGTATCTCCGCTGCTATTGGTGATATTCCAACAATTCGATGCGCGTGATACTCCACATTCCCTGCCAAACACAGCGCACCTGCTCCTGTTTACATTAAGTCAACTGGGGTCGAAGGCAAATGCAATGATGTTGTAGTACTGCATATGCAGGATTCAATATTTCATTGAACGTATATACACTGCGACTGGAGATATTTCGTCAACTCCATGCGTTTTGTTCTCCACATATCCTGCCGAATACAGCACTCCTGCTCCTGTTTACATTATGTCAACTCGGGTCGAGGACAAATGCAATGTTTTTGTAGAACAGCATATTCAGCGTTCAATATTTCATTCAACGTAAATACACTGCTATTGGTGATATCCCGACAATTCGATGCGCGTGATACTCCACATTCGATGCCAATTACAGCGCACCTGCTCCTGTTTACATTATGTCAACTCGGGTCGAGGACAAATGCCATGTTTTTGTAGAACAGCATATTCAGCGTTCAATATTTCATTCAACGTAAATACACTGCTATTGGAGATATCCCGACAATTCGATGCGCGTGATACTCCACATTCGATGCCAAATACTACGCACATCAGCCGGTTTGCGCACTATCAACTCTGTGTCCTGTCAAATACATTGTAATTGCAGTTCATTATATTAGGCTCAAATATTTATTTAAACGTATCTCCGCTGCTATTCGTGGTATGTCGACAAATTTATGCGCGTTATACTTCTCATTTGCCGCCAAATATAGCGGTTCTGCTCCTGTTTACATTATGTCATCTCGGGTCGAGGACATATGCAATGGTGTTGCAGTACAGCATATACAGGATTCAATATTTCAATGAACGTATATACACTGCTATTCGTGATATCCCGACAATTCGATGTGCGTTATACTCCACAGTTGCCGCCAAATACATCGCACCTGCTCCTGTTTACATTATGTCAAATAGGCTCGAGGACAAATGCAATGTTGCTGCAGTACATCATATTCAGGATTCAATACTTCATTGAACGGATCTAGACTGCTATTAGTGGTATCCCGACAACTCGATGCGCGTTGTACTCCTCATTTGCTGCCAAATACAGCGCACATCAGCCGGTTTGCGCATTATCAACTCTGTGTCCTGTCAAATACTAATGTAATCGCAGTTTATCATATTAGGCTCAAGTATTTATTTAAACGTATCTCCGCTGCTACTCGTGGTATGTCGACAAATTTATGCGCGTTATACTTCTCATTTGCCGCCAAATACAGCGGATCTGTTCGTGTTTACATTATGTCAACTGGGGTCGAGGACAATTGCAATGTTGTTGCAGTACTGCATATTCAGGATTCAATGCTTCATTGAACGGATCTACACTGCTATTGGTGATATCCCGACAACTCGATGCGCGTTGTACTCCTCATTTGCTGCCAAATACTACGCACATCAGCCGGTTTACGCATTGTCAACTCTGTGTCCTGTCAAATACATTGTAATTGTAGTTTATCATATTAGGCTCAAACCTTTATTGAAACGTATCTCCGCTGCTATTCGTGGTATGTCGACAAATCTATGCGCGTTATACTCCTCATTTTCCGCCAAATACAGCGGACCTGCTCCTGTTTACATTACGTCATCTCGGGTCGAGGATAAATGTAATGTTCCTGCAGTACAGCATATTCAGGATTCAATGTTTCATTGAACGTATATACACTGCTATTCGTGATATCCCGACAATTCGATGCGTGTGATACTCCACATTCCCTGCCAAATACAGCGCACCTGCTCCTGTTTAAATTATGTCAACTCGGGTCGAGGAAAATGCAATGTTTTTGCAGTACAGCACATTCAGGATTCAATATTCCATTGAACGGATCTACACTGCTATTGGTGATATCTCGTCAATTCGGTGCGCGCTATATCGCATAGTTGCTGCCAAATAGAGCGCAAATCAGCCACTTTGCGCTATGTCAACTCAGGTCCCTGCCTAATTCATTGTAATTGTAGTTTTGCATATTTAAGCTTAAGTATTCAATTACACGTATCTCCGGTGCTATTGGTGGTATGCCTACAATTCGATGCGCGTTATACTCCACAGTAGCCGCCAAATACAGCGCACCTGCTCCTGTTTACATTATGACTACTCGGGTAGAGGACAAATGCAATGTTTTTGTAGTACTGCATATTCAGGATTCAATACTTCACTGAACATATATACACTGTTATTGGTGATATCCCGACACTTCGATGCGCCTGATACTCCACATTCCCTGCCAAATACGGCGCAACTGCTCCTGTTTGCGTTATGTCAACACGGGTCGAGGACAAATGCAATCTTTTTGCAGTGCAGGATATACAGGATTCAATATTCCATTGAATGTACCTACACTGCTATTGGTGATATCACGACAATTCGATGCGCGTGATACTCCACATTCCCTGCCAAATACAGCGCACCTGCTCCTCTTTACATTATGTCCCACTCGGGTCGAGGACAAATGCAATGTTGTTGCAGTACTGCATATCCAGGATTCAATATTTCATTGAACGGATATACACTGCTATTGGTGATATCGTGTCAATTCGATGAGCGGCATACCGCACAGATGCTGCCAAATAGAGCGCAAATCAGCCACTTTGCACTATGTCAACTCAGGTCCCTGCCTAATTCATTGTATTTGTACTTTTGCATATTTAGGCCTATGTATTCAATAAAACGTATCTCCGGTGCTATTGGTGGTATGCCTACAATTCGATGCGCATGATACTCCACATTTCCTGCCAAATACAGCGCACCTGCTCCTGTTTACATTATGTCCCACTCGGGTCGAGGACAAATGCAATGTTGTTGCAGTACTGCATATCCAGGATTCAATACTTCATTGAACGTATATAAACTGCCATGGTGATATCCCGACAATTCGATGCGCATGATACTCCACATTTCCTGCCAAATACAGCGCACCTGCTCCTGTTTACATTATGTCAACTCGGCTCAAGGACAAATGCAATGTTTTTGCAGTACAGCACATTCAGGATTCAATATTTCATTGAACGGATATACACTGCTATTGGTGATATCGTGTCAATTCGATGAGCGGCATACCGCACAGATGCTGCCAAATAGAGCGCAAATCAGCCACTTTGCACTATGTCAACTCAGGTCCCTGCCTAATTCATTGTATTTGTACTTTTGCATATTTAGGCCTATGTATTCAATAAAACGTATCTCCGGTGCTATTGGTGGTATGCCTACAATTCGATGCGCATGATACTCCACATTTCCTGCCAAATACAGCGCACCTGCTCCTGTTTACATTATGTCCCACTCGGGTCGAGGACAAATGCAATGTTGTTGCAGTACTGCATATCCAGGATTCAATATTTCATTGAACGGATATACACTGCTATTGGTGATATCGTGTCAATTCGATGAGCGGCATACCGCACAGATGCTGCCAAATAGAGCGCAAATCAGCCACTTTGCACTATGTCAACTCAGGTCCCTGCCTAATTCATTGTATTTGTACTTTTGCATATTTAGGCCTATGTATTCAATAAAACGTATCTCCGGTGCTATTGGTGGTATGCCTACAATTCGATGCGCATGATACTCCACATTTCCTGCCAAATACAGCGCACCTGCTCCTGTTTACATTATGTCCCACTCGGGTCGAAGACAAATGCAATGTTGCTGCAGTACAGCATATTCAGGTTTCGACATTTATTGAACGTATATACACTGCTATTCGTGATATCCCGACAATTCGAAGCGCGTTATACTCCACATCCCCAGCCAAATACAGCGCACCTGCTCCTGTTTACATTATTTCAACTCGGGTCAAGGACAAATGCAATGTTTTTGCAGTACAGCACATTCAGGATTCAATATTTCATTGAATGTATATACACTGCTATTCGTGATATCCCGACAATTCGAAGCGCGTTGTACTCCACATTCCCTGGCAAATACAACGCACCTGCTCCTGTTTACATTATGTCAACTCGGCTCAAGGACAAATGCAATGTTTTTGCAGTACAGCACATTTAGGATTCAATATTTCATTGAACGGATATACACTGCCATTGGTGATATCCCGACAATTCGATCCGCGTTATACTCCTCATACGCTGCCAAATACTACGCACATCAGCCGGTTTGCGCATTGTCAACTCTGTGTCCTGTCAAATACATTGTAATTGCAGTTCATTATATTAGGCTCAAATATTTATTTAAACGTATCTCCGCTGCAATTCGTGGTATGTCGACAAATCTATGCGCGTTATACTCCTCATTTGTCGCCAAATACAGGGACCTGCTCCTGTTCACATTATGTCAACTGCGGTCGAAGACAAATGCAATGTTGTTGCAGTACACCATGTTCAGGATTCAATATTTCATTGAACGTACATATCCTGCTATTGGTGATATCCAAACAAATCTATGAGCGTTATACTCCTCATTTGCCGCCAAACAGCGCACCTGCTTCTGTTTACAATATGTCAACTCGGGTCGAGGGCAAATGCTATGTTGTTGTAGTACAGCCTATACAGGATTCATATTTCATTGAATACATCTACACTGCTATTGATGAGACCTCGTCAATTCGATGCGCGGTATATCGCGCTGTTGCTGCAAAACAGAGCGCAAATCAGCCACTTTGCGATATGTCAACTCAGGTCCCTGTCTAATTCACTGTAATAGTGGCTTTGCATATTTAGGCTTAAGTATTCAATTACACGTATCTCCGCTGCTATTGGTGATATTCCAACAATTCGATGCGCGTGATACTCCACATTCCCTGCCAAACACAGCGCACCTGCTCCTGTTTACATTAAGTCAACTGGGGTCGAAGGCAAATGCAATGATGTTGTAGTACTGCATATGCAGGATTCAATATTTCATTGAACGTATATACACTGCGACTGGAGATATTTCGTCAACTCCATGCGTTTTGTTCTCCACATATCCTGCCGAATACAGCACTCCTGCTCCTGTTTACATTATGTCAACTCGGGTCGAGGACAAATGCAATGTTTTTGTAGAACAGCATATTCAGCGTTCAATATTTCATTCAACGTAAATACACTGCTATTGGTGATATCCCGACAATTCGATGCGCGTGATACTCCACATTCGATGCCAAATACAGCGCACCTGCTCCTGTTTACATTATGTCAACTCGGGTCGAGGACAAATGCCATGTTTTTGTAGTACTGCATATTCAGGATTCAATACTTCATTGAATGTATCTGCACTGCTATTGGTGATGTCACGACAATTCGATGCGCGTGATACACAACATCCCTCCCCCCCAAATACAGCGTACCTGTTCCCGTTTACATTATATCAACTGGGGTCGAGGACAATTGCAATGTTGTTGCAGTACAGCATATTCAGGTATCATTATTTCATTGAACGGATCTACACTGCTATTGGTGATATCTCGTCAATTCTATGCGCGCTGTACCAGACAGCTGCTGCCAAATAGAGCGCAAATCAGCCACGTGGCGCTATGTCAACTCAGGTCCCTACCTAATTCATTGTAATTGTAGTTTTGCATATTTAGGCTTATGTATTCAATTAATCGTATCTCCGGTGCTATTGGTGGTATGCCTACAATTCGATGCGCGATGTACTCCACAGTTGCCGCTAAACAGCGGACCTGCTCCTGTTTACATTATGTCCACTCGGTTCGAGGACTAATGGAATGTTGTTGCAGTACTGCATATTCAGGATTCAATGCTTCATTGAACGGATCTACACTGCTATTGGTGATATCCCGACAATTCGATCCGCGTTATACTCCTCATACGCTGCCAAATACTACGCACATCAGCCGGTTTGCGCATTGTCAACTCTGTGTCCTGTCAAATACATTGTAATTGCAGTTCATTATATTAGGCTCAAATATTTATTTAAACGTATCTCCGCTGCAATTCGTGGTATGTCGACAAATCTATGCGCGTTATACTCCTCATTTGTCGCCAAATACAGGGACCTGCTCCTGTTCACATTATGTCAACTGCGGTCGAAGACAAATGCAATGTTGTTGCAGTACACCATGTTCAGGATTCAGTATTTCATTGAACGTACATATCCTGCTATTGGTGATATCCAAACAAATCTATGCGCGTTATACTCCTCATTTGCCGCCAAACAGCGCACCTGCTCCTGTTTACAATATGTCAACTCGGGTCGAGGGCAAATGCTATGTTGTTGTAGTACAGCCTATACAGGTTTCATATTTCATTGAATACATCTACACTGCTATTGATGAGACCTCGTCAATTCGATGCGCGGTATATCGCGCTGTTGCTGCAAAACAGAGCGCAAATCAGCCACTTTGCGATATGTCAACTCAGGTCCCTGTCTAATTCACTGTAATAGTGGCTTTGCATATTTAGGCTTAAGTATTCAATTACACGTATCTCCGCTGCTATTGGTGATATTCCAACAATTCGATGCGCGTGATACTCCACATTCCCTGCCAAACACAGCGCACCTGCTCCTGTTTACATTAAGTCAACTGGGGTCGAAGGCAAATGCAATGATGTTGTAGTACTGCATATGCAGGATTCAATATTTCATTGAACGTATATACACTGCGACTGGAGATATTTCGTCAACTCCATGCGTTTTGTTCTCCACATATCCTGCCGAATACAGCACTCCTGCTCCTGTTTACATTATGTCAACTCGGGTCGAGGACAAATGCAATGTTTTTGTAGAACAGCATATTCAGCGTTCAATATTTCATTCAACGTAAATACACTGCTATTGGTGATATCCCGACAATTCGATGCGCGTGATACTCCACATTCGATGCCAAATACAGCGCACCTGCTCCTGTTTACATTATGTCAACTCGGGTCGAGGACAAATGCCATGTTTTTGTAGTACTGCATATTCAGGATTCAATACTTCATTGAATGTATCTGCACTGCTATTGGTGATGTCACGACAATTCGATGCGCGTGATACACAACATCCCTCCCCCCCAAATACAGCGTACCTGTTCCCGTTTACATTATATCAACTGGGGCCGAGGACAATTGCAATGTTGTTGCAGTACAGCATATTCAGGTATCATTATTTCATTGAACGGATCTACACTGCTATTGGTGATATCTCGTCAATTCTATGCGCGCTGTACCAGACAGCTGCTGCCAAATAGAGCGCAAATCAGCCACGTGGCGCTATGTCAACTCAGGTCCCTACCTAATTCATTGTAATTGTAGTTTTGCATATTTAGGCTTATGTATTCAATTAATCGTATCTCCGGTGCTATTGGTGGTATGCCTACAATTCGATGCGCGATGTACTCCACAGTTGCCGCAAAACAGCGGACCTGCTCCTGTTTACATTATGTCCACTCGGTTCGAGGACTAATGGAATGTTGTTGCAGTACTGCATATTCAGGATTCAATACTTCATTGAACGGATCTACACTGCTATTGGTGATATCCCGACAATTCGATCCGCGTTATACTCCTCATACGCTGCCAAATACTACGCACATCAGCCGGTTTGCGCATTGTCAACTCTGTGTCCTGTCAAATACATTGTAATTGCAGTTCATTATATTAGGCTCAAATATTTATTTAAACGTATCTCCGCTGCAATTCGTGGTATGTCGACAAATCTATGCGCGTTATACTCCTTATTTGTCGCCAAATACAGGGACCTGCTCCTGTTCACATTATGTCAACTGCGGTCGAAGACAAATGCAATGTTTTTGTAGAACAGCATATTCAGCGTTCAATATTTCATTCAACGTAAATACACTGCTATTGGTGATATCCCGACAATTCGATGCGCGTGATACTCCACATTCGATGCCAAATACAGCGCACCTGCTCCTGTTTACATTATGTCAACTCGGGTCGAGGACAATTGCAATGTTGTTGCAGTACTGCATATTCAGGATTCAATACTTCATTGAATGTATCTGCACTGCTATTGGTGGTGTCACGACAATTCGATGCGCGTGATACTCAACATCCCCCCCAAATACAGCGTACCTGTTCCCGTTTACATTATGTCAACTCGGGTCGAGGAAAATGCAATGTTTTCGCAGTACAGCACATTCAGGATTCAATATTCCATTGAACGGATCTACACTGCTATTGGTGATATCTCGTCAATTCGGTGCGCGCTATATCGCACAGTTGCTGCCAAATAGAGCGCAAATCAGCCACTTTGCGCCATGTCAACTCAGGTCCCTGCCTAATTCATTGTAATTGTAGTTTTGCATATTTAAGCTTAAGTATTCAATTACACGTATCTCCGGTGCTATTGGTGGTATGCCTACAATTCGATGCGCGTTATACTCCACAGTAGCCGCCAAATACAGCGCACCTGCTCCTGTTTACATTATGACTACTCGGGTAGAGGACAAATGCAATGTTTTTGTAGTACTGCATATTCAGGATTCAATACTTCATTGAATGTATCTGCACTGCTATTGGTGATATCACGACAATTCGATGCGCGTGATACTCAACATTCCCCGCCAAATACAGCGGACCTGTTCCCGTTTACATTATGTCAACTGGGGTCGAGGACAATTGCAATGTTGTTGCAGTACAGCATATTCAGTATTCAATTTTTCATTGAACGGATCTACACTGCTATTGGTGATATCTCGTCAATTCGATGCGCGGTGTACCACACAGTTGCTGCCAAATAGAGCGCAAATCAGCCACATTGCGCTATGTCAACTCAGATCCCTGCCTAATTCATTGTAATTGTTGTTTTGCATATTTAGGCTTTTTTATTCAAATAAACGTATCTCCGGTGCTATTGGTGGTATGCCTACCATTCGATGCGCGGTATGCTCCACAGTTACAACCAAACAGCGGACCTGCTCTTGTTTATATTATGTCAACTGGGGTCGAAGACAAATGCAATGTTCTTGTAGTACTGCATACTCAGGATTCAATATTTCATTGAATGTATCTACACTGCTATTGGCGATATCACGACAATTCGATGCGCGTGATACTCCACATTCCCTGCCAAAGACAACGCACCTGCTCTTGTTTACATTATGTCAACTCGGGTCGGGGACAAATGCATTGTTTTTGCAGCATAGCACATACAGGATTCAATACTTCACTGAACATATATACACTGCTATTGGTGATATCCCGACAATTCCATGCGCGTGATACTCCACATTACCTGCCAAATACAGCGCACCTGCTCCTGTTTACATTATGTCAACTCGGCTCGGGGACAAATGCAATGTTTTTGCAGTACTGCATATTCAGGATTCAATATTTCATTGACCGTATATACACTGCTATTGGTGATATCCCGACAATTCGATGCGCGTTATACTCCTCATTCGCTGCCAAATACAGCGCGCGTCATTCAATTCGATGCGCGTTCTACTCCACACTTGCTCTCGTATATAGCGCACCTGCTCCTGTTTAAATTATATCAACTCGGGTCATGGTCAAATCCAATGTTATTGCTGTACTGCATATTCAGGATTCGATATTCCCTTAATTGTTTATACACTGCTATTGGTGAAATCTCGACAATTCGACGTGCGTTACTCCACATATGCGGCCAAATTCAGCGCACGTCATTCGGTTTGCTCTATGTCAACTCTGGGCCCTGTCAAGTGCAGCGTAATTGCAATTTTGCAGAGTCTGTGTTAAATACTCAATTAAACGTATCCGCAATGTTATTGGTGATATCTAGACAAGTGGTTGAGCGTTAAACTCCTCATTCGCTGCGAAATTTAGCGGAGCTGCTCCAGTTTACAATATGTCAAATCGGGTCGAGGTCAAATCCAATGTTATTGCAGTACTGTATATTCAGCCTTCAATATTCAATTGAACGTTGCTTCGTTTCGATTGGAGATACGATGAAAATTCGATGCGCGTTCGACTCCACAGATGCTGCCAAATACAGCGCACAGCAACCAGTTTGCGCAATGTCAACTCTGTGTCCTATCAAATACAGCGTTATTCCTGTTTTGCATAGTCAGTTTTAAATATTCATTTGAGCGTATTCCAGTTTCTATTCCAGATATCTCGATAGCTCGATACGCGTTAAACTCCACATTTGCTGCCAAATAGAGCGAACTTGCAACTGTTTACATTAAGTAATCTCGGATCGAGGTCAAATCCAATGCTATTGCTGTACTGCATATTCAGGAATCAATATTCCATTGAAATTTTCTACACTGCTATTGGTCATATCACGACAATTCGATGCGCGTGATACTACACATTTCCTGCCAAATACGGCACACCTGCTCCTGTTTACATTATGTGAACTCGGGTCGAGGACAAATCCAATGTTTTTGCAGTACAGGATATTCAGGATTGAATATGTCATTGGACGTATATACACTGCTATTGGTGATATCCTGACAATTCGATGCGCCTTATACTCCTCATTCGCTGCCAAATACTACGCACATCAGCCGGTTTGCGCTGTCAACTCTGTGTCCTGTCAAATACATTGTAATTGCAGTTTATCATATTAGGCTCAAGTATTTATCTAAACGTATCTCCGCTGCTATACGTGGTATGTCGACAAATCTATGCGCGTTATACTCCTCATTTGCCGCCATATACAGCGCACCTGCTCCTGTTTACATTATGTCAACTCGGGTCGAGGACAATTCCAATGTTGTTGTAGTACTGCTTATTCAGGATTCAATACTTCATTGAATGAATCTACACTGCTATTTGTGATATCTCGTCAATTCGATGCGCGGTATACCGCACAGTTGCTGCCAAATAGAACGCAAATCAGCCACTTTGCGCTATGTCAACTCAGGTCCCTGCCTAATTCATTGTGTTACGACCGTCCGCGGAGAGACGCGGTCGCTAGGAATACGCGTCAGCGAGAGGCGTAAATTCTCGCTACGATTCAGTTAATCGACGCCGCGAAGTAGTCGCTCCCCTGTTTCGTTTAGGACAACAGAGGTGGTTGATTGAATATACACGTTGTAAGAAGTTGCAAATCGCCGTTTATTCTAACCACTTGTAAGGACGATAGCTACGTCGGTGCGTAAGTACAAGATGGCTGAGTAAGCCGGGCGAAGGATGTTGCCTGTTGACGGATAGCAAAACAGTCCAGTTCGGTGTCGATGTCGTAGCGGACGAGAATGTAGTATGCCGACTGACTTGCGTGGATCCTTGATGTAGACTCCAATTGCTTGACGTGTAGAGTGAGTAGAGTTGACTTGAGAAGAGTACCAAGACGAGACTGAGTCGAGACTCAGACCAGACTAATAATAAACTGAGGTACAGCGACGATGTTGTGTCATAGGAAAGCTAGCGATGAGTGTTTCTAGCGTACAGGACCATCGGATTTGTTGGCGACGGTTTCGCCTCTGAGGGTGAGGGAGGTAGGCTTCGTTGTTAATTGGTTAAACGAAGGTTGATGGCCTAGGAAGGGTCTTAGCTGCCCTCGATAGAAAGTGGCTATTAAAATAAAGGTTGTATCGTATGTTAGAAAAACTAACTTTCCCGGGTCAAGCCGTAGTAGACAATAATCGTAAAAAAGGCGATTTAAAAAAGGCTATTTGTTGGGTCTGAAGGACCTTCGCTTGCAAATTACTGGGATTTATGATGGGCCCTTATGCTTAATGGGGGTCCGCCGTAAGGATGAATGGACATCTGGCGTCCGTCTGGCCCGCGATGTATGACCTGGTCTAGGTAGAGGGTCGCGCGGCGTAACACATTGTAATTGTAGTTTTGCATATTTAGGCTTAAGTATTCAACTAAACGGATCTCCGGTGCTATTGATGGTATGCCTACAATTCGATGCGCGTTATACTCCACATTCCCTGCCAAATACAGCGCACCTGCTCCTGTTAACATTATGTCAACTCGGATCGAGGACAAATGCCATGATGTTGCATTACAGCATATACAGGATTCAATATTTAATTGAACGTATATACACATCCATGGTGATATCCCGACAATTCGATGCGCATGATACTCCACATTTCCTGCCAAATACAACGCACCTGCTCCTGTTTACATTATGTCAACTGGGGTCGAGGACAATTGCAATGTTGTTGCAGTACAGCATATTTTGGAATCGATATTTCATTGAACGTAAATACAGTGTTATTGGTGATATCCCGACAACTCGACGCGCGTGATACTCCACATTCCCTGCCAAATACAGCGCACCTGCTCCTGTTTACATTATGACAACCCGGGTCGAGGACAAATGCTACGTTGTTGTACTACTGCATATTCAGGATTCAATTCTTCATTGAATGTATCTACACTGATATTGGTGATATCACGACAATTCGATGCGCGTGATACTCCACATTCCCTGCCATATACAGCGCACCTGCTCCTGTTTACATTATGTCAACTCGGGTCGAGGACAAATCCAATGTTTTTGCAGTACAGCACATTCAGGATTCAATATTTCATTGAACGGATCTACACTGCGACTGGAGATATCTCGTCTATTCGATGAGCGGTATACCGCACACTTCCTGCCAAATAGAGCGCAAATCAGCCATTGTGCGCTGAGTCAACCCAAGTCCCTTCCTAACTCATTGTAATTGTAGTTTTGCATATTTAGGCTTAAGTATTCAATTAAACGTATCTCTGATGCTATTGGTGGTATGCCTACAACTCGATGCGCGTTATACTCCACAGTTCCCGCCAAATACAGCGCACGTGCTCTTGTTTACATTATGTTAACTCGGGTCGAGGACAAATGCAATGTTGTTGCAGTACTGCATATCCAGGTTTCAATACTTCATTGAACGTACCTACACTGCTATTGGAGATATATCGTCAATTCCAAGCGCCTTGTACTCCATATTTCCTGCCGAATACAGCACACCTGCTCCTGTTTACATTATGTCAACTCGGGTCGGGGACAAATGCAATCTTTTTGCAGAACAGCATATTCAGGATTCAATATTTCATTGAACGTAAATACACTGCTATTGGTGATTTCCCGACAATTCGATGCGCGTTATACTCCTCATTCGCTGCTAAATACTACGCACATCAGCCGGTATGCGCATTGTCAACTCTGTGTCCCGTCAAATACATTGTAATTGCAGTTTATCATATTAGGCTCAAATATTTATTTAAACGTGTCTCCGCTGCTATTCGTGGTATGTCGAAAAATCTATGCGCGTTATACTCCTCATTTGCCGACAAATACAGCGCACCTGCTCCTGGTTACATTAAGTCAACTGGAGTCGAGGACAGTTGCAATGTTGTTGCAGTAAAGCATATTCAGGAATCAATATTTCATTGAACAGACCTACACTGCTATTTGTGATATCTCGTCAATTCGATGCGCGGTATGCCGCACAGTTGCTGCCAAATAGAGCGCAAATCAGCCACTTTGCGCTATGTAAACTGAGGTCCGTGCCTAATTCATTGTAATTGTATTTTTGCATACTTAGGCTTATGTATTCAAATTAAACGTATCTCCGGTGCCATAGGTGGTATGCCTACAATTCGATGCGCGTTATGCTCCACAGCTGCCGCCAAACAGCGCACCTGCTACTGTTTACATTATGTCAACTCGGGTCGAGGACAAATCCAATGTTTTTGCAGTACAGGATATTCAGGATTCAATATTTCATTGATCGTAAATACACTGCTATTGGTGATATCCCGACAATTCGATGCGCGTGATACTCCACATTTCCTGCCAAATGCAGCGCACCTGCTCCTGTTTACATCATGTCAACTGGGGTCGAGGACAATTGCAATGTTGTTGCAGTACAGCATATTTAGGAACCGATATTTCATTGAACGTAAATACACTGTTATTGGTGATATCCCGACAAATCGATGCGCGTGATACTCCACATTCCCTGCCAAATACAGCGCACCTGCTCCTGTTTACATAATGTCAACTGGGGTCGAGGACAATTGCAATCTTGTTGCAGTACAGCATATTTAGGAACCGATATTTCATTGAACGTAAATACACTGTTATTGGTGATATCCCGACAACTCGACGCGCGTGATACTCCACAGTCCCTGGCAAATACAGCACACCTGCTCCTGGTTACATTATGTCAACACGGATCGAGGGCAAATGCTATGTTGTTGCAGTACAGCATATACAGGATTCATATTTCTTTGAACGTATATACACTGCCATGGCATATCCCGACAATTCGATGCGCATGATACTCCATATTTCCTGCCAAATACAGCGTACCTGCTCCTGTTTACATTATGTCAACTCGGGTCGACAACAAATGCAATTTTGCTACAAGTAGAGCATATTCAGGATTCAATATTTCATTGAACGTAAATACACTGTTATTGGTCATATCACGACAATCGGTGCGCGTGATACTCCACATTCCCAACCAAATACAGCGCATCTGCTCCTGTTTACATTATTTCAACTCGGGTCGAGGAAAAATGCAATGTTTTTGCAGTTCAGCACATTCAGGATTCGATATTTCATTGAACGGATCCACATTGCTATTTGTGATATCTCGTCAATTCGATGCGCGGTATATCGCACAGTTGCTGCCAAATAGAGCGCAAACCAGCCACTTTGCGCTATGTCAACTCAGGTCCCTGCCCAGTTCATTGTAATTGTAGTTTTGCATACTTAGGCCTAAGTATTCAATTAAACGGATCTCCGGTGCTATTGGTGGTATGCCTACAATTCGATGCGCGTTATGTTCCACAGTTGCCGCCAAATACAGCGCACATGCCCCTGTTTACATTATGTCAACTCGGGTCGAGGACATATGCAATGTTTTTGTAGTACAGCATATTCGGGATTCAATATTTCATTGAACGTATATACACTGCTATTGGTGATAACTCGACAATTCGAAGCGCCTTATACTCCTCATTCGCTGCCAAATACAACGCACATCAACCGGTTTGCGCAATATCAACTCTGTGTCCCTGTCAAATCCATTGGAATTGCAGTTTAGCATATTTAGGATTAAGTATTCAATTAAACGTATCTCCGCTGCTATTGGTGGTAAGTCCAGAATTTGATGGGCGTTATACCCCACATTTGCTGCCAAATACAGCGCACGTGCTCTTGTTTACATTATGTCAACTCGGGTCGAGTACAAATGCAATCTTTTTGCAGAACAGCATATTCAGGATTCAATATTTCATTGAACGTAAATACACTGCTATTGGTGATTTCCCGACAATTCGATGCGCGTTATACTCCTCATTCGCTGCTAAATACTACGCACATCAGCCGGTATGCGCATTGTCAACTCTGTGTCCCGTCAAATACATTGTAATTGCAGCTTATCATATTAGGCTCAAGTATTTATTTAAACGTATCTCCGCTGCTATTAGTAGTATGTCGACAAATCTATGCGCGTTATACTCCTCATTTGCCGCCAAATACAGCGGACCTGCACCTGTTTACATTATGTCAACTGGGGTCGAGGACGAATCCAATGTTTTTGCAGTACAGGATATTCAGGATTCAATATTTCATTGAACGTATATACACTGCTATTGGTGATATCCTGACAATTCGATGCGCGTGATGCTCCACATTCCCAGGCAAATACTACGCAGATCAGCCGGTTTGCGCATTGTCAACTCTGTGTCCTGTCAAATACGTTGTATTTGCAGTTTATCATATTAGGCTCAAGTATTTATTTAAATGTATCTCCGCTGCTATTAGTAGTATGTCGACAAATCTATGCGCGTTATACTCCTCATTTGCCGCCAAATACAGCGGACCTGCTCCTGATTATATTATGTCAACCCGGGTCGAGGACAATTGTAATGTAGTTGTAGTACTGCATATTCAGGATTCAATTCTTCATTCAATGTATCTACACTGCTATTGGTCATATCACGACAATCGGTGCGCGTGATACTCCACATTCCCAACCAAATACAGCGCACCTGCTCCTGTTTACATTATTTCAACTCGGGTCAAGGAAAAATGCAATGTTTTTGCAGTACAGCACATTCAGGATTCGATATTTCATTGAACGGATCTACACTGCTATTTGTGATATCTCGTCAATTCGATGCGCGGTATACCGCACAGTTGCCGCCAAATACAGCGCACCTGCCCCTGTTTATATTATATCAACTTGGGTCGAGGACAAATGCAACGATTTTGTAGTACTGCATATTCAGGATTCAATACTTCAATGAATGTATCTACACTGCTATCGGTCATATCACGACAATTCGATGCGCCTGATACACCACATTCCCTGCCAAATACAGCGCACCTGCTCTTGTTTACATTGTGTCAACCGTGGTCGTGGACAAATGCATTGTTTTTGCAGTACAGCATATACCGGATTCAATACTTCATTGAACGTATATACACTGTTTTTGGTTATATCCCGACCATTCGATGAGCGTGAAGCTCCACATTTCCTGCCACATACGCCGCACCTGTTGCTGTTTACATTATATCAACTCGGGTCGAGGACTAATGCAATGTTGTTGCAGTACAGCATATTCATGATTCAATATTCCATTGAACGGATCTACACTGCTATTGGTAATATCACGACAATTCCATGCGCGTTATACTCCTCATCCGCTGCAAAATACTACGCACATCAGCTGGTGTGCGCATTGACAACTCTGTGCCCTGTCAAATACATTGTAGTTGCAGTTTATCATATTAGGCACAAGTATTTATTTAAACGTATCACCGCTGCAATTCGTGGTATGTCGACAAATCTATGCGCGTTATACTCCTCATTTGCCGCCAAATACGGCGCCCCTGCTCCTGTTTACATTATGTCAACTCGGGTCGAGGTCAAACGTAACGTCGTTGTAGTACTGCATATTCAGGAGTCAATACTTCATTGAATGTATCTACACTGCTATTGGTGATATCACGACAATTCGATGCGCGTGATACTCCACATTCCCTGCCAAATACAGCGCATCTGCTCCTGTTTACATTATGTCAACTCGGTTCGAGGACAAATCCTACGTTGATGTAGTACTGCATATTCAGGATTCAATATTTCATAGAACGGATCTACACTGCTATTGGTGATATCATGACAATTCGATGCGCGTGATACACCACATTCCCTGCCAAATACAGCGCACCTGCTCCTGTATACATTATGTCAACTGGGGTCGAGGACACACGCAATGTTGTTGCAGTACAGCATATTTAGGAATCGATATTTCATTGAACGTAAATACACTGTTATTGGTGATATCCCGACAACTCGACGCGCGTGATACTCCACATTCCCTGGCAAATACAGCGCTCCTGCTCCTGTTTACATTATGTCAACACGGATCGAGGGCAAATGCTATGTTGTTGCAGTACAGCATATACAGGATTCATATTTCTTTGAACGTATATACACTGCCATGGTGATATCCCGACAATTCCATGCGCATGATACTGCACATTCCCTGCCAAATACAGCGCACCTGCTCCTGCTTACATTATGTCAACTCGGGTCGAGGACAAATGCCATGATGTTGCATTACAGCATATACAGGATTCAATATTTAATTGAACGTATATACACATCCATGGTGATATCCCGACAATTCGATGCGCATGATACTCCACATTTCCTGCAAAATACAACGCACCTGCTCCTGATTACATTATGTCAACTGGGGTCGAGGACAATTGCAATGTTGTTGCAGTACAGCATATTTTGGAATCGATATTTCATTGAACGTAAATACAGTGTTATTGGTGATATCCCGACAACTCGACGCGCGTGATACTCCACATTCCCTGCCAAATACAGCGCACCTGCTCCTGTTTACATTATGACAACCCGGGTCGAGGACAAATGCTACGTTGTTGTACTACTGCATATTCAGGATTCAATTCTTCATTGAATGTATCTACACTGATATTGGTGATATCACGACAATTCGATGCGCGTGATACTCCACATTCCCTGCCAAATACAGCGCACCTGCTCCCGTTTACATTATGTCAACTCGGTTCCAGGACAAATGCAATGTTTTTGCAGTACAACACATTCATGGTTCAATATTTCATTGAACGGATCTACACTGCGACTGGAGATATCTCGTCTATTCGATGAGCGGTATACCGCACACTTCCTGCCAAATAGAGCGCAAATCAGCCATTGTGCGCTGAGTCAACCCAAGTCCCTGCCTAACTCATTGTAATTGTAGTTTTGCATATTTAGGCTTAAGTATTCAATTAAACGTATCTCCGATGCTATTGGTGGTATGCCTACAACTCGATGCGCGTTATACTCCACAGTTCCCGCCAAATACAGCGCACGTGCTCTTGTTTACATTATGTTAACTCGGGTCGAGGACAAATGCAATGTTGTTGCAGTACTGCATATCCAGGTTTCAATACTTCATTGAACGTACCTACACTGCTATTGGAGATATATCGTCAATTCCAAGCGCCTTGTACTCCATATTTCCTGCCGAATACAGCACACCTGCTCCTGTTTACATTATGTCAACTCGGGTCGGGGACAAATGCAATCTTTTTGCAGAACAGCATATTCAGGATTCAATATTTCATTGAACGTAAATACACTGCTATTGGTGATTTCCCGACAATTCGATGCGCGTTATACTCCTCATTCGCTGCTAAATACTACGCACATCAGCCGGTATGCGCATTGTCAACTCTGTGTCCCGTCAAATACATTGTAATTGCAGTTTATCATATTAGGCTCAAATATTTATTTAAACGTGTCTCCGCTGCTATTCGTGGTATGTCGAAAAATCTATGCGCGTTATACTCCTCATTTGCCGACAAATACAGCGCACATGCTCCTGGTTACATTAAGTCCACTGGAGTCGAGGACAGTTGCAATGTTGTTGCAGTAAAGCATATTCAGGAATCAATATTTCATTGAACAGACCAACACTGCTATTTGTGATATCTCGTCAATTCGATGCGCGGTATGCCGCACAGTTGCTGCCAAATAGAGCGCAAATCAGCCACTTTGCGCTATGTAAACTGAGGTCCGTGCCTAATTCATTGTAATTGTATTTTTGCATACTTAGGCTTATGTATTCAAATTAAACGTATCTCCGGTGCCATAGGTGGTATGCCTACAATTCGATGCGCGTTATGCTCCACAGCTGCCGCCAAACAGCGCACCTGCTACTGTTTACATTATGTCAACTCGGGTCGAGGACAAATCCAATGTTTTTGCAGTACAGGATATTCAGGATTCAATATTTCATTGATCGTAAATACACTGCTATTGGTGATATCCCGACAATTCGATGCGCGTGATACTCCACATTCCCTGCCAAATGCAGCGCACCTGCTCCTGTTTACATCATGTCAACTGGGGTCGAGGACAATTGCAATGTTGTTGCAGTACAGCATATTTAGGAACCGATATTTCATTGAACGTAAATACACTGTTATTGGTGATATCCCGACAAATCGACGCGCGTGATACTCCACATTCCCTGCCAAATACAGCGCACCTGCTCCTGTTTACATTATGTCAACTGGGGTCGAGGACAATTGCAATCTTGTTGCAGTACAGCATATTTAGGAACCGATATTTCATTGAACGTAAATACACTGTTATTGGTGATATCCCGACAACTCGACGCGCGTGATACTCCACATTCCCTGGCAAATACAGCACACCTGCTCCTGGTTACATTATGTCAACTCGGGTCGAGGAAAAATGCAATGTTTTTGCAGTTCAGCACATTCAGGATTCGATATTTCATTGAACGGATCCACATTGCTATTTGTGATATCTCGTCAATTCGATGCGCGGTATATCGCACAGTTGCTGCCAAATAGAGCGCAAACCAGCCACTTTGCCCTATGTCAACTCAGGTCCCTGCCCAGTTCATTGTAATTGTAGTTTTGCATACTTAGGCCTAAGTATTCAATTAAACGGATCTCCGGTGCTATTGGTGGTATGCCTACAATTCGATGCGCGTTATGTTCCACAGTTGCCGCCAAATACAGCGCACATGCCCCTGTTTACATTATGTCAACTCGGGTCGAGGACATATGCAATGTTTTTGTAGTACAGCATATTCGGGATTCAATATTTCATTGAACGTATATACACTGCTATTGGTGATAACTCGACAATTCGAAGCGCCTTATACTCCTCATTCGCTGCCAAATACAACGCACATCAACCGGTTTGCGCAATATCAACTCTGTGTCCCTGTCAAATCCATTGGAATTGCAGTTTAGCATATTTAGGATTAAGTATTCAATTAAACGTATCTCCGCTGCTATTGGCGGTAAGTCCAGAATTTGATGGGCGTTATACCCCACATTTGCTGCCAAATACAGCGCACGTGCTCTTGTTTACATTATGTCAACTCGGGTCGAGTACAAATGCAATGTTGTTGTAGTACTGCATATTCAGGATTCAATACTTCATTGAATGTATCTACACTGCTATTGGTGATATCCCGGCAATTTGAAGCGCGTTTTACTCCTCATTCGCTGCCATATGCTACGCACGTCAGAGAGTGTGGGCATTGTCAACTCTGTGTCCCGTCAAATACATTGTAATTGCAGTTTATCATATTAGGCTCTAGTATTTATTTAAACGTATCTCCGCTGCTATTAGTGGTATGTCGACAAATCTATGCGCGTTATACTCCTCATTTGCCGCCAAATACAGAGGACCTGCTCCTGTTTACATGATGTCAACTGGGGTCGAGGACAATTGCAATGTTGTTGCAGTACAGCATATTTAGGAATCAATATTTCATTGAACAGACCTACACAGCTATTTGTGATATCTCGTCAATTCGATGCGCGGTATGCCGCACAGTTGCTGCCAAATAGAGCGCAAATCAGCCACTTTGCGCCATGCAAACTCAGGTCCGTGCCTAATTCATTGTAATTGTATTTTCGCATATTTAGGCTTATGTATTCAAATTAAACAGATCTCCGGTGCTATAGGTTGTATGCCTACAATTCGATGCGCGTTATGCTCCACAGCTGCCGCCAAACAGCGCACCTACTCCTGTTTACATTATGTCAACTCGGGTCGAGGACAAATCCAATGTTTTTGCAGTACAGGATATTCAGAATTCAATATTTCATTGATCGTATATACACTGCTATCAGTGATATCCTGACAATTCGATGCGCGTTGTACTCCTCATTCGCTGCCAAATACTACGCAGATCAGCCGGTTTGCGCATTTTCAACTCTGTGTCCTGTCAAATACATTGTAATTGCAGCTTATCATATTAGGCTCAAGTATTTATTTAAACGTATCTCCGCTGCTATTAGTATTATGTCGACAAATCTATGCGCGTTATACTCCTCATTTGCCGCCAAATACAGCGGACCTGCACCTGTTTACATTATGTCAACTGGGGTCGAGGACGAATCCAATGTTTTTGCAGTACAGGATATTCAGGATTCAATATTTCATTGAACGTATATACACTGCTATTGGTCATATCACGACAATCGGTGCGCGTGATACTCCACATTCCCAACCAAATACAGCGCACCTGCTCCTGTTTACATTATTTCAACTCGGGTCAAGGAAAAATGCAATGTTTTTGCAGTACAGCACATTCAGGATTCGATATTTCATTGAACGGATCTACACTGCTATTTGTGATATCTCGTCAATTCGATGCGCGGTATACCGCACAGTTGCCGCCAAATACAGCGCACCTGCCCCTGTTTACATTATATCAACTTGGGTCGAGGACAAATGCAACGATTTTGTAGTACTGCATATTCAGGATTCAATACTTCAATGAATGTATCTACACTGCTATCGGTCATATCACGACAATTCGATGCGCCTGATACACCACATTCCCTGCCAAATACAGCGCACCTGCTCTTGTTTACATTGTGTCAACCGTGGTCGTGGACAAATGCATTGTTTTTGCAGTACAGCATATACCGGATTCAATACTTCATTGAACGTATATACACTGTTTTTGGTTATATCCCGACCATTCGATGAGCGTGAAGCTCCACATTTCCTGCCACATACGCCGCACCTGTTGCTGTTTACATTATATCAACTCGGGTCGAGGACTAATGCAATGTTGTTGCAGTACAGCATATTCATGATTCAATATTCCATTGAACGGATCTACACTGCTATTGGTGATATCATGACAATTCGATGCGCGTGATACACCACATTCCCTGCCAAATACAGCGCACCTGCTCCTGTTTACATTATGTCAACTGGGGTCGAGGACACACGCAATGTTGTTGCAGTACTGCATATTCAGGATTCAATATTTCATTGAACGTATATACACCGCTATTGGTGATATCCCGTCAATTTGAAGCGTGTCATACTCCTCATTCGTTGCCAAATTCTACGCACATCAGAGAGGTTGTGCATTGTCAACTCTGTGTCCTGTCAAATACATTGTATTTGCAGTTTATCATATTATGCACAATTATTTATTTAAACGTATCTCCGCTGCTATTCGTGGTATGTCGACAAATCTATGCGCGCTATACTCCTCATTTGCCGCCAAATACAGCGGACCTGCTCCTGTTTACATTATGTCAACTGGGGTCGAGGACAATTGCAATGTTGTTGCAGTACAGCATATTTAGGAATCGATATTTCATTGAACGTAAATACACTGTTATTGGTGATATCCCGACAACTCGACGCGCGTGATACTCCACATTCCCTGGCAAATACAGCGCTCCTGCTCCTGTTTACATTATGTCAACACGGATCGAGGGCAAATGCTATGTTGTTGCAGTACAGCATATACAGGATTCATATTTCTTTGAACGTATATACACTGCCATGGTGATATCCCGACAATTCCATGCGCATGATACTGCACATTCCCTGCCAAATACAGCGCACCTGCTCCTGCTTACATTATGTCAACTCGGGTCGAGGACAAATGCAATGTTGCTGTAGTGTTGCATATTCAGGATTCAATACTTCATTGAATGTATATACACTGCTATTGGTGATATCCCGACAATTCGATGTGCGTGATACTACACATTTCCTGGTAAAAACGGCACACCTGCTCCTGTTTACATTATGTCAACTCGGGTCGAGGACAAATCCAATGCTTTTGCAGTACAGGATATTCAGGATTCAATATTTCATTGAACGTATATACACTGCTATTGGTGATATCCTGACAATTCGATGCGCGTTATACTCCTCATTCGCAGCAGAACACTACGTACATCAGCCCGTTGGCGCATTGTCAACTCTGAGTCCTGTCAAATACATTGTAATTGCAGTTTATCATATTAGGCTTAAGTATTTATTTAAACGTATCTCCGCTGCTATTCGTGGTATGTTGACAAATCTATGCGCGTTATACTCCTCATTTGCCGCCAAATACAGCGCACCTGCTCCTGTTTACATTATGTCAACTCGGGTCGAGGACAATTGCAATGTTATTGTAGTACTGCATATTCAGGATTCAATACTTCATTGAATGTATCTACAGTGCAATTAGTCATATCACGACAATTCGATGCGCGTGATACACCACATTCCCTGCCAAATACAGCGCACCTGCTCCTGTTTACATTATGTCAACTCGGGTCAAGTACAAATGCAATGTTTTTGCGGAACAGCATATCCAGCATTCAATATTTCATTGAATGTATCTGCACTGCGATTGGTCATATCACGACAATGCGATGCGCGTGATACTCCACATTCCCTGCCAAATACAACGCGTGCTCCTGTTTACATTATATCAACTCGGATCCAGGACAAATGCAATGCTGTTGGAGTACAGCATATACAGAACTCAATATTCCATTGAACGTATATACACTGCTATTCGTGATATGCCGACAATTCGAAGCGCGTTATACTCCTCATTCGCTGCCAAATACTACGCACATCAGAGAATTGGGGCATTGTCAACTCTGTGTCCTGTCAAATACATTGTAATTGCAGTTTATCATATTAGGCTCAAGTATTTATTTAAAAGTATCTCCGCTGCAATTCGTGGTACGTCGACAAATCTATGCGCGTTATACTCCTCATTTGCCGCCAAATACAGCGCACCTGCTCCTGTTTACATTATGTCAACTCGGGTCGAGGACACATGCAATGTTGTTGCAGTACAGCATACTCAGGACTCAATACTTCATTGAACGTATCTACACTACTATTGGTGATATCACGACAATCCGATGCGCCTGATACCCCACATTTCCTGCCAAATACAGCGCACCTTCTCCTGTTTACATTATGTCATTCGGGTCGAGGACAAATGCATTGTTTTTGGAGTACAGCATATACTAGATTCAATATTTCATTGAATGTATCTACACTGCTATTGGTGATACCTCGACAATTCGATGCGCGGTATACCGCACAGTTGCTGCCAAATAGAGCGGAAATCAGCCACTGTGCGCTATGACAACTCAGGTCCCTGCCTAATTCATTGTAATTGTAGTTTTGCATATTTAGGCTTATGTATTCAATTAAACGTATCTGCGGTGCTATAGGTGGTCTGCCTACAATTCGATGCGCGTTATGCTCCACAGTTGCCGCCAAATACAGCGCACCTGCTCCTGTTTACATTATGTCAACTCGGGTCGGGGACAAATGCAATGTTGCTGCAGTCTGCATATCCAGGATTCAATACTTCATTGAATGTATCTACAATGCCATTGGTGTTATCACGGCAATTCGATGCGCGTGATACTCCACATTCCTTGCCAAATACAGAGCAACTGCTCCTGTTTCCATTATCTCAACTCGGGTCGAAGACAAATGCTATGTTGTTGCAGTACTGCATATCCAGGATTCAATACTTCATTGAATGTATCTACACTGGTATTGGTGATATCCCGACAATTCGATGCGCGTGATACTCCACATTCCCTACCAAATAGAGCGCTCCTGCTCCTGTTTACATTATGTCAACTCAGGTCGAGGACAAATGCTATGTTGTTGCAGTACTGCGTATCCAGGATTCAATACTTCATTGAATGTATCTACACTGCTATTGGTGATATCACGACAATTCGATGCGCGTGATACTCCACATTCCCTGCAAAATACAGCGCACCTGCTTCTGTTTACATTATGTCAACTCGGGTCGAGGACTAATGGAATGTTGTTACAGTACTGCATATTCAGGATTCAATATTTCATTGAACGGATATACACTGCTATTGGTGATATCGTGTCAATTCGATGAGCGGCATACCGCACAGATGCTGCCAAATAGAGCGCAAATCAGCCACTTTGCGCTATGTCAACTCAGGTTCCTGTCTAATTCATTATATTTGTACTTTCGCATATTTAGGCCTATGTATTCAATAAAACGTATCTCCGGTGCTATTGGTGGTATGCCTACCATTCGATGCGCGTTATGCTCCACAGTTACAACCAAACAGCGGACCTGCTCCTGTTTATATTATGTCAACTGGGTTCGAAGACAAATGCAATGTTCTTGTAGTACTGCATACTCTTGATTCACTACTTCATTGAACGGATCTACACTGCTATTGGCGATATCACGACAATTCGAAGCGCGTTATACTCCTCATTTGCCGCCAAATACAGCGTACCTGCTCCTGTTTACATTATATCAACTAGGGTAGAGGACACATGCAATGCTGTTGTAGTACTGCATATTCAGGATTCAACACTTCATTCAATGTATTTACACTGCTATTGGAAATATCACGACAATTCAATGCTCGTGATACTGCACATTCCCTGGCATATACAGCGCACCTGCTCCTGTCTACATTATGTCAACTGAGGTCGAGGACAAATGCAATATTGCTGCAGTACAGTATATTCAGGACTCAATATTTCATTGAACGTATATACACTGTTATTCTGATATCCCGACAATTTGAAGCGCGTCATGCTCCTCATTCGCTGCCAAATACTACGCAGATCAGAGAGTTTGCGCATTGTCAACTCTGTGTCCTGTCAAATACATTGTAATTGCAGTTTATCATATTAGGCACAAGTATTTATTTAAACGTATCTCCGCTGCTATTCGTGGTATGTCGACAAATCTATGAGCGTAATACTCCTCATTTGCCGCCAAATACAGCGCCCCTGCTCCTGTTTGCATTATGTCAACTCGGGTCGAGGACAATTGCAATGTTGTTGTAGTACTGCATATTCAGGATTCAATATTTCATTGAACTTATACACACTGCCATTGTAATATCCCGACAATTCGATGCGCATGAAACTCCACATTTTCTGCCAAATACAGCGCACTTGCTCCTGTTTATATTATGTCAACTCGTTTCGAGGACAAATGCAATGTTGCTGCAGTGCAGCAAATTCAGGATTCAATATTTCATTGAACGTATATACACTGCTATTCGTGATATCCCGACAATGTGAAGCGCGTTATACTCCTCATTCGCTGCAAAATACTACGCACATCAGCCGGTTTGCGCATTGTCAACTCTGTGTCCTGTCAAATACACTGTAATTGCAGTTTATCATATTAGGCACAAGTATTTATTTAAACGTATCTCCGCTGCTATTCCTGGTATGTCGACAAATCTATGCGCGTTATACTCCTCATTTGCTGCCAAATACAGCGCACCAGCTCCCGTTTACATTATGTCAACTCGGGACGAGGACTAATGCAATGTTGTTGTAGTACTGCATATACAGGATTCAATACTTCATTGAATGTATCTACACTGCTATTGGTGATATCACAACAATTCGATGCGCGTGATACTCCACGTTCCCTGCCAAATACAGCGCACCTGCTCCTGTTTACATTATGTCAACTCGGTTCCAGGACAAATGCAATGTTTTTGCAGTACAGCACATTCATGGTTCAATATTTCATTGAACGGATCTACACTGCTATTGGTGATATCTCGTCAATTCGATGCGCGGTATACCGCACACTTGCTGCCAAATAGAGCGCAAATCAGTCACTGTGCGCTATGACACCTCAGGTCCCTGCCTAATTCATTGTAATTGTAGTTTTGCATATTTAGGCTTATGTATTCAATTAAACGTATCTGCGGTGCTATAGGTGGTATGCCTAAAATTCGATGCGCGTTATGCTCCACAGTTGCCGCCAAATACAGCGCACCTGCTCCTGTTTACATTATGTCAACTGGGGTCGAAGACAAATGTAATGTTCTTGTAGTACTGCATACTCAGGATTCAATACATCATTGAACGTATATACACTGCTATTCGTTATATCCCGACAATTCGAAACGCGTTATACTCCTCATTCGCTGCCAAATACTACGCACATCAGCGAGTTTGCTCATTGTCAACTCTGTGTCCTGTCAAATACATTGTAATTGCAGTTTCTCATATTAGGCTCAAGTATTTATTTAAACGTATCTCCGCTGCCATTCGTGGTATGTCGACAAATCTATGCGCGTTATACTCCTCATTTGCTGCCAAATACAGTGCACCTGCTCCCGTTTACATTATGTCAACTCGGTTCCAGGACAAATGCAATGTTTTTGCAGTACAACACATTCATGGTTCAATATTTCATTGAACGGATCTACACTGCTATTGGTGATATCTCGTCAATTCGATGCGCGGTATACCGCACACTTGCTGCCAAATAGAGCGCAAATCAGTCACTGTGCGCTATGACAACTCAGGTCCCTGCCTAATTCATTGTAATTGTAGTTTTGCATATTTAGGCTTATGTATTCAATTAAACGTATCTGCGGTGCTATAGGTGGTATGCCTAAAATTCGATGCGCGTTATGCTCCACAGTTGCCGCCAAATACAGTGCACCTGCTCCTGTTTACATTATGTCAACTGGGGTCGAGGACGAATCCAATGTTTTTGCAGTACAGGATATTCAGGATTCAATATTTCATTGAACGTATATACACTGCTATTGGTGATATCCTGACAATTCGATGCGCGTGATGCTCCACATTCCCAGGCAAATACTACGCAGATCAGCCGGTTTGCGCATTGTCAACTCTGTGTCCTGTCAAATACGTTGTATTTGCAGTTTATCATATTAGGCTCAAGTATTTATTTAAATGTATCTCCGCTGCTATTAGTAGTATGTCGACAAATCTATGCGCGTAATACTCTTCATTTGCCGCCAAATACAGCGCCCCTGCTCCTGTTTGCATTATGTCAACTCGGGTCGAGGACAATTGCAATGTTGTTGTAGTACTGCATATTCAGGATTCAATATTTCATTGAACTTATATACACTGCCATGGTAATATCCCGACAATTCAATGCGCATGAAACTCCACATTTTCTGCCCAATACAGTGCACTTGCTCCTGTTTATATTATGTCAACTCGTTTCGAGGACAAATGCAATGTTGATGCAGTGCAGCAAATTCATGATTCAATATTTCATTGAATGTATCTACACTGCTATTGGTGATATCACGACAATTCGATGCGCGTGATACTCCACGTTCCCTGCCAAATACAGCGCACGTGTTCTTGTTTGCATTATCTCAACTCGGGTCAAGGACAAATGCAATATTGCTGCAGTACAGCATATTCAGGATTCAATATTTCATTGAACGTATATACAGTGCTATTCGTGATATCCCGACAATTCGAAGCGCGTTGTACTCCACATTCCCTGGCATATACAGCGCACCTGCTCCTGTTTACATTATGTCAACTCGGGTAAGGACAAATGCAATGTTTTTGCAGTACAGCACATTCAGGATTCAATATTTCATTGAACGGATATACACTGCTATTGGTGATATCCTGACAATTCGATGCGCGTGATGCTCCACATTCCCAGGCAAATACTACGCAGATCAGCCGGTTTGCGCATTGTCAACTCTGTGTCCTGTCAAATACGTTGTATTTGCAGTTTATCATATTAGGCTCAAGTATTTATTTAAATGTATCTCCGCTGCTATTAGTAGTATGTCGACAAATCTATGCCCGTAATACTCTTCATTTGCCGCCAAATACAGCGCCCCTGCTCCTGTTTGCATTATGTCAACTCGGGTCGAGGACAATTGCAATGTTGTTGTAGTACTGCATATTCAGGATTCAATATTTCATTGAACTTATATACACAGCCATGGTAATATCCCGACAATTCAATGCGCATGAAACTCCACATTTTCTGCCCAATACAGTGCACTTGCTCCTGTTTATATTATGTCAACTCGTTTCGAGGACAAATGCAATGTTGATGCAGTGCAGCAAATTCATGATTCAATATTTCATTGAATGTATCTACACTGCTATTGGTGATATCACGACAATTCGATGCGCGTGATACTCCACGTTCCCTGCCAAATACAGCGCACGTGTTCTTGTTTGCATTATCTCAACTCGGGTCAAGGACAAATGCAATATTGCTGCAGTACAGCATATTCAGGATTCAATATTTCATTGAACGTATATACAGTGCTATTCGTGATATCCCGACAATTCGAAGCGCGTTGTACTCCACATTCCCTGGCATATACAGCGCACCTGCTCCTGTTTACATTATGTCAACTCGGGTAAGGACAAATGCAATGTTTTTGCAGTACAGCACATTCAGGATTCAATATTTCATTGAACGGATATACACTGCTATTGGTGATATCCCGACAATTCAATGCGCATGATACTCCACATTTCCTGCCAAATACAGCGCACCTGCTCCTGTATATATTATGTCAACTCGGGTCGAGGACACACGCAATGTTGTTGCAGTACAGCATATACCGAATTCAATATTTCATTGAACGTATATACACTGCTATTCGTGATATGCCGACAATTCGATGCGCATGATACTCCACATTTCCTGCCAAATACAGCGCACCTGCTCCTGTTTAGATTATGTCAACTCGGGTCAAGGACAAATGCAATATTGCTGCAGTACAGCATATTCAGGATTCAATATTTCATTGAACGTATATACACTGCTATTCGTGATATCCCGACAATTCGAAGCGCGTTGTACTCCACATTCCCTGGCATATACAGCGCACCTGCTCCTGTTTACATTATGTCAACTCGGGTAAGGACAAATGCAATGTTTTTGCAGTACAGCACATTCAGGATTCAATATTTCATTGAACGGATATACACTGCTATTGGTGATATCCCGACAATTCTATCCGCGTTATACTCCTAATTCGCTGCAAAATACTACGCACATCAGCCGGTTTGCGCATTGTCAACTCTGTGTCCTGTCAAATACACTGTAATTGCAGTTTATCATATTAGGCACAAGTATTTATTTAAACGTATCTCCGCTGCTATTCCTGGTATGTCGACAAATCTATGCGCGTTATACTCCTCATTTGCTGCCAAATACAGCGCACCAGCTCCCGTTTACATTATGTCAACTCGGGACGAGGACTAATGCAATGTTGTTGTAGTACTGCATATACAGGATTCAATACTTCATTGAATGTATCTACACTGCTATTGGTGATATCACAACAATTCGATGCGCGTGATACTCCACGTTCCCTGCCAAATACAGCGCACCTGCTCCTGTTTACATTATGTCAACTCGGTTCCAGGACAAATGCAATGTTTTTGCAGTACAGCACATTCATGGTTCAATATTTCATTGAACGGATCTACACTGCTATTGGTGATATCTCGTCAATTCGATGCGCGGTATACCGCACACTTGCTGCCAAATAGAGCGCAAATCAGTCACTGTGCGCTATGACACCTCAGGTCCCTGCCTAATTCATTGTAATTGTAGTTTTGCATATTTAGGCTTATGTATTCAATTAAACGTATCTGCGGTGCTATAGGTGGTATGCCTAAAATTCGATGCGCGTTATGCTCCACAGTCGCCGCCAAATACAGCGCACCTGCTCCTGTTTACATTATGTCAACTGGGGTCGAAGACAAATGTAATGTTCTTGTAGTACTGCATACTCAGGATTCAATACATCATTGAACGTATATACACTGCTATTCGTTATATCCCGACAATTCGAAACGCGTTATACTCCTCATTCGCTGCCAAATACTACGCACATCAGCGAGTTTGCTCATTGTCAACTCTGTGTCCTGTCAAATACATTGTAATTGCAGTTTCTCATATTAGGCTCAAGTATTTATTTAAACGTATCTCCGCTGCCATTCGTGGTATGTCGACAAATCTATGCGCGTTATACTCCTCATTTGCTGCCAAATACAGCGCACCTGCTCCCGTTTACATTATGTCAACTCGGGACGAGGACTAATGGAATGTTTTTGTAGTACTGCATATACAGGATTCAATACTTCATTGAACTTATATACACTGCTATTGGTGATATCACAACAATTCGATGCGCGTGAGAATCCACGTTCCCTGCCAAATACAGCGCACCTGCTCCTGTTTACATTATGTCAACTCGGTTCCAGGACAAATGCAATGTTTTTGCAGTACAACACATTCATGGTTCAATATTTCATTGAACGGATCTACACTGCTATTGGTGATATCTCGTCAATTCGATGCGCGGTATACCGCACACTTGCTGCCAAATAGAGCGCAAATCAGTCACTGTGCGCTATGACAACTCAGGTCCCTGCCTAATTCATTGTAATTGTAGTTTTGCATATTTAGGCTTATGTATTCAATTAAGCGTATCTCCGGTGCTATTGGTGGTATGCCTACAATTCGATGCGCGTTATGCTCCACAGTTGCCGCCAAATACAGTGCACCTGCTCCTGTTTACATTATGTCAACTGGGGTCGAGGACAAATGCAATGTTTTTGCAGTACAGGATATTCAGGATTCAATATTTCATTGAACGTATATACACTGCTATTGGTGATATCCTGACAATTCGATGCGCGTGATGCTCCACATTCCCAGGCAAATACTACGCAGATCAGCCGGTTTGCGCATTGTCAACTCTGTGTCCTGTCAAATACGTTGTATTTGCAGTTTATCATATTAGGCTCAAGTATTTATTTAAATGTATCTCCGCTGCTATTAGTAGTATGTCGACAAATCTATGCGCGTAATACTCTTCATTTGCCGCCAAATACAGCGCCCCTGCTCCTGTTTGCATTATGTCAACTCGGGTCGAGGACAATTGCAATGTTGTTGTAGTACTGCATATTCAGGATTCAATATTTCATTGAACTTATATACACTGCCATGGTAATATCCCGACAATTCAATGCGCATGAAACTCCACATTTTCTGCCCAATACAGTGCACTTGCTCCTGTTTATATTATGTCAACTCGTTTCGAGGACAAATGCAATGTTGATGCAGTGCAGCAAATTCATGATTCAATATTTCATTGAATGTATCTACACTGCTATTGGTGATATCACGACAATTCGATGCGCGTGATACTCCACGTTCCCTGCCAAATACAGCGCACGTGTTCTTGTTTGCATTATCTCAACTCGGGTCAAGGACAAATGCAATATTGCTGCAGTACAGCATATTCAGGATTCAATATTTCATTGAACGTATATACAGTGCTATTCGTGATATCCCGACAATTCGAAGCGCGTTGTACTCCACATTCCCTGGCATATACAGCGCACCTGCTCCTGTTTACATTATGTCAACTCGGGTAAGGACAAATGCAATGTTTTTGCAGTACAGCACATTCAGGATTCAATATTTCATTGAACGGATATACACTGCTATTGGTGATATCCTGACAATTCGATGCGCGTGATGCTCCACATTCCCAGGCAAATACTACGCAGATCAGCCGGTTTGCGCATTGTCAACTCTGTGTCCTGTCAAATACGTTGTATTTGCAGTTTATCATATTAGGCTCAAGTATTTATTTAAATGTATCTCCGCTGCTATTAGTAGTATGTCGACAAATCTATGCGCGTAATACTCTTCATTTGCCGCCAAATACAGCGCCCCTGCTCCTGTTTGCATTATGTCAACTCGGGTCGAGGACAATTGCAATGTTGTTGTAGTACTGCATATTCAGGATTCAATATTTCATTGAACTTATATACACTGCCATGGTAATATCCCGACAATTCAATGCGCATGAAACTCCACATTTTCTGCCCAATACAGTGCACTTGCTCCTGTTTATATTATGTCAACTCGTTTCGAGGACAAATGCAATGTTGATGCAGTGCAGCAAATTCATGATTCAATATTTCATTGAATGTATCTACACTGCTATTGGTGATATCACGACAATTCGATGCGCGTGATACTCCACGTTCCCTGCCAAATACAGCGCACGTGTTCTTGTTTGCATTATCTCAACTCGGGTCAAGGACAAATGCAATATTGCTGCAGTACAGCATATTCAGGATTCAATATTTCATTGAACGTATATACAGTGCTATTCGTGATATCCCGACAATTCGAAGCGCGTTGTACTCCACATTCCCTGTCATATACAGCGCACCTGCTCCTGTTTACATTATGTCAACTCGGGTAAGGACAAATGCAATGTTTTTGCAGTACAGCACATTCAGGATTCAATATTTCATTGAACGGATATACACTGCTATTGGTGATATCCCGACAATTCAATGCGCATGATACTCCACATTTCCTGCCAAATACAGCGCACCTGCTCCTGTATATATTATGTCAACTCGGGTCGAGGACACACGCAATGTTGTTGCAGTACAGCATATACCGAATTCAATATTTCATTGAACGTATATACACTGCTATTCGTGATATGCCGACAATTCGATGCGCATGATACTCCACATTTCCTGCCAAATACAGCGCACCTGCTCCTGTTTAGATTATGTCAACTCGGGTCAAGGACAAATGCAATATTGCTGCAGTACAGCATATTTAGGATTCAATATTTCATTGAACGTATATACACTGCTATTCGTGATATCCCGACAATTCGAAGCGCGTTGTACTCCACATTCCCTGGCATATACAGCGCACCTGCTCCTGTTTACATTATGTCAACTCGGGTAAGGACAAATGCAATGTTTTTGCAGTACAGCACATTCAGGATTCAATATTTCATTGAACGGATATACACTGCTATTGGTGATATCCCGACAATTCTATCCGCGTTATACTCCTAATTCGCTGCCAAATACTACGCACATCAGCCGGTTTGCGCATTGTCAACTCTGTGTCCTGTCAAATACATTGTAATTGCATTTTATCATATTATGCACAAGTATTTATTTAAACGTATCTCCGCTGCTATTCCTGGTATGTCGACAAATCTATGCGCGTTATACTCCTCATTTGCCGCTATATACAGCGCACCTGCTCCTGTTTACATTATGTCAACTGGGGTCGAGGACAAATGCAATGTTGTTGCAGTACAGCATATTCAGGATTCAATATTTCATTGAACGTATATACACTGTTTTTGGTTATATCCCGACAATTTGATGCGCGTGATACTACACATTTCCTGCCAAATACGGCACACCTGCTCCTGTTTACATTATGTCAACTCGGGTCGAGGACAAATCCAATGTTTTTGCAGTACAGGATATTCAGGATTCAATATTTCATTGAACGTATATACACTGCTATTGGAGATATCCTGACAATTCGATGCGCGTTGTACTCCACATTCGCTGCCAAATACAGCGGATCTGCTCTGGTTTACATTATGTCAACTCGTTTCGAGGACAAATGCAATGTTGCTGCAGTACTGCATATTCAGGATTCAATATTTCATTGATCGTATATACACTGCTATTAGTGATATCCTGACAAATCTAAGCGCGTTATACTCCTCATTTGCCGCCAAATAAAGCGGACCTGCTCCTGTTTACATTAAGTCAACTGCGGTCGAGGACAATTGCAATGTTGTTGCAGTAAAGCATATTCAGGTATCAATATTTCATTGAACAGACCTACACTGCTATTTGTGATATCTCGTCAATTCGATGCGCGGTATGCCGCACAGTTAATACCAAATAGAGTGCAAATCAGCCACTTTGCGCTATGTAAACTCAGGTCCCTGCCTAATTCATTGCAATTGTATTTTTGCATGTTTAGGCTTATGTATTCAATTAAGCGTATCTCCGGTGCTATTGGTGGTATGCCTACAATTCGATGCGCGTGATACGCCACATTCCCTGCCATATACAGCGCACCTGCTCCTATTTACATTATGTCAACCCGGGTCAAGGACAAATGCAATGTTGTTGCAGTACAGCACATTCAGGATTCAATATTTCATTGAACAGACCTACACTGCTATTTGTGATATCTCGTCAATTCGATGCGCGGTATGCCGCACAGTTAATACCAAATAGAGCGCAAATCAGCCACTTTGCGCTATGTAAACTCAGGTCCCTGCCTAATTCATTGCAATTGTATTTTTGCATGTTTAGGCTTATGTATTCAATTAAACGTATCTCCGGTGCTATAGGTGGTATGCCTACAATTCGATGCGCGTTATGCTCCACAGCTGCCGCCAAACAGCGCACCTGCTCCTGTTTACATTATGGCTAATCTGGTCGAGGTCATATGCAATGTTGTTGCAGTACTGCATAATCAGGATTCAATATTACATTGAACGGATCTACACTGCTATTGGTGATATCTCGACATTTCGACCCGTGTTATACGCCACATTTGCTGCCAAATACTGCGCACATCAGCCGGTTTGCGCTATGTCAACTCAGGCCCTGTCATATCCAGCGTAATTGGTGTTTTGGAGATTCTGCCGGGAATATTCAATTGAACGTATCTCGGTTTCTCATGGAGATATGTCGACAATTCGATGCGCGTACTACTCCACATAAGCAGTCAAATACAGCGCACGTCATTCGGTTTGCGGTATGGCAACTCTGGGTCCTGTCAAATACAGCGTTGCTGCAGTTTTGCAGATTCCTTCTGAAATATTATATTGAGCGTATCTCATTGTTTATTCCAGATATCTCGACAATTCGATGAGCGTGTTGAGTAGATGATACATTTACACTGTACATGTGAATGTGTGTGTAAGCGTGAGAGGGCGCCCAGGTCTTAGTTGAGACAAGAGACAGTTGCCGGATGTTAGAAGCTTCAGGAAGAGTCGGTCAACATCAAGCGTGCGTGTAAGAAGGTTATCGAGGTCTACAGAGTGCAACATATATGTGTAGCTATTGTGTATAAAATAAAATAAACTATTTGTATTTCCTAATCCTTTCATTACTTTAACATGGTAGCAGAGCGTGGTTACTAGTTTTGCAAGCTATTGAGTGCGTGGTTACGATCTTGCGAGTGAGTTTAGTAAGGGAAGAAACCGTCAGAGGATAAAAAGAAAAAAAATACTTCAAGCACGTAGGAATGCTTAAGTACAGGAAAAAAATCAATTAAAATGGAGAGATCGGAAATCATGATACCTGTATTCGATGGTCAGGATTATGGAATGTGGAATCTAAGAACACGATGTTTCTCAAGTATAAGGAATGCAAGGTTGTTACAACTAGAATTAAGACCGAAAGAGACAATGAAGATTGGGACAAAAAGGATTTGAGGGCGATAAATATAATTTACAGTGCCATCACAAATAGACAATTGGGGTATGTTAGGGAAGAAAAAACGGCATATAATATAATAAAAAGGTTTGATGAAATGTACTTGATGTTGCGACACACAAACTAACTAACGACCAGTCAGGCACAACTGATCGGTTGGTATCGCGAACCTTGAACGTTATTTGCGCTCAAGGGTCAGGATTATAATAAGTGTAAAGAGCGAGATTTAGTTCACCTTATTTATTCCACTCAATACTCTGGTTACAACTGTCATGATATGTACTGAATTCCTCTTACTAGTATGAATACACTGAACTTAAGTTACTGATTCTCCTGTTCACTGACTGACGACTGGTAGGTGTTGACTCTTAGAAGACTGGCGCAAGAGTCCCTGATTAACCTCTTCCCTGACTGAAGACTGGTAGGTGTTGACTCTTCGAAGACTGGTGCAAGAGTGATTCTTGGGGATGTTGCTGTCGTAGCGGAAGATTCGTGGTGGGGGTGTCTCAAGTCTGTTCCTAATTGATCATTGGGTAAAGACGTATGTTTTGGAATGGGCTGGCTGCCTGCGCAGGTGACCTTACCCTTGGGGAAAACCCGCGTGTTCGGTCTTCCTGAGATGTAGCATAAACAATAAAGAGATTTCGTGTTTTATGGGTCTTTTCCGTGAGGTCCTAAAGTACCTTGACTGTACGATAGGTCCACTGTTTATGAGGGGTACGCATTAGGGTACCCTTAACGGTCGTCCTGCCCGCGGGTCGTATGGTCCCTTAAACCGCCGCGGCAATTACCAGGCGGCCACTCCAAATCTCGAACACTTGAAAGAGTCGACGGCACTGCAGATCGTATGCAGAAGGAGATTGGAAAACATAAGACTGGAGAACTACAGTGAATCAGAGTCATTTTTTTGTGAGTATTAAAAATTAATAAACGAATTAAAAGGTGCCGGCGAACAAGTGAGTGAGGGGGAAAAGCTAAATTACATGCTGAATACGTTACCCGAAGAATACAGCTACATAGCGGACCTAATTCTTTGTAATTGCTGTTTTGCATACTTAGGCTTCAGTATTCAATTAAACTAATCCCCGCTGTTATTGATAGAATGTCAACAATTCGACGCGCGTTATACTCCTCATTTGCCGCCAAATACAGGGGACCTGCTCCTGTTTACATTATGTCAACTCCTGTCGAGGTCAAATCCAATGTTTTTGCAGTATTGCATATACGGGATTCAATATTTCATTGAACGTATATACACTGCTATTGGTGATATCTCGGCAATTCGATGCGCGTGATACTCCACGTTCCCTGCCAAATATAGCGCACCTGCTCCTGTTTAGATTATGTCAACTCGGGTCGAGGAGAAATGCAATGTTGCTGCAGTACAGCATGTTCAGGATTCAATATTTCATTGAACGTATCTACACTGCTATTCGTGATATCCCGACAATTCGAAGCGCGTTGTACTCCACATTCCCTGGCAAATACAGCGCACCTGCTCCTGTTTACATTATGTCAACTCGGGTCAAGGACAAATGCAATGTTTTTGCAGTACAGCACATTCAGGATTCAATATTTCATTGAATGTATATACACTGCTATTCGTGACATCCCGACAATTCGAAGCGCGTTGTACTCCACATTCCCTGGCAAATGTAGCGCACCTGCTCCTGTTTACATTATGTCAACTCGGGTCAAGGACAAATGCAATATTGCTGCAGTACTGCATATTCAGGGTTCAATATTTCAATGAACGTATATACACTGCTATTCGTGATATCCCGACAATTCGAAGCGCGTTGTACTCCACATTCCCTGGCAAATACAGCGCACCTGCTCCTGTTTACATTATGTCAACTCGGGTCAAGGACAAATGCAATGTTTTTGCAGTACTGCATATCCAGGATACAATACTTCATTGAAAGTATCTACACTGCTACTGGAGATATTTCGTCTATTCCAAGCGCCTTGTACTCCACATTTTCTGCCAAATACTGCGCACCTGCTCCTGTCTACATTATGTCAACTGGGGTCCGCGGACAATTGCAATGTTGTTGCAGTACACCATATTCAGGATTCAATATTTCATTGAACGTACATATCCTGCTATTGGTGATATCCCGACAATTCGATGCGCGTTATACTCCTCATTCGCTGCAGAATACTACGTACATCAGCCGGTTGGCGCATTGTCAACTCCGTGTCCTGTCAAATACATTGTAATTGCAGTTCATTATATTAGGCTCAAATATTTATTTAAACGTATCTCCGCTGCTATTCGTGGTATGTCGACAAATCTATGCGCGTTATACTCCTCATTTGCCGCCAAATACAGGGGACCTGCTCCTGTTCACATTATGTCAACTGGGGTCGAAGACAAATGCAATGTTGTGTCTGTCTGTAAAATGTCTGTAAAAAAAATCGTACCTCGTAACACTTTTAACGAAGATAACTCCAAAAAACACGTTCGGTGCAAAATTTTCTAAGTTCGAACGTCCGGACGCATAGGTCCGATCTTAAAAAATGTTTCCAGACGGGAAAAAACCATTAATCCCGACGTAGTTTATCGAGTTACGTCGATTTATGCAAAAATATTCGTACCTCGTAACACTTTTAACGAAGATAACTCGAAAAAACACGTTCGGTGCGAAAATTTTCTAAGTTCGAACGACCGGACGCATAGGTCCGATCGTAAAAAATGTTTTCAGACGGAAAAGACCATTAATCCCGACGTAGTTTATCGAGTTACGTCGATTTATGCAAAAATATTCGTACCTCGTAACACTTTTAACGAAGATAACTCGAAAAAACACGTTCGGTGCGAAAATTTTCTAAGTTCGAACGACTGGACGCATAGGTCCGAACGTAAAAAATGTTTTCAGACGGAAGAAAACCATTAACCTCGACGTTGTTTATCGAGTTACGTCGATTCCTGTAAAAAAAATCGTACCTCGTAACACTTTTAACGAAGATAACTCGAAAAAACACGTTCGGTCCTAAAATTTTCTAAGTTCGCTATCTACTCCACATTTGCTGCGAAATACAGCGCACATCAACCGATTTGCACAATGTCAATTGTGTATCCTGCCAAATCCATTGTAGTTCCAGTAAAGCATATTTAGGCTTAAGTATTCAATCAAACGTATCTCTACTGCTATTGGGGGTATGTCGATAATTCTATGCGCCTTCTACTCCACATCTGCTGCCAACTACAGCGCGCGTCAGCCGGATTTCACTATGTCAACCCTGGTCCCTGCCAAATCACTTGAAGTTGCAGTTTTGCATATTTAGGCTGCATTTTCCAATTAAACGTATCTCCGCAGCTATTGATGGCATGTCGAAAATTCGATGCGCGTTATACATCCCATTAGCTGAGAAAAGCAGCGCCCTTCGGCCGGTTTGCGCTATGCTAACTCTGTGCTCTGTCAAATATAGCGTTACTGTAGTTTAGGAAATTCTGCCAGAATTATTCAATTGCGCAGATCTCAGATTTTATTCCAGATGTCTCAACAATTCTATGCGCGTTCCACTCCACATATGCTGCCAAATACAGCGCGCGTCATTCAATTCGATGCGCGTTCTACTCCACACTTGCTCTCGCATATAGCGCACCTGCTCCTGTTTAAATTATATCAACTCGGGTCATGGTCAAATCCAATGTTATTGCTGTACTGCATATTCAGGATTCAATATTCCCTTAATTGTTTATACACTGCTATTGGTGAAATCTCGACAATTCGACGTGCGTTACTCCACATATGCGCCCAAATTCAGCGCACGTCATTCGGTTTGCCCTATGTCAACTCTGGGCCCTGTCAAGTGCAGGGTAATTGCAATTTTGCAGAGTCTGTGTTAAATACTCAATTAAACGTATCCGCACTGTTATTGATGATATCTACACAAGTAGTTGAGCGTTAAACTCCTCATTCGCTGCGAAATTTAGCGGAGCTGCTCCAGTTTACATTATGTCAAATCGGATCGAGGTCAAATCCAATGTTATTGCAGTACTGTATATTCAGCCTTCAATATTCAATTGAACGTTGCTTCGTTTCGATTGGAGATACGAAGAAAATTCTATGCGCGTTCTACTCCACAGATGCTGCCAAATACAGCGCACATCAACCGGTTTACTCAATGTCAACTCTGTGTCCTGTCAAATCCAGCGTAATTGCCGTTTTAAAATATTCTACCGGAAATATTCAATTAAACGTGTCTCCGTCGCTATTGGTGGTATGTCGACAATTCGAAGCGCTTTACACTCCACATTTGCTGCCAAATAGAGCGCACTTGCAACTGTTTACATTAAATAATCTCGGATCGAGGTCAAATCCAATGCTATTGCTGTACTGCATATTCAGGAATCAATACTCCATTGAAATTTTCTACACTGCTATTAGTGATATTTCGTCAATTCGATGCGCGGTATATCGCACACTTGCTGCCAAATAGAGCGCAAATCAGCCACTGTGCGCTATGTCAACTCAGGTCCCTGCCTAATTCATTGTAATTGTAGTTTTGCATATTCAGGCTTAAGTATTCAATTAAACGTATCTCCGGTGCTATTGGTGGTATACCTACAATTCGTTGCGCGTGATACTCCACATTCCCTGCCAAATACAGCGAACCTGCTTCTGTTTACATTATGTCAACTCGGATCGAGGACATATGCCATGTTGTTGCAGTACAGAATATACAGGATTCAATATTTCATTGAACGTATATACACTGCCATGGTGATATCCCGACAATTCGATGAGCATGATACTCCACATTTCCTGCCAAATACAGCGCACCTGCTCCTGTTTACATTATGTCAACTCGGGTCGAAGACAAATGCAATGTTGCTGAAGTACACCATATTCAGGATTCAATATTTCATTGAACGTATATACACTGCTATTCGTGATATCCCGACAATTCGAAGCGCGTTATACTCCACATTCCCTGGCAAATACAGCGCACCTGCTCCTGTTTACATTATGTCAACACGGGTCAAGGACAAATGCAATGTTTTTGCAGTACAGCACATTCAGGATTCAATATTCCATTGAATGTATCTACAATTCTATTGGTGATATCACGACAATTCGATGCGTGTGATACTCCACATCCCCAGCCAAATACAGCGCACCTGCTCCTGTTTACATTATGTCAACTCGGATGGAGGACAAGTGTCATGTTGTTGCAGTACAGCATATACGGGATTCAATATTTCATTGAACGTATATACGCTGCCATGGTAATATCCCGACAATTCGAGGCGCATGATACTCCACATTTCCTGCCAAGTACAGTGCACCTGCTCGTGTATATATTATGTCAACTCGTTTCGAGGACAAATGCAATGTTGCTGCAGTACAGCATATTCAGGATTCAAAATTTCATTGAACGTATACACACTGCTATTCGTGATATCCCGACAATTCGAAGCGCGTTGTACTCCACATTCCCTGGCAAATGCAGCGCACCTGCTCCTGTTTACATTATGTCAACTCGGGTCAAGGACAAATGCAATGTTTTTGCAGTACAGCACATTCAGGATTCAGTATTTCATTGAATGTATTACACTGCTATTCGTGATATCCCGACAATTCGGAGCGCGTTGTACTCCACATTTCCTGGCAAATACAGCGCACCTGCTCGTGTATATATTATGTCAACTCGGGTCGAGGACAAATGCAATGTTGCTGCAAGTACTGCATATTCAGGATTCAATATTTCATTGAACGTGAATACACTGTTATTGGTGACATCCCGACAACTCGATACGCGTGATACTCCACATTCCCTGCCAAATACAGCGCACCTGCTCCTGTTTGCATTATGTCAACTGGGGCCGAAGACGATTGCAATGTTGTTGCAGTACACCATATTCAGGATCCAATATTTCATTGAACGTACATACACTGCCATTGGTGATATCCCGACAATTCGATGCGCGTTATACTCCTCATTCGCTGCAGAGTACTACGTACATCAGCCGGTTGGCGCATTGTCAACTCTGTGTCCTGTCAAATACATTGTAATTGCAGTTCATTATATTAGGCTCAAATATTTATTTAAACGTATCTCCGCTGCTATTCGTGGTATGTCGACAAATCTATGCGCGTTATACTCCTCATTTGCCGCCAAATACGGGGGACCTGCTCCTGTTCACATTATGTCAACTGGGGTCGAAGACAAATGCAATGTTGTTGTAGTACTGCATATTCAGGATTCAATATTTCATTGAACGGATCTACACTGCTAATGGTGATATCTCGTCAGTTCGATGCGCGTGATACTCCACTGTTCCTGCCAAATACGGCGCACCTGCTCCTGTTTACATTATGTCAACTCGGGTCGAGGACAAATCCAATGATTTTGCAGTACAGGATATTCAGGATTCAATATTTCATTGATCGTATATACACTGCTATTAGTAATATCTTGACAAATCTATGCGCGCTATACTCCTCATTTGCCGCCAAATAAAGAGGACCTGCTCCTGTTTACATTAAGTCAACTGGGGTCGAGGACAATTGCAATGTTGTTGCAGTAAAGCATATTCAGGAATCAATATTTCATTGAAAAGACCTACACTGCTATTTGTGATATCTCGTCAATTCGATGCGCGGTATGCCACACAGTTGCTACCAAATAGAGAGCAAATCAGCCACTTTGCGCTATGTAAACTCAGGTCCGTGCCGAATTCATTGCAATTGTATTTTTGCATATTTAGGCTTATGTATTCAATTAAACGTATCTCCGGTGCAATAGGTGGTATGCCTACAATTCGATGCGCGTTATGCTCCACAGCTGCCGCCAAACAGCGCACCTGCTCCTGTTTACATTATGTCAACTCGGGTCGGGGACATATCCAATGTTTTTGCCGTTCAGGGTATTCAGGATTCAATATTGCATTGATCGTATATACACTGCCATTAGTGATAACCTGACAATTCGATGGGCGTTGTGCTCCTCATTGGCTGCCAAATACTACGCAGATAAGCCGGTTTGCGCATTGTCAACTCTGTGTCCTGTCAAATACATTGTAATTGCAGATTATCATGTTAGGTTCAAGTATTTATTAAAACCTATCTCCGCTGCTATTCGTGGTATCTCGACAAATCTATGCGCGTGAAACTACGCATTTCCTGCCAAATACGGCACACCTGCTCCTGTTTACATTATGTCAACTCGGGTCAAGGAAAAGTGCAATGTTTTTGGAGTACAGCACATTCGGGATACAATATTTCATTGAACAGATCTACACTGCTATTTGTGATATCTCGTCAATTCCATGCGCGGTATACCTCACAGTTGCTGCCAAATAGAGCGCAAATCTGTCACTTTGCGCTATGCCAACTCCGGTCCCTGCCTAATTCATTGTAATTTTAGTTTTGCATATTTAGGCCTAAGTATTCAATTGAACGGATCTCCAGTGCTATTGGTGGTATGCCTACAATTCGATGCGCGTTATGCTCCACAGTTGCCGCCAAATACAGCGCACCTGCTCCTGTTTACATTATCTCAATACGGATCGAGGGCAAATGCATTGTTTTTGCAGTACTGCATATACAGGATTAAATACTTCATTGAACGTATATACACTGCTATTCGTCATATCCCGACAGTTCGATGCGAGTTGTACTCCGCATTCCCTGCCAAGTACTACGTTCATCAGAGAGTTTGCGCATTGTCAACTCTGTGTCCTGTCAAGTACATTGTAATTGCAGATTGTCATATTAGGCTCAATTATTTATTTAAACGTATCTACGCTGCTATTCCTGGTATGTCGACAAATCTGTGCGCGTTATACTCCTCATTTGCCGCCAAATACAGCGCACCTGCTCCTGTTTACATTGTATCAACTGTGGTCGAGGACAAATGCATTGTTTTTGCAGTACAGCACATTCAGGATTCAATATTTCATTGAACGGATCTACACTGCTATTTGTGATATCTCGCCAATTCGATGCGCGGTATACCGAACAGTTGCTGCCAAATAGAGCGCAAATCAGCCACTGTGCGCTATGTCAACTCAGGTCCCAGCCTAATTCATTGTAATTGTAGTTTTGCATATTCAGGCTCAAGTATTCAATTAAACGTATCTCCGATGCTATTGGTGGTATGCCTACAATTCGATGCGCGTTATGCTCCACAGTAGCCGCCAAATATAGCGCACCTGCCCCTGTTTACATTGTATCAACTTGGGTCGAGGACAAATGCAACGCTTTGTAGTACTGCATATTCAGGATTCAATACTTCATTGAATGAATCTACACTGCTATTTGTGATATCTCGTCAATTCGATGCGCGGTATACCGCACAGTTGCTGCCAAATAGAGCGCAAATCAGCCACTGTGCGCTATGTCAACTCAGGTCCCAGCCTAATTCATTGTAATTGTAGTTTTGCATATTTAGGCCTAAGTATTCAATTAAACGGGTCTCCGGTGCTATTGATGGTATGCCTACAATTCGATGCGCGTTATACGCCACAGTTGTCGCCAAATACAGCGCACCTGCTCCTGTTTACATTATGTCAACTCGGGTCGAGGACAAATGCAAGGTATTTGCAGAACAGCATATTCAGGATCCAATATTGCATTAAACGTAAATACGCTACTATTGGTGATATCCCGACAATTCGATGCGCCTGATACTCCACATTTCCTGCCCAATACAGCGCAACCTGCTCCTGTTTACATTATGTCAACTCGGGACGAGGACAAATGCAATGTTGCTGCAGTACAGCATATTCAGGATTCAATATTGCATTGAACGTTTCTACACTGCTATTGGTGATATCTCGTCAATTCGATGCGCGGTATACCGCACACTTGCTGCCAAATAGGGCGCAAATCAGACACTGTGCGCTGTGTCAACCCAGGCCCTGCCTAAATCATTGTAATTATAGTTTTGCACATTTCCGCTTAATGTATTCAATTAAACATATCTCCGGTGCTATTGGTGGTATGCCTACTATTCGATGCGCGTTATGCTCCACAGTTGCCGCCAAATAGCGCACCTGCTCCTGTTTATATTATATCAACTCGGGACAAGGACAAATGCAATGTTTTTGCAGTACAGCACATTCAGGATTCAATATTTCATTGAACGGATCTACACAGCTATTGGTGATATCCCGACAATACGATGCGCTTGATACTCCACATTTCCTGCCAAATACGGCACACCTCCTCCTGTTTACATTATGTCAACTCGGGTCGACGACAAATGCAATGTTTTTGCAGTACTGCATATCAAGGATACAATACTTCATTGAACGTATCTACACTGCTACTGGAGATATTTCGTCTACTCCATGCGCCTTGTACTCCACAGTTCCTGCCAAATACAGCGCACCTGCTCCTGTTTACATTATGTCAACGCAGGTCGAGGACAAATGCTACGTTGTTGTAGTACTGCATATTCAGGATTCATTTCTTCATTGAATGTATCTACACTGCTATTCGTGATTCCGACAATTCGAAGCGCGTTATACTCCACATTCCCTGGCAAACACAGCGCACCTGATCCTGTTTACATTATGTCAACTCGGGTCAGGGACAAATGCAATGTTTCTGCAGTACAGCATATTCAGGATTCAATATTTCGTTGAACGAATCTATACTGCTATTTGTTATATTCTCGTCAATTCGATGCGCGGTATACCGCACAGTTGCTGCCAAATAGAGCGCAAAGCAGCGACCTTGCGCTATGTCAATTCAGGTCACTGCCTAATTCATTGTAATTGTATTTTTTTTCATATTTAGACTGATGTAATCAATTAAACGTATCTCCGGTGCTATTGGTGGTATGCCTACAATTCGATGCACTTGATACTCCGCATTCCCTGGCAAATACAGCGCCCCTGCTCCTGTTTACATTATGTCAACTCGGGTCAAGGACAAATGCAATGTTTTTACAGTACAGCACATTCAGGATTCAATATTTCATTGAACGGATCTACACAGCTATTGGTGATATCCCGACAATACGATGCGCTTGATACTCCACGTTTCCTGCCAAATACGGCACACCTGCTCCTGTTTACATTATGTCAACTCGGGTCGAGGACAAATGCAATGTTTTTGCAGTACTGCATATCCAGGATACAATACTTCATTGAAAGTATCTACACTGCTACTGGAGATATTTCGTCTATTCCAAGCGCCTTGTACTCCACATTTTCTGCCAAATACTGCGCACCTGCTCCTGTCTACATTATGTCAACTGGGGTCCGCGGACAATTGCAATGTTGTTGCAGTACACCATATTCAGGATTCAATATTTCATTGAACGTACATATCCTGCTATTGGTGATATCCCGACAATTCGATGCGCGTTATACTCCTCATTCGCTGCAGAATACTACGTACATCAGCCGGTTGGCGCATTGTCAACTCTGTTTCCTGTCAAATACATTGTAATTGCAGTTCATTATATTAGGCTCAAATATGTATTTAAACGTATCTCCGCTGCTATTCGTGGTATGTCGACAAATCTATGCGCGTTATACTCCTCATTTGCCGCCAAATACAGGGGTCCTGCTCATGTTCACATTATGTCAACTGGGGTCGAAGACAAATGCCATGTTGTTGTAGTACTGCATATTCAGGATTCACTATTTCATTGAACGGATCTACACTGCTAATGGTGATATCTCGTCAATTCGATGCGCGTGATACTCCACATTTCCTGCCAAATACGGCGCACCTGCTCCTGTTTACATTATGACAACTCGGGTCGAGGACAAATGCTACGTTGTTGTACTACTGCATATTCAGGATTCATTTCTTCATTGAATGTATCTACACTGCTATTCGTGATTCCGACAATTCGAAGCGCGTTATACTCCACATTCCCTGGCAAACACAGCGCACCTGATCCTGTTTACATTATGTCAACTCGGGTCAGGGACAAATGCAATGTTTCTGCAGTACAGCATATTCAGGATTCAATATTTCATTGAACGAATCTATACTGCTATTTGTTATATTCTCGTCAATTCGATGCGCGGTATACCGCACAGTTGCTGCCAAATAGAGCGCGAAGCAGCGACCTTGCGCTATGTCAATTCAGGTCACTGCCTAATTCATTGTAATTGTATTTTTACATATTTAGACTGATGTAATCAATTAAACGTATTTCCGGTGCTATTGGTGGTATGCCTACAATTCGATGCACTTGATACTCCGCATTCCCTGGCAAATACAGCGCACCTGCTCCTGTTTACATTATGTCAACTCGGGTCGAGGACAAATGCTACGTTGTTGTACTACTGCATATTCAGGATTCATTTCTTCATTGAATGTATCTACACTGCTATTCGTGATTCCGACAATTCGAAGCGCGTTATACTCCACATTCCCTGGCAAACACAGCGCACCTGATCCTGTTTACATTATGTCAACTCGGGTCAGGGACAAATGCAATGTTTCTGCAGTACAGCATATTCAGGATTCAATATTTCATTGAACGAATCTATACTGCTATTTGTTATATTCTCGTCAATTCGATGCGCGGTATACCGCACAGTTGCTGCCAAATAGAGCGCGAAGCAGCGACCATGCGCTATGTCAATTCAGGTCACTGCCTAATTCATTGTAATTGTATTTTTACATATTTAGACTGATGTAATCAATTAAACGTATTTCCGGTGCTATTGGTGGTATGCCTACAATTCGATGCACTTGATACTCCGCATTCCCTGGCAAATACAGCGCACCTGCTCCTGTTTACATTATGTCAACTCGGGTCAAGAACAAATGCAATGTTTTTGCAGTACAGCACATTCAGGATTCAATATTTCATTGAACGGATCTACACAGCTATTGGTGATATCCCGACAATACGATGCGCTTGATACTCCACGTTTCCTGCCAAATACGGCACACCTGCTCCTGTTTACATTATGTCAACTCGGGTCGAGGACAAATGCAATGTTTTTGCAGTACTGCATATCCAGGATACAATACTTCATTGAAAGTATCTACACTGCTACTGGAGATATTTCGTCTATTCCAAGCGCCTTGTACTCCACATTTTCTGCCAAATACTGCGCACCTGCTCCTGTCTACATTATGTCAACTGGGGTCCGCGGACAATTGCAATGTTGTTGCAGTACACCATATTCAGGATTCAATATTTCATTGAACGTACATATCCTGCTATTGGTGATATCCCGACAATTCGATGCGCGTTATACTCCTCATTCGCTGCAGAATACTACGTACATCAGCCGGTTGGCGCATTGTCAACTCTGTTTCCTGTCAAATACATTGTAATTGCAGTTCATTATATTAGGCTCAAATATGTATTTAAACGTATCTCCGCTGCTATTCGTGGTATGTCGACAAATCTATGCGCGTTATACTCCTCATTTCCCGCCAAATACAGGGGTCCTGCTCCTGTTCACATTATGTCAACTGGGGTCGAAGACAAATGCCATGTTGTTGTAGTACTGCATATTCAGGATTCACTATTTCATTGAACGGATCTACACTGCTAATGGTGATATCTCGTCAATTCGATGCGCGTGATACTCCACATTTCCTGCCATATACAGCGCACCTGCTCCTGTTTACATTATGTCAACTCGGGTCGAGGACAAATGCTACGTTGTTGTAGCACTGCATATTCAGGATTCAATTCTTCATTGAATGTATCTACACTGCTATGGGTGACATCACGACAATTCGATGCGCGTGATACTCCACATTCCCTGCCAAATACAGCGCACCTGCTCCTGTTTACATTATGTCAACTCGGGTCGAGGACAAATGCTACGTTGTTGTAGTACTGCATATTCAGGATTCAATATTTCATTGATCGTATATACACTGCCATTAGTGATATCGTGACAACTCGATGCGCGTTGTGCTCCTCATTGGCTGCCAAATACTACGCAGATCAGCCGGTTTGCGCATTGTCAACTCTGTGTCCTGTCAAATACATTGTAATTGCAGTTTATCATATTAGGTTCAAGTATTTATTAAAACCTATCTCCGCTGCTATTCGTGGTATCTCGACAAATCTATGCGCGTGAAACTACGCATTTCCTGCCAAATACGGCACACCTGCTCCTGTTTACATTATGTCAACTCGGGTCAAGGAAAAATGCAATGTTTTTGGAGTACAGCACATTCGGGATACAATATTTCATTGAACAGATCTACACTGCTATTTGTGATATCTCGTCAATTCCATGCGCGGTATACCTCACAGTTGCTGCCAAATAGAGCGCAAATCTGTCACTTTGCGCTATGCCAACTCCGGTCCCTGCCTAATTCATTGTAATTTTAGTTTTGCATATTTGGGCCTAAGTATTCAATTGAACGGATCTCCAGTGCTATTGGTGGTATGCCTACAATTCGATGCGCGTTATGCTCCACAGTTGCCGCCAAATACAGCGCACCTGCTCCTGTTTACATTATCTCAATACGGATCGAGGGCAAATGCATTGTTTTTGCAGTACTGCATATACAGGATTAAATACTTCATTGAACGTATATACACTGCTATTCGTCATATCCCGACAGTTCGATGCGAGTTGTACTCCGCATTCCCTGCCAAGTACTACGTTCATCAGAGAGTTTGCGCATTGTCAACTCTGTGTCCTGTCAAGTACATTGTAATTGCAGATTGTCATATTAGGCTCAATTATTTATTTAAACGTATCTACGCTGCTATTCCTGGTATGTCGACAAATCTGTGCGCGTTATATTCCTCATTTGCCGCCAAATACAGCGCACCTGCTCCTGTTTACATTGTATCAACTGTGGTCGAGGACAAATGCATTGTTTTTGCAGTACAGCACATTCAGGATTCAATATTTCATTGAACGGATCTACACTGCTATTTGTGATATCTCGCCAATTCGATGCGCGGTATACCGAACAGTTGCTGCCAAATAGAGCGCAAATCAGCCACTGTGCGCTATGTCAACTCAGGCCCCTGCCTAATTCATTGTAATTGTAGTTTTGCATATTCAGGCTCAAGTATTCAATTAAACGTATCTCCGATGCTATTGGTGGTATGCCTACAATTCGATGCGCGTTATGCTCCACAGTAGCCGCCAAATATAGCGCACCTGCCCCTGTTTACATTGTATCAACTTGGGTCGAGGACAAATGCAACGCTTTGTAGTACTGCATATTCAGGATTCAATACTTCATTGAATGAATCTACACTGCTATTTGTGATATCTCGTCAATTCGATGCGCGGTATACCGCACAGTTGCTGCCAAATAGAGCGCAAATCAGCCACTGTGCGCTATGTCAACTCAGGTCCCAGCCTAATTCATTGTAATTGTAGTTTTGCATATTTAGGCCTAAGTATTCAATTAAACGGGTCTCCGGTGCTATTGATGGTATGCCTACAATTCGATGCGCGTTATACGCCACAGTTGTCGCCAAATACAGCGCACCTGCTCCTGTTTACATTATGTCAACTCGGGTCGAGGACAAATGCAAGGTATTTGCAGAACAGCATATTCAGGATCCAATATTGCATTAAACGTAAATACGCTACTATTGGTGATATCCCGACAATTCGATGCGCCTGATACTCCACATTTCCTGCCCAATACAGCGCACCTGCTCCTGTTTACATTATGTCAACTCGGGACGAGGACAAAGGCAATGTTGCTGCAGTACAGCATATTCAGGATTCAATATTGCATTGAACGTTTCTACACTGCTATTGGTGATATCTCGTCAATTCGATGCGCGGTATACCGCACACTTGCTGCCAAATAGGGCGCAAATCAGACACTGTGCGCTGTGTCAATCCAGGCCCTGCCTAAATCATTGTAATTATAGTTTTGCACATTTCCGCTTAATGTATTCAATTAAACATATCTCCGGTGCTATTGGTGGTATGCCTACTATTCGATGCGCGTTATGCTCCACAGTTGCCGCCAAATAGCGCACCTGCTCCTGTTTATATTATATCAACTCGGGACAAGGACAAATGCAATGTTTTTGCAGTACAGCACATTCAGGATTCAATATTTCATTGAACGGATCTACACAGCTATTGGTGATATCCCGACAATACGATGCGCTTGATACTCCACATTTCCTGCCAAATACGGCACACCTCCTCCTGTTTACATTATGTCAACTCGGGTCGAGGACAAATGCAATGTTTTTGCAGTACTGCATATCAAGGATACAATACTTCATTGAACGTATCTACACTGCTACTGGAGATATTTCGTCTACTCCATGCGCCTTGTACTCCACAGCTCCTGCCAAATACAGCGCACCTGCTCCTGTTTACATTATGTCAACGCAGGTCGAGGACAAATGCTACGTTGTTGTAGTACTGCATATTCAGGATTCATTTCTTCATTGAATGTATCTACACTGCTATTCGTGATTCCGACAATTCGAAGCGCGTTATACTCCACATTCCCTGGCAAACACAGCGCACCTGATCCTGTTTACATTATGTCAACTCGGGTCAGGGACAAATGCAATGTTTCTGCAGTACAGCATATTCAGGATTCAATATTTCATTGAACGAATCTATACTGCTATTTGTTATATTCTCGTCAATTCGATGCGCGGTATACCGCACAGTTGCTGCCAAATAGAGCGCAAAGCAGCGACCTTGCGCTATGTCAATTCAGGTCACTGCCTAATTCATTGTAATTGTATTTTTTTTCATATTTAGACTGATGTAATCAATTAAACGTATCTCCGGTGCTATTGGTGGTATGCCTACAATTCGATGCACTTGATACTCCGCATTCCCTGGCAAATACAGCGCCCCTGCTCCTGTTTACATTATGTCAACTCGGGTCAAGGACAAATGCAATGTTTTTGCAGTACAGCACATTCAGGATTCAATATTTCATTGAACGGATCTACACAGCTATTGGTGATATCCCGACAATACGATGCGCTTGATACTCCACGTTTCCTGCCAAATACGGCACACCTGCTCCTGTTTACATTATGTCAACTCGGGTCGAGGACAAATGCAATGTTTTTGCAGTACTGCATATCCAGGATACAATACTTCATTGAAAGTATCTACACTGCTACTGGAGATATTTCGTCTATTCCAAGCGCCTTGTACTCCACATTTTCTGCCAAATACTGCGCACCTGCTCCTGTCTACATTATGTCAACTGGGGTCCGCGGACAATTGCAATGTTGTTGCAGTACACCATATTCAGGATTCAATATTTCATTGAACGTACATATCCTGCTATTGGTGATATCCCGACAATTCGATGCGCGTTATACTCCTCATTCGCTGCAGAATACTACGTACATCAGCCGGTTGGCGCATTGTCAACTCTGTTTCCTGTCAAATACATTGTAATTGCAGTTCATTATATTAGGCTCAAATATGTATTTAAACGTATCTCCGCTGCTATTCGTGGTATGTCGACAAATCTATGCGCGTTATACTCCTCATTTGCCGCCAAATACAGGGGTCCTGCTCATGTTCACATTATGTCAACTGGGGTCGAAGACAAATGCCATGTTGTTGTAGTACTGCATATTCAGGATTCACTATTTCATTGAACGGATCTACACTGCTAATGGTGATATCTCGTCAATTCGATGCGCGTGATACTCCACATTTCCTGCCAAATACGGCGCACCTGCTCCTGTTTACATTATGACAACTCGGGTCGAGGACAAATGCTACGTTGTTGTACTACTGCATATTCAGGATTCATTTCTTCATTGAATGTATCTACACTGCTATTCGTGATTCCGACAATTCGAAGCGCGTTATACTCCACATTCCCTGGCAAACACAGCGCACCTGATCCTGTTTACATTATGTCAACTCGGGTCAGGGACAAATGCAATGTTTCTGCAGTACAGCATATTCAGGATTCAATATTTCATTGAACGAATCTATACTGCTATTTGTTATATTCTCGTCAATTCGATGCGCGGTATACCGCACAGTTGCTGCCAAATAGAGCGCGAAGCAGCTACCTTGCGCTATGTCAATTCAGGTCACTGCCTAATTCATTGTAATTGTATTTTTACATATTTAGACTGATGTAATCAATTAAACGTATTTCCGGTGCTATTGGTGGTATGCCTACAATTCGATGCACTTGATACTCCGCATTCCCTGGCAAATACAGCGCACCTGCTCCTGTTTACATTATGTCAACTCGGGTCAAGGACAAATGCAATGTTTTTGCAGTACAGCACATTCAGGATTCAATATTTCATTGAACGGATCTACACAGCTATTGGTGATATCCCGACAATACGATGCGCTTGATACTCCACGTTTCCTGCCAAATACGGCACACCTGCTCCTGTTTACATTATGTCAACTCGGGTCGAGGACAAATGCAATGTTTTTGCAGTACTGCATATCCAGGATACAATACTTCATTGAAAGTATCTACACTGCTACTGGAGATATTTCGTCTATTCCAAGCGCCTTGTACTCCACATTTTCTGCCAAATACTGCGCACCTGCTCCTGTCTACATTATGTCAACTGGGGTCCGCGGACAATTGCAATGTTGTTGCAGTACACCATATTCAGGATTCAATATTTCATTGAACGTACATATCCTGCTATTGGTGATATCCCGACAATTCGATGCGCGTTATACTCCTCATTCGCTGCAGAATACTACGTACATCAGCCGGTTGGCGCATTGTCAACTCTGTTTCCTGTCAAATACATTGTAATTGCAGTTCATTATATTAGGCTCAAATATGTATTTAAACGTATCTCCGCTGCTATTCGTGGTATGTCGACAAATCTATGCGCGTTATACTCCTCATTTGCCGCCAAATACAGGGGTCCTGCTCCTGTTCACATTATGTCAACTGGGGTCGAAGACAAATGCCATGTTGTTGTAGTACTGCATATTCAGGATTCACTATTTCATTGAACGGATCTACACTGCTAATGGTGATATCTCGTCAATTCGATGCGCGTGATACTCCACATTTCCTGCCAAATACGGCGCACCTGCTCCTGTTTACATTATGACAACTCGGGTCGAGGACAAATGCTACGTTGTTGTACTACTGCATATTCAGGATTCAAGTCTTCATTGAATGTATCTACACTGCTATTGGTGATATCACGACAATTCGATGCGCGTGATACTCCACATTTCCTGCCATATACAGCGCACCTGCTCCTGTTTACATTATGTCAACTCGGGTCGAGGACAAATGCTACGTTGTTGTAGCACTGCATATTCAGGATTCAATTCTTCATTGAATGTATCTACACTGCTATGGGTGACATCACGACAATTCGATGCGCGTGATACTCCACATTCCCTGCCAAATACAGCGCACCTGCTCCTGTTTACATTATGTCAACTCGGGTCGAGGACAAATGCTACGTTGTTGTAGTACTGCATATTCAGGATTCAATATTTCATAGAACGGATCTACACTGCTATTTGTGGTATCTCGTCAATTCGATGCGCGGTATACCGCACAGCTGCTGCCAAATAGAGCGCAAATCAGCCACTGTGCGCTGTGTCAACTCAGGTCACTGCCTAATTCATTGTAATTTTATTTTTGCATATTTTGGCTGATGTATTCAATTAAACGTACCTCCGGTGCTAGAGGTGGTATGCCTACAATTCGATGCGCGTTATGCTCCACAGTTGCCGCCAAATAGCGCACCTGCGCCTGTTTACATTATGTCAACTCGGGTCGAGGACAAATGCAACGTTGTTGTAGTACTGCTTATTCAGGATTCAATACTTCATTGAATGTATCTACACTGCTATTGGTGATATCACGACAATCCGATGCGCGTGATACTCCGCATACACTGCCAAATACAGCGCACCTGCTCCTGTTTACATTATGTCAACTCGGGTCGAGGACAAATGCTACGTTGTTGTACTACTGCATATTCAGGATTCATTTCTTCATTGAATGTATCTACACTGTTATTGGTGATATCACGACAATTCGATGCGTGTGATACTCCACATTCCCTGCCAAATACAGCGCACCTGCTCCTGTTTACATTATGTCAACTCGATTCCAGGACAAATGCCATGTTCAGCAGTACAGCACATTCAGGATTCAATATTTCATTGAACGTACATACACTGCTATTGGTGATAGCCCGACAATTCGATGAGAGTTATACTCCTCATTCGCTGCAGAATACTACGCACATCAGCCGGTTGGCGCATTGTCAACTCTGTGTCCTGTCAAATACATTGTAATTGCAGTTTATCATATTAGGCTCAAGTATTTATTTAAACGTATCTCCGTTGCTATTCGTGGTATGTCGACAAATCTATGCGCGTTATACTCCTCATTTGCCGCCAAATACAGCGCACGTGCTCCCGTTTACATTATGTCAACTGGGGTCGAGGACAATTGCAATGTTGTGGCAGTACACCATGTTCAGGATTCAATATTTCATTGAACGGATCTACACTGCTGTTTGTGATATCTCGTCAATTCGATGCGCGGTTTACCGCACAAGTGCTGCCAAATAGAGCGCATATCAGCCACTTTGCGCTGTGTCAACTCAGGTCCCTGCCTAATTCATTGTAATTGTATTTTTGCATATTTAGTCTTATGTATTCAATTAAACGTATCTGCGGAGCTATAGGTGGTATGCCTACAATTCGATGCGCGTTATGCTTCACAGTTGCCGCCTAATACAGCGCACCTGCTCCTGTTTACATTATGTCAACTCGGGTCGAGGACATATGCAATGTTTTTGTAGTACAGCATATTCGGGATTCAATATTTCATTGAACGTATATACACTGCTATTGGTGATATCTCGACAATTCGAAGCGCCTTATACTCCTCATTCGCTGCCAAATACAACGCACATCAACCGGTTTGCACAATATCAACTCTGTGTCCCTGTCAAATCCATTGGAATTGCAGTTTAGCATATTTAGGATTAAGTATTCAATTAAACGTATCTCCGCTGCTATTGGTGGTAAGTCCAGAATTTGATGCGCGTTATACCCCACATTTGCTGCCAAATACAGAGCACATTAACCGGTTTACGCAATGTCAACTCTATATCCTGTCGAATCCATTGTATTTGCAGTTTGGCCTATTTGGGCCTAAGTACTCAATTAAACCTATTATCGCTGTTATTGGTGGTATCTCGACAACTCGATGCGCGTTATACCCGACATTTTCTGCCAAATACAGCGCACGTGCTATTGTTTACATTATGTCAACTTGGGTCGAGTACAAATGCAATGTTTTTGTAGTACTGCATATTCAGGATTCAATACTTCATTGAATGTATCTACACTGCTATTGGTGATATCCCGGCAATTTGAAGCGCGTTTTACTCCTCATTCGCTGCCATATGCTACGCACATCAGAGAGTGTGGGCATTGTCAACTCTGTGTCCCGTCAAATACATTGTAATTGCAGTTTATCATATTAGGCTCAAGTATTTATTTAAACGTATCTCCGCTGCTATTAGTGGTATGTCGACAAATCTATGCGCGTTATACTCCTCATTTGCCGCCAAATACAGCGGACCTGCTCCTGTTTACATGATGTCAACTGGGGTCGAGGACAATTGCAATGTTTTTGCAGTACAGCATATTTAGGAATCAATATTACATTGAACAGACCTACACAGCTATTTGTGATATCTCGTCAATTCCATGCGCGGTATGCCGCACAGTTGCTGCCAAATAGAGCGCAAATCAGCCACTTTGCGCTATGCAAACTCAGGTCCGTGCCGAATTCATTGTAATTGTATTTTTGCATATTTAGGCTTATGTATTCAAATTAAACGTATCTCCGGTGCTATACGTGGTATGCCTACAATTCTATGCGCGTTATGCTCCACAGCTGCCGCCAAACAGCGCACCTGCTCCTGTTTACATTATGTCAACTCGGGTCGAGGACAAATCCAATGTTTTTGCAGTACAGGATATTCAGGATTCAATATTTCATTGAACGTATATACACTGCTATTGGTGATATCCTGACAATTCGATGCGCGTGATACTCCACATTCCCTGGCAAATACTACGCGGAACAGCCGGTTTGCGCATTGTCAACACTGTGTCCTGTCAAATACGTTGTAATTGCAGTTTATCATATTAGGCTCAAGTATTTATTTAAACGTATCTCCGCTGCTATTAGTAGTATGTCGACAAATCTATGCGCGTTATACTCCTCATTTGCCGCCAAATACAGCGGACCTGCTCCTGATTGCATTATGTCAACCCGGGTCGAGGAGAATTGCAATGTAGTTGTAGTACTGCATATTCAGGATTCAATTCTTCATTGAATGTATCTACACTGCTATTGGTCATATCACGACAATCGGTGCGCGTGATACTCCACATTCCCAACCAAATACAGCGCACCTGCTCCTGTTTACATTATTTCAACTAGGGTCAAGGAAAAATGCAATGTTTTTGCAGTACAGCGCATTCAGGATTCGATATTTCATTGAACGGATCTACACTGCTATTTGTGATATCTCGTCAATTCGATGCGCGGTATACCGCACAGTTGCCGCCAAATACAGCGCACCTGCCCCTGTTTACATTATATCAACTTGGGTCGAGGACAAATGCAACGATTTTGTAGTACTGCATATTCAGGATTCAATACTTCACTGAATGTATCTACACTGCTATCGGTCATATCACGACAATTCGATGCGCGTGATACTCCATATTTCCTGACCAATACGGCGCACCTGCTCCTGTTTACATTATGTCAACTCGGGTCGAGGACAAATGGAATGTTGCTGCAGTGTTGCATATTCAGGATTTAATACTTCATTGAATGTATCTACACTGCAATTGGTCTTATCACGACAATTCGATGCGCGTGATACACCACATTCCCTGCCAAATACAGCGCACCTGCTCTTGTTTACATTGTGTCAACCGTGGTCGTGGACAAATGCATTGTTTTTGCAGTACAGCATATACCGGATTCAATACTTCATTGAACGTATATACACTGTTTTTGGTTATATCCCGGCCATTCGATGAGCGTGGTACTACACGTTTCCTGCCAAATACGGCACACCTGCTCCTGTTTACATTATGTCAACTCGGGTCGAGGACAAATCCAATGTTTTTGCAGTACAGGATATTCAGGATTCAATATTTCATTGAACGTATATGCACTGCTATTGGTGATATCCTGACAATTCGATGCGCGTGATACTCCACATTCCGTGGCAAATACAGCGCACCTGCTCCTGTTTACATTATGTCAACTCGGGTGAAGGACAAATGCAATGTTTTTGCAGTACAGCACATTCAGGATTCAATATTTCATTGAACGGATCTACACTGCGACTGGAGATATCTCGTTTATTTGATGCGCGGTATACCGCACACTTCCTGCCAAATATAGCGCAAATCAGCCATTGTGCGCTGAGTCAACCCAAGTCCCTGCCTAACTCATTGTAATTGTAGTTTTGCATATTTAGGCTTAAGTATTCAATTAAACGTATCTCCGATGCTATTGGTGGTATGCCTACAACTCGATGCGCGTTATACTCCACAGTTCCCGCCAAATACAGCGCACGTGCTCTTGTTTACATTATGTCAACTCGGGTCGAGGACAAATGCAAAGTTGTTGCAGTACTGCATATCCAGGATTCAATACTTCATTGAACGTACCTACACTGCTATTGGTCATATCACGACAATGGGTGCGCGTGATACTCCACATTCCCAACCAAATACAGCGCATCTGCTCCTGTTTACATTATTTCAACTCGGGTCGAGGAAAAATGCAATGTTTTTGCAGTTCAGCACGTTCAGGATTCGACATTTCATTGAACGGATCCACATTGCTATTTGTGATATCTCGTCAATTCGATGCGCGGTTTACCGCACAAGTGCTGCCAAATAGAGCGCATATCAGCCACTTTGCGCTGTGTCAACTCAGGTCCCTGCCTAATTCATTGTAATTGTATTTTTGCATATTTAGTCTTATGTATTCAATTAAACGTATCTGCGGAGCTATAGGTGGTATGCCTGCAATTCGATGCGCGTTATGCTTCACAGTTGCCGCCTAATACAGCGCACCTGCTCCTGTTTACATTATGTCAACTCGGGTCGAGGACATATGCAATGTTTTTGTAGTACAGCATATTCGGGATTCAATATTTCATTGAACGTATATACACTGCTATTGGTGATATCTCGACAATTCGAAGCGCCTTATACTCCTCATTCGCTGCCAAATACAACGCGCATCAACCGGTTTGCACAATATCAACTCTGTGTCCCTGTCAAATCCATTGGAATAGCAGTTTAGCATATTTAGGATTAAGTATTCAATTAAACGTATCTCCGCTGCTATTGGTGGTAAGTCCAGAATTTGATGCGCGTTATACCCCACATTTGCTGCCAAATACAGAGCACATTAACCGGTTTACGCAATGTCAACTTTATATCCTGTCGAATCCATTGTATTTGCAGTTTGGCCTATTTGGGCCTAAGTACTCAATTAAACCTATTTTCGCTGTTATTGGTGGTATCTCGACAACTCGATGCGCGTTATACCCGACATTTTCTGCCAAATACAGCGCACGTGCTATTGTTTACATTATGTCAACTCGGGTCGAGTACAAATGCAATGTTTTTGTAGTACTGCATATTCAGAATTCAATACTTCATTGAATGTATCTACACTGCTATTGGTGATATCCCGGCAATTCGATGCGCGTTTTACTCCTCATTCGCTGCCATATGCTACGCACATCAGAGAGTGTGGGCATTGTCAACTCTGTGTCCCGTCAAATACATTGTAATTGCAGATTATAATATTAGGCTCAAGTATTTATTTAAACGTATCTCCGCTGCTATTAGTGGTATGTCGACAAATCTATGCGCGTTATACTCCTCATTTGCCGCCAAATACAGCGGACCTGCTCCTGCTTACATTATGTCAACTGGGGTCGAGGACAAATCCAATGTTTTTGCAGTACAGGATATTCAGGATTCAATATTTCATTGAACGTATATACACTGCTATTGGTGATATCCTGACAATTCGATGCGCGTGATACTCCACATTCCCTGGCAAATACTACGCGGAACAGCAGGTTTGCGCATTGTCAACACTGTGTCCTGTCAAATACGTTGTAATTGCAGTTTATCATATTAGGCTCAAGTATTTATTTAAACGTATCTCCGCTGCTATTAGTACTATGTCGACAAATCTATGCGCGTTATACTCCTCATTTGCCGCCAAATACAGCGGACCTGCTCCTGATTACATTATGTCAACCCGGGTCGAGGAGAATTGCAATGTAGTTGTAGTACTGCATATTCAGGATTCAATTCTTCATTGAATGTATCTACACTGCTATTGGTCATATCACGACAATCGGTGCGCGTGATACTCCACATTCCCTGGCAAATACAGCGCACCTGCTCCTGTTTACATTATGTCAACACGGATCGAGGGCAAATGCTATGTTGTTGCAGTACAGCATATACAGGATTCATATTTCTTTGAACGTATATACACTGCCATGGTCATATCCCGACAATTCGATGCGCATGATACTCCATATTTCCTGCCAAATACAGCGTACCTGCTCCTGTTTACATTATGTCAACTCGGGTCGACAACAAATGCAATGTTGCTACAAGTAGAGCATATTCAGGATTCAATATTTCATTGAACGTAAATACACTGTTATTGGTTATATCCCGACAACTCGATGCGCGTGATACTCCACATTCCCTGCCAAATACAGCGCACCTGCTCCTGTTTACATTATGTCAACTCGGGTCGAGGACAATTGCAATGTAGTTGTTGTACTGCATATTCAGGATTCAATTCTTCATTGAATGTATCTACACTGCTATTGGTCATATCACGACAATCGGTGCGCGTGATACTCCACATTTCCTGCCCAATTCGGCGCACCTGCTCCTGTTTACATTATGTCAACTCGGGTCGAGGACACATGCAACGTTTCTGTAGTGTTGCATATTCAGGATTCAATACTTCATTGAATGTATATACACTGCTATTGGTGATATCCTGACAATTCGATGCGCGTGATACTCCACATTCCCTGGCAAATACTACGCAGATCAGCCGGTTTGCGCATTGTCAACTCTGTGTCCTGTCAAATACATTGCCATTGCAGTTTATCATATTAGGCTCAAGTATTTATTTAAACGTATCTCCGCTGCTATTAGTAGTATGTCGACAAATCTATGCGCGTTATACTCCTCATTTGCCGCCAAATACAGCGGACCTGCTCCTGTTTACATTATGTCAACTCGGGTCGAGGACAATTGCAATGTAGTTGTAGTACTGCATATTCAGGATTCAATTCTTCATTGAATGTATCTACACTGCTATTGGTCATATCACGACAATCGGTGCGCGTGATACTCCACATTTCCTGCCCAATTCGGCGCACCTGCTCCTGTTTACATTATGTCAACTGGGGTCGAGGACACATGCAATGTTTCTGTAGTGTTGCATATTCAGGATTCAATATTTCATTGAACGTATATACACTGCTATTGGTGATATCCTGACAATTCGATGCGCGTGATACTCCACATTCCCTGGCAAATACTACGCAGATCAGCCGGTTTGCGCATTGTCAACTCTGTGTCCTGTCAAATACGTTGTAATTGCAGTTTATCATATTAGGCTCAAGTATTTATTTAAACGTATCTCCGCTGCTATTAGTAGTATGTCGACAAATCTATGCGCGTTATGCCCCTCATTTGCCGCCAAATACAGCGGACCTGCTCCTGATTACATTATGTCAAGCCGGGTCGAGGACAATTGCAATGTAGTTGTAGTACTGCATATTCAGGATTCAATTCTTCATTGAATGTATCTACACTGCTATTGGTCATATCACGACAATCGGTGCGCGTGATACTCCACATTCCCAACCAAATACAGCGCATCTGCTCCTGTTTACATTATTTCAACTCGGGTCGAGGAAAAATGCAATGTTTTTGCAGTTCAGCACGTTCAGGATTCGACATTTCATTGAACGGATCCACATTGCTATTTGTGATATCTCGTCAATTCGATGCGCGGTATATCGCACAGTTGCTGCCAAATAGAGCGCAAACCAGCCACTTTGCGCTATGTCAACTCAGGTCCCTGCCCAATTCATTGTAATTGTAGTTTTGCATACTTAGGCCTAAGTATTCAATTAAACGGATCTCCGCTGCTATTAGTGGTATGTCGACAAATCTATGCGCGTTATACTTCTCATTTGCCGCCAAATACAGCGGACCTGCTCCTGTTTACATTATGTCAACTGGGGTCGAGGACAATTGCAACGTTGTGGCAGTACACCATATTCAGGATTCAATATTTCATTGAACGGATCTACACTGCTGTTTGTGATATCTCGTCAATTCGATGCGCGGTTTACCGCACAAGTGCTGCCAAATAGAGCGCATATCAGCCATTTGCGCTGTGTCAACTCAGGTCCCTGCCTAATTCATTGTAATTGTATTTTTGCATATTTAGTCTTATGTATTCAATTAAACGTATCTGCGGAGCTATAGGTGGTATGCCTACAATTCGATGCGCGTTATGCTTCACAGTTGCCGCCTAATACAGCGCACCTGCTCCTGTTTACATTATGTCAACTCGGGTCGAGGACATATGCAATGTTTTTGTAGTACAGCATATTCGGGATTCAATATTTCATTGAACGTATATACACTGCTATTGGTGATATCTCGACAATTCGAAGAGCCTTATACTCCTCATTCGCTGCCAAATACAACGCACATCAACCGGTTTGCACAATATCAACTCTGTGTCCCTGTCAAATCCATTGGAATTGCAGTTTAGCATATTTAGGATTAAGTATTCAATTAAACGTATCTCCGCTGCTATTGGTGGTAAGTCCAGAATTTGATGCGCGTTATACCCCACATTTGCTGCCAAATACAGAGCACATTAACCGGTTTACGCAATGTCAACTCTATATCCTGTCGAATCCATTGTATTTGCAGTTTGGCCTATTTGCGCCTAAGTACTCAATTAAACCTATTTTCGCTGCTATTGGTGATATCCCGGCAATTCGATGCGCGTTTTACTCCTCATTCGCTGCCATATGCTACGCACATCAGAGAGTGTGGGCATTGTCAACTCTGTGTCCCGTCAAATACATTGTAATTGCAGTTTATCATATTAGGCTCAAGTATTTATTTAAACGTATCTCCGCTGCTATTAGTGGTATGTCGACAAATCTATGCGCGTTATACTCCTCATTTGCCGCCAAATACAGCGGACCTGCTCCTGTTTACATGATGTCAACTGGGGTCGAGGACAATTGCAATGTTTTTGCAGTACAGCATATTTAGGAATCAATATTTCATTGAACAGACCTACACAGCTATTTGTGATATCTCGTCAATTCGATGCGCGATATGCCGCACAGTTGCTGCCAAATAGAGCGCAAATCAGCCACTTTGCGCTATGCAAACTCAGGTCCGTGCCAAATTCATTGTAATTGTATTTTTGCATATTTAGGCTTATGTATTCAAATTAAACGTATCTCCGGTGCTATACGTGGTATGCCTACAATTCTATGCGCGTTATGCTCCACAGCTGCCGCCAAACAGCGCACCTGCTCCTGTTTACATTATGTCAACTCGGGTCGAGGACAAATCCAATGTTTTTGCAGTACAGGATATTCAGGATTCAATATTTCATTGATCGTATATACACTGCTATCAGTGATATCCTGACAATTCGATGCGCGTAGTACTCCTCATTCGCTGCCAAATACTACGCAGATCAGCCGGTTTGCGCATTGTCAACTCTGTGTCCTGTCAAATACATTGTAATTGCAGATTATAATATTAGGCTCAAGTATTTATTTAAACGTATCTCCGCTGCTATTAGTGGTATGTCGACAAATCTATGCGCGTTATACTCCTCATTTGCCGCCAAATACAGCGGACCTGCTCCTGTTTACATTATGTCAACTGGGGTCGAGGACAAATCCAATGTTTTTGCAGTACAGGATATTCAGGATTCAATATTTCATTGAACGTATATATACTGCTATTGGTGATATCCTGACAATTCGATGCGCGTGATACTCCACATTCCCTGGCAAATACTACGCGGAACAGCCGGTTTGCGCATTGTCAACACTGTGTCCTGTCAAATACGTTGTAATTGCAGTTTATCATATTAGGCTCAAGTATTTATTTAAACGTATCTCCGCTGCTATTAGTAGTATGTCGACAAATCTATGCGCGTTATACTCCTCATTTGCCGCCAAATACAGCGGACCTGCTCCTGATTACATTATGTCAACCCGGGTGGAGGAGAATTGCAATGTAGTTGTAGTACTGCATATTCAATATTCAATTCTTCATTGAATGTATCTACACTGCTTTTGGTCATATCACGACAATCGGTGCGCGTGATACTCCACATTCCCAACCAAATACAGCGCACCTGCTCCTGTTTACATTATTTCAACTCGGGTCAATGAAAAATGCAATGTTTTTGCAGTACAGCACATTCAGGATTCGATATTTCATTGAACGGATCTACACTGCTATTTGTGATATCTCGTCAATTCGATGCGCGGTATACCGCACAGTTGCCGCCAAATACAGCGCACCTGCCCCTGTTTACATTATATCAACTTGGGTCGAGGACAAATGCAACGATTTTGTAGTACTGCATATTCAGGATTCAATACTTCAATGAATATATCTACACTGCTATCGGTCATATCACGACAATTCGATGCGCGTGATACTCCATATTTCCTGACCAATACGGCGCACCCGCTCCTGTTTACATTATGTCAACTCGGGTCGAGGACAAATGGAATGTTGCTGTAGTGTTGCATATTCAGGATTTAATACTTCATTGAATGTATCTACACTGCAATTGGTCTTATCACGACAATTCGATGCGCGTGATACACCTCATTCCCTGCCAAATACAGCGCACCTGCTCTTGTTTACATTGTGTCAACCGTGGTCGTGGACAAATGCATTGTTTTTGCAGTACAGCATATACCGGATTCAATACTTCATTGAACGTATATACACTGTTTTTGGTTATATCCCGGCCATTCGATGAGCGTGGTACTACACGTTTCCTGCCAAATACGGCACACATGCTCCTGTTTACATTATGTCAACTCGGGTCGAGGACAAATCCAATGTTTTTGCAGTACAGGATATTCGGGATTCAATATTTCATTGAACGTATATACACTGCTATTGGTGATATCCTGACAATTCGATGCGCGTTATACTCCACATTCCCTGCCAAATACAGCGCACCTGCTCCTGTTTACATTATGTCAACTCGGGTGAAGGACAAATGCAATGTTTTTGCAGTACAGCACATTCAGGGTTCAATATTTCATTGAACGGATCTACACTGCGACTGGAGATATCTCGTTTATTCGATGCGCGGTATACCGCACACTTCCTGCCAAATATAGCGCAAATCAGCCATTGTGCGCTGAGTCAACCCAAGTCCCTGCCTAACTCATTGTAATTGTAGTTTTGCATATTTAGGCTTAAGTATTCAATTAAACGTATCTCCGATGCTATTGGTGGTATGCCTACAACTCGATGCGCGTTATACTCCACAGTTCCCGCCAAATACAGCGCACGTGCTCTTGTTTACATTATGTCAACTCGGGTCGAGGACAAATGCAAAGTTGTTGCAGTACTGCATATCCAGGTTTCAATACTTCATTGAACGTACCTACACTGCTATTGGAGATATATCGTCAATTCCAAGCGCCTTGTACTCCATATATCCTGCCGAATACAGCACACCTGCTCCTGTTTACATTATGTCAACTCGGGTCGGGGACAAATGCAATCTTTTTGCAGAACAGCATATTCAGGATTCAATATTTCATTGAACGTAAATACACTGCTATTGGTGATATCCCGGCAATTCGATGCGCGTTATACTCCTCATTTGCCGCCAAATACAGCGCACCTGCTCCTGGTTACATTAAGTCAACTGGAGTCGAGGACAGTTGCAATGTTGTTGCAGTAAAGCATATTCAGGAATCAATATTTCATTGATCAGACCTACACTGCTATTTGTGATATCTCGTCAATTCGATGCGCGGTATGCCGCACAGTTGCTGCCAAATAGAGCGCAAATCAGCCACTTTGCGCTATGTAAACTGAGGTCCGTGCCTAATTCATTGTAATTGTATTTTTGCATACTTAGGCTTATGTATTCAAATTAAACGTATCTCCGGTGCTATAGGTGGTATGCCTACAATTCGATGCGCGTTATGCTCCACAGCTGCCGCCTAACAGCGAACCTGCTACTGTTTACATTATGTCAACTCGGGTCGAGGACAAATCCAATGTTTTTGCAGTACAGGATATTCAGGATTCAATATTTCATTGATCGTAAATACACTGCTATTGGTGATATCCCGACAATTCGATGCGCGTGATACTCCACATTCCCTGCCAAATGCAGCGCACCTGCTCCTGTTTACATTATGTCAACTGGGGTCGAGGATAATTGCAATGTTGTTGCAGTACAGCATGTTTACGAACCGATATTTCATTGAACGTAAATACACTGTTATTGGTTATATCCCGACAACTCGATGCGCGTGATACTCCACATTCCCTGCCAAATACAGCGCACCTGCTCCTGTTTACATTATGTCAACTCGGGTCGAGGACAATTGCAATGTAGTTGTAGTACTGCATATTCAGGATTGAATTCTTCATTGAATGTATCTACACTGCTATTGGTCATATCACGACAATCGGTGCGCGTGATACTCCACATTTCCTGCCCAATTCGGCGCACCTGCTCCTGTTTACATTATGTCAACTGGGGTCGAGGATAATTGCAATGTTGTTGCAGTACAGCATGTTTACGAACCGATATTTCATTGAACGTAAATACACTGTTATTGGTGATATCCCGACAACTCGACGCGCGTGATACTCGACATTCCCTGGCAAATACAGCGCACCTGCTCCTGTTTACATTATGTCAACACGGATCGAGGGCAAATGCTATGTTGTTGCAGTACAGCATATACAGGATTCATATTTCTTTGAACGTATATACACTGCCATGGCGATATCCCGACAAATCTATGCGCATGATACTCCATATTTCCTGCCAAATACAGCGTACCTGCTCCTGTTTACATTATGTCAACTCGGGTCGACAACAAATGCAATGTTGCTACAAGTAGAGCATATTCAGGATTCAATATTTCATTGAACGTAAATACACTGTTATTGGTTATATCCCGACAACTCGATGCGCGTGATACTCCACATTCCCTGCCAAATACAGCGCACCTGCTCCTGTTTACATTATGTCATCTCGGGTCGAGGACAATTGCAATGTAGTTGTAGTACTGCATATTCAGGATTCAATTCTTCATTGAATGTATCTACACTGCTATTGGTCATATCACGACAATCGGTGCGCGTGATACTCCACATTTCCTGCCCAATTCGGCGCACCTGCTCCTGTTTACATTATGTCAACTCGGGTCGAGGACACATGCAACGTTTCTGTAGTGTTGCATATTCAGGATTCAATATTTCATTGAACGTATATACACTGCTATTGGTGATATCCTGACAATTCGATGCGCGTGATACTCCACATTCCCTGGCAAATACTACGCAGATCAGCCGGTTTGCGCATTGTCAACTCTGTGTCCTGTCAAATACGTTGTAATTGCAGTTTATCATATTAGGCTCAAGTATTTATTTAAACGTATCTCCGCTGCTATCAGTAGTCTGTCGACAAATCTATGCGCGTTATGCTCCTCATTTGCCGCCGAATACAGCGGACCTGCTCCTGTTTACATTATTTCAACTCGGGTCGAGGAAAAATGCAATGTTTTTGCAGTTCAGCACGTTCAGGATTCGACATTTCATTGAACGGATCCACATTGCTATTTGTGATATCTCGTCAATTCGATGCGCGGTATATCGCACAGTTGCTGCCAAATAGAGCGCAAACCAGCCACTTTGCGCTATGTCAACTCAGGTCCCTGCCCAATTCATTGTAATTGTAGTTTTGCATACTTAGGCCTAAGTATTCAAATTAAGCGTATCGCCGGTGCTATAGGTGGTATGCCTACAATTCTATGCGCGTTATGCTCCACAGCTGCCGCCAAACAGCGCACCTGCTCCTGTTTACATTATGTCAACTCGGGTCGAGGACAAATCCAATATTTTTGCAGTACAGGATATTCAGGATTCAATATTTCATTGAACGTATATACACTGCTATTGGTGATATCCTGACAATTCGATGCGCGTGATACTCCACATTCCCTGGCAAATACTACGCAGAACAGCCGGTTTGCGCATTGTCAACTCTGTGTCCTGTCAAATACGATGTAATTGCAGTTTATCATATTAGGCTCAAGTATTTATTTAAACGTATCTCCGCTGCTATTAGTAGTATGTCGACAAATCTATGCGCGTTATACTCCTCATTTGCCGTCAAATACAGCGGACCTGCTCCTGATTACATTATGTCAACCCGAGTCGAGGACAATTGCAATGTAGTTGTAGTACTGCATATTCAGGATTCAATACTTCAATGAATGTATCTACACTGCTATCGGACATATCACGACAATTCGATGCGCGTGATACTCCATATTTCCTGACCAATACGGCGCACCTGCTCCTGTTTACATTATGTCAACTCGGGTCGAGGACAAATGGAATGTTGCTGTAGTGTTGCATATTCAGGATTTAATACTTCATTGAATGTATCTACACTGCAATTGGTCATATCACGACAATTCGATGCGCGTGATACACCACATTCCCTGCCAAGTACAGCGCACCTGCTCTTCTTTACATTGTGTCAACTCGGGTCGAGGACAAATCCAATGTTTTTGCAGTACAGGATATTCAGGATTCAATATTTCATTGAACGTGTATACACTGCTATTGGTGATATCCTGACAATTCGATGCGCTTTATACTCCACATTCCCTGCCAAATACAGCGCACCTGCTCCTGTTTACATTATGTCAACTCGGGTGAAGGACAAATGCAATGTTTTTGCAGTACAGCACATTCAGGATTCAATATTTCATTGAACGGATCTACACTGCGACTGGAGATATCTCGTCTATTCGATGCGCGGTATACCGCACACTTCCTGCCAAATAGAGCGCAAATCAGCCATTGTGCGCTGAGTCAACCCAAGTCCCTGCCTAACTCATTGTAATTGCAGTTTTGCATATTAAGGCTTAAGTATTCAATTAAAAGTATCTCCGATGCTATTGATGGTATGCCTACAACTCGATGCGCGTTATACTCCACAGTTCCCGCCAAATACAGCGCACGTGCTCTTGTTTACATTATGTCAACTCGGGTCGAGGACAAATGCAATGTTTTTGCAGTACTGCATATCCAGGTTTCAATACTTCATTGAACGTACCTACACTGCTATTGGAGATATATCGTCAATTCCAAGCGCCTTGTACTCCATATTTCCTGCCGAATACAGCACACCTGCTCCTGTTTACATTATGTCAACTCGGGTCGGGGACAAATGCAATGTTGTTGCAGTACAGCATATTTAGGAACCGATACTTCATTGAACGTAAATACACTGCTATTGGTGATATCCCGACAATTCGATGCGCGTGATACTCCACATTCCCTGCCAAATGCAGCGCACCTGCTCCTGTTTACATTATGTCAACTGGGGTCGAGGACAATTGCAATGTTGTTGCAGTACAGCATATTTAGGAACCGATACTTCATTGAACGTAAATACACTGTTATTGGTGATATCCCGACAACTCGACGCGCGTGATATTCCACATTCCCTGGCAAATACAGCGCACCTGCTCCTGGTTACATTATGTCAACACGGATCGAGGGCAAATGCTATGTTATTGCAGTACAGCATATACAGGATTCACATTTCTTTGAACGTGTATACACTGCCACGGCGATATCCCGACAATTCGATGCGCATGATACTCCATAATTCCTGCCAAATACAGCGTACCTGCTCCTGTTTACATTATGTCAACTCGGGTCGACAACAAATGCAATGTTGCTACAAGTAGAGCATATTCAGGATTCAATATTTCATTGAACGTAAATACACTGTTATTGGTTATATCCCGACAACTCGATGCGCGTGATACTCCACATTCCCTGCCAAATACAGCGTACCTGCTCCTGTTTACACTATGTCAACTCGGGTCGAGGTCAATTGCAATGTAGTTGTAGTACTGCATATTCAGGACTCAATCCTTCATTGAATGTATCTACACTGCTATTGGTTATATCACGACAATCGGTGCGCGTGATACTCCACATTTCCTGCCCAATTCGGCGCACCTGCTCCTGTTTACATTATGTCAACTCGGGTCGAGGACACATGCAATGTTTCTGTAGTGTTGCATATTCAGGATTCAATACTTCATTGAATGTATATACACTGCTATTGGTGATATCCTGACAATTCGATGCGCGTGATACTCCACATTCCCTGGCAAATACTACGCAGATAAGCCGGTTTGCGCATTGTCAACTCTGTGTCCTGTCAAATACATTGTAATTGCAGTTTATCATATTAGGCTCAAGTATTTATTTAAACGTATCTCCGCTGCTATTAGTAGTATGTCGACAAATCTATGCGCGTTATACTCCTCATTTGCCGCCAAATACAGCGGACCTGCTCCTGTTTACATTATGTCAACTCGGGTCGACGACAATTGCAATGTAGTTGTAGTACTGCATATTCAGGATTCAATTCTTCATTGAATGTATCTACACTGCTATTGGTCATATCACGACAATCGGTGCGCGTGATACTCCAAATTCCCAACCAAATACAGCGCATCTGCTCCTGTTTACATTATTTCAACTCGGGTCGAGGAAAAATGCAATGTTTTTGCCGTTCAGCACATTCAGGATTCGATATTTCATTGAACGGATCCACATTGCTATTTGTGATTTCTCGTCAATTCGATGCGCGGTATATCGCACAGTTGCTGCCAAATAGAGCGCAAACCAGCCACTTTGCGCTATGTCAACTCAGGTCCCTGCCCAATTCATTGTAATTGTAGTTTTGCGTATTTAGACTGATGTAATCAATTAAACGTATCTCCGGTGATATTGGTGGTATGCCTACAATTCGATGCACGTGATACTCCACATTCCCTGCCATATACAGCGCAGCTGCACCTGTTTACATTATGTCAACTCGGGTCAAAGACAAATGCAATGTTTTGCAGTACAGCACATTCAGGATTCCATATTTCATTGAACGGATCTACACAGCTATTGGTGATATCCCGACAATTCGAAGCGCATGATACTCCACATTTCCTGCCAAATACTGCACACCTGCTCCTGTTTACATTATGTCAACTCGGGTCGAGGACAAATGCAATGTTTTTGCAGTACTGCATATCCAGGATACAATTCTTCATTGAACGTATCTACACTGCTACTGGAGATATTTCGTCTATTCCATGCGCCTTGTACTCCACATTTCCTGCCAAATAACGCACCTGCTCCTGTCTACATTATGTCAACTGAGGTCGGGGAAAATTGCAATGTTGTTGCAGTACAGCATATTCAGGATTCAATATTTCATTGAACGTATATACACTGCTATTCGTGATATCCCGACAATTCGATGCGCGTTATACTCCTCATTCGCTGCAAAATACTACGCACATCAGCCGGTTTGCGCATTGTCAACTCTGTGTCCTGTCAAATACATTGTAATTGCAGTTTATCATATTAGGCACAAGTATTTATTTAAACGTATCTCCGCTGCTATTCGTGGTATGTCGACAAATCTATGCGCGTAATACTCCTCATTTGCCGCCAAATACAGCGCCCCTGCTCCTGTTTGCATTATGTCAACTCGGGTCGAGGACAATTGCAATGTTGTTGTAGTACTGCATATTCAGGATTCAATATTTCATTGAACGTATATACACTGCCATGGTGATATCCCGACAATTCGATGCGCATGATACTCCACATTTCCTTCCAAATACAGCGCACCTGCTCCTGTTTACATTATGTCCTTCGGGTCGAGGACAAATGCATTGTTTTTGCAGTACAGAATATACCGGATTCAATACTTCATTGAACGTAAATACACTGCTATTGGTGATACCCCGATAATTCGATGCGCATGATACTCCACATTCCCTGCCAAATACAGCGCACCTGCTCCTGTTTACATTATGTCAACTCGGGTCGAGGACAAATGCAATGTTTTTGCAGTACTGCATATCCAGCATTCTATATTTCATTGAACGTATCTACACTGCTACTGGAGATATTTCGTCAATTCCATGCGTCCTGCACTCCACATTTCCTGCCAAATACTGCGCACCTGCTCCTGTTTACATTATGTCATCTCGGGTCGAGGACAACTGCAATGTTGTTGCAGTACAGCATATTCAGGATTCAATATTTCATTGAAAGGCTCTACACTGCCATTGGTGATATCTCGTCAATTCGATGCGCGGTATACCGCACAGATGCTGCCAAATTGAGCGCAAATCAGCCACTTTGCGCTATGTCAACTCAGGACCCTGACTAATTCATTGTAACTGTAGTTTTGCATATTTAGGCTTTTTTATTCAATTAAACGTATCCCCGGTGCTATTGGTGGTATGCCTACCATTCAATGCGCGCTATGCTCCACAGTTGCAACCAAACAGCGGACCTGCTCCTGTTTACATTATGTCAACTGGGGTCGAGGGCAAATGGAATGTTGTTGCAGTACTGCATATCCAGCATTCAATATTTCATTGAACGTATATACACTGCCATGGTGATATCCCGACAATTCGATGCGCTTGATACTCCACATTTCCTGCCAAATACAGCGTACCTGCTCCTCTTCACATTATGTCAACTCGGGACGAGGACAAATGCAATGCTGCTGCAGTACAGCATATTCAGGATTCAACATTTCATTGAACGTATATACACTGCTAATGGTGATATCCCGACAAATCGATGCGCGTCATGCTCCACATTTCCAGCCAAATACGGCGCATCTGCTCCTGTTTACTATATATCAACTGCTGTCGAAGACAAAGGCAATGTTCTTGTAGTACTGCATACTCAGGATTCAATACTTCATTGAACGTATCTACACTACTATTGGAGATATTTCGTCAATTCCATGAGCGTGATACTCCACAGCTGCCGCCAAACAGCGGGCCAGCTCTTGTTTGCATTGTGTCAACTGTTTTCGAGGACTACTGCAATGTTGTTGCAGTACAGCATAATCAGGATTCAATATTTCATTGAACGTATATACACTGCTATTCGTGATATCCCGACAATTCGATGCGCGTTATACTCCTCATTCGCTGCCAAATACTACGCAGATCGGCCGGATTGCGCATTGTCAACTCTGTGTCCTGTCAAATACATTGTAATTGCAGTTTATCATATTAGGCTCAAGTATTTATTTAATCGTGTCTCTGCTGCTATTTGTGGTTATGTCCACAAATCCATGCGCGTTATACTCCTCATATGCCGCCAAATACAGCGCACCTGCTCTTGTTTACATTGTGTCAACTGTGGTCTAGGACAAATGCATTGTTTTTGCAGTACAGCACATACGGGATTCAGTACTTCATTCAACGTATATACATTGCTATTGGCGATATCACGACAAATCGATGCGCGTGATACTCCACATTCCCTGCCAAATACAGCGCACCTGCTCCTGTTTACATTATGTCATTCGGGTCGAGGACAAATGCAATGTTTTTGCAGTACAGCACATTCAGGATTCAATATTTCATTGAACGGATCTACACTGCTATTGGTGATATCCCGACAATGTGAAGCGCGTTATACTCCTCATTCTCTGCCAAATACTACGCACATCAGAGTGTTTGCGCATTGTAAACTCTGTGTCCTGTCAAATACATTGTAATTGCAGTTTATCATATTAGGCACAAGTATTTATTTAAACGTATCTCCGCTGCTATTCGTGGTATGTCGACAAATCTATGCGCGTTATACTCCTCATTTGCTGCCAAATACAGCGCACCTGCTCCTGTTTGCATTATGTCAACTCGGGTCGAGGACAATTGCAATGTTGTTGTAGTACTGCATATTCAGGATTCAATATTTCATTGAAGGTATATACACTGCCATGGTAATATCCCGACAATTCGATGCGCATGAAACTCCACATTTTCTGCCAAATACAGTGCACCTGCTCCTGTTTACATTATGTCAACTCGTTTCCAGGACAAATGCAATGTTTTTGCAGTACAGCACATTCAGGATTCAATACTTCATTGAATGTATCTACACTGCTATTGGTGATATCACGACAATTCGATGCGCGTGATACTCCACGTTCCCTGCCAAATACAGCGCACCTGCTCTTGTTTACATGATGTCAACTCGGGTCGGGGACAAATGCATTGATTTTGCAGTACAGCACAAACAGGATTCAATACTTCACTGAGCATATATACACTGCTCTTGGTGATATCCCGACAATTCGATGCGCGTGATACTCCACATTACCTGCCAGATACAGCGTACCTGCTCCTCTTCACATTATATCAACTCGGGTCGAGGACAAATGCAATGTTCTTGTAGTACAGCATATTCAGGATTCAACATTTCATTGAACGTATATACGGTGCTATTCGTGATATCCCGACAATTCGATGCGCGTTATACTCCTCATTCGCTGCCAAATACTAAGAACATCAGAGAGTTTGCGCATTGTCAACTCTGTTTCCTGTCAAATACATTGCATTTGCTGTTTATCATGTTAGGCTCAAGTATTTAGTTAAACGTATCTCCGCTGCTATTCGTGATATTCCGACAAATCTAAGCGCGTTATTCTCCACATTTCCAGCCAAATACGGCGCATCTGCTCCTGTTTACATTATATCAACTGGGGTCGAAGACAAATGCAATGTTCTTGTAGTACTGCATACTCTGGACTCAATACTTCATTGAACGTATCTACACTGCTACTGGAGATATTTCGTCAATTCCATGCGTCTTGTACTCCACATTTCCTGCCAACTACAGCGCACCTGCTCCTGTTTACATTATGTCAACTCGGGTCGAGGACAAATGCAATGTTGTTGTAGTACAGCACAAACAGGATTCAATACTTCATTGAACGTATATGCCCTGCTATTGGTGGTATCCCGACAATTCGATGCGCGTGATACTCCACATTACCTGCCAAATACGGCGCACCTGCTCCTGTTTACATTATGGCAACTCGGGTCGAAGACAAATACGATGTTGTTGCAGTACTGCATATCCAGGATTCAAAACTTCATTGAACGTATATACACTGCTATTCGTGATATCCCGACAATTCGAAGCGCGTTATACTCCTCATTCGCTATCAAATACTAAGCATATCAGAGAGTTTGCGCATTGTCAACTCTGTTTCCTGTCAAATACATTGTATTTGCTGTTTATCATGTTAGGCTCAAGTATTTAGTTAAACGTATCTCCGCTGCTATTCGTGGTATGTCGACAAATCTATGCGCGTTATACTCCACAGTTGCCGCCAAACAGCGCACATGCTCCTGTTTACATTTTCTCATTCGGGTCGAGGACAAATGCATTGTTTTTGCAGTACATCATATACCGGATTCAATACTTCATTGAACGTACATACAGTGCCATTGGTTATATCCCGACAATTCGAGACGCGTGATACTCCACATTTCCTGCCACATACGGCGCACCTGTTGCTGTTTACATTATGTCAACTCGGGTCGAGGACAAATGCAATGTTGTTGCATTACAGCATATTCAGGAATCAATATTCCATTGAACGGATCTACACTGCTATTTGTGATATCTCGCCAATTCGATGCGCGCTGCGCCGCACAGTTGCTGCCAAATAGAGCGCAGATCAGCCACTTTGCGCTATGTCAACTCAGGTCCTTGCCTAATTCATTGTAATTGTAGTTTTGCATATTTCGGCTTATGTATTCAATTAAACGTATCTCCGGTGCTATTGGTGGTACGCCTACAATTCGCCTTATGCTCCACAGTTGCCGCCAAACAGCGGACCTGCTCCTGTTTACATTATGGCAACTGGGGTCGAAGACAAAAGCAATGTTCTTGTAGTACTGCATACTCCGGATTCAATACTTCATTGAATGCATCTACACTGCTATTGGCGATATCACGACAATTCGATGCGCGTGATACTCCACATTCCCTGCCAAAGACAACGCACCTGCTCTTGTTTACATTATGTCAAATAGGCTCGAGGACAAATGCAATGTTGCTGCAGTACATCATATTCAGGATTCAATACTTCATTGAACGGATCTACACTGCTATTGGTGATATCCCGACAACTCGATGCGCGTTGTACTCCTCATTTGCTGCCAAATACTACGCACATCAGCCGGTTTGCGCATTGTCAACTCTGTTTCCTGTCAAATATATTGTAATTGCAGTTTATCATATTAGGCTCAAGTATTTATTTAAACGTATCTCCGCTGCTATTCGTGGTATGTCGACAAATTTATGCGCGTTATACTTCTCATTTGCCGCCAAATACAGCGGATCTGTTCGTGTTTACATTATGTCAACTCGGGTCGAGGACAATTGCAATGTTGTTGCAGTACTGCATATTCAGGATTCAATATTTCATTGATCGTAAATTCACTGCTTTTGGTGAAATCGTGACAATTCGTTGCGCGTGATACTCCATATTTCCTGCCAAATACAGCGTACCTGCTCCTGTTTACATTATGTCATCTCGGGTCGACAACAAATGCAATGTTTCTGCAAGTAGAGCATATTCAGTATTCAATATTTCATTAAACGTACATACACTGCCATTGGTGATATCCCGACAATTCGATGCGCGTTGTACTCCTCATTTGCTGCCAAATACTACGCACATCAGCCGGTTTGCGCATTGTCAACTCTGTTTCCTGTCAAATATATTGTAATTGCAGTTTATCATATTATGCTCAAGTATTTATTTAAACGTATCTCCGCTGCTATTCGTGGTATGTCGACAAATTTATGCGCGTTATACCCCACAATTGCTGCCAAAGACAGTGCACATTAACCGGCTTGCGCAATGTTAAATCTGTCTCCTGTCAAATCCAGCGTAATTGCAGTTTATCATATTTTGGCTCAAGTATTTAATTAAGCGTATCTCCGCTGCTCTTGGTGGTACGTCGACATTTCGATACGCGCACTGCTCCACATATGCTGCCAAATGCAGCGCACGTCATTCGGTTTGCGTTATGTTAACTCTAGGTGCTGTCAAATACGGAGATATTGGTGCTTTGCAGATTCTATCTTAAGTATTCAATTGAGGGTCTCTCAGTTTCCATTCCAGATATCTGGACAAATCGATTCGCGTTATACTCCACACTTGCTGCCAAATACTGCGCACATCAGCCGGTTTGCGCAATGTCAACTCTGTGTCCTGTCAAATCCATTGTAGTTACAGTTTAGCATATTTAGGCTGAAGTATTCAATTAAACGTATCCGCTGCTATTGGTGTTATGTCGACAATTCGGTGCGCGCGGTACTCCACATGTGCCGCCAAATGCAGCTGACCTGCTCCTCTTTACATTATGTCAACTCGGGTCGAGGTTAAATGCAATGTTACTGCAGTACTGCATATCCAGGATTCAATACTCCATTGAACGTATCTACACTGAGATTGGTGATATCTCGACATTTCGACCCGTGTTATACGCCACATTTGCTGCCAAATACTGCGCACATCAGCCGGTTTGCGCTATGTCAACTCAGACCCTGTCATATCCAGCGTAATTGGCGTTTTGGAGATTCTGCCGGGAATATTCAATTGGACGTATCTCGGTTTCTCATGGAGATATGTCGACAATTCGATGCGCGTACTACTCCACATAAGCAGTCAAATACAGCGCACGGCATTCGGTTTGCGGTATGGCAACTCTGGGCCCTGTCAAATACAGCGTTGCTGCAGTTTTGCAGATTCTGTCTTAAATATTATATTGAGCGCATCTCATTGTTTATTCCAGATATCTCGACAATTCGATGAGCGTGTTGAGTAGATGATACATTTACACTGTACATGTGAATGTGTGTGTAAGCGTGAGAGGGCGCCCAGGTCTTAGTTGAGACAAGAGACAGTTGCCGGATGTTAGAATCTTCAGGAAGAGTCGGGCAACAACAAGCGTGCGTGTAAGAAGGTTATCGTGGTCTGCAGAGTGCAACATATATGTGTAGCTATTGTGTATAAAATAAAATAAACTATTTGTATTTCCGAATCCTTTCATTACCTTAACATGGTAGCAGAGCGTGGTTACTAGTTTTGCAAGCTATTGAGTGCGTGGTTACGATCTTGCGAGTGAGTTTAGTACGGGAAGAAACCGTCAGAGGATAAAAAGAAAAAAAATACTTCAAGCACGTAGGAATGCTTAAGTACAGGAAAAAAAACCAATTAAAATGGAGAGATCGGAAATCATGATACCTGTATTCGATGGTCAGGATTATGGAATGTGGAAGCAAAGAACACGATGTTTCTCAAGTATAAGGAATGCAAGGTTGTTACAACTAGAATTAAGACCGAAAGAGACAATGAAGATTGGGACAAAAAGGATTTGAGGGCGATAAATATAATTTACAGTGCCATCACAAATAGACAATTGGGGTATGTTAGGGAAGAAAAAACGGCATATAATATAATAAAAAGGTTTGATGAAATGTACTTGATGTTGCGACACACAAACTAACTAACGACCAGTCAGGCACAACTGATCGGTTGGTATCGCGAACCTTGAACGTTATTTGCGCTCAAGGGTGAGGATTATAATAAGTGTAAAGAGCGAGATTTAGTTCACCTTATTTATTCCACTCAATACTCTGGTTACAACTGTCTTGATATGTACTGAATTCCTCTTACTACTATGAATACACTGAACTTAAGTTACTGATTCTCCTGTTCACTGACTGACGACTGGTAGGTGTTGACTCTTAGAAGACTGGCGCAAGAGTCCCTGATTAAACTCTTCCCTGACTGAAGACTGGTAGGTGTTGACTCTTCGAAGACTGGTGCAAGAGTGATTCTTGGGAATGTTGCTGTCGTAGCGGAAGATTCGTGGTGGGGCTGTCTCAAGTCTGTTCCTAATTGCTCATTGGGTAAAGACGTATGTTTTGGAATGGGCTGGCTGCCTGCGCAGGTGACCTTACCCTTGGGGAAAACCCGCGTGTTCGGTCTTCCTGAGATGTAGCATAAACAATAAAGAGATTTCGTGTTTTATGGGTCTTTTCCGTGAGGTCCTAAAGTACCTTGACTGTACGATAGGTCCACTGTTTATGAGGGGTCCGCATTAGGGTACCCTTAACGGTCGTCCTGCCCGGGGATCGGATGGTCCCTTAAACCGCCGCGGCAATTACCAGGCGGCCATTCCAAATCTCGAACACTTGAAAGAGTCGACGGCACTGCAGATCGTATACAGAAGGAGATTGGAAAACATAAGACTGGAGAACTACAGTGAATCAGAGTCATTTTTTTGTGAGTTTGAAAAATTAATAAACGAATTAAAACGTGCCGGCGCACAAGTGAGTGAGGGGGAAAAGCTAAATTACATGCTGAATACGTTACCCGAAGAATACAGCTACATACCGGACCTAATTCTTTGTAATTGCTGTTTTGCATACTTAGGCTTCAGTATTCAATTAAACTAATCCGCGCTGTTATTGATAGAATGTCAACAATTCGATGTGCGTTATACTCCACATTTGCCGCCAAATACAGCGGACCTGCTCCTGTTTACATTATGTCAACTCCTGTCGAGGTCAAATCCAATGTTTTTGCAGTACTGCATATTCAGGCTTCAATATTCATTTGAACGTATCGCCGTTTCCCTTGGAGATATGTCGACAATTTGATGCGCTTTCTACTCCACATTTGCTGCGAAATACAGCGCACATCAACCGATTTGCACAATGTCAACTGTGTATCCTGCCAAATCCATTGTAGTTGCAGTAAAGCATATTTAGGCTTAAGTATTCAATCAAACGTATCTCTACTGCTATTGGGGGTATGTCGATAATTCTATGCGCCTTCTACTCCACATCTGCTGCCAACTACAGCGCGCGTCAGCCGGATTTCACTATGTCAACCCTGGTCCCTGCCAAATCACTTGAAGTTGCAGTTTTGCATATTTAGGCTGCATTTTCCAATTAAACGTATCTCCGCAGCTATTGATGGCATGTCGAAAATTCGATGCGCGTTATACATCCCATTAGCTGAGAAAAACAGCGCCCTTCGGCCGGTTTGCGCTATGCTAACTCTGTGCTCTGTCAAATATAGCGTTACTGCAGTTTAGGAAATTCTGCCAGAAATATTCAATTGCGCTGATCTCAGATTTAATTCCAGATGTCTCAACAATTCTATGCGCGTTCCACTTCACATATGCTGCCAAATACAGCCCGCGTCATTCAATTCGATGCGCGTACTACTCCACACTTGCTCTCTCACATAGCGCACCTGCTCCTGTTTAAATTATATCAACTCGGGTCATGGTCATATCCAATGTTATTGCTGTACTGCATATTCAGGATTCAATATTCCCTTAATTGTTTATACACTGCTATTGGTGAAATCTCGACAATTCGACGTGCGTTACTCCACATATGCGGCCAAATTCAGCGCACGACATTCGGTTTGCCCTATGTCAACTCTGGGCCCTGTCAAGTGCAGCGTAATTGCAATTTTGCAGAGTCTGTGTGAAATACTCAATTAAACGTATCCGCACTGTTATTGGTGATATCTAGACAAGTGGTTGAGCGTTAAACTCCTCATTCGCTGCGATATTTAGCTGAGCTGCTATTGCAGTACTGTACATTCAGCCTTCAATATTCAATTGAACGTTGCTTCGTTCCGATTGGAGATACGAAGAAAATTCGATGCGCGCTCTACTCCAGAGATGCTGCCAAATACAGCGCACATCAACCGGTTTACTCAATGTCAACTCTGTGTCCTGACAAATCCAGCGTAATTGCCGTTTTAAAATATTCTACCGGAAATATTCAATTAAACGTGTCTCCGCCGCTATTGGTGGTATGTCGACAATTCGAAGCGCTTTATACTCCACATTTGCTGCCAAATACAGCGCACATGCTCCCGTTTACAATTTGCCAACTCGGTTCGAGGTCGAATCCAATGTTATTGCTATGCTGCTCATCCAGGCTTCAATTATCAATTGAACGAATCTGTACTACTATTGGTGATATTTCGTCAATTCGATGCGCGGTATACCGCACACTTGCTGCCAAATAGAGCGCAAATCAGCCACTGTGCGCTATGTTAACTCAGGTCGCTGCCTAATTCATTGTAATTGTAGTTTTGCATATTCAGGCTTAAGTATTCAATTAAACGTATCTCCGGTGCTATTGGTGGTATGCCTACAATTCGTTGCGCGTGATACTCCACATTCCCTGCCAAGTACAGCGCACCTGCTCCTGTTTACATTATGTCAACTCGGATCGAGGACAAATGCCAAGTTGTTGCAGTAAAGCATATTCAGGAATCAATATTTCATTGAACAGACCTACACTGCTATTTGTGATATCTCGTCAATTCGATGCGCGGTATGCCGCACAGTTGCTACCAAATAGAGGGCAAATCAGCCACTTTGCGCTATGTAAACTCAGGTCCCTGCCGAATTCATTGCAATTGTATTTTTGCATATTTAGGCTTATGTATTCAATTAAACGTATCTGCGGTGCTATAGGTGGTATGCCTAAAACTCGATGTGCGTTATGCTCCACAGTTGCCGCCAAATACAGCGCACCTGCTCCTGTTTACATTATGTCAACTCGGGTCGAGGACAAATGCAATGTTGTTGCAGTACAGCACAAACAGAATTCAAAATTTCATTGAACGTATATACACTGCTATTCGTGATATCCCGACAATTCGAAACGCGTTATACTCCTCATTCGCTGCCAAATACTACGCACATCAGAGAGTTTGCTCATTGTCAACTCTGTGTCTTGTCAAATACATTGTAATTGCAGTTTCTCATATTAGGCTCAAGTATTTATTTAAACGTATCTCCGCTGCTATTAGTGATATGTCGACAAATCTATGCGCGTTATACTCCTCATTTGCCGCCAAACAGCGCACCTGCTCCTGTTTACATTATGTCAACTCGGGTCGAGGACAAATGCAATGTTGCTGCAAGTACTGCATATTCAGGATTCAATATTTCATTGAACGTGAATACACTGTTATTGGCGACATCCCGACAACTCGATGCGCGTGATACTCCACATTCCCTGCCAAATAGAGCGCACCTGCTCCTCTTTACATTATGTCAACTGGGGTCGAAGACAATTGCAATGTTGTTGCAGTACACCATATTCAGGATTCAATATTTCATTGAACGTACATATCCTGCTATTGGTGATATCCCGACAATTCGATGCGCGTTATACTCCTCATTCGCTGCAGAATACTACGTACATCAGCCGGTTGGCGCATTGTCAACTCTGTGTCCTGTCAAATACATTGTAAATGCAGTTCATTATATTAGGCTCAAATATTTATTTAAACGTATCTCCGCAGCTATTCGTGGTATGTCGACAAATCTATGCGCGTTATACTCCTCATTTGCCGCCAAACAGCGCACCTGCTCCTGTTTACAATATGTCAACGCGGGTCGAGGACAATTACAATGTTGCTGCGAGTACTGCATATTCAGGATCCAATATTTCATTTAACGTGAATACACTGTTATTGGTGACATCCCGACAACTCGATGCGCGTGATACTCCACATTTCCTGCCAAATATAGCGCACCTGCTCCTGTTTACATTATGTCAACTCGGGTCGAAGACAAATGCAATGTTGCTGAAGTACAGCACATTCAGGATTCAATATTTCATTGAATTTATATACACTGCTATTCGTGATATGCCGACAATTCGATGCGCGTGATACTCCACATTTCCTGCCAAATACGGCGCACCTGCTCCTGTTTACATTATGTCAACTCGGGTCGAGGACAAATCCAATGATTTTGCAGTACAGGATATTCAGTATTCAATATTTCATTGATCGTATATACACTGCTATTAGTGATATCCTGACAAATCTATGCGCGTTATACTCCTCATTTGCCGCCAAATAAAGCGGACCTGCTCCTGTTTACATTAAGTCAAGTGGGGTCGAGGACAATTGCAATGATGTTGCAGTAAAGCATATTCAGGAATCAATATTTCATTGAACGTATATACACTGCTATTCGTGATATCCAGACAATTCGATGCGCGTGATACTCCACATTCCCTGCCAAATAGAGCGCACCTGCTCCTGTTTACATTATGTCAACTCGGGTCGAAGACAAATGCAATGTTGCTGAAGTACAGCACATTCAGGATTCAATATTTCATTGAATTTATATACACTGCTATTCGTGATATGCCGACAATTCGATGTGCGTGATACTCCACATTTCCAGCCAAATACAGCGCACCTGCTCCTGTTTACATTATATCAACTCGGGTCGAGGTCCAATGCAATAGTGTTGAAGTAATGCATATTCAGGATTCAATACTTCATTGAATGTATCTACACTGCTATTGGTCCTATCACGACAATTCGATGCACGTGATGCTCCACATACCCAGCCTAATACAGCGGACCTGCTCTTGTTTACAGTGTGTCAATTGTGGTCGAGGACAAATGCATTGTTTTTGCAGTACAGCATATACCGTATTCAATACTTCATTGAACGTATACACACTGCCATTGTTGATATCCCGACAATTCGATGCCCGTGGTACTCTACATTTCCTGCCAAATACGGCGCACCTGCTCCTGTTTACATTATGTCAACTCAGGTCGAGGACAAATGCAATGTTCTTGTAGTACTGCATATACAGGATTCAATATTTCATTGAACGTAAATACACTGCTATTGGTGAAATACCGACAACTGGATGCGCGTGATACACCACATTCCCTGCCAAATACAGCGCACCTGCTCCTGTTTATATCATATCAACTGGGGTCGAAGACAAATGCAATGTTCTTGTAGTACTGCATACTCAGGATTCAATATTTCATTGAACGTAAATACACTGCTATTGGTGAAATCCCGACAATTCGATGCGCGTTATACTCCTTATTCGCTGACAAATACTACGCACATCAGCCGGTTTTCGCATTGTCAACTCTGTGTTCTGCTAAATACATTGTAATTGCAGTTTATCATATTAGGCTCAAGTATTCATTTAAACGTATCTCCGCTGCTATTCGCGGTATGTCGACAAATCTATGCGCGTTATACTCGTCATTTGCCGCCAAATACAGCGCACCTGCTCCTGTTTACATTATGTGAACACGTATCGAGGGCAAATGCAATGTTGCTGCAAGTACAGGATATTCAGGATTCAATATTTCATTGAACGGATCTACACTGCTATTGGTGATATCCCGACAAATCGATGCGCGTTATACTCCTCATTCGCTGCAGAATACTACGTACATCAGCCGGTTGGCGCATTGTCAACTCTGTGTCCTGTCAAATACATTGTAATTGCAGTTCATTATATTAGGCTCAAATATTTATATAAACGTATCTCCGCTGCTATTCGTGGTATGTCGACAAATCTATGCGCGTTATACTCATCATTTGCCGCCAAATACGGGGGACCTGCTCCTGTTTACATTATGTCAACTGGGGTCGAGGACAATTGCAATGTTGTTGCAGTAAAGCATATTCAGGAATCAATATTTCATTGAACGGATCTACACTGCTAATGATGATATCTCGTCAATTCGATGCGCGTGATACTCCACTGTTCCTGCCAAATACAGCGCACCTGCTCCTGTTTACATTATGTCAACTCGGGTCGAGGACAAATCCAATGATTTTGCAGTACAGGATATTCAGGATTCAATATTTCATTGATCGTATATACACTGCTATTAGTGATATCTTGACAAATCTATGCGCGCTATACTCCTCATTTGCCGCCAAATAAAGCGGACCTGCTCCTGTTTACATTAAGTCAACTGGGGTCGAGGACAATTGCAATGTTGTTGCAGTAAAGCATATTCAGGAATCAATATTTCATTGAACAGACCTACACTGCTATTTGTGATATCTCGTCAATTCGATGCGCGGTATGCCGCACAGTTGCTACCAAATAGAGCGCAAATCAGCCACTTTGCGCTATGTAAACTCAGGTCCGTGCCGAATTCATTGCAATTGTATTTTTGCATATTTAAGCTTCTGTATTCAATTAAACGTATCTCCGGTGCAATAGGTGGTATGCCTACAATTCGATGCGCGTTATGCTCCACAGCTGCCGCCAAACAGCGCACCTGCTCCTGTTTACATTATGTCAACTCGGGTCGGGGACATATCCAATGTTTTTGCCGTTCAGTATATTCAGGATTCAATATTTCATTGATCGTATATACACTGCTATTGGTGATATCCCGACAAATCGATGCGCGTTATACTCCTCATTCGCTGCAGAATACTACGTACATCAGCCGGTTGGCGCATTGTCAACTCTGTGTCCTGTCAAATACATTGTAATTGCAGTTCATTATATTAGGCTCAAATATTTATATAAACGTATCTCCGCTGCTATTCGTGGTATGTCGACAAATCTATGCGCGTTATACTCATCATTTGCCGCCAAATACGGGGGACCTGCTCCTGTTTACATTATGTCAACTGGGGTCGAGGACAATTGCAATGTTGTTGCAGTAAAGCATATTCAGGAATCAATATTTCATTGAACGGATCTACACTGCTAATGATGATATCTCGTCAATTCGATGCGCGTGATACTCCACTGTTCCTGCCAAATACGGCGCACCTGCTCCTGTTTACATTATGTCAACTCGGGTCGAGGACAAATCCAATGATTTTGCAGTACAGGATATTCAGGATTCAATATTTCATTGATCGTATATACACTGCTATTAGTGATATCTTGACAAATCTATGCGCGTTATACTCCTCATTTGCCGCCAAATAAAGCGGACCTGCTCCTGTTTACATTAAGTCAACTGGGGTCGAGGACAATTGCAATGTTGTTGCAGTAAAGCATATTCAGGAATCAATATTTCATTGAACAGACCTACACTGCTATTTGTGATATCTCGTCAATTCGATGCGCGGTATGCCGCACAGTTGCTACCAAATAGAGCGCAAATCAGCCACTTTGCGCTATGTAAACTCAGGTCCGTGCCGAATTCATTGCAATTGTATTTTTGCATATTTAAGCTTCTGTATTCAATTAAACGTATCTCCGGTGCAATAGGTGGTATGCCTACAATTCGATGCGCGTTATGCTCCACAGCTGCCGCCAAACAGCGCACCTGCTCCTGTTTACATTATGTCAACTCGGGTCGGGGACATATCCAATGTTTTTGCCGTTCAGTATATTCAGGATTCAATATTTCATTGATCGTATATACACTGCCATTAGTGATATCCTGACAATTCGATGGGCGTTGTACTCCTCATTGGCTGCCAAATACTACGCAGATCAGCCGGTTGGCGCATTGTCAACTCTGTGTCCTGTCAAATACATTGTAATTGCAGTTCATTATATTAGGCTCAAATATTTATATAAACGTATCTCCGCTGCTATTCGTGGTATGTCGACAAATCTATGCGCGTTATACTCATCATTTGCCGCCAAATACGGGGGACCTGCTCCTGTTTACATTATGTCAACTGGGGTCGAGGACAATTGCAATGTTGTTGCAGTAAAGCATATTCAGGAATCAATATTTCATTGAACGGATCTACACTGCTAATGATGATATCTCGTCAATTCGATGCGCGTGATACTCCACTGTTCCTGCCAAATACGGCGCACCTGCTCCTGTTTACATTATGTCAACTCGGGTCGAGGACAAATCCAATGATTTTGCAGTACAGGATATTCAGGATTCAATATTTCATTGATCGTATATACACTGCTATTAGTGATATCTTGACAAATCTATGCGCGTTATACTCCTCATTTGCCGCCAAATAAAGCGGACCTGCTCCTGTTTACATTAAGTCAACTGGGGTCGAGGACAATTGCAATGTTGTTGCAGTAAAGCATATTCAGGAATCAATATTTCATTGAACAGACCTACACTGCTATTTGTGATATCTCGTCAATTCGATGCGCGGTATGCCGCACAGTTGCTACCAAATAGAGCGCAAATCAGCCACTTTGCGCTATGTAAACTCAGGTCCGTGCCGAATTCATTGCAATTGTATTTTTGCATATTTAAGCTTCTGTATTCAATTAAACGTATCTCCGGTGCAATAGGTGGTATGCCTACAATTCGATGCGCGTTATGCTCCACAGCTGCCGCCAAACAGCGCACCTGCTCCTGTTTACATTATGTCAACTCGGGTCGGGGACATATCCAATGTTTTTGCCGTTCAGTATATTCAGGATTCAATATTTCATTGATCGTATATACACTGCCATTAGTGATATCCTGACAATTCGATGGGCGTTGTACTCCTCATTGGCTGCCAAATACTACGCAGATCAGCCGGTTTGCGCATTGTCAACTCTGTGTCCTGTCAAATACATTGTAATTGCAGATTATCATGTTACGCTCAAGTATTTATTAAAACGTATCTCCGCTGCTATTCGTGGTATCTCGACAAATCTATGCGCGCTATACTCCTCATTTGCCGCCAAATACAGCGCACCTGCTCCTGTTTACATTATATCAACTTGGGTCGAGGACAAATGCAACGTTTTTGTAGTACTGCATATACTGGATTAAATACTTCATTGAACGTATATACACTGCTATTGGTGATATCCCGACAATTCGATGCGCGTGAAACTATGCATTTCCTGCCAAATACGGCACACCTGCTCCTGTTTACATTATGTCAACTCGGGTCAAGGAAAAATGCAATGTTTTTGGAGTACAGCACATTCGGGATACAATATTTCATTGAACAGATCTACACTGCTATTTGTGATATCTCGTCAATTCCATGCGCGGTATACCTCACAGTGGCTGCCAAATAGAGCGCAAATCTGCCACTTTGCGCTATGCCAACTCCGGTCCCTGCCTAATTCATTGTAATTGTAGTTTTGCATATTTAGGCCTAAGTATTCAATTGAGCGGATCTCCAGTGCTATTGGTGGTATGCCTACAATTCGATGCGCGTTATGCTCCACAGTTGCCGCCAAATACAGCGCACCTGCTCATGTGTACATTATGTCAACTCGGGTCGAGGACAAATCCAATATTTTTGCAGTAGAGGATATTCAGGATTCAATATTTTATTGAACGTATATACACTGCTATTCGTGATATCCCGACAATTCGAAGCGCGTTATACTCCACATTCCCTGGCAAATACAGCGCACCTGCTCCTGTTTACATTATGTCAACTCGGGTCAAGGACAAATGCAATGTTTTTGCAGTACAGCACATTCAGGATTCAATATTTCATTTGACGGATCTACACTGCTATTGGTGATATCGCGTCAATTCGATGCGCGGTATACAGCACGCTTGCTGCCAGATAGAGCGCAAATCAGCCACTGTGCGCTATGTCAACTCAGGTCCCTGAGTAATTCATTGTAATTGTAGTTTTGCATATGCAGGCTTAAGTATTCAATTAAACGGATCTCCGGTGATATTGGTGGTATGCCTACAAATCGATGCGCGTTATGCTCTACAGTTGCCGCCAAATACAGCATACCTGCCCCTGTTTACTTTATATCAACTTGGGTTGAGGACAAATGCAACGTTTTTGTAGTACTGCATATTCAGGATTCAATACTTCATTGAATGTATCTATATTGCTATTGGTCATATCACGACAATTCGAAGCGAGTTGTACTCCAAATTCCCTGCCAAACACAGCGCACCTGCTCCTGTTTACAATATGTCAACGCGGGTCGAGGACAATTACAATGTTGCTGCGAGTACTGCATATTCAGGATCCAATATTTCATTTAACGTGAATACACTGTTATTGGTGACATCCCGACAACTCGATGCGCGTGATACTCCACATTTCCTGCCAAATATAGCGCACCTGCTCCTGTTTACATTATGTCAACTCGGGTCGAAGACAAATGCAATGTTGCTGAAGTACAGCACATTCAGGATTCAATATTTCATTGAATTTATATACACTGCTATTCGTGATATGCCGACAATTCGATGCGCGTGATACTCCACATTTCCTGCCAAATACGGCGCACCTGCTCCTGTTTACATTATGTCAACTCGGGTCGAGGACAAATCCAATGATTTTGCAGTACAGGATATTCAGTATTCAATATTTCATTGATCGTATATACACTGCTATTAGTGATATCCTGACAAATCTATGCGCGTTATACTCCTCATTTGCCGCCAAATAAAGCGGACCTGCTCCTGTTTACATTAAGTCAAGTGGGGTCGAGGACAATTGCAATGATGTTGCAGTAAAGCATATTCAGGATTCAATACTTCATTGAATGTATCTATATTGCTATTCGTGATATCCAGACAATTCGATGCGCGTGATACTCCACATTCCCTGCCAAATAGAGCGCACCTGCTCCTGTTTACATTATGTCAACTCGGGTCGAAGACAAATGCAATGTTGCTGAAGTACAGCACATTCAGGATTCAATATTTCATTGAATTTATATACACTGCTATTCGTGATATGCCGACAATTCGATGTGCGTGATACTCCACATTTCCAGCCAAATACAGCGCACCTGCTCCTGTTTACATTATATCAACTCGGGTCGAGGTCCAATGCAATAGTGTTGAAGTAATGCATATTCAGGATTCAATACTTCATTGAATGTATCTATATTGCTATTGGTCATATCACGACAATTCGAAGCGAGTTGTACTCCAAATTCCCTGCCAAACACAGCGCACCTGTTCTTGTTTACATTATGTCAACTCCGGTCGAGGACAAATCCAATGTTTTTGCAGTACAGGATATTCGGGATTCAATATTTCATTGAACGTATATACACTGCTATTGGTGATATCCTGACAGTTCGATGCGCGTTAAACTCCTCATTCGCTGGCAAATACTACGCACATCAGCCGGTTTGCGCATTGTCAACTCTGTGGCCTGTTAAATACATTGTAATTGCAGTTTACCATATTAGGTTCAAGTATTTATTAAAACGTATCTCCGCTGATATTCGTGGTATCTCGACAAATCTATGCGCGATATACTCCTCACTTGCCGCCAAATACAGCGCACCTGCTCCTGTTTACATTATGTCAACTCGGGTCGAGGACAATTGCAATGTTGTTGTAGTACTGCATTTTCAGGATTCAATACTTCATTGAATGTATCTTCACTGCTATTGGTCATATCACGACAATTCGGTACGCGTGATACTCCACATTCCCAACCAAATACAGCGCATCTGCTCCTGTTTACATTATGTCAACTCGGGTCAAGGAAAAATGCAATGTTTTTGCAGTACAGCACATTCAGGATTCAATATTTCATTGAATGTATCTACACTGCAATTGGTCATATCACGACAATTCGATGCGCGTGATACACCACATTCCCTGCCAAATACAGCGCACCTGCTCCTGTTTACAATATGTCAACTCGGGTCGAGGACAAATGCAATGTTGCTGCAGTACAGCATATTCAGGATTCAATATTTCATTGAACGTATATACACTGCCCTGGTGATATCCCGACAATTCGATGCGCATGATACTCCACATTTCCTGCCAAATACAGCGCACCTGCTCCTGTTTACAATATGTCAACTCGGGTCGAGGACAAATGCAATGTTGCTGCAGTACAGCATATTCAGGATTCAATATTTCATTGAACGTATATACACTGCTATTCGTCATATCCCGACAGTTCGATGCGAGTTGTACTCCGCATTCCCTGCCAAGTACTACGTTCATCAGAGTGTTTGCGCATTGTCAACTCTGTGTCCTGTCAAGTACATTGTAATTGCAGATTGTCATATTAGGCTTAATTATTTATTTAAACGTATCTACGCTGCTATTCGTGGTATGTCGACAAATCTGTGCGCGTTATATTCCTCATTTGCCGCCAAATACAGCGCACCTGCTCCTGTTTACATTGTATCAAGTGTGGTCGAGGACAAATGCATTGTTTTTGCAGTACAGCACATTCAGGATTCAATATTTCATTGAACGGATCTACACTGCTATTTGTGATATCTCGCCAATTCGATGCGCGGTATACCGAACAGTTGCTGCCAAATAGAGCGCAAATCAGCCACTGTGCGCTATGTCAACTCAGGCCCCTGCCTAATTCATTGTAATTGTAGTTTTGCATGTTTAGGCTTAAGTATTCAATTAAACGTATCTCCGGTGCTATTGGTGGTATGCCTACAATTTGCTGCGCGTTATACTCCACAGTTGCCGCCGAATACAGCGCTCCTGTCTCTGTTTACATTATGTCAACTTGGGTCGAGGACAAAAGCAACGTTGTTGTAGTACTGCATTTTCAGGATTCAATACTTCATTGAATGTATCTACACTGTTATTGGTCATATCACGACAATTCGATGCGCGTGATACTACACATTTCCTGCCAAATACGGCACACCTGCTCCTGTTTACATTATGTGAACTCGGGTCGAGGACAAATCCAATGTTTTTGCAGTACAGGATATTCAGGATTGAATATGTCATTGGACGTATGTACACTGCTATTGGTGATATCCTGACAATTCGATGCGCCTTATACTCCTCATTCGCTGCCAAATACTACGCACATCAGCCGGTTTGCGCTGTCAACTCTGTGTCCTGTCAAATACATTGTAATTGCAGTTTATCATATTAGGCTCAAGTATTTATTTAAACGTATCTCCGCTGCTATACGTGGTATGTCGACAATTCGATGCGCGTGTTACTCCACATTTCCTGCCAAATACAGCGCACCTGCTCCTGTTTACATTATATCAACTCGGGTCGAGGACCAATGCAATGAAGTTGAAGTACTGCATATTCAGGATTCAATACTTCATTGAATGTATCTACACTGCTATTGGTCCTATCACGACAATTCGATGCACGTGATGCTCCACATACCCAGCCTAATACAGCGCACCTGCTCTTGTTTACAGTGTGTCAATTGTGGTCGAGGACAAATGCATTGTTTTTGCAGTACAGCATATACCGTATTCAATACTTCATTGAACGTATACACACTGCCATTGTTGATATCCCGACAATTCGATGCCCGTGATACTCTACATTTCCTGCCAAATACGGCGCACCTGCTCCTGTTTACATTATGTCAACTCAGGTCGAGGACAAATGCAATGTTCTTGTAGTACTGCATACTACATTGGTGATATCCCGACAATTCGATGCGCGTTATACTCCTAATTCGATGCCAAATACTATGCACATCAGCCGGTTTGCGCATTGTTAACTCTGTGTCCTGTCAAATACATTGTAATTGCAGTTTATCATATTAGGCTCAAGTATTTATTTAAGCGTATCTCCGCTGCTATTCGTGGTATGTCGACAAATCTATGCGCGCTATACTCCTCATTTGCCGCCAAATACAGGGGACCTGCTCCTGTTCACATTATGTCAACTGGGGTCGAAGACAAATACAATGGTTTTGTAGTACTGCATATTCAGTATTCAATACTTCATTGAATGTATCTACACTGCTATTGGTGATATGCCGACAATTCGATGCGCGTGATACTCCACATTCCCTGCCAAAAACAGCGCACCTGCTCCTGTTTACATTATGTCAACTCCGGTCCAGTAAAATGCAATGTTTTTGCAGTACAGCACATTCAGAATTCAATATTCCATTGAACGGATCTACACTGCTATTTGTGATATCTCGTCAATTCGATGCGCGCTATACCGCACAGTTGCTGCCAAATAGAGCGCAAATCAGCCACTTTGCGCTATGTCAACTCAGGTCCCTCCCTAATTCATTGAAATTGTAGTTTTGCACATTTAGTCTTATGTATTCAATTAAACGTATCTCCGGTGCTATTGGTGGTACGCCTACAATTCGATGCTCGTTATGCTCCACAGTTGCCGCCAAGCAGCGGACCTACTACTGTTTATATCATATCAACTGGATCAAATGCAATGTTCTTGTAGTACTGCATACTCAGGGTTCAATACTTCATTGAACGTATCTAAACTGCGACTGGAGATATTTCGTCAACTCCATGCGTCTTGTACTCCACATTTCCTGCCGAATACAGCACTCCTGCTCCTGTTTACATTATGTCAACTCGGGTCGAGGGCAAATGCAATGTTTTTGCAGAACAGCATATTCAGCATTCAATATTTCATTCAACGTAAATACACTGCTGTTGGTGATATCCCGACAATTCGATGCGCGTGATACTCCACATTCGATGCCAAATACTACGCACATCAGCCGGTTTGCGCATTATCAACTCTGTGTCCTGTCAAATACATTGCAATCGCAGTTTATCATATTAGGCTCAATTATTTATTTAAACGAATCTCCGCTGCTATTCGTGGTATGTCGACAAATTTATGCGCGATATACTTCTCATTTGCCGCCAAATACAGCGGATCTGCTCCTGTTTACATTATGTCATCTCGGGTCGAGGACAAATGCAATTGTGTTGCAGTACAGCATATACAGGATTCAATATTTTATTGAACGTATATACACTGCTATTCGTGATATCCCGATAATTCGATGTGCGTGATACTCCAGATTTCCAGCCAAATACAGCGCACCTGCTCCTGTTTACATTATATCAACTCGGGTCGAGGGCCAATGCAATGAAGTTGAAGTACTGCATATTCAGGATTCAATACTTCATTGAATGTATCTACACTGCTATTGGTCCTATCACGACAATTCGATGCACGTGATGCTCCACATACCCAGCCTAACACAGCGCACCAGCTCTTGTTTACAGTGTGTCAATTGTGGTCGAGGACAAATGCATTGTTTTTGCAGTACAGCATATACCGTATTCAATACTTCATTGAACGTATACACACTGCCATTGTTGATATCCCGACAATTCGATGCCCGTCATACTCTACATTTCCTGCCAAATACGGCGCACCTGCTCCTGTTTACATTATGTCAACTCAGGTCGAGGACAAATGCAATGTTCTTGTAGTACTGCATACTCAGGATTCAATATTTCATTGAACGTAAATACACTGCTATTGGTGAAATCCCGACAATTCGATGCGCGTTATACTCCTTATTCGCTGCCAAATACTACGCACATCAGCCGGTTTTCGCATTGTCAACTCTGTGTTCTGCTAAATACATTGTAATTGCAGTTTATCATATTAGGCTCAAGTATTCATTTAAACGTATCTCCGCTGCTATTCGCGGTATGTCGACAAATCTATGCGCGTTATACTCGTCATTTGCCGCCAAATACAGCGCACCTGCTCCTGTTTACATTATGTCAACACGTATCGAGGGCAAATGCTATGTTGTTGCAGTACAGCATATACAGGATTCAACCTTTCATTGAACGTATATACACTGCCATGGTGATATCCCGACAATTCGATGCGCATGATACTCCACATTTTCTGCCAAATACAGCGCACCTGCTCCTGTTTACATTATGTGAACACGTATCGAGGGCAAATGCAATGTTGCTGCAAGTACAGGATATTCAGGATTCAATATTTCATTGAACGGATCTACACTGCTATTGGTGATATCCCGACAATTCGATGCACGTTATACCGCACAGTGGCTGCCGAAGAGAGCGTAAATCAGCCACTTTGCGCTATGTCAACTCAGGTCCCTGCATAATTCATTGTAATTGTGGTTTTGCTTATTTAGGCTTATGTATTCAATTAAACCTAGGTCCTGTGCTATTGGTGGTATGCGACAATTCTGCTAGAAATATTCAATTGCGCTGATCTCAGATTTTATTCCAGATGTCTCAACAATTCTATGCGCGTTCCACTCCACATATGCTGCCAAATACAGCGCGCGTCATTCAATTCCATGCGCGTTCTACTCCACACTTGCTCTCGCATATAGCGCACCTGCTCCTGTTTATATTTTATCAATTCGGGTCATGGTCAAATCCAATGTTATTGCTGTACTGCATATTCAGGATTCAATATTCCCTTAATTGTTTATACACTGCTATTGGTGAAATCTCGACAATTCGACGTGCGTTACTCCACATATGCGGCCAAATTCAGCGCACGTCATTCGGTTTGCCCTATGTCAACTCTGGGCCCTGTCAAGTGCAGCGTAATTGCAATTTTGCAGAGTCTGTGTTAAATACTCAATTAAACGTATCCGCACTGTTATTGGTGATATCTAGACAAGTAGTTGAGCGTTAAACTCCTCATTCGCTGCGAAATTTAGCGGAGCTGCCTCCAGTTTACATTATGTCAAGTCGGGTCGAGGTCAAATCCAATGTTATTGCAGTACTTTATATTCAGCCTTCAATATTCAATTGAACGTTGCTTCGTTTCGATTGGAGATACGAAGAAAATTCTATGCGCGTTCTACTCCACAGATGCTGCCAAATACAGCGCACATCAACCGGTTTACTCAATGTCAACTCTGTGTCCTGTCAAATCCAGCGTAATTGCCGTTTTAAAATATTCTACCGGAAATATTCAATTAAACGTGTCTCCGTCGCTATTGGTGGTATGTCGACAAGTCGAAGCGCTTTACACTCCACATTTGCTGCCAAATACAGCGCACATGCTCCCGTTTACATTTTGCCAACTCGGGTCGACGTCAAATCAAATGTTATTGCTATGCTGCTTATCCAGGCTTCAATTATCAATTGAACGAATCTGTACTACAATTGGTGATATGTCGACAATTCGATGCGCGCTACCCCGCACATTTGCTGCAAGAAATAGCGCACAGCAACCAGTTTGCGCAATGTCAACTCTGTGCCCTATCAAATACAGCGTTATTCCTGTTTTGCATATTCAGTTTTAAATATTCATTTGGGCGTATTCCAGTTTCTATTCCAGACATCTCGATAGTTCGATACGCGTTAAACTCCACATTTTCTGCCAAATAGAGCGCACTTGCAACTGTTTACATTAAGCAATCTCGGATCGAGGTCAAATCCAATGCTATTGCTGTACAGCATATTCAGGAATCAATACTCCATTGAAATTTTCTACACTGCGACTGGAGATATCTCGTCTATTCGCTGCGCGGTATACCGCACACTTCCTGCCAAATAGAGCGCAAATCAGCCATTGTGCGCTGTGTCAACTCAGGTCCTTGCCAAATTCATTGTAATTGTAGTTTTGCATATTTAGGCCTAAGTATTCAATTAAACGGATCTCCGGTACTATTGATGGTATGCCTACAATTCGATGCGCGTTATACTCCACATTCCCTGCCAAATACAGCGCACCGGCTCCAGTTTACATTATGTCAACTGGGGTCGAAGACAAGTGCAATGTTCTTGTAGTACTGCATACTCAGAACTCAATACTTCATTGAACGTATCTACACTGCGACTGGAGATATTTCGTCAATTCCATGCGTCTTGTACTCCACATTTCCTGCCAAATAGTGCGCACCTGGTCCTGTTTACATTATGTCAACTCGGATCGAGGACAAATGCAATGTTGTTGCAGTACAGCATATACAGAATCCAATATTTCATTGAACGTATATACACTGCTGTTCGTGATATGCCGACAATTCGAAGCGGGTTATACTCCTCATCCGCTGCCAAAGACAACTCACATCAGAGAATTGGAGCATTGTCAACTCTGTGTCCTGTCAAATACATTGTAATTGCAGTTTATCATATTAGGCTCAAGTATTTATTTAAAAGTATCTCCGCTGCTATTCGTGGTACGTCGACAAATCTATGCGCGTTATACTCCTCATTTGCCGCCAAATACAGCGTACCTGCTCCTGTTTACACTATGTCAACTCGGATCGAGGACAAATGCAATGTTGTTGCAGTACATCATATACAGGATTCAATATTTCATTGAACGTATGTACACTACCATGGTGATATCGCGACAATTCGATGCGCGTGATACTCCACATTTCCTGCCAAATACAGCGCATCTGCTCCTGTTTACATTATTTCAACTCGGGTCGAGGAAAAATGCAATGTTTTTGCAGTTCAGCACATTCAGGATTCAATATTTCATTGAACGGATCTACACTGCTATTTGTGATATCTCGTCAATTCGATGCGCGGTATACCGCACAGTTGCTGCCAAATAGAGCGCAAATCAGCCACTTTGCGCTATGTAAACTCAGGTCCGTGCCGAATTCATTGCAATTGTATTTTTGCATATTTACGCTTCTGTATTCAATTAAACGTATCTCCGGTGCAATAGGTGGTATGCCTACAATTCGATGCGCGTTATGCTCCACAGCTGCCGCCAAACAGCGCACCTGCTCCTGTTTACATTATGTCAACTCGGGTCGGGGACATGTCCAATGTATTTGCCGTTCAGGATATTCAGGATTCAATATTTCATTGATCGTATATACACTGCCATTAGTGATATCCTGACAATTCGATGGGCGTTGTGCTCCTCATTGGCTGCCAAATACTACGCAGATCAGCCGGTTTGCGCATTGTCAACTCTGTGTCCTGTCAAATACATTGTAATTGCAGATTATCATGTTACGCTCAAGTATTTATTTAAACGTATCTCCGCTGCTATTAGTGGTATGTTGACAACTCGATACGCGTGATACTCCACTGTTCCTGCCAAATACAGCGCACCTGCTCCTGTTTGCATTATGTCAACTGGGGCCGAAGACGATTGTAATGTTGTTGCAGTACACCATATTCAGGATCCAATATTTCATTGAACGTACATACACTGCCATTGGTGATATCCCGACAAATCGATGCGCGTTATACTCCTCATTCGCTGCAGAATACTACGTACATCAGCCGGTTGGCGCATTGTCAACTCTGTGTCCTGTCAAATACATTGTAATTGCAGTTCATTATATTAGGCTCAAATATTTATTTAAACGTATCTCCGCTGCTATTCGTGGTATGTCGACAAATCTATGCGCGTTATACTCATCATTTGCCGCCAAATACGGGGGACCTGCTCCTGTTTACATTATGTCAACTGGGGTCGAGGACAATTGCAATGTTGTTGCAGTAAAGCATATTCAGGAATCAATATTTCATTGAACGGATCTACACTGCTAATGGTGATATCTCGTCAATTCGATGCTCGTGATACTCCACTGTTCCTGCCAAATACGGCGCACCTGCTCCTGTTTACATTATGTCAACTCGGGTCGAGGACAAATCCAATGATTTTGCAGTACAGGATATTCAGGATTCAATATTTCATTGATCGTATATACACTGCTATTAGTGATATCTTGACAAATCTATGCGCGGTATACTCCTCATTTGCCGCCAAATAAAGCGGACCTGCTCCTGTTTACATTAAGCCAACTGGGGTCGAGGACAATTGCAATGTTGTTGCAGTAAAGCATATTCAGGAATCAATATTTCATTGAACAGACCTACACTGCTATTTGTGATATCTCGTCAATTCGATGCGCCGTATGCCGCACAGTTGCTACCAAATAGAGCGCAAATCAGCCACTTTGCGCTATGTAAACTCAGGTCCGTGCCGAATTCATTGCAATTGTATTTTTGCATATTTAGGCTTATGTATTCAATTAAACGTATCTCCGGTGCAATAGGTGGTATGCCTACAATTCGATGCGCGTTATGCTCCACAGCTGCCGCCAAACAGCGCACCTGCTCCTGTTTACATTATGTCAACTCGGGTCGGGGACATGTCCAATGTTTTTGCCGTTCAGGATATTCAGGATTCAATATTTCATTGATCGTATATACACTGCCATTAGTGATATCCTGACAATTCGATGGGCGTTGTGCTCCTCATTGGCTGCCAAATACTACGCAGATCAGCCGGTTTGCGCATTGTCAATTCTGTGTCCTGTCAAATACATTGTAATTGCAGATTATCATGTTACGCTCAAGTATTTATTAAAACGTATCTCCGCTGCTGTTCGTGGTATCTCGACAAATCTATGCGCGTTATACTCCTCATTTGCCGCCAAATACAGCGCACCTGCTCCTGTTTACATTATATCAACTTGGGTCGAGGACAAATGCAACGTTTTTGTAGTACTGTATATACTGGATTAAATACTTCATTGAACGTATATACACTGCTATTGGTGATATCCCGACAATTCGATGCGCGTGAAACTATGCATTTCCTGCCAAATACGGCACACCTGCTCCTGTTTACATTATGTCAACTAGGGTCTAGGAAAAATGCAATGTTTTTGGAGTACAGCACATTCGGGATACAATACTTCATTGAACAGATCTACACTGCTATTTGTGATATCTCGTCAATTCGATGCGCGGTATACAGCACGCTTGCTGCCAGATAGAGCGCAAATCAGCCACTGTGCGCTATGTCAACTCAGGTCCCTGAGTAATTCATTGTAATTGTAGTTTTGCATATGCAGGCTTAAGTATTCAATTAAACGGATCTCCGGTGATATTGGTGGTATGCCTACAATTCGATGCGCGTTATGCTCTACAGTTGCCGCCAAATACAGCATACCTGCCCCTGTTTACTTTATATCAACTTGGGTTGAGGACAAATGCAACGTTTTTGTAATACTGCATATTCAGGATTCAATACTTCATTGAATGTATCTATATTGCTATTGGTCATATCACGACAATTCGAAGCGAGTTGTACTCCAAATTCCCTGCCAAACACAGCGCACCTGCTCCTGTTTACATTATCTCAACTCGGGTCGAGGACAAATGCAATGTTGCTGCAGTACAGCATATTCAGGATTCAAAATTTCATTGAACGTATATACGCTGCTATTGGTCATATCACGACAATTCGATGCGCGTGATACTCCACATTTCCTACCCAATACAGCGCACCTGTTCTTGTTTACATTATGTCAACTCCGGTCGAGGACAAATCCAATGTTTTTGCAGTACAGGATATTCGGGATTCAATATTTCATTGAACGTATATACACTGCTATTGGTGATATCCTGACAGTTCGATGCGCGTTAAACTCCTCATTCGCTGCCAAATACTACGCACATCAGCCGGTTTGCGCATTGTCAACTCTGTGGCCTGTTAAATACATTGTAATTGCAGTTTACCATATTAGGTTCAAGTATTTATTTAAACGTATCTCCGCTGCTATTCGTGGTATCTCGACAAATCTATGCGTGTTATACTCCTCATTTGCCGCCAAATACAGCGCACCTGCTCCTGTTTACATTGTATCAACTGTGGTCGAGGACAAATGCATTGTTTTTGCAGTACAATATATTCAGGAATCAATATTTCATTGAACGGATCTACACTGCTATTTGTGATATCTCGTCAATTCGATGCGCGGTATGCCGCACAGTTGCTGCCAAATAGAGCGCAAATCAGCCACTTTGCGCTATGTAAACTGAGGTCCGTGCCTAATTCATTGTAATTGTATTTTTGCATATTTAGGCATATGTATTCAAATTAAACGTATCTCCGGTGCTATAGGTGGTATGCCTACAATTCGATGCGCGTTATGCTTCACAGTTGCCGCCTAATACAGCGCACATGCCCCTGTTTACATTATGTCAACTCGAGTCGAGAACAAATGCAATGTTGCTGCAGTACAGCATATTCGGGATTCAATATTTCATTGAACGTATATACACTGCTATTGGTGATATCTCGACAAATCAAAGCGCGTTATACTCCTCATTCGCTGCCAAATACAACGCACCTGCTCCTGTTTACATTAAGTCAACTGGGGTCGAAGGCAAATGCAATGTTGCTGCAGTACAGCATATTCAGGTTTCGACATTTATTGAACGTATATACACTGCTATTCGTGATATCCCGACAATTCGAAGCGCGTTATGCTCCACAGCTGCCGCCAAACAGCGCACCTGCTACTGTTTACATTACATCAACTCGGGTCGAGGACAAATCCAATGTTTTGGCAGTACGGGATATTCAGGATTCAATATTTCATTGATCGTAAATACACTGCTATTCCTGATATCCCGATAATTAGAAGAGAGTTATACTCCACATTCCCTGCCAAACACAGCGCACCTGCTCCTGTTTACATTATGTCAACTCACGTCGAGGACAAATGCAATGTTGCTGCAGTACAGCATATTCAGGATTCAATATTGCCTTGAACGTATATACTGCTATTCCTGATATCCCGATAATTCGAAGAGAGTTATACTCCACATTCCCTGCCAAACACAGCGCACCTGCTCCTGTTTACATTTGTCAACTCGGGTCAAGGACAAATGCAATGTTTTTGCAGTACAGCACATTCAGGATTCAATACTGCCTTGAACGTATATACTGCTATTCCTGATATCCCGATAATTCGAAGAGAGTTATACTCCACATTCCCTGTCAAATACAGCGATCCCGCTCCTGTTTACATTATGTCAACTCCGGTCGAGGACAAATGCAATGTTGCTGTAGTGTTGCATATTCAGGATTCAGTACTTCATTGAATGTATCTACACTGCTATTGGTCATATCACGACAATTCGATGCGCGTGTTACTCCACATTCCCTGCCGAATACAGCGCACCTGCTCTTGTTTACATTGTGTCAACTGTGTTCGAGGACAAATGCATTGTTTTTGCAGTATAGCACATTCAGGATTCAATATTTCATTGAACGGATCTACACTGCTATTTGTGATATCTCGTCAATTCGATGCGCGGTATACCGCACAGTTGCTGCCAAATAGAGCGCAAATCAGCCACTTTGCGCTGTGTCAACTCAGGTCCGTGCCTAATTCATTGTAATTGTATTTTTGCATATTTTGGCATATGTATTCAAATTAAACGTATCTCCGGTGCTATTGGTGGTATGCCTACAATTCGATGCGCGTTATGCTCCACAGCTGCCGCCAAACAGCGCACCTGCTACTGTTTACATTACATCAACTCGGGACGAGGACAAATCCAATGTTTTGGCAGTACGGGATATTCAGGATTCAATATTTCATTGATCGTAAATACACTGCTATTCCTGATATCCCGATAATTCGAAGAGAGTTATACTCCACATTCCCTGCCAAACACAGCGCACCTGCTCCTGTTTACATTATGTCAACTCGCGTCGAGGACAAATGCAATGTTGCTGCAGTACAGCATATTCAGGATTCAATATTGCCTTGAACGTATATACTGCTATTCCTGATATCCCGATAATTCGAAAAGAGTTATACTCCACATTCCCTGCCAAACACAGAGCACCTGCTCCTGTTTACATTATGTCAACTCGGGTCAAGGACAAATCTAATGTTTTTGCAGTACAGCACATTCAGCATTCAATATGTCATTGAACGTATATACACTGCTATTCGTGATATCCCGACAAATCGAAGCGCGTTATGCTCCTCATTCGCTGCCAAGTACTACGCTGATCAGAGAGTTTGCGCATTGTCAACTCTGTGTCCTGTCAAATACATTGTAATTGCAGTTTATCATATTATGCACAAGTATTTATTTAAACGTATCTCCGGTGCTATTGCTGGTATGCCTACAACTCGATGCGCGTTATACTCCACAGCTCCCGCCAAATACAGCGCACTTGCTCTTGTTTACATTATGTCAACTCGGGTCGAGGACAATTGCAATGTATTTGTAGTACTGCATATTCAGGATTCAATTCTTCATTGATCGTAAATACACTGCTATTGGTGATATCCCGACAATTCGATGCGCGTGATACTCCACATTCCCTGCCAAATACAGCGCACCTGCTCCTGTTTACATTATGTCAACTCGGATCGAGGGCAAATGCAATGTTGTTGCAGTACAGCATATACAGAATTCAACATTTCATTGAACGTATATACACTGCCATGGTGACATCCCGACAATTCGGTGCGCATGATACTCCACATTCCCTGCCAAATACAGCGCACCTGCTCCTGGTTACATTAAGTCAACTGGAGTCGAGGACAATTGCAATGTTGTTGCAGTAAAGCATATTCAGGAATCAATACTCCATTGAACAGACCTACACTGCTATTTGTGATATCTCGTCAATTCGATGTGCGGTATGCCGCACGGTTGCTGCCAAATAGAGCGTAAATCAGCCACTTTGCGCTATGTAAACTGAGGTCCGTGCCTAATTCATTGTAATTGTATTTTTGCATATTTAGGCATATGTATTCATATTAAACGTATCTCCGGTGCTATAGGTGGTATGCCTACAACTCGATGCGCGTTATGCTCCACAGCTGCCGCCAAACAGCGCACCTGCTACTGTTTACATTATGTCAACTCGGGTCGAGGACAAATCCAATGTTTTTGCAGTACAGGATATTCAGGATTCAATATTTCATTGATCGTAAATACACTGCTATTGGTGATATCCCGACAATTCGATGCGCGTGATACTCCACATTCCCTGCCAAATACAGCGCACCTGCTCCTGTTTACATTATGTCAACTCGGGTCGAGGACAAATGCAATGTTTTTGTAGTGTTGCATATTCAGGATTCAATACTTCATTGAATGTATATACACTGTTATTGGTTATATCCCGACAACTCGATGCGCGTGATACTCCACATTCCCTGCCAAATACAGCGCACCTGCTCCTGTTTACATTATGTCAACTCGGGTCGAGGACATATGCAATGTTTTTGCAGTACAGCATATTCGGGATTCAATATTTCATTGAACGTATATACACTGCTATTGGTGATATCTCGACAAATCAAAGCGCGTTATACTCCTCATTCGCTGCCAAATACAACGCACATCAACCGGTTTGCGCAATATCAACTCTGTGTCCCTGTCAAATCCATTGGAATTGCAGTTTAGCATATTTAGGATTAAGTTTTCAATTAAACGTTTCTCCGCTGCTATTGGTGGTAAGTCCAGAATTTGCCGCGCGTTATACCTCACATTTGCTGCCAAATACAGAGCACATTAACCGGTTCACGCAATGTCAACTCTATATCCTGTCGAATCCATTGCATTAGCAGTTTGGCATATTTGGGCCTAAGTACTCAATTAAACCTATTTTCGCTGTTATTGGTGGTATCTCGACAACTGGATGCGTTTTGTACCCGACATTTTCTGCCAAATACAGTGGACCTGCTCCTGTTTACATTATGACATCTCCTGTCGAGGTCAAATCCAATCGTTTTGCAGTACTGCAAATTCAGGATTCAATATCCCATTGAACGTTTCTACACTGCTATTGGTGATATCTCGTCAATTCGATGCGCGGTATACCGCACACTTGCTGCCAAATAGGGCGCAAATCAGACACTGTGCGCTAAGTCAACCCAAGTCCCTGCCTTACTCATTGTAATTGTAGTTTTGCATATTTAGGCTTAAGTATTCAATTAAACGTATCTCCGATGCTATTGGTGGTATGCCTACAACTCGATGCGCGTTATACTCCACAGCTCCCGCCAAATACAGCGCACTTGCTCTTGTTTACATTATGTCAACTCGGGTCGAGGACAAATGCAATGTTGTTGCAGTACTGCATATCCAGGTTTCAATACTTCATTGAACGTACCTACACTGCTATTGGAGATATATCGTCAATTCCAAGCGCCTTGCACTCCATATTTCCTGCCGAATACAGCACACCTGCTCCTGTTTACATTATGTCAACTCGGGTCGAGGACAAATGCAATGTTTTTGCAGAACAGCATATTCAGGATTCAATATTTCATTGAACGTAAATACACTGCTATTGGTGATATACCGACAATTCGATGCGCGTTATACTCCACATTCCCTGCCAAATACAGCGCACCTGCTCCTGTTTACATTATGTCAACTGGGGTCGAGGACAATTGCAATGTTGTTGCAGTACAGCATATTTAGGAACCGATATTTCATTGAACGTAAATACACTGTTATTGGTGATATCCCGACAACACGACGCGCGTGATACTCCACATTCCCTGGCAAATACAGCGCACCTGCTCCTGTTTACATTATGTCAACACGGATCGAGGGCAAATGCTATGTTGTTGCAGTACAGCATATACAGGATTCATATTTCTTTGAACGTATATACACTGCCATGGCGATATCCCGACAATTCGATGCGCATGATACTCCATATTTCCTGCCAAATACAGCGTACCTGCTCCTGTTTACATTATGTCAACTCGGGTCGACAACAAATGCAATGTTGCTACAAGTAGAGCATATTCAGGATTCAATATTTCATTGTACGTAAATACACTGTTATTGGTTATATCCCGACAACTCGATGCGCGTGATACTCCACATTCCCTGCCAAATACAGCGCACCTGCTCCTGTTTACATTATGTCAACTCGGGTCGAGGACAATTGCAATGTAGTTGTAGTACTGCATATTCAGGATTCAATTCTTCATTGAATGTATCTACACTGCTATTGGTGATATCCTGACAATTCGATGCGCGTGATACTCCACATTCCCTGGCAAATACTACGCAGATCAGCCGTTTTGCGCATTGCCAACTCTGTGTCCTGTCAAATACATTGTAATTGCAGTTTATCATATTAGGCTCAAGTATTTATTTAAACGTATCTCCGCTGCTATTAGTGGTATGTCGACAAATCTATGCGCGTTATACTCCTCATTTGCCGCCAAATACAGCGCACGTGCTCCCGTTTACATTATGTCAACTGCGGTCGAGAACAATTGCAATGTTGTGGCAGTACAGCACAGTCAGGATTCAATATTTCATTGAACGGATCTACACTGCTGTTTGTGATATCTCGTCAATTCGATGTGCGGTTTACCATACAAGTGCTGCCAAATAGAGCGCATATCAGCCACTTTGCGCTGTGTCAACTCAGGTACCTGCCTAATTCATTGTAATTGTATCTTTGCATATTTAGTCTTATGTATTCAATTAAACGTATCTGCGGATCTATGGGTGGTATGCCTACAATTCGATGCGCGTTATGCTTCACAGATGCCGCCTAATACAGCGCACATGCCCCTGTTTACATTATGTCAACTCGAGTCGAGAACAAATGCAATGTTGCTGCAGTACAGCATATTCGGGATTCAATATTTCATTGAACGTATATACACTGCTATTGGTGATATCTCGACAATTCGAAGCGCCTTATACTCCTCATTCGCTGCCAAATACAGCGCACCTGCTCCTGTTTACATTATATCAACTTGGGTCGAGGACAAATGCAACGTTTTTGTAGTACTGTATATACTGGATTAAATACTTCATTGAACGTATATACACTGCTATTGGTGATATCCCGACAATTCGATGCGCGTGAAACTATGCATTTCCTGCCAAATACGGCACACCTGCTCCTGTTTACATTATGTCAACTAGGGTCTAGGAAAAATGCAATGTTTTTGGAGTACAGCACATTCGGGATACAATACTTCATTGAACAGATCTACACTGCTATTTGTGATATCTCGTCAATTCGATGCGCGGTATACAGCACGCTTGCTGCCAGATAGAGCGCAAATCAGCCACTGTGCGCTATGTCAACTCAGGTCCCTGAGTAATTCATTGTAATTGTAGTTTTGCATATGCAGGCTTAAGTATTCAATTAAGCGGATCTCCGGTGATATTGGTGGTATGCCTACAATTCGATGCGCGTTATGCTCTACAGTTGCCGCCAAATACAGCATACCTGCCCCTGTTTACTTTATATCAACTTGGGTTGAGGACAAATGCAACGTTTTTGTAATACTGCATATTCAGGATTCAATACTTCATTGAATGTATCTATATTGCTATTGGTCATATCACGACAATTCGAAGCGAGTTGTACTCCAAATTCCCTGCCAAACACAGCGCACCTGCTCCTGTTTACATTATCTCAACTCGGGTCGAGGACAAATGCAATGTTGCTGCAGTACAGCATATTCAGGATTCAAAATTTCATTGAACGTATATACGCTGCTATTGGTCATATCACGACAATTCGATGCGCGTGATACTCCACATTTCCTACCCAATACAGCGCACCTGTTCTTGTTTACATTATGTCAACTCCGGTCGAGGACAAATCCAATGTTTTTGCAGTACAGGATATTCGGGATTCAATATTTCATTGAACGTATATACACTGCTATTGGTGATATCCTGACAGTTCGATGCGCGTTAAACTCCTCATTCGCTGGCAAATACTACGCACATCAGCCGGTTTGCGCATTGTCAACTCTGTGGCCTGTTAAATACATTGTAATTGCAGTTTACCATATTAGGTTCAAGTATTTATTAAAACGTATCTCCGCTGCTATTCGTGGTATCTCGACAAATCTATGCGCGATATACTCCTCACTTGCCGCCAAATACAGCGCACCTGCTCCTGTTTACATTGTATCAACTGTGGTCGAGGACAAATGCATTGTTTTTGCAGTACAATATATTCAGGAATCAATATTTCATTGAACGGATCTACACTGCTATTTGTGATATCTCGTCAATTCGATGCGCGGTATGCCGCACAGTTGCTGCCAAATAGAGCGCAAATCAGCCACTTTGCGCTATGTAAACTGAGGTCCGTGCCTAATTCATTGTAATTGTATTTTTGCATATTTAGGCATATGTATTCAAATTAAACGTATCTCCGGTGCTATAGGTGGTATGCCTACAATTCGATGCGCGTTATGCTTCACAGTTGCCGCCTAATACAGCGCACATGCCCCTGTTTACATTATGTCAACTCGAGTCGAGAACAAATGCAATGTTGCTGCAGTACAGCATATTCGGGATTCAATATTTCATTGAACGTATATACACTGCTATTGGTGATATCTCGACAAATCAAAGCGCGTTATACTCCTCATTCGCTGCCAAATACAACGCACCTGCTCCTGTTTACATTAAGTCAACTGGGGTCGAAGGCAAATGCAATGTTGCTGCAGTACAGCATATTCAGGTTTCGACATTTATTGAACGTATATACACTGCTATTCGTGATATCCCGACAATTCGAAGCGCGTTATGCTCCACAGCTGCCGCCAAACAGCGCACCTGCTACTGTTTACATTACATCAACTCGGGTCGAGGACAAATCCAATGTTTTGGCAGTACGGGATATTCAGGATTCAATATTTCATTGATCGTAAATACACTGCTATTCCTGATATCCCGATAATTAGAAGAGAGTTATACTCCACATTCCCTGCCAAACACAGCGCACCTGCTCCTGTTTACATTATGTCAACTCACGTCGAGGACAAATGCAATGTTGCTGCAGTACAGCATATTCAGGATTCAATATTGCCTTGAACGTATATACTGCTATTCCTGATATCCCGATAATTCGAAGAGAGTTATACTCCACATTCCCTGCCAAACACAGCGCACCTGCTCCTGTTTACATTTGTCAACTCGGGTCAAGGACAAATGCAATGTTTTTGCAGTACAGCACATTCAGGATTCAATACTGCCTTGAACGTATATACTGCTATTCCTGATATCCCGATAATTCGAAGAGAGTTATACTCCACATTCCCTGTCAAATACAGCGATCCCGCTCCTGTTTACATTATGTCAACTCCGGTCGAGGACAAATGCAATGTTGCTGTAGTGTTGCATATTCAGGATTCAGTACTTCATTGAATGTATCTACACTGCTATTGGTCATATCACGACAATTCGATGCGCGTGTTACTCCACATTCCCTGCCGAATACAGCGCACCTGCTCTTGTTTACATTGTGTCAACTGTGTTCGAGGACAAATGCATTGTTTTTGCAGTATAGCACATTCAGGATTCAATATTTCATTGAACGGATCTACACTGCTATTTGTGATATCTCGTCAATTCGATGCGCGGTATACCGCACAGTTGCTGCCAAATAGAGCGCAAATCAGCCACTTTGCGCTGTGTCAACTCAGGTCCGTGCCTAATTCATTGTAATTGTATTTTTGCATATTTTGGCATATGTATTCAAATTAAACGTATCTCCGGTGCTATTGGTGGTATGCCTACAATTCGATGCGCGTTATGCTCCACAGCTGCCGCCAAACAGCGCACCTGCTACTGTTTACATTACATCAACTCGGGACGAGGACAAATCCAATGTTTTGGCAGTACGGGATATTCAGGATTCAATATTGCCTTGAACGTATATACTGCTATTCCTGATATCCCGATAATTCGAAAAGAGTTATACTCCACATTCCCTGCCAAACACAGAGCACCTGCTCCTGTTTACATTATGTCAACTCGGGTCAAGGACAAATCTAATGTTTTTGCAGTACAGCACATTCAGCATTCAATATGTCATTGAACGTATATACACTGCTATTCGTGATATCCCGACAAATCGAAGCGCGTTATGCTCCTCATTCGCTGCCAAGTACTACGCTGATCAGAGAGTTTGCGCATTGTCAACTCTGTGTCCTGTCAAATACATTGTAATTGCAGTTTATCATATTATGCACAAGTATTTATTTAAACGTATCTCCGGTGCTATTGCTGTTATGCCTACAACTCGATGCGCGTTATACTCCACAGCTCCCGCCAAATACAGCGCACTTGCTCTTGTTTACATTATGTCAACTCGGGTCGAGGACAAATCCAATGTTTTTGCAGTACAGGATATTCAGGATTCAATTCTTCATTGATCGTAAATACACTGCTATTGGTGATATCCCGACAATTCGATGCGCGTGATACTCCACATTCCCTGCCAAATACAGCGCACCTGCTCCTGTTTACATTATGTCAACTCGGATCGAGGGCAAATGCTATGTTGTTGCAGTACAGCATATACAGAATTCAACATTTCATTGAACGTATATACACTGCCATGGTGACATCCCGACAATTCGGTGCGCATGATACTCCACATTCCCTGCCAAATACAGCGCACCTGCTCCTGGTTACATTAAGTCAACTGGAGTCGAGGACAATTGCAATGTTGTTGCAGTAAAGCATATTCAGGAATCAATACTCCATTGAACAGACCTACACTGCTATTTGTGATATCTCGTCAATTCGATGTGCGGTATGCCGCACGGTTGCTGCCAAATAGAGCGTAAATCAGCCACTTTGCGCTATGTAAACTGAGGTCCGTGCCTAATTCATTGTAATTGTATTTTTGCATATTTAGGCATATGTATTCATATTAAACGTATCTCCGGTGCTATAGGTGGTATGCCTACAACTCGATGCGCGTTATGCTCCACAGCTGCCGCCAAACAGCGCACCTGCTACTGTTTACATTATGTCAACTCGGGTCGAGGACAAATCCAATGTTTTTGCAGTACAGGATATTCAGGATTCAATATTTCATTGATCGTAAATACACTGCTATTGGTGATATCCCGACAATTCGATGCGCGTGATACTCCACATTCCCTGCCAAATACAGCGCACCTGCTCCTGTTTACATTATGTCAACTCGGGTCGAGGACAAATGCAATATTGCTGTAGTGTTGCATATTCAGGATTCAATACTTCATTGAATGTATATACACTGTTATTGGTTATATCCCGACAACTCGATGCGCGTGATACTCCACATTCCCTGCCAAATACAGCGCACCTGCTCCTGTTTACATTATGTCAACTCGGGTCGAGGACATATGCAATGTTTTTGCAGTACAGCATATTCGGGATTCAATATTTCATTGAACGTATATACACTGCTATTGGTGATATCTCGACAAATCAAAGCGCGTTATACTCCTCATTCGCTGCCAAATACAACGCACATCAACCGGTTTGCGCAATATCAACTCTGTGTCCCTGTCAAATCCATTGGAATTGCAGTTTAGCATATTTAGGATTAAGTTTTCAATTAAACGTTTCTCCGCTGCTATTGGTGGTAAGTCCAGAATTTGCCGCGCGTTATACCTCACATTTGCTGCCAAATACAGAGCACATTAACCGGTTCACGCAATGTCAACTCTATATCCTGTCGAATCCATTGCATTAGCAGTTTGGCATATTTGGGCCTAAGTACTCAATTAAACCTATTTTCGCTGTTATTGGTGGTATCTCGACAACTGGATGCGTTTTGTACCCGACATTTTCTGCCAAATACAGTGGACCTGCTCCTGTTTACATTATGACATCTCCTGTCGAGGTCAAATCCAATCGTTTTGCAGTACTGCAAATTCAGGATTCAATATCCCATTGAACGTTTCTACACTGCTATTGGTGATATCTCGTCAATTCGATGCGCGGTATACCGCACACTTGCTGCCAAATAGGGCGCAAATCAGACACTGTGCGCTAAGTCAACCCAAGTCCCTGCCTTACTCATTGTAATTGTAGTTTTGCATATTTAGGCTTAAGTATTCAATTAAACGTATCTCCGATGCTATTGGTGGTATGCCTACAACTCGATGCGCGTTATACTCCACAGTTCCCGCCAAATACAGCGCACGTGCTCTTGTTTACATTATGTCAACTCGGGTCGAGGACAAATGCAATGTTGTTGCAGTACTGCATATCCAGGTTTCAATACTTCATTGAACGTACCTACACTGCTATTGGAGATATATCGTCAATTCCAAGCGCCTTGCACTCCATATTTCCTGCCGAATACAGCACACCTGCTCCTGTTTACATTATGTCAACTCGGGTCGGGGACAAATGCAATCTTTTTGCAGAACAGTATATTCAGGATTCAATATTTCATTGAACGTAAATACACTGCTATTGGTGATATACCGACAATTCGATGCGCGTTATACTCCACATTCCCTGCCAAATACAGCGCACCTGCTCCTGTTTACATTATGTCAACTGGGGTCGAGGACAATTGCAATGTTGTTGCAGTACAGCATATTTAGGAACCGATATTTCATTGAACGTAAATACACTGTTATTGGTGATATCCCGACAACACGACGCGCGTGATACTCCACATTCCCTGGCAAATACAGCGCACCTGCTCCTGTTTACATTATGTCAACACGGATCGAGGGCAAATGCTATGTTGTTGCAGTACAGCATATACAGGATTCATATTTCTTTGAACGTATATACACTGCCATGGCGATATCCCGACAATTCGATGCGCATGATACTCCATATTTCCTGCCAAATACAGCGTACCTGCTCCTGTTTACATTATGTCAACTCGGGTCGACAACAAATGCAATGTTGCTACAAGTAGAGCATATTCAGGATTCAATATTTCATTGTACGTAAATACACTGTTATTGGTTATATCCCGACAACTCGATGCGCGTGATACTCCACATTCCCTGCCAAATACAGCGCACCTGCTCCTGTTTACATTATGTCAACTCGGGTCGAGGACAATTGCAATGTAGTTGTAGTACTGCATATTCAGGATTCAATACTTCATTGAATGTATCTACACTGCTATTGGTGATATCCTGACAATTCGATGCGCGTGATACTCCACATTCCCTGGCAAATACTACGCAGATCAGCCGTTTTGCGCATTGCCAACTCTGTGTCCTGTCAAATACATTGTAATTGCAGTTTATCATATTAGGCTCAAGTATTTATTTAAACGTATCTCCGCTGCTATTAGTGGTATGTCGACAAATCTATGCGCGTTATACTCCTCATTTGCCGCCAAATACAGCGCACGTGCTCCCGTTTACATTATGTCAACTGCGGTCGAGAACAATTGCAATGTTGTGGCAGTACAGCACAGTCAGGATTCAATATTTCATTGAACGGATCTACACTGCTGTTTGTGATATCTCGTCAATTCGATGTGCGGTTTACCATACAAGTGCTGCCAAATAGAGCGCATATCAGCCACTTTGCGCTGTGTCAACTCAGGTACCTGCCTAATTCATTGTAATTGTATCTTTGCATATTTAGTCTTATGTATTCAATTAAACGTATCTGCGGATCTATGGGTGGTATGCCTACAATTCGATGCGCGTTATGCTTCACAGATGCCGCCTAATACAGCGCACATGCCCCTGTTTACATTATGTCAACTCGAGTCGAGAACAAATGCAATGTTGCTGCAGTACAGCATATTCGGGATTCAATATTTCATTGAACGTATATACACTGCTATTGGTGATATCTCGACAATTCGAAGCGCCTTATACTCCTCATTCGCTGCCAAATACAACGCACATCAACCGGTTTGCACAATATCAACTCTATATCCTGTCGAATCCATTGTATTTGCAGTTTGGCCTATTTGGGCCTAAGTACTCAATTAAACCTATTTTCGCTGTTATTGGTGGTATCTCGACAACTCGATGCGCGTTATACCCGACATTTTCTGCCAAATACAGCGCACGTGATCTTGTTTACATTGTGTCAACTCGGGTCGAGGACAAATGCAATGTTGCTGCAGTACAGCATATTCAGGATTCAATATTTCATTGAACGTATATACACTGCTATTCGTCATATCCCGACAGTTCGATGCGAGTTGTACTCCACATTCCCTGCCAAGTACTACGTTCATCTGAGAGTTTGCGCATTGTCAACTCTGTGTCCTGTCAAGAACATTGTAATTGCAGATTATCATATTAGGCTCAAGTATTTATTTAAACGTATCTGCGCTGCTATTCGTGGTATGTCGACAAATCTGTGCGCGCTATACTCCTCTTTTGCCGCCAAATACAGCGCACCTGCTCCTGTTTACATTGTATCAACTGTGGTCGAGGACAAATGCATTGTTTTTGCAGTACAATATATTCAGGAATCAATATTTCATTGAACGGATCTACACTGCTATTTGTGATATCTCGTCAATTCGATGCGCGGTATGCCGCACAGTTGCTGCCAAATAGAGCGCAAATCAGCCACTATGCGCTATGTAAACTGAGGTCCGTGCCTAATTCATTGTAATTGTATTTTTGCATATTTAGGCATATGTAATCAAATTAAACGTATCTCCGGTGCTATAGGTGGTATGCCTACAATTCGATGCGCGTTATGCTCCACAGCTGCCGCCAAACAGCGCACCTGCTACTGTTTACATTACATCAACTCGGGTCGAGGACAAATCCAATGTTTTGGCAGTACGGGATATTCAGGATTCAATATTTCATTGATCGTAAATACACTGCTATTCCTGATATCCCGATAATTCGAAGAGAGATATACTCCACATTCCCTGCCAAACACAGCGCACCTGCTCCTGTTTACATTATGTCAACTCACGTCGAGGACAAATGCAATGTTGCTGCAGTACAGCATATTCAGGATTCAATATTGCCTTGAACGTATATACTGCTATTCCTGATATCCCGATAATTCGAAGAGAGTTATACTCCACATTCCCTGTCAAATACAGCGATCCCGCTCCTGTTTACATTTGTCAACTCGGGTCAAGGACAAATGCAATGTTTTTGCAGTACAGCACATTCAGGATTCAATATGTCATTGAATGTATCTACACTGCTATTCCTGATATCCCGATAATTCGAAGAGAGTTATACTCCACATTCCCTGCCAAACACAGCGCACCTGCTCCTGTTTACATTATGTCAACTCACGTCGAGGACAAATGCAATGTTGCTGCAGTACAGCATATTCAGGATTCAATATTGCCTTGAACGTATATACTGCTATTCCTGATATCCCGATAATTCGAAGAGAGTTATACTCCACATTCCCTGTCAAATACAGCGATCCCGCTCCTGTTTACATTATGTCAACTCCGGTCGAGGACAAATGCAATGTTGCTGTAGTGTTGCATATTCAGGATTCAGTACTTCATTGAATGTATCTACACTGCTATTGGTCATATCACGACAATTCGATGCGCGTGTTACTCCACATTCCCTGCCGAATACAGCGCACCTGCTCTTGTTTACATTGTGTCAACTGTGTTCGAGGACAAATGCATTGTTTTTGCAGTACAGCACATTCAGGATTCAATATTTCATTGAACGGATCTACACTGCTATTTGTGATATCTCGTCAATTCGATGCGCGGTATACCGCACAGTTGCTGCCAAATAGAGCGCAAATCAGCCACTTTGCGCTATGTCAACTCAGGTCCGTGCCTAATTCATTGTAATTGTATTTTTGCATATTTTGGCATATGTATTCAAATTAAACGTATCTCCGGTGCTATAGGTGGTATGCCTACAATTCGATGCGCGTTATGCTCCACAGCTGCCGCCAAACAGCGCACCTGCTACTGTTTACATTACATCAACTCGGGACGAGGACAAATCCAATGTTTTGGCAGTACGGGATATTCAGGATTCAATATTTCATTGATCGTAAATACACTGCTATTCCTGATATCCCGATAATTCGAAGAGAGTTATACTCCACATTCCCTGCCAAACACAGCGCACCTGCTCCTGTTTACATTATGTCAACTCGCGTCGAGGACAAATGCAATGTTGCTGCAGTACAGCATATTCAGGATTCAATATTGCCTTGAACGTATATACTGCTATTCCTGATATCCCGATAATTCGAAAAGAGTTATACTCCACATTCCCTGCCAAACACAGCGCACCTGCTCCTGTTTACATTATGTCAACTCGGGTCAAGGACAAATCTAATGTTTTTGCAGTACAGCACATTCAGCATTCAATATGTCATTGAACGTATATACACTGCTATTCGTGATATCCCGACAAATCGAAGCGCGTTATGCTCCTCATTCGCTGCCAAGTACTACGCTGATCAGAGAGTTTGCGCATTGTCAACTCTGTGTCCTGTCAAATACATTGTAATTGCAGTTTATAATATTATGCACAAGTATTTATTTAAACGTATCTCCGCTGCTATTCGTGGTATGTCGACAAATCTATGCGCGTTATACTCCTCATTTGCCGCCAAATACAGCGCACCTGCTGCCGTTTACATTATGTCAACTGGGGTCGAGGTCAAATCCAATCGTTTTGCAGTACTGCAAATTCAGGGTTCAATATCCCATTTAACGTTTCTACACTGCTATTGGTGATATCTCGTCAATTCGATGCGCGGTATACGGCACACTTGCTGCCAAATGGGGACACTGTGCGCTGTGTCAACCCAGGTCCCTGCCTAACTCATTGTAATTGTAGTTTTGCATATTTAGGCTTAAGTATTCAATTAAACGTATCTCCGGTGCTATTGCTGTTATGCCTACAACTCGATGCGCGTTATACTCCACAGCTCCCGCCAAATACAGTGCACTTGCTCTTGTTTACATTATGTCAACTCGGTTCGAGGACAATTGCAATGTAGTTGTAGTACTGCATATTCAGGATTCAATTCTTCATTGAATGTATCTACACTGCTATTGGTCATATCACGACAATCGGTGCGCGTGATACTCCACATTCCCTGCCAAATACAGCGCACCTGCTCCCGTTAACATTATGTCAACTCGGATCGAGGGCAAATGCTATGTTGTTGCAGTACAGCATATACAGAATTCAACATTTCATTGAACGTATATACACTGCCATGGTGACATCCCGACAATTCGGTGCGCATGATACTCCATATTCCCTGCCAAATACAGCGCACCTGCTCCTGGTTACATTAAGTCAACTGGAGTCGAGGACAATTGCAATGTTGTTGCAGTAAAGCATATTCAGGAATCAATATTTCATTGAACAGACCTACACTGCTATTTGTGTTATCTCGTCAATTCGATGTGCGGTATGCCGCACAGTTGCTGCCAAATAGAGCGTAAATCAGCCACTTTGCGCTATGTAAACTGAGGTCCGTGCCTAATTCATTGTAATTGTATTTTTGCATATTTAGGCATATGTATTCCAATTAAACGTATCTCCGGTGCTATAGGTGGTATGCCTACAACTCGATGCGCGTTATGCTCCACAGCTGCCGCCAAACAGCGCACCTGCTACTGTTTACATTATGTCAACTCGGGTCGAGGACAAATCCAATGTTTTTGCAGTACAGGATATTCAGGATTCAATATTTCATTGAACGTGTATACACTGCTATTGGTGATATCCTGACAATTCGATGCGCGTTATACTCCACATTCCCTGCCAAATACAGCGCACCTGCTCCTGTTTACATTATGTCAACTCGGGTGAAGGACAAATGCAATGTTTTTGCAGTACAGCACATTCAGGATTCAATATTTCATTGAACGGATCTACACTGCGACTGGAGATATCTCGTCTATTCGCTGCGCGGTATACCGCACACTTCCTGCCAAATAGAGCGCAAATCAGCCATTGTGCGCTGTGTCAACTCAGGTCCTTGCCAAATTCATTGTAATTGTAGTTTTGCATATTTAGGCCTAAGTATTCAATTAAACGGATCTCCGGTGCTATTGGTGGTATGCCTACAATTCGATGCGCGATATGCTCCACAGTTGCCGCCAAATACAGCGCACATGCCCCTGTTTACATTATGTCAACTGGGGTCGAAGACAATTGCAATGTTGTTGCAGTACACCATATTCAGGATTCAATATTTCATTGAACGTACATACACTGCTATTGGTGATATCCCGACAATTCGATGAGCGTTATACTCCTCATTCGCTGCAGAATACTACGCACATCAGCCGGTTGGCGCATTGTCAACTCTGTGTCCTGTCAAATACATTGTAATTGCAGTTTATCATATTAGGCTCAAGTATTTATTTAAACGTATCTCCGTTGCTATTCGTGGTACGTCGACAAATCTATGCGCGTTATACTCCTCATTTGCCGCCAAATACAGCGCACGTGCTCCCGTTTACATTATGTCAACTGGGGTCGAGGACAATTGCAATGTTGTGGCAGTACACCATATTCAGGATTCAATATTTCATTGAACGGATCTACACTGCTGTTTGTGATATCTCGTCAATTCAATGCGCGGTTTACCGCACAAGTGCTGCCAAATAGAGCGCATATCAGCCACTTTGCGCTGTGTCAACTCAGGTCCCTGCCTAATTCATTGTAATTGTATTTTTGCATATTTAGTCTTATGTATTCAATTAAACGTATCTGCGGAGCTATAGGTGGTATGCCTACAATTCGATGCGCGTTATGCTTCACAGTTGCCGCATAATACAGCGCACCTGCTCCTGTTTACATTATGTCAACTCGGGTCGAGGACATATGCAATGTTTTTGTAGTACAGCATATTCGGGATTCAATATTTCATTGAACGTATATACACTGCTATTAGTGATATCTCGACAATTCGAAGCGCCTTATACTCCTCATTCGCTGCCAAATACAACGCACATCAACCGGTTTGCCCAATATCAACTCTGTGTCCCTGTCAAATCCATTGGAATTGCAGTTTAGCATATTTAGGATTAAGTATTCAATTAAACGTATCTCCGCTGCTATTGGTGGTAAGTCCAGAATTTCATGCGCGTTATACCCCACATTTGCTGCCAAATACAGAGCACATTAACCGGTTTACGCAATGTCAACTCTATATCCTGTCGAATCCATTGTATTTGCAGTTTGGCCTATTTGGGCCTAAGTACTCAATTAAACCTATTTTCGCTGTTATTGGTGGTATCTCGACAACTCGATGCGCGTTATACCCGACATTTTCTGCCAAATACAGCGCACGTGCTATTGTTTACATTATGTCAACTCGGGTCGAGTACAAATGAAATGTTTTTGTAGTACTGCATATTCAGGATTCAATACTTCATTGAATGTATCTACACTGCTATTGGTGATATCCCGGCAATTTGAAGCGCGTTTTACTCCTCATTCGCTGCCATATGCTACGCACATCAGAGAGTGTGGGCATTGTCAACTCTGTGTCCCGTCAAATACATTGTAATTGCAGTTTATCATATTAGGCTCAAGTATTTATTTAAACGTATCTCCGCTGCTATTAGTGGTATGTCGACAAATCTATGCGCGTTATACTCCTCATTTGCCGCCAAATACAGCGGACCTGCACCTGTTTACATGATGTCAACTGGGGTCGAGGACAATTGCAATGTTTTTGCAGTACAGCATATTTAGGAATCAATATTTCATTGAACAGACCTACACAGCTATTTGTGATATCTCGTCAATTCGATGCGCGGTATGCCGCACAGTTGCTGCCAAATAGAGCGCAAATCAGCCACTTTGCGCTATGCAAACTCAGGTCCGTGCCAAATTCATTGTAATTGTATTTTTGCATATTTAGGCTTATGTATTCAAATTAAACGTATCTCCGGTGCTATAGGTGGTATGCCTACAATTCGATGCGCGTTATGCTCCACAGCTGCCGCCAAACAGCGCACCTGCTCCTGTTTACATTATGTCAACTCGGGTCGAGGACAAATCCAATGTTTTTGCAGTACAGGATATTCAGGATTCAATATTTCATTGATCGTATATACACTGCTATCAGTGATATCCTGACAATTCGATGCGCGTAGTACTCCTCATTCGCTGCCAAATACTACGCAGATCAGCCGGTTTGCGCATTGTCAACTCTGTGTCCTGTCAAATACATTGTAATTGCAGATTATCATATTAGGCTCAAGTATTTATTTAAACGTATCTCCGCTGCTATTAGTGGTATGTCGACAAATCTATGCGCGTTATACTCCTCATTTGCCGCCAAATACAGCGGACCTGCTCCTGTTTACATTATGTCAACTGGGGTCGAGGACAAATCCAATGTTTTTGCAGTACAGGATATTCAGGATTCAAAATTTCATTGAACGTATATACACTGCTATTGGTGATATCCTGACAATTCGATGCGCGTGATACTCCACATTCCCTGGCAAATACTACGCGGAACAGCCGGTTTGCGCATTGTCAACTCTGTGTCCTGTCAAATACGTTGAAATTGCAGTTTATCATATTAGGCTCAAGTATTTATTTAAACGTATCTCCGCTGCTATTAGTGGTATGTCGACAAATCTATGCGCGTTATACTCCTCATTTGCCGCCAAATACAGCGGACCTGCTCCTGTTTACATGATGTCAACTGGGGTCGAGGACAATTGCAATGTTTTTGCAGTACAGCATATTTAGGAATCAATATTTCATTGAACAGACCTACACAGCTATTTGTGATATCTCGTCAATTCGATGCGCGGTATGCCGCACAGTTGCTGCCAAATAGAGCGCAAATCAGCCACTTTGAGCTATGCAAACTCAGGTCCGTGCCAAATTCATTGTAATTGTATTTTTGCATATTTAGGCTTATGTATTCAAATTAAACGTATCTCCGGTGCTATAGGTGGTACGTCGACAAATCTATGCGCGTTATACTCCTCATTTGCCGCCAAATACAGCGGACCTGCTCCTGTTTACATGATGTCAACTCGGGTCGAGGACAAATCCAATGTTTTTGCAGTACAGGATATTCAGGATTCAATATTTCATTGATCGTATATACACTGCTATCAGTGATATCCTGACAATTCGATGCGCGTAGTACTCCTCATTCGCTGCCAAATACTACGCAGATCAGCCGGTTTGCGCATTGTCAACTCTGTGTCCTGTCAAATACATTGTAATTGCAGATTATCATATTAGGCTCAAGTATTTATTTAAACGTATCTCCGCTGCTATTAGTGGTATGTCGACAAATCTATGCGCGTTATACTCCTCATTTGCCGCCAAATACAGCGGACCTGCTCCTGTTTACATTATGTCAACTGGGGTCGAGGACAAATCCAATGTTTTTGCAGTACAGGATATTCAGGATTCAATATTTCATTGAACGTATATACACTGCTATTGGTGATATCCTGACAATTCGATGCGCGTGATACTCCACATTCCCTGGCGAATACTACGCGGAACAGCCGGTTTGCGCATTGTCAACTCTGTGTCCTGTCAAATACGTTGTAATTGCAGTTTATCATATTAGGCTCAAGTATTTATTTAAACGTATCTCCGCTGCTATTAGTAGTATGTCGACAAATCTATGCGCGTTATACTCCTCATTTGCCGCCAAATACAGCGGACCTGCTCCTGATTACATTATGTCAACCCGGGTCGAGGAGAATTGCAATGTAGTTGTAGTACTGCATATTCAGGATTCAATTCTTCATTGAATGTATCTACACTGCTATTGGTCATATCACGACAATCGGTGCGCGTGATACTCCACATTCCCATCCAAATACAGAGCACCTGCTCCTGTTTACATTACTTCAACTCGGGTCAAGGAAAAATGCAATGTTTTTGCAGTACAGCACATTCAGGATTCGATATTGCATTGAACGGATCTACACTGCTATTTGTGATATCTCGTCAATTCGATGCGCGGTATACCGCACAGTTGCCGCCAAATACAGCGCATCTGCCCCTGTTTACATTATATCAACTTGGGTCGAGGACAAATGCAACGATTTTGTAGTACTGCATATTCAGGATTCAACACTTCAATGAATGTATCTACACTGCTATCGGTCATATCACGACAATTCGATGCGCGTGATACTCCATATTTCCTGACCAATACGGCGCACCTGCTCCTGTTTACATTATGTCAACTCGGGTCGAGGACAAATGGAATGTTGCTGTAGTGTTGCATATTCAGGATTTAATACTTCATTGAATGTATCTACACTGCAATTGGTCATATCACGACAATTCGATGCGCGTGATACACCACATTCCCTGCCAAATACAGCGCACCTGCTCTTGTTTACATTGTGTCAACCGTGGTCGTGGACAAATGCATTGTTTTTGCAGTACAGCATATACCGGATTCAATACTTCATTGAACGTATATACACTGTTTTTGGTTATATCCCGGCCATTCGATGAGCGTGGTACTACACGTTTCCTGCCAAATACGGCACACCTGCTCCTGTTTACATTATGTCAACTCGGGTCGAGGACAAATCCAATGTTGTTGTAGTACTGCATATTCAGGATTCAATACTTCGTTGAATGTATCTACACTGCTATTGGTGATATCCCGGCAATTTGAAGCGCGTTATACTCCTCATTCGCTGCCAAATGCTACGCACATCAGAGAGTGTGGGCATTGTCAACTCTGTGTCCCGACAAATACATTGTAATTGCAGTTTATCATATTAGGCTCAAGTATTTATTTAAACGTGTCTCCGCTGCTATTCGTGGTATGTCGAAAAATCTATGCACGTTATACTCCTCATTTGCCGACAAATACAGCGCACCTGCTCCTGGTTACATTAAGTCAACTGGAGTCGAGGACAGTTGCAATGTTGTTGCAGTAAAGCATATTCAGGAATCAATATTTCATTGAACAGACCTACACTGCTATTTGTGATATCTCGTCAATTCGATGCGCGGTATTGCCGCACAGTTGCTGCCAAATAGAGCGCAAATCAGCCACTTTGCGCTATGTAAACTGAGGTCCGTGCCTAATTCATTGTAATTGAATTTTTGCATACTTAGGCTTATGTATTCAAATTAAACGTATCTCCGGTGCCATAGGTGGTATGCCTACAATTCGATGCGCGTTATGCTCCACAGCTGCCACCAAACAGCGCACCTGCTACTGTTTACATTATGTCAACTCGGGTCGAGGACAAATCCAATGTTTTTGCAGTACAGGATATTTAGGATTCAATATTTCATTGATCGTAAATACACTGCTATTGGTGATATCCCGACAACTCGACGCGCGTGATACTCCACATTCCCTGGCAAATACAGCGCACCTGCTCCTGGTTACATTATGTCAACACGGATCGAGGGCAAATGCTATGTTATTGCAGTACAGCATATACAGGATTCATATTTCTTTGAACGTATATACACTGCCATGGCGATATCCCGACAATTCAATGCGCATGATACTCCATATTTCCTGCCAAATACAGCGTACCTGCTCCTGTTTACATTATGTCAACTCGGGTCGACAACAAATGCAATGTTGCTACAAGTAGAGCATATTCAGGATTCAATATTTCATTGAACGTAAATACACTGTTATTGGTTATATCCAGACAACTCGATGCGCGTGATACTCCACATTCCCTGCCAAATACAGCGTACCTGCTCCTGTTTACATTATGTCAACTCGGGTCGAGGACAATTGCAATGTAGTTGTAGTACTGCATATTCAGGATTCAATTCTTCATTGAATGTATCTACACTGCTATTGGTTATATCACGACAATCGGTGCGCGTGATACTCCACATTTCCTGCCCAATTCGGCGCACCTGCCCCTGTTTACATTATGTCAACTCGGGTCGAGGACACATGCAATGTTTCTGTAGTGTTGCATATTCAGGATTCAATACTTCATTGAATGTATATACACTGCTATTGGTGATATCCTGACAATTCGATGCGCGTGATACTCCACATTCCCTGGCAAATACTACGCAGATAAGCCGGTTTGCGCATTGTCAACTCTGTGTCCTGTCAAATACATTGTCATTGCAGTTTATCATATTAGGCTCAAGTATTTATTTAAACGTATCTCCGCTGCTATTAGTAGTATGTCGACAAATCTATGCGCGTTATACTCCTCATTTGCCGCCAAATACAGCGGACCTGCTCCTGTTTACATTATGTCAACTCGGGTCGACGACAATTGCAATGTAGTTGTAGTACTGCATATTCAGTATTCAATTCTTCATTGAATGTATCTACACTGCTATTGGTCATATCACGACAATCGGTGCGCGTGATACTCCAAATTCCCAACCAAATACAGCGCATCTGCTCCTGTTTACATTATTTCAACTCGGGTCGAGGAAAAATGCAATGTTTTTGCCGTTCAGCACATTCAGGATTCGATATTTCATTGAACGGATCCACATTGCTATTTGTGATATCTCGTCAATTCGATGCGCGGTATATCGCACAGTTGCTGCCAAATAGAGCGCAAACCAGCCACTTTGCGCTATGTCAACTCAGGTCCCTGCCTAATTCATTGTAATTGTATTTTTGCATACTTAGGCTTATGTACTCAAATTAAACGTATCTCCGATGCTATTGGTGTTATGCCTACAACTCGATGCGCGTTATACTCCACAGTTCCCGCCAAATACAGCGCACGTGCTCTTGTTTACATTATGTCAACTCGGGTCGAGGACAAATGCAATGTTGTTGCAGTACTGCATATCCAGGTTTCAATACTTTATTGAACGTACCTACACTGCTATTGGAGATATATCGTCAATTCCAAGCGCCTTGTACTCCATATTTCCTGCCGAATACAGCACACCTGCTCGTGTTTACATTATGTCAACTCGGGTCGAGGACAAATGCAATCTTTTTGCAGAACAGCATATTCAGGATTCAATATTTGATTGAACGTAAATACACTGCTATTGGTGATTTCCCGACATTTCCATGCGCGTGATACTCCACATTCCCCGCCAAATACAGCGCACCTGCTCGTGTTTACATTATGCTAACTCGGATCGAGGACAAATGCAATCTTTATGCAGTACTGGATATGCAGTATTCAATATTACATCGAACGTATATGCACTGCTATTGGTGATATCCCGACAATTCGATGCGCGTGATACTCCACATTACCTGCCAAATACAGCGTACCTGCTCCTCTTCACATTATGTCAACTCGGGTCGAGGACAAATGCAATGTTGCTGCAGTACAGCATATTCGGGATTCAACATTTCATTGAACGTATATACAATGCTAATCGTGATATCCCGACAATTCGAAGCGCGTCATACTCCTCATTCGCTGCCAAATACTAAGCACATCAGAGAGTTTGCGCATTGTCAACTCTGTTTCCTGTCAAATAAATTGTATTTGCTGTTTGTCATGTTAGGCTCAAGTATTTAGTTAAACGTATCTCCGCTGCTATTCGTGGTATGTCGACAAATCTATGCGCGTTATACTCCACAGTTGCCGCCAAACAACGCACCTGCTCCTGTTTACATTATGTCATTCGGGTCGAGGACAAATGCATTGTTTTGGCAGTACATCATATACCGGATTCAATACTTGATTGAACGTACATACACTGCCATTGGTGATATCCCGACAATTCGATGCGCGTGATACTCCACATTACCTGCCAAATACGGCGCACCTACTCCTGTTTACATTATGTCAACACGGATCGAGGACAAATGCAATGTTGTTGCAGTACAGCATATACAGGATTCAATATTTCATTGAACGTATATACACTGCCATGGTGATATCCCGACAATTCGATTCGCATGATACTCCACATTTCCTGCCAAATACAGCGCACCTGCTCTTGTTTACATTGTGTCAACTGTGGTCGAGGACAAATGCATTGTTTTTGCAGTGCAGCACATACGGGATTCAGTACTTCATTCAACGTATATACACTGCCATGGTGATATCCCGACAATTCGATGCGCATGATACTCCACATTCCCTGCCAAATACAGCGCACGTGCTCTTGTTTAAATTATGCCAACTCGGGTCGAGGACAAATGCAATGTTTTTGCCGTACTGCATATCCAGGATTCAATACTTCATTGAACGTAAATACACTGCTATTGGTGATATCCCGACAATTCCATGCGCGTGATACTCCACATTCCCTGCCAAATACAGCGCACGTGCTCGTGTTTACATTATGTCAACTCGGATAGAGGACAAATGCAATGTTGTTGTAGTACAGCATATACAGTATTCACTATTCCATTGAACGTATATACACTGCTATTGGTGATATCCCGACAAATCGATGCGCGTGACACTCCACATTTCCAACTAAATACGGCGCATCTGCTCCTGTTTACATTATATCAACTGGGGTCGAAGACAAATGCAATGTTCTCGTAGTACTGCATACTCAGAACTCAATACTTCATTGAACCTATCTACACTACTATTGGTGATATCCCGACAATTCCATGCGCGTGATACTCCACATTCCCTGCCAAATACAGCGCAAGTGCTGGTGTTTACATTAAGTCAACTCGGATAGAGGACAAATGCAATGTTGTTGTAGTGCAGCATATACAGGATTCAATATCTCATTGAACGTATATACACAGCTATTGGCGATATCACGACAATTCGATGCGCGTGATACTCCACATTCCCTGCCAAAAACAACGCACCTGCTCTTGTTTACATTATGTCAACTCGGGTCGGGGACAAATGCATTGTTTTTGCAGTACAGCACATACAGGATTCAATACTTCACTGAACATATATACACTGCTATTGGTGATATCCCGACAATTCGATGCGCATGATACTCCACATTTCCTGCCATATCAGCGCACCTGCTCCTGTTTACATTATGTCATTCGGGACGAAGACAAATGCATTGTTTTTGCAGGACATCATGTACCGGATTATATACTTCATTGAACGTAAATACACTGCTATTGGTGAAATCACGACAATTCGATGCGCGTGATACTCCACATTACCTGCCAAATACGGCGCACCTACTCCTGTTTACATTATGTCAACTCGGGTCGAGGACAAATGCAATGTTGTTGCAGTACAGCATATTCAGGATTCAATATTCCATTGAACGGATCTACACTGCTATTGTTGATATCTCGACAATTCGATGCGCGCTATACCGCACAGTTGCTGCCAAATAGAGCGCAAATCAGCCACTTCGCGCTATGTCAACTCAGGTCCCTGCCTAATTCATTGTAATTGTTTTTTTGCATATTTAGGCTTATGTATTCAATTAAACGTATCTCCGGTGCTATTGGTGGTATGCCTACAATTCGATGCGCGTTATGCTCCACAGTTGCCGCCAAACAACGGACCTGCTCCTGTTTATATTATGTCAACTGGGTTCGAAGACAAATGCAATGTTCTTGTAGTACTGCATACTCAGGATTCAATATTTCATTGAATGTATCTACACTGGTATTGGTGATATCACGACAATTCGATGCGCGTGATACTCCATATTTCCTGCCAAATACAGCGCACCTGCTCCTGTTTACATTATGTCATTCGGGTCGAGGACAAATGCAATGTTTTTGCAGTACAGCACATTCAGGATTCAATATTTCATTGAACGGATCTACACTGCAATTGGTGATATCCCGACAATGTGAAGCGCGTTATACTCCTCATTCTCTGCCAAATACTACGCACATCAGAGTGTTTGCGCATTGTCAACTCTGTGTCCTGTCAAATACATTGTAATTGCAGTTTATCATATTAGGCACAAGTATTTATTTAAACGTATCTCCGCTGCTATTCGTGGTATGTCGACAAATCTATGCGCGTTATACTCCACAGTTGCCGCCAAACAGCGCACCTGCTCCTGTTTACATTATGTCAACTCGGGTCGAGGGCAAATGGAATGTTGTTGCAGTACTGCATATCCAGCATTCAATATTTCATTGGACGTATCTACACTGCTACTGGAGATATTTCGTCAATTCCATGCGTCTTGTACTCCACATTTCCTGATAAATACAGCGCACCTGCTCCTGTTTACATTATGTCAACTCGGGTCGAGGACAAATGCAATGTTGTTGCAGTACAGCACAAACAGGATTCAATACTTCACTGAGCATATATACACTGCTCTTGGTGATATCCCGACAATCCGATGCGCGTGATACTCCACATTACATGCCAGATACAGCGTACCTGCTCCTCTTCACATTATGTCAACTCGGGTCGAGGACAAATGCAATACTGCTGCAGTGCAGCATATTCAGGATTCAACATTTCATTGAGCGTATATACACTGCTATTGGTGATATCCCGACAAATCGGTGCGCGTCATACTCCACATTTCCAGCCCAATACGGCGCATCTGCTCCTGGTTACATTATATCAACTGCTGTCGAAGACAAAGGCAATGTTCTTGTAGTACTGCATACTCAGGATTCAATACTTCATTGAACGTATCTACACTACTATTGGAGATATTTCGTCAATTCCATGAGCGTTATACTCCACAGCTGCCGCCAAACAGCGGGCCAGCTCTTGTTTACATTGTGTCAACTGTTTTCGAGGACAACTGCATTATTGTTGCAGTACAGCATAATCAGGATTCAATATTTCATTGAACGTGTATACACTGCTATTCGTGATATCCCGACAATTCGATGCGCGTTATACTCCTCATTCGCTGCCAAATACTACGCAGATCGGCCGGATTGCGCATTGTCAACTCTGTGTCCTGTCAAATACATTGTAATTGCAGTTTATCATATTAGGCTCAAGTATTTATTTAATCGTGTCTCTGCTGCTATTTGTGGTATGTCCACAAATCCATGCGCGTTATACTCCTCATATGCCGCTAAATACAGCGCACCTGCTCTTGTTTACAATGTGTCAACTGTGTTCGAGGACAAATGCATTGTTTTGGCAGTACATCATATACCGGATTCAATACTTGATTGAACGTACATACACTGCCATTGGTGATATCCCGACAATTCGATGCGCGTGATACTCCACATTACCTGCCAAATACGGCGCACCTACTCCTGTTTACATTATGTCAACACGGATCGAGGACAAATGCAATGTTGTTGCAGTACAGTATATACAGAATTCAAAATTTCATTGAACGTATATAGACTGCTATTGGTGATATCCCGACAATTCCATGCGCGTGATACACCACATTCCCTGCCAAATACAGCGCACCTGCTCGTGTTTACATTATGTCAACTCGGATCGAGGACAAATGCATTGTTTTTGCAGTACAGCACATACGGGATTCAGTACTTCATTCAACGTATATACACTGCTATTGGCAATATCACGACAAATCGATGCGCGTGATACTCCACATTCCCTGCCAAATACAGCGCACGTGCTCTTGTTTAAATTATGCCAACTCGGGTCGAGGACAAATGCAATTTTTTGCCGTACTGCATATCCAGGATTCAATACTTCATTGAACGTAAATACACTGCTATTGGTGATATCCCGACAATTCCATGCGCGTGATACTCCACATTCCCTGCCAAATACAGCGCACTTGCTCGTGTTTACATTATGTCAACTCGGATAGAGGACAAATGCAATGCTGTTGCAGTACAGCATATACAGGATTCACTATTCCATTGAACGTATATACACTGCTATTCGTCATAGGCCCACAGTTCGAAGCGCGTTATACTCCTCATACGCTGCCAAATACTAAGCACATCAGAGAGTTTGCGCATTGTCAACTGTGTTTCCTGTCAAATAAATTGTATTTGCTGTTTATCATGTTAGGCTCAAGTATTTAGTTAAACGTATCTCCGCTGCTATTCGTGGTATGTCGACAAATCTATGCGCGTTATACTCCACAGTTGCCGCCAAACAGCGCACCTGCTCCTGTTTACATTATGTCATTCGGGTCGAGGACAAATGCCTTGTTTTGGCAGTACATCATATACCGGATTCAATACTTCATTGAACGTACATACACTGCCATTGGTGATATCCTGACAATTCGATGCGCGTGATACTCCACATTTCCTGCCAAATACAGCGCACCTGCCCTTGTTTACATTGTGTCAACTGTGGTCGAGGACATATGCATTGTTTTTGCAGTACAGCACATACGGGATTCAGTACTTCATTCAACGTATATACACTGCCATGGCGATATCCCGACAATTCGATGCGCATGATACTCCACATTCCCTGCCAAATACAGCGCACCTGCTCCTGTTTACATTATGTCAACTCGGGTCGAGGACAACTGCAATGTTGTTGCAGTACAGCATATTCAGGATTCAATATTTCATTGAAAGGCTCTACACTGCTATTGGTGATATCTCGTCAATTCGATGCACGGTATACCGCACAGATGCTGCCAAATTTGCGCAAATCAGCCACTTTGCGGTATGTCAACTCAGGCCCCTGACTAATTCATTGTAACTGTAGTTTTGCATATTTAGGATTTTTTATTCAATTAAACGTATCCCCGGTGCTATTGGTGGTATGCCTACCATTCAATACGCGCTATGCTCCACAGTTGCAACCAAACAGCGGACCTGCTCCTGTTTCCATTATGTCAACTCGGGTAGAGGGCAAATGGAATGTTGTTGCAGTACTGCATATCCAGCATTCAATATTTCATTGGACGTATCTACACTGCTACTGGAGATATTTCGTCAATTCCATGCGTCTTGTACTGGACATTTCCTGCCAAATACAGCGCACCTGCTCCTGTTTACATTATGTCAACACGGGTCGAGGACAAATGCAATGTTGTTGCAGTACAGCACAAACAGGATTCAATACTTCACTGAGCATATATACACTGCTCTTGGTGATATCCCGACAATCCGATGCGCGTGATACTCCACATTACCTGCCAGATACAGCGTACCTGCTCCTCTTCACATTATGTCAACTCGTTTCGAGGACAAATGCAATGTTGCTGCAGTACAGCATATTCAGGATTCAACATTTCATTGAACGTATATACACTGCTATTCGTGATATCCCGACAATTCGAAGCGCGTTATACTCCTCATTCTGTGCCAAATACTAAGCACATCAGAGAGTTTGCGCATTGTCAACTCTGTTTCCTGTCAAATACATTGCATTTGCTGTTTATCATGTTAGGCTCAAGTATTTAGTTAAACGTATCTCCGCTGCTATTCGTGATATCCCGACAAATCTATGCGCGTTATTCTCCACAATTCCAGCCAAATACGGTGCATCTGCTCCTGTTTACATTATATCAACTGGGGTCGAAGACAAATGCAATGTTCTTGTAGTACTGCATACTCAGGACTCAATACTTCATTGAACGTATCTACACTACTATTGGTGATATTTCGTCAATTCCATGAGCGTGATACTCCACAGCTGCCGCCAAACAGCGGGCCAGCTCTTGTTTACATTGTGCCAACTGTTTTCGAGGTCAAATGCAATGTTGTTGCTGTACAGCATATACAGGATTCAATATTTCATTGAACGTATATACACTGCCATGGTGATATACCGACAATTCGATGCGCATGATACTCCACATTTCCTGCCCAATACAGCGTACCTGCTCCTCTTCACATTATGTCAACTCGGGTCGAGGACAAATGCAATACTGCTGCAGTACAGCATATTCAGGATTCAACATTTCATTGAACGTATATACACTGCTAATGGTGATATCCCGACAAATCGATGCGCGTCATACTCCACATTTCCAGCCAAATACGGCGCATCTGCTCCTGTTTACATTATATCAACGGCTGTCGAAGACAAAGGCAATGTTCTTGTAGTACTGCATACTCAGGATTCAATACTTCATTGAACGTATCTACACTACTATTGGAGATATTTCGTCAATTCCATGAGCGTTATACTCCTCATTCGCTGCGAAATACTACGCAGATCGGCCGGATTGCGCATTGTCAACTCTGTGTCCTATCAAATACATTGTAATTGCAGTTTATCATATTAGGCTCAAGTATGTATTTAATCGTGCCTCTGCTGCTATTTGTGGTATGTCCACAAATCCATGCGCGTTATACTCCTCATATGCCGCCAAATACAGCGCACCTGCTCCTGTTTACATTATGTCAACTCGGGTCGAGGACAAATGCAATGTTGTTGCAGTACAGCACAAACAGGATTCAATACTTCACTGAGCATATATACACTGCTCTTGGTGATATCCCGACAATTCCATGCGCGTGATACTCCACATTCCCTGCCAAATACAGCGCACTTGCTCGTGTTTGCATTATGTCAACTCGGATAGAGGACAAATGCAATGCTGTTGCAGTACAGCATATACAGGATTCACTATTCCATTGAACGTATATACACTGCTATTCGTCATAGGCCCACAATTCGAAGCGCGTTATACTCCTCATTCGCTGCCAAATACTAAGCACATCAGAGAGTTTGCGCATTGTCAACTGTGTTTCCTGTCAAATAAATTGTATTTGCTGTTTATCATGTTAGGCTCAAGTATTTAGTTAAACGTATCTCCGCTGCTATTCGTGGTATGTCGACAAATCTATGCGCGTTATACTCCACAGTTGCCGCCAAACAGCGCACCTGCTCATGTTTACATTATGTCATTCGGGTCGAGGACAAATGCATTGTTTTGGCAGTACAGCACATACGGGATTCAGTACTTCATTCAACGTATATACACTGCCATTGGTGATATCCCGACAATTCGATGCGCGTGATACTCCACATTACCTGCCTAATACGGCGTACCTGCTCCTCTTCACATTATGTCAACTCGGGTCGAGGACAAATGCAATGTTGCTGCAGTACAGCATATTCAGGATTCAACATTTCATTGAACGTATATACACTGCTATTCGTGATATCCCGACAATCCGAAGCGCGTCATACTCCTCATTCGCTGCCAAATACTAAGCACATCAGAGAGTTTGCGCATTGACAACTCTGTTTCCTGTCAAATAAATTGTATTTACTGTTTATCATGTTAGGCTCAAGTATTTAGTTAAACGTATCTCCGCTGCTATTCGTGGTATGTCGACAAATCTATGCGCGTTATACTCCACAGTTGCCGCCAAACAGCGCACCTGCTCCTGTTTACATTATGTCATTCGGGTCGAGGACAAATGCATTGTTTTGGCAGTACATCATATACCGGATTCAATACTTGATTGAACGTACATACACTGCCATTGGTGATATCCCGACAATTCGATGCGCGTGATACTCCACATTACCTGCCAAATACGGCGCACCTGCTCGTGTTTACATTATGTCAACTCGGATCGAGGACAAATGCATTGTTTTTGCCGTACTGCATATCCAGGATTCAAAATTTCATTGAACGTATATACACTGCTATTGGTGATATCCCGACAATTCCATGCGCGTGATACACCACATTCCCTGTCAAATACTAAGCACATCAGAGAGTTTGCGCATTGACAACTCTGTTTCCTGTCAAATAAATTGTATTTACTGTTTATCATGTTAGGCTCAAGTATTTAGTTAAACGTATCTCCGCTGCTATTCGTGGTATGTCGACAAATCTATGCGCGTTATACTCCACAGTTGCCGCCAAACAGCGCACCTGCTCCTGTTTACATTATGTCATTCGGGTCGAGGACAAATGCATTGTTTTGGCAGTACATCATATACCGGATTCAATACTTGATTGAACGTACATACACTGCCATTGGTGATATCCCGACAATTCGATGCGCGTGATACTCCACATTACCTGCCAAATACGGCGCACCTGCTCGTGTTTACATTATGTCAACTCGGATCGAGGACAAATGCATTGTTTTTGCCGTACTGCATATCCAGGATTCAAAATTTCATTGAACGTATATACACTGCTATTGGTGATATCCCGACAATTCCATGCGCGTGATACACCACATTCCCTGTCAAATACAGCGCACCTGCTCGTGTTTACATTATGTCAACTCGGATCGAGGACAAATGCATTGTTTTTGCAGTACAGCACATACGTGATTCAGTACTTCATTCAACGTATATACACTGCCATGGTGATATCCCGACAATTCGATGCGCATGATACTCCACATTCCCTGCCAAATACGGCGCAACTGCTCCTGTTTGCGTTATGTCAACACGGGTCGAGGACAAATGCAATCTTTATGCAGTGCAGGATATTCAGGATTCAAAATTCCATTGAATGTATCTACACTGCTATTGGTAATATCACGACAATTCGATGCGCGTGATACTCCACATTCCCTGCCAAATACAGCGCACCTGCTCCTGTTTACATTATGTCCCACTCGTGTCGAGGACAAATGCAATGTTGTTGCAGTACTGCATATCCAGGATTCAATATTTCATTGAACGGATATACACTGCTATTGGTGATATCGTGTCAATTCGATGAGCGGCATACCGCACAGATGCTGCCAAATAGAGCGCAAATCAGCCACTTTGCGCTATGTCAACTCAGGTCCCTGCCTAACTCATTGTAATTGTAGTTTTGCATATTTAGGCTTAAGTATTCAATTACACGTATCTCCGCGGCTATTGGTGATATTCCAACAATTCGATGCGAGTGATACTCCACATTTCCTGCCAAATACAGCGCACCTGCTCCTGTTTACATTATGTCAACTCGGGTCAAAGACAAATGCAATGTTGCTGCAGTACAGCATATTCAGGATTCAACATTTATTGAACGTATATACACTGCTATTCGTGATATCCCGACAATTCGAAGCGCGTTATACTCCACATCCCCAGCCAAATACAGCGCACCTGCTCCTGTTTACATTATTTCAACTCGGGTCGAGAACAAATGCAATGTTTTTGCAGTACAGCATATTCAGGATTCAATATTTCATTGAAAGTAAATACACTGCTATTGGTGATATCCCGATAATCTGATGCGCGCGATACTCCACATTCCCTGTCAAATACAGCGATCCCGCTCCTGTTTACATTATGTCAACTCGGATGGAGGACAAGTGTCATGTTGTTGCAGTACAGCATATACGGGATTCAATATTTCATTGAACGTATATACGCTGCCATGGTAATATCTCGGCAATTCGACGCGCATGATACTCCACATTTCCTGCCAAATACAGTGCACCTGCTCCTGTTTACATTATGTCAACTCGGGTCAAGGACAAATGCAATGTTTTTGCAGTACAGCACATTCAGGATTCAATATTTCATTGAATGAATATACACTGCTATTCGTGATATCCCGACAATTCGAAGCGCGTTGTACTCCACATTCCCTGGCAATTACAACGCACCTGCTCCTGTTTACATTATGTGAACTCGGCTCAAGGACAAATGCAATGTTTTTGCAGTACAGCACATTCAGGATTCAATATATCATTGAACGGATATACACTGCTATTGGTGATATCCCGACAATTCGATCCGCGTTATACTCCTCATACGCTGCCAAATACTACGCACATCAGCCGGTTTGCGCATTGTCAACTCTGTGTCCTGTCAAATACATTGTAATTGCAGTTCATTATATTAGGCTCAAATATTTATTTAAACGTATCTCCGCTGCAATTCGTGGTATGTCGACAAATCTATGCGCGTTATACACCTCATTTGCCGCCAAATACAGGGACCTGCTCCTGTTCACATTATGTCAACTGCGGTCGAAGACAAATGCAATGTTGTTGCAGTACACCATGTTCAGGATTCAATATTTCATTGAAAGTACATATCCTGCTATTCGTGATATCCCGACAATTCGAAGCGCGTTGTACTCCACATTCCCTGGCAAATACAGCGCACCTGCTCCTGTTTACATTATGTCAACTCGGGTCAAGGACAAATGCATTGTTTTTGCAGTACAGCGCATACAGGATTCAATACTTCACTGAACATATATACACTGCTATTGGTGATATCCCGACAACTCCATGCGCGTGATACTCCACATTACCTGCGAAATACAGCACACCTGCTCCTGTTTACATTATGCCCCACTCGGGTCGAGGATAAATACAATGTTGCTGCAGTTCTGCATATCCAGGATTCAATACTTCATTGAACGTATATACACTGCTATTCGTGATATGCCAACAATTCGAAGCGCGTTATACTCCTCATTCGCTGCCAAATACTACGCACATCAGAGAATTGACGCATTGTCAACTCTGTGTCCTGTCAAATACATTGTAATTGCAGTTTATCATATTAGACTCAAGTATTTATTTAAAAGTATCTCCGCTGCTATTCGTGGTACGTCGACAAATCTATGCGCGTTATACTCCTTATCTGCCGCCAAATACAGCGCACCTGCTCCTGTTTACATTATGTCAACTCGGATCGAGGACAAATGCAATGTTGTTGCAGTACAGCATATACAGTATTCAATATTTCATTGAACGTATATACACTGCCATGGTGATATCCCGACAATTCGATGCCCATGATACTCCACATTTCCTGCCAAATACAGCGCACCTGCTCCTGTTTACATTATGTCATTCGGGTCGAGGACAAATGTATTGTTTTTGCAGTACATCATATAACGGATTCAATACTTCATTGAACGTAAATACACTGCTATTGGAGATATCCCGACAATTCGATGCGCATGATACTCCACATTTCCTTCCATATCAGCGCACCTGCTCCTGTTTACATTATGTCATTCGGGTCGAAGACAAATGCATTGTTTTTGCAGCACATCATATACCGGATTATATACTTCATTGAACGTAAATACAATGCTATTGGTGATATCCCGACAATTCCATGCGCACGATACTCCACATTCCCTGCCAAATACAGCACACCTGCTCCTGTTTACATTATGTCCCACTCGGGTCGAGGACAAATGCAATGTTGTAGCAGTACTGCATATTCAGGATTCAATATTTCATTGAACGTATATACATTGCAATTCGTGATATGCCGACAATTCGAAGCGCGTTACACTCCTCATTCGGTGCCAAATACTACGCACATCAGAGAACTGGAGCATTGTCAACTCTGTGTCCTGTCAAATACATTGTAATTGCAGTTTATCATATTAGGCTCAAGTATTTATTTAAAAGTATCTCCGCTGCTATTCGTGGTACGTCGACAAATCTATGCGCCTTATGCTCCACAGTTGCAACCAAACAGCGGACCTGCTCCTGTTTACATTATGTCAACTCGGGTCGAGGACAAATGCAATGTTGTTGCAGTACAGCATATACAGAATTCAATATTTCATTGAACGTACATACACTGCCATTGGTGATATCCCGACAATTCGATACGCGTGATACTCCACATTTCCTGCCACATACGACGCAACTGTTGCTGTTTACATTATGTCAACTCGGGTCGAGGGCACATGCAATGTTGTTGCAGTACAGCATATTCAGGATTCAATATTCCATTGAACGGATTTACACTGCTATTGTTGATATCTCGACAATTCGATGCGCGCTATACCGCTCAGTTGCAGCCAAACAGAGCGCAAATCAGCCACTTCGCGCTATGTCAACTCAGGTCCCTGCCTAATTCATTGTAATTGTTTTTTTGCATATTTAGGCTTATGTATTCAATTAAACGTATCTCCGGTGCTATTGGTGGTATGCCTTCAATTCGATGCGCGTTATGCTCCACAGTTGCCGCCAAACAGCGGACCTGCTCCTGTTTATATTATGTCAACTGGGGTCGAAGACAAATGCAATGTTCTTGTAGTACTGCATACTCAGGATTCAATATTTCATTGAATGTATCTACACTGCTATTGGCGATATCACGACAATTCGATGCGCGTGATACTCCACATTCCCTGCCAAAGACAACGCACCTGCTCTTGTTTACATTATGTCAACTCGGGTCGAGGACAAATGCTACGTTGTTGTAGTACTGCATATTCAGGATTCAATATTTCATAGAACGGATCTACACTGCTATTTGTGGTATCTCGTCAATTCGATGCGCGGTATACCGCACAGCTGCTGCCAAATAGAGCGCAAATCAGCCACTGTGCGCTGTGTCAACTCAGGTCACTGCCTAATTCATTGTAATTTTATTTTTGCATATTTTGGCTGATGTATTCAATTAAACGTACCTCCGGTGCTAGAGGTGGTATGCCTACAATTCGATGCGCGTTATGCTCCACAGTTGCCGCCAAATAGCGCACCTGCGCCTGTTTACATTATGTCAACTCGGGTCGAGGACAAATGCAACGTTGTTGTAGTACTGCTTATTCAGGATTCAATACGTCATTGAATGTATCTACACTGCTATTGGTGATATCACGACAATCCGATGCGCGTGATACTCCGCATTCCCTGCCAAATACAGCGCACCTGCTCCTGTTTACATTATGTCAACTCGGGTCGAGGACAAATGCTACGTTGTTGTACTACTGCATATTCAGGATTCATTTCGTCATTGAATGTATCTACACTGCTATTGGTGATATCACGACAATTCGATGCGTGTGATACTCCACATTCCCTGCCAAATACAGCGCACCTGCTCCTGTTTACATGATGTCAACTCGATTCCAGGACAAATGCAATGTTTTTGCAGTACAGCACATTCAGGATTCAATATTTCATTGAACGGATCTACACTGCTATTGGTGATATCACGACAATTCGATGCGCGTGATACCCCACGCTCCCTGCCAAATACAGCGCACCTGCTCCTGTTTACATTATGTCAACTCGAATCCCGGACAAATGTCATGTTCAGCAGTACAGCACATTCAGGATTCAATATTTCATTGAACGGATCTACACTGCTATTGGTGATATCTCGTCAATTCGATGCGCGGTATACCGCACACTTGCTGCCAAATAGAGCGCAAGTCAGCCACTGTGCGCTATGACACCTCAGGTCCCTGCCTAATTCATTGTAATTGTAGTTTTGCATATTTAGGCTTATGTATTCAATTAAACGTATCTGTGGTACTATAGGTGGGATGCCTAAAATTCGATGTGCGTTATGCTCCACAGTTGCCGCCAAACAGCGCACCTGCTCCTGTTTACATTATGTCAACTGGGGTCGAAGACAAATGTAATGTTCTTGTAGTACTGCATACTCAGGATTCAATACTTCATTGCATGTATCTACACTGCTACTGGTGATATCACTACAATTCGATACGCGTGGTACTCCACATTTCCTGCCAAATACAGCGCACCTGCTCCTGTTTACATTATGTCAATTCGGGTCGAGGACAAATGCTACGTTGTTGTACTACTGCATATTCAGGATTCAATTCTTCATTGAATGTATCTACACTGCTATTGGTGATATCACGACAATTCGATGCGCGTGATACCCCACGCTCCCTGCCAAATACAGCGCACCTGCTCCTGTTTACATTATGTCAACTCGATTCCCGGACAAATGCCATGTTCAGCAGTACAGCACATGCAGGATTCAATATTTCATTGAACGGATCTACACTGCTATTGGTGATATCTCGTCAATTCGATGCGCGGTATACCGCACAGTTGCTGCCAAATAGAGCGCCAATCAGCCACTTTGCGCTATGTCAACTCTGCTCCCTGCCCAATTCATTGTAATTGTGGTTTAGCATATTTAGGCCTAAGTATTCAATTAAACGGATCTCCGGTGCTATTGGTGGTATGCCTACAATTCGATGCGGGTTATGCTCTACAGTTGCCGCCAAATACAGCATACCTGCTCCTGTTTACATTATGTCAACTCGGGTCGAGGGCAATTGCAAAGTTGTTGTAGTACTGCATATTCAGGATTCAATTCTTCATTGAATGTATATACACTGCTATTGGTCATATCACGACAATTCGGTACGCGTGATGCTCCACATTCCCAACCAAATACAGCGCACCTGCTCCTGTTTACATTATGTCAACTCGGGTCGAGGACAAATGCAATGTTGCTGCAGTACAGCATATTCAGGATTCAATATTTCATTGAACGTATATACACTGCTATTCGTCATATCCCGACAGTTCGATGCGAGTTGTACTCCGCATCCCCCTTCCAAGTACTACGTTCATCAGAGAGTTTGCGCATTGTCAACTCTGTGTCCTGTCAAGTACATTGTATTTGCAGATTGTCATATTAGGCTCAATTATTTATTTAAACGTATCTACGCTGCTATTCCTGGTATGTCGACTATTCTGTGCGCGTTATATTCCTCATTTGCCGCCAAATACAGCGCACCTGCTCCTGTTTACATTGTATCAACTGTGGTCGAGGACAAATGCATTGATTTTGCAGTACAGCACATTCAGGATTCAATATTTCATTGAACGGATCTACACTGCTATTTGTGATATCTCGCCTATTCGATGCGCGGTATACCGAACAGTTGCTGCCAAATAGAGCGCAAATCAGCCACTTTGCGCTATGTCAACTCAGGTCCCAGCCTAATTCATTGTAATTGTAGTTTTGCATATTTAGGCCTAAGTATTCAATTAAATGGGTCTCCGGTGCTATTGATGGTATGCCTACAATTCGATGCGCGTTATACGCCACAGTTGTCGCCAAATACAGCGCACCTGCTCCTGTTTACATTATGTCAACTCCGGTCGAGGACAAATGCAAGGTATTTGCAGAACAGCATATTCTTGATCCAATATTTCATTAAACGTAAATACGCTACTATTGGTGATATCCCGACAATTCGATGCGCCTGATACTCCACATTTCCTGCCCAATACAGCGCACCTGCTCCTGTTTACATTATGTCAACTCGGGACGAGCACAAATGCAATGTTGCTGCAGTACAGCATATTCAGGATTCAATATTGCATTGAACGTTTCTACACTGCTATTGGTGATATCTCGTCAATTCGATGCGCGGTATACCGCACACTTGCTGCCAAATAGGGCGCAAATCAGACACTGTGCGCTGTGTCAACCCAGGTCCCTGCCCAAATCATTGTAATTGTAGTTTTGCACATTTCCGCTTAATGTATTCAATTAAACATATCTCCGGTGCTATTGGTGGTATGCCTACTATTCGATGCGCGTTATACGCCACAGTTGTTGCCAAATACAGCGCACCTGCTCCTGTTTACATTATGCCAACTCGGGTCGAGGACAAATGCATTGTTGCTGCAGTACTGCATATCCAGGATTCAATACCTCATTGAATGTATCTACACTGCTATTGGTCATATCACGACAATTGGATGCGCGTGATACTCCACATTTCCTGCCCAATACAGCGCACCTGCTCCTGTTTACATTATGTCAACTCGGGTCGAGGACAAATCCAATGTTTTTGCAGTTCAGGATATTCAGGATTCAATATTTCATTGAACGTATACACACTGCTGTTGGTGATATCCTGACAATTCGATGCGCGTGATACTCCACATTCCCTGGCAAATACTACGCAGATGAGCCGGTTTGCGCATTGTCAACTCTGTGTCCTGTCGAATACATTGTAAATGCAGTTTATCATATTAGGCTCAAGTATTTATTTAAACGTATGTCCGCTGCTATTTGTGGTATGTCGACAAATCTATGCGCGTTATACTCCTCATTTGCCGCCAAATACAGCGGACCTGCTCCTGTTTATATTATGTCAACTCGGGTCGAGGACAATTGCAATGTAGTTGTGGTACTGCATATTCAGGATTCAATTCTTCATTGAATGTATCTACACTGCTATTGGTCATATCGCGACAATCGGTGCGCGTATTACACCACCTTTCCTGCCAAGTACAGCGCACCTGCTCCTGTTTACATTATGTCAACTCGGGACGAGGACAAATGCAATGTTGCTGCAGTACAGCATATTCAGGATTCAATATTGCATTGAACGTATATACACTGTTTTTGGTTATATCCCGACAATTCGATGCGCGTGATACTACACATTTCCTGCCAAATACGGCACACCTGCTCCTGTTTACATTATGTCAACTCGGGTCGAGGACAAATCCAATGTTATTCCAGTACAGGATATTCAGGATTCAATATTTCATTGAACGTATATACACTGCTATTGGTGATATCCTGTCAATTCGATGCGCGTGATACTCCACATTACCTGCCAAATACGGCGCACCTACTCCTGTTTACATTATGTCAACACGGATCGAGGACAAATGCAATGTTGTTGCAGTACAGCATATACAGGATTCAATATTTCATTGAACGTATATACACTGCCATGGTGATATCCCGACAATTCGATTCGCATGATACTCCACATTTCCTGCCAAATACTATGCACATCAGCCGGTTTGCGCATTGTTAACTCTGTGTCCTGTCAAATACATTGTAATTGCAGTTCATTATATTTGGCTCAAATATGTATTTAAACGTATCTCCGCTGCTATTCGTGGTATGTCGACAAATCTATGCGCGTTATACTCCTCATTTGCCGCCAAATACAGCGGACCTGCTCCTGTTTATATTATGTCAACTCGGGTCGAGGACAATTGCAATGTAGTTGTGGTACTGCATATTCAGGATTCAATTCTTCATTGAATGTATCTACACTGCTATTGGTCATATCGCGACAATCGGTGCGCGTATTACACCACCTTTCCTGCCAAGTACAGCGCACCTACTCCTGTTTACATTGTGTCAACTGTGGTCGAGGACAAATGCATTGTTTTTGCAGTGCAGCACATACGGGATTCAGTACTTCATTCAACGTATATACACTGCCATGGTGATATCCCGACAATTCGATGCGCATGATACTCCACATTCCCTGCCAAATACAGCGCACGTGCTCTTGTTTAAATTATGCCAACTCGGGTCGAGGACAAATGCAATGTTTTTGCCGTACTGCATATCCAGGATTCAATACTTCATTGAACGTAAATACACTGCTACTGGAGATATTTCGTCAATTCCATGCGTCTTGCACTCCACATTTCCTGCCAAATACTGCGCACCTGCTCCTGTTTACATTATGTCAACTCGGGTCGAGGACAACTGCAATGTTGTTGCAGTACAGCATATTCAGGATTCAATATTTCATTGAAAGGCTCTACACTGCTATTGGTGATATCTCGTCAATTCGATGCGCGGTATACCGCACAGATGCTTCCAAATTGAGCGCAAATCAGCCACTTTGCGCTATGTCAACTCAGGCCCCTGACTAATTCAATGTAACTGTAGTTTTGCATATTTAGGCTTTTTTATTCAATTAAACGTATCTCCGGTGCTATTGGTGGTATGCCTACCATTCAATGCGCGCTATGCTCCACAGTTGCAACCAAACAGCGGACCTGCTCCTGTTTCCATTATGTCAACTCGGGTCGAGGGCAAATGGAATGTTGTTGCAGTACTGCATATCCAGCATTCAATATTTCATTGGACGTACCTACACTGCTACTGGAGATATTTCGTCAATTCCATGCGTCTTGTACTCCACATTTCCTGGCAAATACAGCGCACCTGCTCCTGTTTACATTATGTCAACTCGGGTCGAGGACAAATGCAATGTTGTTGCAGTACAGCACAAACAGGATTCAATACTTCACTGAGCATATATACACTGCTCTTGGTGATATCCCGACAATCCGATGCGCGTGATACTCCACATTACCTGCCAGATACAGCGTACATGCTCCTCTTCACATTATGTCAACTCGTTTCGAGGACAAATGCAATGTTGCTGCAGTACAGCATATTCAGTATTCAACATTTCATTGAACGTACATACACTGCCATTGGTGATATCCCGACAATTCGATGCGCGTTGTGCTCCTCATTGGCTGCCAAATACTACGCAGATCAGCCAGTTTGCGCATTGTCAACTCTGTGTCCTGTCAAATACATTGTAATTGCAGTTCATTATATTTGGCTCAAATATGTATTTAAACGTATCTCCGCTGCTATTCGTGGTATGTCGACAAATCTATGCGCGTTATACTCCTCATTTGCCATCAAATACAGGGGACCTGCTCCTGTTCACATTATGTCAACTGGGGTCGAAGACAATTGCAATGTTGTTGTAGTACTGCGTATTCAGGATTCAATATTTCATTGATCGTATATACACTGCTATTAGTGATATCCTGACAAATCTAAGCGCAATTGCAATGTTGTTGCAGTAAAGCATATTCAGGAATCAATATTTCATTGAACTGACCTACACTGCTATTTGTGATATCTCGTCAATTCGATGCGCGGTATGCCGCACAGTTTTTACCAAATAGAGCGCAAATCAGCCACTTTGCGCTATGTAAACTCAGGTCCCTGCCTAATTCATTGCAATTGTATTTTTGCATATTTAGGCTTATGTATTCAATTAAACGTATCTCCGGTGCTATAGGTGGTATGCCCACAATTCGATGCGCGTTATGCTCCACAGCTGCCGCCAAACAGCGCACCTGCTCCTGTTTACATTATGTCTAATCTGGTCGAGGTCATATGCAATGTTGTTGCAGTACTGCATAATCAGGATTCAATATTACATTGAACGGATCTGCACTGCTATAGGTGATATCTCGACAATTCGACGTGCCTCATACTCCACATTTGCTGCCAAATACAGTGGACCTGCTGCTGTTTACATTATGTCAAGTCGGGGGTCGCGGACCAATCCAATGTTTTTGCAGTACTGCACATTTAGCCTTCAATATTCAATTGAAAGTATCTCCGTTTCCATTGAAGATTTGTCGACAATTCGATGCGCGCAATAATCTACATATGCTGCCATATACAGCGTACGTCAACCGGTTTGCGCAATGTCAACTCTGTGTCCTGTCAAATCCAATGTTACTTTTGTTGAACATATTTAGGCCTAAGTATTCAATTAAACGTATCCGCTGCTATTGGTGTTATGTCGACAATTCGGTGCGCGCGGTACTCCACATTTTCCGCCAAATGCAGCTGACCTGCTCCTCTTTACATTATGTCAACTCGGGTCGAGGTTAAATGCAATGTTACTGCAGTACTGCATATCCAGGATTCAACACTCCATTGAACGTATCTACACTGCTATTGGTGATATCTCGAAATTTCGACCCGTGTTATACGCCACATTTGCTGCCAAATACTGCGCACATCAGCCGGTTTGCGCTATGTCAACTCAGGCCCTGTCATATCCAGCGTAATTGGCGTTTTGGAGATTCTGCCGGGAATATTCAATTGAACGTATCTCGGTTTCTCATGGAGATATGTCGACAATTCGATGCGCGTACTACTCCACATAAGCAGTCAAATACAGCGCACGTCATTCGGTTTGCGTTATGGCAACTCTGGGCCCTGTCAAATACAGCGTTGCTGCAGTTTTGCAGATTCTGTCTTAAATATTATATTGAGCGTATCTCATTGTTTATTCCTGTTATCTCGACAATTCGATGAGCGTGTTGAGTAGATGATACATTTACACTGTACATGTGAATGTGTGTGTAAGCGTGAGAGGGCGCCCAGGTCTTAATTGAGGCAAGAGACAGTTGCCGGATGTCAGAAGCTTCAGGAAGAGTCGGTCAACAACAAGCGTGCGTGTAAGAAGGTTATCGAGGTCTACAGAGTGCAACATATATGTGTAGCTATTGTGTATAAAATAAAATAAACTATTTGTATTTCCGAATCCTTTCATTACCTTAACATGGTAACAGAGCGTGGTTACTAGTTTTGCAAGCTATTGAGTGCGTGGTTACGATCTTGCGAGTGAGTTTAGTAAGGGAAGAAACCGTCAGAGGATAAAAAGAAAAAAAATACTTCAAGCACGTAGGAATGATTAAGTACAGGAAAAAAAATCAATTAAAATGGAGAGATCGGAAATCATGATACCTGTATTCGATGGTCAGGATTATGGAATGTGGAAGCAAAGAACACGATGTTTCTCAAGTATAAGGAATGCAAGGTTGTTACAACTAGAATTAAGACCGAAAGAGACAATGAAGATTGGGACAAAAAGGATTTGAGGGCGATAAATATAATTTACAGTGCCATCACAAATAGACAATTGGGGTATGTTAGGGAAGAAAAAACGGCATATAATATAATAAAAAGGTTTGATGAAATGTACTTGATGTTGCGACACACAAACTAACTAACGACCAGTCAGGCACAACTGATCGGTTGGTATCGCGAACCTTGAACGTTATTTGCGCTCAAGGGTGAGGATTATAATAAGTGTAAAGAGCGAGATTTAGTTCACCTTATTTATTCCACTCAATACTCTGGTTACAACTGTCTTGATATGTACTGAATTCCTCTTACTACTATGAATACACTGAACTTAAATTACTGATTCTCCTGTTCACTGACTGACGACTGGTAGGTGTTGACTCTTAGAAGACTGGCGCAAGAGTCCCTGATTAACCTCTTCCCTGACTGAAGACTGGTAGGTGTTGACTCTTCGAAGACTGGTGCAAGAGTGATTCTTGGGGATGTTGCTGTCGTAGCGGAAGATTCGTGGTGGGGGTGTCCCAAGTCTGTTCCTAATTGCTCATTGGGTAAAGACATATGTTTTGGAATGGGCTGGCTGCCTGCGCAGGTGACCTTACCCTTGGGGAAAACCCGCGTGTTCGGTCTTCCTGAGGTGTAGCATAAACAATAAAGAGATTTCGTGTTTTATGGGTCTTTTCCGTGAGGTCCTAAAGTACCTTGACTGTACGATAGGTCCACTGTATATGAGGGGTCCGCATTAGGGTACCCTTAACGGTCGTCCTGCCCGCGGGACGTATGGTCCCTTAATCCGCCGCGGCAATTACCAGACGGCCACTCCAAATCTCGAACACTTGAAAGAGTCGACGGCACTGCAGATCGTATGCAGAAGAAGATTGGAAAACATAAGACTGGAGAACTACAGTGAATCAGAGTCATTTTTTTGTGCGTTTTAAAAATTAATAAACGAATTAAAAGGTGCCGGCGCACAAGTGAGTGGGGGGGAAAAGCTAAATTACATGCTGAATACGTTACCCGAAGAATACAGCTACATAGCGGACCTAATTCTTTGTAATTGCTGTTTTGCATACTTAGGCTTCAGTATTCAATTAAACTAATCCCCGCTGTTATTGATAGAATGTCAACAATTGGACGCGCGTTATACTCCTCATTTGCCGCCAAATACAGCGGACCTGCTCCTGTTTACATTATGTCAACTCCTGTCGAGGTCAAATCCAATGTTTTTGCAGTACTGCATATTCAGGCTTCAATATTCATTTGAACGTATCGCCGTTTCCCTTGGAGATATGTCGACAATTTGATGCGCTTTCTACTCCACATTTGCTGCGAAATACAGCGCACATCAACCGATTTGCACAATGCCAACTGTGTATCCTGTCAAATCCATTGTAGTTGCAGTAAAGCATATTTAGGCTGAAGTATTCAATCTATCTCTTCAACGTATCTCTACTGCTATTGGGGGTATGTTGATAATTCTATGCGCCTTCTACTCCACATCTTCTGCCAACTACAGCGCGCGTCAGCCGGATTTCACTATGTCAACCCTGGTCCCTGCCAAATCACTTGAAGTTGCAGTTTTGCATATTTAGGCTGCATTTTTCAATTAAACGTATCTCCGCAGCTATTGATGGCATGTCGAAAATTCGATGTGCGTTATACATCCCATTAGCTGAGAAAAACAGCGCCCTTCGGCCGGTTTGCGCTATGCTAACTCTGTGCTCTGTCAAATATAGCGTTACTGTAGTTTTGGAAATTCTGCCAGAAATATTCAATTGCGCTGATCTCAGATTTTATTCCAGATGTCTCAACAATTCTATGCGCGTCCCACTCCACATATGCTGCCAAATACAGCGCGCGTCATTCAATTCGATGCGCGTTCTACTCCACACTTGCTCTCGCATATAGCGCACCTGCTCCTGTTTAAATTATATCAACTCGGGTCATGGTCAAATCCAATGTTATTGCTGTACTGCATATTCAGGATTCAATATTCCCTTAATTGTTTATACACTGCTATTGGTGAAATCTCGACAATTCGACGTGCGTTACTCCACATATGCAGCCAAATTCAGCGCACGCCATTCGGTTTGCCCTATGTCAACTCTGGGCCCTGTCAAGTGCAGCGTAATTGCAATTTTGCAGAATCTGTGTTAAATACTCAATTAAAGTATCCGCACTGTTATTGGTGATATCTAGACAAGTGGTTGAGCGCTAAACTCCTCATTCGCTGCGAAATTTAGCGGAGCCGCTCCAGTCTACATCATGTCAAATCGTGTCGAGGTCAAATCCAATGTTATTGCAGTACTGTATTTTCAGTCTTCAATATTCAATTGAACGTTGCTTCGTTTCGATTGGAGATACGAAGAAAATTCGATGCGCGTTCTACTACACAGATGCTGCCAAATACAGCGCACATCAACCGGTTTACTCGATGTCAACTCTGTGTCCTGTCAAATCCAGCGTAATTGCCGTTTTAAAATATTCTACCGGAAATATTCAATTAAACGTGTCTCCGCCGCTATTGGTGGTATGTCGACAATTCGAAGCGCTTTACACCCCACATTTGCTGCCAAATACAGCGCACATGCTCCCGTTTACATTTTGCCAACTCGGGTCGAGGTCAAATCCAATGTTATTCCTATCCTGCTTATCCAGGCTTCAATTATCAATTGAACGAATCTGTACTACTATTGGTGATATGTCGACAATTCGATGCGCGCTACCCCGCACATTTGCTGCAAGAAATAGCGCACAGCAACCAGTTTGCGCAATGTCAACTCTGTGCCCTATCAAATACAGCGTTATTCCTGTTTTGCATATTCAGATTTAAATATTCATTTGAGCGTATTCCAGTTTCTGTTCCAGACATCTCAATAGTTCGATACGCGTTGAACTCCACATTTCCTACCAAATACAGCGCACCTGCTCCTGTTTACATTATGTCAACTGGGGTCGAAGACAAATGCAATGTTCTTGTAGTACTGCATACTCAGGATTCACTACTTCATTGAACGGATCTACACTGCTATTGGTGATATCTCGTCAATTGGATGAGCGGTATACCGCACACTTGCTGCCAAATAGAGCGCAAATCAGCCACTGTGCGCTATGTCAACTCAGGTCCCTGCCTAATTCATTGTAATTGTAGTTTTGCATATTCAGGCTTAAGTATTCAATTAAACGTATCTCCGGTGCTATTGGTGGTATGCCTACAATTCGTTGCGCGTGATACTCCACATTCCCTGCCAAATACAGCGCACCTGCTCCTGTTTACATTATGTCAACTCGGATGGAGGACAAGTGTCATGTTGTTGCAGTACAGCACATACGGGATTCAATACTTCATTGAACGTATATACACTGCCATGGTGATATCCCGACAATTCGATGAGCATGATACTCCACATTTCCTGCCAAATACAGCGCACCTGCTCCTGTTTACATTATGTCAATTCGGGTCGAAGAGAAATGCAATGTTGCTGAAGTACGGCATATTCAGGATTCAATATTTCATTTAACGTACATACACTGCTATTCGTGATATCCCGACAATTCGAAGCGCGTTATACTCCACATTCCCTGGCAAATACAGCGCACCTGCTCCTGTTTACATTATGTCAACTCGGGTCAAGGACAAATGCAATGTTTTTGCAGAACAGCACATTCAGGATTCAATATTCCATTGAATGTATCTACAATTCTATTGCTGATATCACGACAATTCGATGCGCGTGATACTCCACATTCCCAGCCAAATACAGCGCACCTGCTCCTGTTTACATTATGTCAACTCGGATGGAGGACAAGTGTCATGTTGTTGCAGTACAGCACATACGGGATTCAATATTTCATTGAACGTATATACGCTGCCATGGTAATATCCCGACAATTCGACGCGCATGGTACTCCACATTTCCTGCCAAATACAGTGCACCTGCTCGTGTATATATTATGTCAACTCGTTTCGAGGACAAATGCAATGTTGCTGCAGTACAGCACATTCAGGATTCAATATTTCATTGAACGTATATACACTGCTATTCGTGATATCCCGACAATTCGAAGCGCGTTGTACTCCACATTCTCTGGCAAATACAGCGCACCTGCTCCTGTTTACATTATGTCAACTCGGGTCAAGGACAAATGCAATGTTTTTGCAGTACAGCACATTCAGGATTCAATATTTCATTGAATGTATTACACTGCTATACGTGATATCCCGACAATTCGAAGCGCGTTGTACTCCACATTCCCTGGCAAATACAGCGCACCTGCTCCTGTTTACATTATGTCAACTCGGGTCAAGGACAAATGCAATGTTTTTGCAGTACAGCACATTCCGGATTCAATATTTCATTGAACGGATATACACTGCTATTGGTGATATCCCGACAATTCGATCCGCGTTATACTCCTCATTCGCTGCCAAATGCAACGCACATCAGCCGGTTTGCGTATTGTCAACTCTGTGTCCAGTCAAATACATTGTAATTGCATTTTATCATATTATGCACAAGTATTTATTTAAACGTATCTCCGCTGCTATTCCTGGTATGTCGACAAATCTATGCGCGTTATACTCCTCATTTGCCGCCAAACAGCGCACCTGCTCCTGTTTGCATTATGTCAACTCGGGTCGAGGACAAATGCAATGTTGCTGCAAGTACTGCATATTCAGGATTCAATATTTCATTGAACGTGAATACACTGTTATTGGTGACAACCCGACATCTCGATGCGCGTGATACTCCACATTGCCTGCCAAATACAGCGCACCTGCTCCTGTTTACATTATGTCAACTGGGGTCGAAGACAATTGCAATGTTGTTGCAGTACACCATATTCAGGATTCAATATTTCATTGAACGTACATATCCTGCTATTGGTGATATCCCGACAATTCGATGCGCGTTATACTCTTCATTCGCTGCAGAATACTACGTACATCAGCCGGTTGGCGCATTGTCAACTCTGTGTCCTGTCAAATACATTGTAATTGCAGTTCATTATATTAGGCTCAAATATTTATTTAAACGTATCTCCGCTGCTATTCGTGGTATGTCGACAAATCTATGCGCGTCATACTCCTCATTTGCCGCCAAAAACAGGGGACCTGCTCCTGTTCACATTATGTCAACTGGGGTCGAAGACAAATGCAATGTTGTTGTAGTACTGCATATTAAGGATTCAATATTTCATTGAACGGATCTACATTGCTAATGGTGATATCTCGTCAATTCGATGCGCGGTATGCCGCACAGTTGCTACCAAATAGTGCGCAAATCAGCCACTTTGCGCTATGTAAACGCAGGTCCCTGCCGAATTCATTGCAATTGTGTTTTTGCATATGTAGGCTTATGTATTCTATTAAACGTATCTCCGGTGCAATAGGTGGTATGCCTACATTTCGATGCGCGTTATGCTCCACAGCTGCCGCCAAACAGCGCACCTGCTCCTGTTTACATTATGTCAACTCGGGTCGGGGACAAATCCAATGTTTTTGCCGTTCAGGATATTCCAGATTCAATATTTCATTGATCGCATATACACTGCCATTAGTGATATCCTGACAATTCGATTCGCGTTATACTCCTCATTCGTGGCAGAATACTACGTACATCAGCCGGTTGGCGCATTGTCAACTCTGTGTCCTGTCAAATACATTGTAATTGCAGTTAATTATATAAGGCTCAAATATTTATTTAAACGTATCTCCGCTGCTATTCGTGGTATGTCGACAAATCCATGCGCGTTATACTCCTCATTTGCCGCCAAATACAGGGGACCTGCTCCTGTTCACATTATGTCTACTGGGGTCGAAGACAATTGCAATGTTTTTGCAGTACACCATATTCAGGATTCAATATTTCATTGATCGCATATACACTGCCATTAGTGATATCCTGACAATTCGATGCGCGTTGCACTCCTCATTGGCTGCCAAATACTACGCAGATCAGCCGGTTTGCTCATTGTCAACTCTGTGTCCTGTCAAATACAATGTAATTGCAGATTATCATGTTAGGCTCAAGTATTTATTTAAACGTATCTCCGCTGCTATTCTTGGTATATCGACAAATCTATGCGCGTTATACTCCTCATTTGACGCCAAATACAGGGGACCTGCTCCTGTTCACATTATGTCAACTGGGGTCGAAGGCAAATGCAATGTTGTTGTAGTACTGCATATTCAGGATTCAACATTTCATTGAACGTATATACACTGCTATTCGTGATATCCCGACAATTCGAAGCGCGTCATACTCCTCATTCGCTGCCAAATACTAAGCACATCAGAGAGTTTGCGCATTGTCAACTCTGTTTCCTGTCAAATAAATTGTATTTGCTGTTTATCATGTTAGGCTCAAGTATTTAGTTAAACGTATCTCCGCTGCTATTCGTGGTATGTCGACAAATCTATGCGCGTTATACTCCACAGTTGCCGCCAAACAGCGCACCTGCTCCTGTTTACATTATGTCATTCGGGTCGAGGACAAATGCATTGTTTTGGCAGTACATCATATACCGGATTCAATACTTGATTGAACGTACATACACTGCCATTGGTGATATCCCGACAATTCGATGCGCGTGATACTCCACATTACCTGCCAAATACGGCGCACCTACTCCTGTTTACATTATGTCAACACGGATCGAGGACAAATGCAACGTTGTTGCAGTACAGCATATACAGGATTCAATATTTCATTGAACGTATATACACTGCCATGGTGATATCCCGACAATTCGATTCGCATGATACTCCACATTTCCTGCCAAATACAGCGCACCTGCTCTTGTTTACATTGTGTCAACTGTGGTCGAGGACAAATGCATTGTTTTTGCAGTGCAGCACATACGGGATTCAGTACTTCATTCAACGTATATACACTGCCATGGTGATATCCCGACAATTCGATGCGCATGATACTCCACATTCCCTGCCAAATACAGCGCACGTGCTCTTGTTTAAATTATGCCAACTCGGGTCGAGGACAAATGCAATGTTTTTGCCGTACTGCATATCCAGGATTCAATACGTCATTGAACGTAAATACACTGCTACTGGAGATATTTCGTCAATTCCATGCGTCTTGCACTCCACATTTCCTGCCAAATACTGCGCACCTGCTCCTGTTTACATTATGTCAACTCGGGTCGAGGACAACTGCAATGTTGTTGCAGTACAGCATATTCAGGATTCAATATTTCATTGAAAGGCTCTACACTGCTATTGGTGATATCTCGTCAATTCGATGCGCGGTATACCGCACAGATGCTGGCAAATTGAGCGCAAATCAGCCACTTTGCGCTATGTCAACTCAGGCCCCTGACTAATTCATTGTAACTTTAGTTTTGCATATTTAGGCTTTTTTATTCAATTAAACGTATCCCCGGTGCTATTGGTGGTATGCCTACCATTCAATGCGCGCTATGCTCCACAGTTGCAACCAAACAGCGGACCTGCTCCTGTTTCCATTATGTCAACTCGGGTCGAGGGCAAATGGAATGTTGTTGCAGTACTGCATATCCAACATTCAATATTTCATTGGACGTATCTACACTGCTACTGGAGATATTTCGTCATTTCCATGCGTCTTGTACTCCACATTTCCTGGCAAATACAGCGCACCTGCTCCTGTTTACGTTATGTCAACTCGGGTCGAGGACAAATGCAATGTTGTTGCAGTACAGCACAAACAGGATTCAATACTTCACTGAGCATATATACACTGCTCTTGGTGATATCCCGACAATCCGATGCGCGTGATACTCCACATTACCTGCCAGATACAGCGTACATGCTCCTCTTCACATTATGTCAACTCGTTTCGAGGACAAATGGAATGTTGCTGCAGTACAGCATATTCAGGCTTCAACATTTCATTGAACGTACATACACTGCCATTGGTGATATCCCGACAATTCGATGCGCGTTGTGCTCCTCATTGGCTGCCAAATACTACGCAGATCAGCCGGTTTGCGCATTGTCAACTCTGCGTCCTGTCAAATACATTGTATAATAATTGCAGTTCATTATATTAGGCTCAAATATGTATTTAAACGTATCTCCGCTGCTATTCGTGGTATGTCGACAAATCTATGCGCGTTATACTCCTCATTTGCCATCAAATACAGGGGACCTGCTCCTGTTCACATTATGTCAACTGGGGTCGAAGACAATTGCAATGTTGTAGTAGTACTGCATATTCAGGATTCAATATTTCATTGATCGTATATACACTGCTATTAGTGATATCCTGACAAATCTAAGCGCAATTGCAATGTTGTTGCAGTAAAGCATATTCATGAATCAATATTTCATTGAACTGACCTACACTGCTATTTGTGATATCTCGTCAATTCGATGCGCGGTATGCCGCACAGTTGCTACCAAATAGAGCGCAAATCAGCCACTTTGCGCTATGTAAACTCAGGTCCCTTCCTAATTCATTGCAATTGTATTTTTGCATATTTAGGCTTATGTATTCAATTAAACGTATCTCCGGTGCTATAGGTGGAATGCCCACAATTCGATGCGCGTTATGCTCCACAGCTGCCGCCAAACAGCGCACCAGCTCCTGTTTACATTATGTCTAATCTGGTCGAGGTCATATGCAATGTTGTTGCAGTACTGCATAATCAGGATTCAATATTACATTGAACGGATCTGCACTGCTATAGGTGATATCTCGACAATACGACGTGCCTCATACTCCACATTTGCTGCCAAATTCAGTGGACCTGCTGCTGTTTACATTATGTCAAGTCGGGGGTCGCGGACTAATCCAATGTTTTTGCAGTACTGCACATTTAGGCTTCAATATTCAATTGAAAGTATCTCCGTTTCCATTGATGATTTGTCGACAATTCGATGCGCGTTATACCCCACAATTGCTGCCAAATACAGTGCACATTAACCGGCTTGCGCAATGTTAAATCTGTGTCCTGTCAAATCCAGCGTAATTGCAGTTTATCATATTTTGGCTCAAGTATTTAATTAAACGTATCTCCGCTGCTGTTGGTGGTACGTCGACATTTCGATGCGCGCACTGCTCCACATATGCTGCCAAATGCAGCGCACGTCATTCGGTTTGCGTTATGTTAACTCTAGGTGCTGTCAAATACGGAGATATTGGTGCTTTGCAGATTCTATCTTAAATATTCAATTGAGTGTCTCTCAGTTTCCATTCCAGATATCTCGACAAATCGATTCGCGTTATACTCCACACTTGCTGCCAAATACACCGCGCATCAGCCGGTTTGCGCAATGTCAACTCTGTGTCCTGTCAAATCCATTGTAGTTACAGTTTAGCATATTTAGGCTGAAGTATTCAATTAAACGTATCTCCGCTGCTATTGGTGGTATGTCGAGAATTCCATGCGCGTTATACCCCACATTTGCTGCCAAATACAGTGGACCTTCTCCTGCTTACATTATGACAAGTCGGGTCGTGGACAAATCCAATGTTATTGATGTATTGCTTATTCAGTCTTGAATATTCAATTGAACGTATCTCAGTTTCGATTGGTGATATCTCCACAATTCAATGCGCGTTATACTCCAAATTTGCTGCCAAATACAGCGCATATCAACAGGTTTGCGCAATGTCAACTCTGTGTCCTGTCGAATCCGGCATAATTACTGTTTTGGAGATTCTGCCGGAGATATTCAATTGAACGTATCTCCGTTTGCATTGGAGATAGGTCAACAATTCGATGCGCGCAATAATCTACATATGCTGCCATATACAGCGTACGTCAACCGGTTTGCGCAATGTCAACTCTGTGTCCTGTCAAATCCAATGTTACTTTTGTTGAACATATTTAGGCCTAAGTATTCAATTAAACGTATCCGCTGCTATTGGTGTTATGTCGACAATTCGGTGCGCGCGGTACTCCACATTTTCCGCCAAATGCAGCTGACCTGCTCCTCTTTACATTATGTCAACTCGGGTCGAGGTTAAATGCAATGTTACTGCAGTACTGCATATCCAGGATTCAATACTCCATTGAACGTATCTACACTGCTATTGGTGATATCTCGACATTTCGACCCGTGTTATACGTCACATTTGCTGCCAAATACTGCGCACATCAGCCGGTTTGCGCTATGTCAACTCAGGCCCTGTCATATCCAGCGTAATTGGCGTTTTGGAGATTCTGCCGGGAATATTCAATTGAACGTATCTCGGTTTCTCATGGAGATATGTCGACAATTCGATGCGCGTACTACTACACATAAGCAGTCAAATACAGCGCACGTCATTCGGTTTGCGGTATGGCAACTCTGGGCCCTGTCAAATACAGCGTTGCTGCAGTTTTGCAGATTCTGTCTTAAATATTATATTGAGCGTATCTCATTGTTTATTCCTGTTATCTCGACAATTCGATGAGCGTGTTGAGTAGATGATACATTTACACTGTACATGTGAATGTGTGTGTAAGCGTGAGAGGGCGCCCAGGTCTTAATTGAGGCAAGAGACAGTTGCCGGATGTCAGAAGCTTCAGGAAGAGTCGGTCAACAACAAGCGTGCGTGTAAGAAGGTTATCGAGGTCTACAGAGTGCAACATATATGTGTAGCTATTGTGTATAAAATAAAATAAACTATTTGTATTTCCGAATCCTTTCATTACCTTAACATGGTAGCAGAGCGTGGTTACTAGTTTTGCAAGCTATTGAGTGCGTGGTTACGATCTTGCGAGTGAGTTTAGTAAGGGAAGAAACCGTCAGAGGATAAAAAGAAAAAAAATACTTCAAGCACGTAGGAATGCTTAAGTACAGGAAAAAATCAATTAAAATGGAGAGATCGGAAATCATGATACGTGTATTCGATGGTCAGGATTATGGAATGTGGAAGGAAAGAACACGATGTTTCTCAAGTATAAGGAATGCAAGGTTGTTACAACTAGAATTAAGACCGAAAGAGACAATGAAGATTGGGACAAAAAGGATTTGAGGGCGATAAATATAATTTACAGTGCCATCACAAATAGACAATTGGGGTATGTTAGGGAAGAAAAAACGGCATATAATATAATAAAAAGGTTTGATGAAATGTACTTGATGTTGCGACACACAAACTAACTAACGACCAGTCAGGCACAACTGATCGGTTGGTATCGCGAACCTTGAACGTTATTTGCGCTCAAGGGTGAGGATTATAATAAGTGTAAAGAGCGAGATTTAGTTCACCTTATTTATTCCACTCAATACTCTGGTTACAACTGTCTTGATATGTACTGAATTCCTCTTACTACTATGAATACACTGAACTTAAATTACTGATTCTCCTGTTCACTGACTGACGACTGGTAGGTGTTGACTCTTAGAAGACTGGCGCAAGAGTCCCTGATTAACCTCTTCCCTGACTGAAGACTGGTAGGTGTTGACTCTTCGAAGACTGGTGCAAGAGTGATTCTTAGGGATGTTGCTGTCGTAGCGGAAGATTCGTGGTGGGGGTGTCCCAAGTCTGTTCCTAATTGCTCATTGGGTAAAGACATATGTTTTGGAATGGGCTGGCTGCCTGCGCAGGTGACCTTACCCTTGGGGAAAACCCGCGTGTTCGGTCTTCCTGAGGTGTAGCATAAACAATAAAGAGATTTCGTGTTTTATGGGTCTTTTCCGTGAGGTCCTAAAGTACCTTGACTGTACGATAGGTCCACTGTTTATGAGGGGTCCGCATTAGGGTACCCTTAACGGTCGTCCTGCCCGCGGGTCGTATGGTCCCTTAAACCGCCGCGGCAATTACCAGACGGCCACTCCAAATCTCGAACACTTGAAAGAGTCGACGGCACTGCAGATCGTATGCAGAAGGAGATTGGAAAACATAAGACTGGAGAACTACAGTGAATCAGAGTCATTTTTTTGTGCGTTTTAAAAATTAATAAACGAATTAAAAGGTGCCGGCGCACAAGTGAGTGAGGGGGAAAAGCTAAATTACATGCTGAATACGTTACCCGAACAATACAGCTACATAGCGGACCTAATTCTTTGTAATTGCTGTTTTGCATACTTAGGCTTCAGTATTCAATTAAACTAATCCCCGCTGTTATTGATAGAATGTCAACAATTGGACGCGCATTATACTCCTCATTTGCCGCCAAATACAGCGGACCTGCTCCTGTTTACATTATGTCAACTACTGTCGAGGTCAAATCCAATGTTTTTGCAGTACTGCATATTCAGGCTTCAATATTCATTTGAACGTATCGCCGTTTCCCTTGGAGATATGTCGACAATTTGATGCGCTTTCTACTCCACATTTGCTGCGAAATACAGCGTACATCAACCGATTTGCACAATGCCAACTGTGTATCCTGTCAAATCCATTGTAGTTGCAGTAAAGCATATTTAGGCTTAAGTATTCAATCAAACGTATCTCTACTGCTATTGGGGGTATGTTGATAATTCTATGCGCCTTCTACTCCACATCTTCTGCCAACTACAGCGCGCGTCAGCCGGATTTCACTATGTCAACCCTGGTCCCTGCCAAATCACTTGAAGTTGCAGTTTTGCATATTTAGGCTGCATTTTTCACTTAAACGTATCTCCGCAGCTATTGATGGCATGTCGAAAATTCGATGTGCGTTATACATCCCATTAGCTGAGAAAAACTGCGCCCTTCGGCCGGTTTGCGCTATGCTAACTCTGTGCTCTGTCAAATATAGCGTTACTGTAGTTTTGGAAATTCTGCCAGAAATATTCAATTGCGCTGATCTCAGATTTTATTCCAGATGTCTCAACAATTCTATGAGGGTTCCACTCCACATATGCTGCCAAATACAGCGCGCGTCATTCAATTCGATGCGCGTTCTACTCCACACTTGCTCTCGCATATAGCGCACCTGCTCCTGTTTAAATTATATCAACTCGGGTCATGGTCAAATCCAATGTTATTGCTGTACTGCATATTCAGGATTCAATATTCCCTTAATTGTTTATACACTGCTATTGGTGAAATCTCGACAATTCGACGTGCGTTACTCCACATATGCAGCCAAATTCAGCGCACGTCATTCGGTTTGCCCTATGTCAACTCTGGGCCCTGTCAAGTGCAGCGTAATTGCAATTTTCTAGAATCTGTGTTAAATACTCAATTAAAGTATCCGCACTGTTATTGGTGATATCTAGACAAGTGGTTGAGCGCTAAACTCCTCATTCGCTGCGAAATTTAGCGGAGCTGCTCCAGTCTACATTATGTCAAATCGTGTCGAGGTCAAATCCAATGTTATTGCAGTACTGTATTTTCAGTCTTCAATATTCAATTGAACGTTGCTTCGTTTCGATTGGAGATACGAAGAAAATTCGATGCGCGTTCTACTACACAGATGCTGCCAAATAAAGCGCACATCAACCGGTTTACTCAATGTCAACTCTGTGTCCTGTCAAATCCAGCGTAATTGCCGTTTCAAAATATTCTACCGGAAATATTCAATTAAACGTGTCTCCGCCGCTATTGGTGGTATGTCGACAATTCGAAGCGCTTTACACCCCACATTTGCTGCCACATACAGCGCACATGCTCCCGTTTACATTTTGCCAACTCGGGTCGAGGTCAAATCCAATGTTATTCCTATGCTGCTTATCCAGGCTTCAATTATCAATTGAACGAATCTGTACTACTATTGGTGATATGTCGACAATTCGATGCGCGCTACCCCGCACATTTGCTGCAAGAAATAGCGCACAGCAACCAGTTTGCACAATGTCAACTCTGTGCCCTATCAAATACAGCGTTATTCCTGTTTTGCATATTCAGATTTAAATATTCATTTGAGCGTATTCCAGTTTCTGTTCCAGACATCTCAATAGTTCGTTGCGCGTGATACTCCACATTCCCTGCCAAATACAGCGCACCTGCTCCTGTTTACTTTATGTCAATTCGGGTCGAAGAGAAATGCAATGTTGCTGAAGTACGGCATATTCAGGATTCAATACTTCATTGATTCTATCTACACTGCTATTGGTCATATCACGACAATTCGATGCGCGTGATACTCCACATTCCCTGCCAAATAGAGCGCACCTGCACTTGTTTACATTGTGAAAACTGTGGTCGAGGACAAATGCATTGTTTTTGCAGTACAGCATATACCGGATTCAATACTTCATTGAACGTATATACACTGTTATTGTTGACATCCCGAAAATTCGATGCCCGCGATACTCCACATTACCTGCCAAATACGGCGCACCTGCTCCTGTTTTCATTATGTCAACTCGGGTCGAGGACAAATGCAATGATGTTGCAGTACAGCATATTCGGGATTCAATATTTCATTGAACGTATATACACTGTTATTGTTGACATCCCGACAATTCGATGCCCGTGATACTCCACATTCCCTGCCAAATACAGCCCACCTGCTCCTGTTTACATTATGTCAACCCGGCTCAAGAACAAATGCAATGTTTAAGCGGTACAGCACATTCAGTATTCATTATTTCATTGAACGGATCTACACTGTTATTGGTGACATCTCGTCAATTCGGTGCGCGGTATATCGCACACTTACTGCCATACAGAGCGCAAATCAGCCCCTGTGCGCTATGTCAACTCAGGTCCCTGCCTAATTCATTGTAATTGTAGTTTTTCAAATACAGGCTTATGTATTGAATTAAACGTGTCTCCAGTGCTATTGGTGGTATGCCTACAATTCGATGCGCATTATGCTCCACAGTTGCCGCCAAACAGCGGACCTGCTCCTGTTTACACTATATCAACTGGGGTCGAAGACAAATGCAATGTCGTTGTAGTACTGCATACTCAGGATTCAATACTTCACTGAATGTATCTACACTGCTACTGGAGATATTTCGTCAATTCGATACACGTGAAACTCCACATTCCGTGCCAAATACATCGCACCTGCTTACATTACGTCAACTCGGGTCGTGGACAAATTCAATGTTGTTCCGGTACTGCATATCCAGGATACAATACTTCATTGAACGTATCTACACTGCGACTGGAGATATCTCGTCTATTCGATGCGCGGTATACCGCACACTTCCTGCCAAATAGAGCGCAAATCAGCCATTGTGCGCTGTGTCAACTCAGGTCCCTGCCTAATTCATTGTAATTGTAGTTTTGCATATTTAGGCTTAAGTATTCAATTAAACGTATCTCTGGTGCTATTGGTGGTATGCCTACAATTCGATACGCGTTATACGCCACAGTTGTCGCCCAATACAGCGCACCTGCTCCTGTTTACATTATGTCAACTCGGGTCGAGGACAAATGCAATGTTTTTGCAGAAGAGCATATTCAGGATCCAATATTTCATTAAACGTAAATACACTACTATTGGTGATATCCCGACAATTCGATGCGCCTGATACTCCACATTCCCTGCCAAATACGGCGCACCTGCTCCTGTTTACATTATGTCAACTCGGGTCGAGGACAAATGAAATGTTGCTGCAGTACAGCATATTCTGGATTTAATATTTCATTGAACGTGTAGCGGCACGCGAGCAGATCAATTCAAATCCTGTTATTGTTTTGTTCGGAGTATCATGACCGTTAGGTCATAGGTATGGTAAGGAGTAATGAACTTCGAGCAAAACAATGCTGCCGCTACTCTCAACCGTCGAACGCAGTCGAATTCGAATTTGTCGACTGTTCCCCGACCAGTATATATAAACAAACTGTGTGCTGAGCAAAGGGTATAACGTTCGCTATCATAGCCATCGCATGCACGAAGTATCCACAAGGATTCTCCGAATACACGCGTATTTATTCTCAAAGAATTGTACACGGTGACGAGTGTATTGTGACTACACCCAATAAACTAATTATAATCTACCTCGCATAATTAATTGTGGACCACTCCTCTACAAACGTATATAAACTGCTATTCGTGATATCCCGACAAATCGAAGCGCGTTATACTCCTCATTCGCTGCCAAATACTACGCACATCAGAGAGTTTGCTCATTGTCAACTCTGTGTCCTGTCAAATACATTGTAATTGCAGTTTCTCATATTAGGCTCAAGTATTTATTTAAACGTATCTCCGCTGCCATTCGTGGTATGTTGACAAATCTATGCGCGTTATACTCCTCATTTGCCGCCAAATACAGCGTACCTGCTCCTGTTTACATTATGTCAACTAGGGTCGAGGACACATGCAATGCTGTTGTAGTACTGCATATTCAGGATTCAACACTTCATTCAATGTATTTACACAGCTATTGGTGATATCCCGACAATACGATGCGCTTGATACTCCACATTTCCTGCCAAATACGGCGCACCTGCTCCTGTTTACATTATGTCAACTCGGGTCGAGGACAAATGCAATGTTGTTGCAGTACTGCATATCCAGCATTCTATATTTCATTGAACATATCTACACTGCTACTGGAGATATTTCGTCAATTCCATGCGTCCTGCACTCCACATTTCCTGCCAAATACTGCGCACCTGCTCCTGTTTACATTATGTCAACTCGGGTCGAGGACAACTGCAATGTTGTTGCAGTACAGCATATTCAGGATTCAATATTTCATTGAAAGGCTCTACACTGCTATTGGTGATATCTCGTCAATTCGATGCGCGGTATACCGCACAGATGCTGCCAAATTGAGCGCAAATCAGCCACTTTGCGCTATGTCAACTCAGGACCATGCCTAATTCATTGTAACTGTAGTTTTGCATATGCAGGCTTTTTTATTCAATTAAACGTATCCCCGGTGCTATTGGTGATATGCCTACCATTCAATGCGCGCTATGCTCCACAGTTGCAACCAAACAGCGGACCTGCTCCTGTTTACATTATGTCAACTGGGGTCCAGGGCAAATGGAATGTTGTTGCTGTACAGCATATACAGGATTCAATATTTCATTGAACGTATATACACTGCCATGGTGATATCCCGACAATTCGATGCGCATGATACTCCACATTTCCTGCCAAATACAGCGTACCTGCTCCTCTTCACATTATGTCAACTCGGGTCGAGGACAAATGCAATGCTGCTGCAGTACAGCATATTCAGGATTCAACATTTCATTGAACGTATATACACTGCTAATGGTGATATCCCGACAAATCGATGCGCGTCATACTCCACATTTCCAGCCAAATACGGCGCATCTGCTCCTGTTTACATTATATCAACTGCTGTCGGAGACAAAGGCAATGTTCTTGTAGTACTGCATACTCAGGATTCAATACTTCATTGAACGTATCTACACTACTATTGGAGATATTTCGTCAATTCCATGAGCGTTATACTCCACAGCTGCCGCCAAACAGCGGGCCAGCTCTTGTTTACATGGTGTCAACTGTTTTCGAGGACAACTGCATTATTGTTGCAGTACAGCATAATCAGGATTCAATATTTCATTGAACGTATATACACTGCTATTCGTGATATCCCGACAATTCGATGCGCGTTATACTCCTCATTCGCTGCCAAATACTACGCAGATCGGCCGGATTGCGCATTGTCAACTCTGTGTCCTGTCAAATACATTGTAATTGCAGTTTATCATATTAGGCTCAAGTATTTATTTAATCGTGTCTCTGCTGCTATTTGTGGTATGTCCACAAATCCATGCGCGTTATACTCCTCATATGCCGCCAAATACAGCGCACCTGCTCTTGTTTACATTGTGTGAACTGTGGTCGCGGACAAATGCATTGTTTTTGCAGTACAGCATATACCGGATTCAATACTTCATTGAACGTATATGCCCTGCTATTGGTGGTATCCCGACAATTCGATGCGCGTGATACTCCACATTCCCTGCCAAAGACAACGCACCTGCTCTTGTTTACATTATGTCCCACTCGGATCGAGGACAAATGCAATGTTGTTGCAGTACTGCATATCCAGGATTCAATACTTCATTGAACGCATCTACAGCGCTACTGGAGATATTTCGTCAATTCCATGCGTCTTGTACTCCACATTTCCTGCCAAATACTGCGCACCTGCTACTGTTTACATTATGTCAACTCGGGTCGAGGACAAATGCAATGTTGCTGCAGTACAGCATATTCAGGATTCAATATTTCATTGAACGTATATACACTGCTATTCGTGGTATCCCGACAATTCGAAGCGCGTTATACTCCTCATCCTCTGCCAAATGCTAAGCACACCAGAGAGTTTGCGCATTGTCAAGTCTGTGTCCTGTCAAATACATTGCAATTGCAGTTTATCATATTAGGCTCAAGTATTTATTTAAACGTATCTCCGCTACTATTCGTGGTATGTCGACAAATCTGTGCGCGTTATACTCCACATTTGCCGTCAAATACAGCCGACCTGCTCCTGTTTACATTATGTCAACTGGGGTCGAGGACAAATGCTATCAAGTTGTAGTACTGCATATTCAGGATTCAATACTTCATTGATTCTATCTACACTGCTATTGGTCATATCACGACAATTCGATGCGCGTGATACTCCACATTCCCTGCCAAATAGTGCGCACCTGCACTTGTTTACATTGTGAGAACTGTGGTCGAGGACAAATGCATTGTTTTTGCAGTACAGCATATACCGGATTCAATACTTCATTGAACGTATATGCCCTGCTATTGGTGGTATCCCGACAATTCGATGCGCGTGATACTCCACATTCCCTGCCAAAGACAACGCACCTGCTCTTGTTTACATTATGTCCCACTCGGATCGAGGACAAATGCAATGTTGTTGCAGTACTGCATATCCAGGATTCAATACTTCATTGAACGCATCTACAGCGCTACTGGAGATATTTCGTCAATTCCATGCGTCTTGTACTCCACATTTCCTGCCAAATACTGCGCACCTGCTACTGTTTACATTATGTCAACTCGGGTCGAGGACAAATGCAATGTTGCTGCAGTACAGCATATTCAGGATTCAATATTTCATTGAACGTATATACACTGCTATTCGTGGTATCCCGACAATTCGAAGCGCGTTATACTCCTCATCCTCTGCCAAATGCTAAGCACACCAGAGAGTTTGCGCATTGTCAACTCTGTGTCCTGTCAAATACATTGCAATTGCAGTTTATCATATTAGGCTCAAGTATTTATTTAAACGTATCTCCGCTACTATTCGTGGTATGTCGACAAATCTGTGCGCGTTATACTCCACATTTGCCGTCAAATACAGCCGACCTGCTCCTGTTTACATTATGTCAACTGGGGTCGAGGACAAATGCTATGAAGTTGTAGTACTGCATATTCAGGATTCAATACTTCATTGATTCTATCTACACTGCTATTGGTCATATCACGACAATTCGATGCGCGTGATACTCCACATTCCCTGCCAAATAGTGCGCACCTGCACTTGTTTACATTGTGAGAACTGTGGTCGAGGACAAATGCATTGTTTTTGCAGTACAGCATATACCGGATTCAATACTTCATTGAACGTATATACACTGTTATTGTTGACATCCCGACAATTCGATGCCCGCGATACTCCACATTACCTGCCAAATACGGCGCACCTGCTCCTGTTTTCATTATGTCAACTCGGGTCGAGGACAAATGCAATGATGTTGCAGTACAGCATATTCGGGATTCAATATTTCATTGAACGTATATACACTGTTATTGTTGACATCCCGACAATTCGATGCCCGTGATACTCCATATTCCCTGCCAAATACAGCCCACCTGCTCCTGTTTACATTATGTCAACCCGGCTCAAGAACAAATGCAATGTTTAAGCGGTACAGCACATTCAGTATTCATTATTTCATTGAACGGATCTACACTGTTATTGGTGACATCTCGTCAATTCGGTGCGCGGTATATCGCACACTTACTGCCATACAGAGCGCAAATCAGCCCCTGTGCGCTATGTCAACTCAGGTCCCTGCCTAATTCATTGTAATTGTAGTTTTTCAAATACAGGCTTATGTATTGAATTAAACGTGTCTCCAGTGCTATTGGTGGTATGCCTACAATTCGATGCGCATTATGCTCCACAGTTGCCGCCAAACAGCGGACCTGCTCCTGTTTACACTATATCAACTGGGGTCGAAGACAAATGCAATGTCGTTGTAGTACTGCATACTCAGGATTCAATACTTCACTGAATGTATCTACACTGCTACTGGAGATATTTCGTCAATTCGATACACGTGAAACTCCACATTCCGTGCCAAATACATCGCACCTGCTTACATTACGTCAACTCGGGTCGTGGACAAATTCAATGTTGTTCCAGTACTGCATATCCAGGATACAATACTTCATTGAACGTATCTACACTGCGACTGGAGATATCTCGTCTATTCGATGCGCGGTATACCGCACACTTCCTGCCAAATAGAGCGCAAATCAGCCATTATGCGCTGTGTCAACTCAGGTCCCTGCCTAATTCATTGTAATTGTAGTTTTGCATATTTAGGCTTAAGTATTCAATTAAACGTATCTCTGGTGCTATTGGTGGTATGCCTACAATTCGATACGCGTTATACGCCACAGTTGTCGCCCAATACAGCGCACCTGCTCCTGTTTACATTATGTCAACTCGGGTCAAGGACAAATGCAATGTTTTTGCAGTACAGCACATTCCGGATTCAATATTTCATTGAACGGATATACACTGCTATTGGTGATATCCCGACAATTCGATCCGCGTTATACTCCTCATTCGCTGCCAAATGCAACGCACATCAGCCGGTTTGCGCATTGTCAACTCTGTGTCCAGTCAAATACATTGTAATTGCATTTTATCATATTATGCACAAGTATTTATTTAAACGTATCTCCGCTGCTATTCCTGGTATGTCGACAAATCTATGCGCGTTATACTCCTCATATGCCGCCAAATACAGCGCCCCTGCTCCTGTTTGCATTATGTCAACTCGGGTCGAAGACAAATGTAATGTACTTGTAGTACTGCATACTCAGGATTCAATACTTCATTGAATGTATCTACACTGCTACTGATGATATCACGACAATTCGATACGCGTGATACTCCACTTTCCCTGCCAAATACAGCGCACCTGCTCCTGTTTACATTATGTCAACTCGGGTCGAGGACAACTGCAATGTTGTTGCAGTACAGCATATTCAGGATTCAATATTTCATTGAAAGGCTCTACACTGCTATTGGTGATATCTCGTCAATTCGATGCGCGGTATACCGCACAGATGCTGCCAAATTGAGCGCAAATCAGCCACTTTGCGCTATGTCAACTCAGGACCCTGACTAATTCATTGTAACTGTAGTTTTGCATATTTAGGCTTTTTTATTCAATTAAATGTATCCCCGGTGCTATTGGTGGTATGCCTACCATTCAATGCGCGCTATGCTCCACAGTTGCAACCAAACAGCGGACCTGCTCCTGTTTACATTATGTCAACTGGGGTCGAGGGCAAATGGAATGTTGTTGCTGTACAGCATATACAGGATTCAATATTTCATTGAACGTATATACACTGCCATGGTGATATCCCGACAATTCGATGCGCATGATACTCCACATTTCCTGCCAAATACAGCGTACCTGCTCCTCTTCACATTATGTCAACTCGGGTCGAGGACAAATGCAATGCTGCTGCAGTACAGCATATTCAGAATTCAACATTTCATTGAACGTATATACACTGCTAATGGTGATATCCCGACAAATCGATGCGCGTCATACTCCACATTTCCAGCCAAATACGGCGCATCTGCTCCTGTTTACATTATATCAACTGCTGTCGGAGACAAAGGCAATGTTCTTGTAGTACTGCATACTCAGGATTCAATACTTCATTGAACGTATCTACACTACTATTGGAGATATTTCGTCAATTCCATGAGCGTTATACTCCACAGCTGCCGCCAAACAGCGGGCCAGCTCTTGTTTACATGGTGTCAACTGTTTTCGAGGACAACTGCATTATTGTTGCAGTACAGCATAATCAGGATTCAATATTTCATTGAACGTATATACACTGCTATTCGTGATATCCCGACAATTCGATGCGCGTTATACTCCTCATTCGCTGCCAAATACTACGCAGATCGGCCGGATTGCGCATTGTCAACTCTGTGTCCTGTCAAATACATTGTAATTGCAGTTTATCATATTAGGCTCAAGTATTTATTTAATCGTGTCTCTGCTGCTATTTGTGGTATGTCCACAAATCCATGCGCGTTATACTCCTCATATGCCGCCAAATACAGCGCACCTGCTCTTGTTTACATTGTGTGAACTGTGGTCGAGGACAAATGCATTGTTTTTGCAGTACAGCATATACCGGATTCAATACTTCATTGAACGTATATGCCCTGCTATTGGTGGTATCCCGACAATTCGATGCGCGTGATACTCCACATTCCCTGCCAAAGACAACGCACCTGCTCTTGTTTACATTATGTCAACTCGGGTCGGGGATAAATACAATGTTGTTGCAGTACTGCATATCCAGGATTCAATACTTCATTGAACGTATATACACTGCTATTCGTGATATGCCAACAATTCGAAGCGCGTTATACTCCTCATTCGCTGCCAAATACTACGCACATCAAAGAATTGGCGCATTGTCAACTCTGTATCCTGTCAAATACATCGCAATTGCAGTTTATCATATTGGGCTCAAGTATTTATTACAACGTATCTCCGCTGCTATTCATGGTATGTCGACAAATCCATGCGCGTTACACTCCACATTTCCTGACAAATACAGCACACCTGCTCCTGTTTACATTATGTCAACTCGGGTCAAGAACAAATGCAATGTTTTTGCAGTACAGCACATTCAGGATTCAATACTTCACTGAACATATATACACTGTTATTGGTGATATCCCGACACTTCGATGCGCCTGATACTCCACATTCCCTGCCAAATACGGCGCAACTGCTACTGTTTGCGTTATGTCAACAGGGGTCGAGGACAAATGCAATCTTTTTGCAGTGCAGGATATTCAGGATTCAATATTCCATTGAATGTATCTACACTGCTATGGGTGATATCGTGTCAATTCGATGAGCGGCATACCGCACAGATGCTGCCAAATAGAGCGCAAATCAGCCACTTTGCGCTATGTCAACTCAGGTCCCTGCCTAACTCATTGTAATTGTAGTTTTGCATATTTAGGCTTAAGTATTCAATTACACGTATCTCCGCTGCTATTGGTGATATTCCAACAATTCGATGCGCGTGATACTCCACATTGACTGCCAAATACAGCGCACCTGCTCCTGTATATATTATGTTAACTCGTTTCGAGGACAAATGCAATGTTGCTGCAGTACAGCATATTCAGGATTCAATATTTCATTGAACGTATATACACTGCTATTCGTGATATCCCGCCAATTCGAAGCGCGTTGTACTCCACATTCCCTGGCAACTGCAGCGCACCTGCTCCTGTTTACATTATGTCAACTCGGGTCAAGGACAAATGCAATGTTGCTGCAGTACAGCATATTCAGGATTCAATATTTCATTGAACGTATATACTATGCTATTCGTGATATCCCGACAATTCGAAGCGCGTTGTACTCCACATTCCCTGGCAAATACAGCGCACCTGCTCCTGTTTACATTATGTCAACTCGGGTCAAGGACAAATGCAATGTTTTTGCAGAACAGCACATTCAGGATTCAATATTTCATTGAATGAATATACACTGCTATTCGTGATATCCCGACAATTCGAAGCGCGTTGTACTCCACATTCCCTGGCAAATACAACGCACCTGCTCCTGTTTACATTATGTCAACTCCGCTCAAGGACAAATGCAATGTTTTTGCACTACAGCCTATACAGGATTCATATTTCATTGAACGTATATACACTGCCATGGTGATATCCCGACAATTCGATGCGCATGATACTCCATATTTCCTGCCAAATACAGCGTACCTGCTCCTGTTTACGTTATGTCTCATCTGGTCGAGGTCATATGCAATGTTGTTGCAGTACTGCATAATCAGGATTCAATATTACATTGAACGGATCGGCACTGCTATAGGTGATATCTCGACAATTCGACGTGCCTCATACTCCAGATTTGCTGCCAAATACAGTGGACCTGCTGCTGTTTACATTATGTCAAGTCGGAGGTCGCGGATCAATCCAATGGTTTTGCAGTACTGCACATTTAGGCTTCAATATTCAATTGAAAGTATCTCCGTTTCCATTGGAGATTTGTCGACCATTCGATGCGCGTTATACCCCACAATTGCTGCCAAATACAGTGCACATTAACCGGCTTGCGCAATGTTAAATTTGTCTCCTGTCAAATCCAGCGTAATTGCAGTTTATCATATTTTGGCTCAAGTATTTAATTAAACGTATCTGCGCTGCTGTTGGTGGTACGTCGACATTTCTATACGCGCACTGCTCCACATATGCTGCCAAATGCAGCGCACGTCATTCGGTTTGCGTTATGTTAACTCTAGGTGCTGTCAAATACGGAGATATTGGTGCTTTGCAGATTCTATCTTAAATATTCAATTGAGAGTCTCTCAGTTTCCATTCCAGATATCTCGACAAATCGATTCGCGTTATACTCCACACTTGCTGCCAAATACACCGCGCATCAGCCGGTTTGCACAATGTCAACTCTGTGTCCTGTCAAATCCATTGTAGTTACAGTTTAGCATATTTAGGCTGAAGTATTCAATTAAACGTATCCGCTGCTATTGGTGTTATGTCGACAATTCGGTGCGCGCGGTACTCCACACGTGCCGCCAAATGCAGCTGACCTGCTCCTCTTTACATTATGTCAACTCGGGTCGAGGTTAAATGCAATGTTACTGCAGTACTGCATATCCAGGATTCAATACTCCATTGAACGTATCTACACTGTTATTGGTGATATCTCGACATTTCGACCCGTGTTATACGCCACATTTACTGCCAAATACTGCGCACATCAGCCGGTTTGCGCTATGTCAACTCAGGCCCTGTCATATCCAGCGTAATTGGCGTTTTGGAGATTCTGCCGGGAATATTCAATTGAACGTATCTCGGTTTCTCATGGAGATATGTCGACAATTCGATGCGCGTACTACTCCACATAAGCAGTCAAATACAGCGCACGTCATTCGGTTTGCGGTATGGCAACTCTGGGCCCTGTCATATACAGCGTTGCTGCAGTTTTGCAGATTCTGTCTTAAATATTATATTGAGCGTATCTCATTGTTTATTCCTGTTATCTCGACAATTCGATGAGCGTGTTGAGTAGATGATACATTTACACTGTACATGTGAATGTGTGTGTAAGCGTGAGAGGGCGCCCAGGTCTTAGTTGAGACAAGAGACAGTTGCCGGATGTTAGAAGCTTCAGGAAGAGTCGGTCAACAACAAGCGTGCGTGTAAGAAGGTTATCGAGGTCTACAGAGTGCAACATATATGTGTAGCTATTGTGTATAAAATAAAATAAACTATTTGTATTTCCGAATCCTTTCATTACCTTAACATGGTAGCAGAGCGTGGTTACTAGTTTTGCAAGCTATTGAGTTCGTGGTTACGATCTTGCGAGTGAGTTTAGTAAGGGAAGAAACCGTCAGAGGATAAAAAGAAAAAAATACTTCAAGCACGTAGGAATGCTTAAGTACAGGAAAAAAAATCAATTAAAATGGAGAGATCGGAAATCATGATACCTGCATTCGATGGTCAGGATTATGGAATGTGGAAGCAAAGAACACGATGTTTCTCAAGTATAAGGAATGCAAGGTTGTTACAACTAGAATTAAGACCGAAAGAGACAATGAAGATTGGGACAAAAATGATTTGAGGGCGATAATTATAATTTACAGTGCCATCACAAATAGACAATTGGGGTATGTTAGGGAAGAAAAAACGGGATATAATATAATAAAAAGGTTTGATGAAATGTACTTGATGTTGCGACACACAAACTAACTAACGACCAGTCAGGCACAACTGATCGGTTGGTATCGCGAACCTTGAACGTTATTTGCGCTCAAGGGTGAGGATTATAATAAGTGTAAAGAGCGAGATTTAGTTCACCTTACTTATTCCACTCAATACTCTGGTTACAACTGTCTTGATATGTACTGAATTCCTCTTACTACTATGAATACACTGAACTTAAGTTACTGATTCTCCTGTTCACTGACTGACGACTGGTAGGTGTTGACTCTTAGAAGACTGGCGCAAGAGTCCCTGATTAACCTCTTCCCTGACTGAAGACTGGTAGGTGTTGACTCTTCGAAGACTGGTGCAAGAGTGATTCTTGGGGATGTTGCTGTCGTAGCGGAAGATTCGTGGTGGGGGTGTCTCAAGTCTGTTCCTAATTGCTCATTGGGTAAAGACGTATGTTTTGGAATGGGCTGGCTGCCTGCGCAGGTGACCTTACCCTTGGGGAAAACCAGCGTGTTCGGTCTTCCTGAGATGTAGCATAAACAATAAAGAGATTTCGTGTTTTATGGGTCTTTTCCGTGAGGTCCTAATGTACCTTGACTGTACGTTAGGTCCACTGTTTATGAGGGGTACGCATTAGGCTACCCTTAACGGTCGTCCTTCCCGCGGGTCGTATGGTCCCTTAAACCGCCGCGGCAATTACCAGACGGCCACTCCAAATCTCGAACACTTGAAAGAGTCGACGGCACTGCAGATCGTATGCAGAAGGAGATTGGAAAACACAAGACTGGAGAACTACAGTGAATCGGAGTCATTTTTTTGTGTGCTTTAAAAATTAATAAACGAATTAAAAGGTGCCGGCGCACAAGTGAGTGAGGAGGAAAGCTAAATTTCATGCTGAATACGTTACCCGAACAATACAGCTACATAGCGGACCTAACTCTTTGTAATTGCTGTTTTGCATACTTAGGATTCAGTATTCAATTAAACTAATCCCCGCTATTATTGATAGAATGTCAACAATTCGACGCGCGTTATACTCCTCATTTGCCGCCAAATACAGCGGACCTGCTCCTGTTTACATTATGTCAACTCCTGTCGAGGTCAAATCCAATGTTTTTGCAGTACTGCATATTCAGGCTTCAATATTCATTTGAACGTATCGCCGTTTCCCTTTGAGATATGTCGATAATTTGATGCGCTTTCTACTCCACATTTGCTGCGAAATACAGCGCACATCAACCGATTTCCACAATGTCAACTGTGTATCCTGTCAAATCCATTGTAGTTGCAGTAAAGCATATTTAGGATTAAGTATTCAATCAAACGTATCTCTACTGCTATTGGGGGTATGTCGATAATTCTATGCGCCTTCTACTCCACATCTGCTGCCAACTACAGCGCGCGTCAACCGGATTTCACTATGTCAACCCTGGTCCCTGCCAAATCACTTGAAGTTGCAGTTTTGCATATTTAGGCTGCATTTTCCAATTAAACGTATCTCCGCAGCTATTGATGGCATGTCGAAAATTCGATGCGCGTTATACATCCCATTAGCTGAGAAAAACAGTGCCCTTCGGCCGGTTTGCGCTATGCTAACTCTGTGCTCTATCAAATATAGTGTTACTGTAGTTTAGGAAATTCTGCCAGAAATATTCAATTGCGCTGATCTCAGATTTTATTCCAGATGTCTCAACAATTCTATGCGCGTTCCACTCCACATATGCTATCAAATACAGCGCGCGTCATTCAATTCGATGCGCGTTCTACTCCACACTTGCTCTCGCATATAGCGCACCTGCTCCTGTTTAAATTATACCAACTCGGGTCATGGTCAAATATAATGTTATTGCTGTACTGCATATTCAGGATTCAATATTCCCTTAATTGTTTATACACTGCTATTGGTGAAATCTCGACAATTCGACGGGCGTTACTCCACATATGCGGCCAAATTCAGCGCACGTCATTCGGTTTGCCCTATGTCAACTCTGGGCCCTGTCAAGTGCAGCGTAATTGCAATTTTGCAGAGTCTGTGTTAAATACTCAATTAAACGTATCCGCACTGTTATTGGTGATATCTAGACAAGTGGTTCAGCGTTAAACTCCTCATTCGCTGCGAAATTAAGCGGAGCTGCTCCAGTTTACATTAGGTCAAATCGGGTCGAGGTCAAATCCAATGTTATTGCAGTACTGTATATTCAGCCTTCAATATTCAATTGAACGTTGCTTCGTTTCGATTGGAGATACGAAAAAAATTCGATGCGCGTTCTATTCCAGAGATGCTGCCAAATACAGCGCACATCAACCGGTTTACTCAATGTCAACTCTGTGTCCTGACAAATCCAGCGTTATTCCTGTTTTGCATATTCAGTTTTAAATATTCATTTGAGCGTATTCCAGTTTCTATTCCAGACATCTCGATAGTTCAATACGCGTTAAACTCCACATTTGCTGCCAAATAGAGCGCACTTGCAACTGTTTACATTAAGTAATCTCGGATCGAGGTCAAATCCAATGCTATTGCTGTACTGCATATTCAGGAATCAATATTCCATTGAAATTTTCTACACTGCTATTAGTGATATTTCGTCAATTCGATGCGCGGTATACCGCACACTTGCTGCCAAATAGAGCGCAAATCAGCCACTGTGCGCTATGTCAACTCAGGTCCCTGCCTAATTCATTGTAATTGTAGTTTTGCATATTCAGGCTTAAGTATTCAATTAAACGTATCTCCGGTGCTACTGGTGGTATGTCGACAAATCTATGCGCGTTATACTCCTCATTTGCCGCCAAACAGCGCACCTGCTCCTCTTTACATTATGTCAACTCGGGTCGAGGACAAATGCTATGTTGTAGCAGTACAGCCTATACAGGATTCATATTTCATTGAACGTATATACACTGCCATGGTGATATCCCGACAATTCGATGCGCATGATACTCCATATTTCCTGCCAAATACAGCGTACCTGCTCCTGTTAACATTATGTCAACTCGGGTCGACAACAAATGCAATGTTTCTGCAAGTAGAGCATATTCAGTATTCAATATTTCATTGAACGTACATACACTGCCATTGGTGATATCCCGACAATTCGATGCGCGTTATACTCCTCATTCGCTGCAGAATACTACGTACATCAGCCGGTTGGCGCATTGTCAACTCTGTGTCGTGTCAAATACATTGTAATTGCAGTTCATTATATTAGGGTCAAATATTTATTTAAACGTATCTCCGCTGCTATTCGTGGTATGTCGACAAATCTATGCGCGTTATACTCCTCATTTGCTGCCAAATACAGTGCACATTAACCGGCTTGCGCAATGTTAAATCTGTCTCCTGTCAAATCCAGCGTAATTGCAGTTTATCATATTTTGGCTCAAGTATTTAATTAAGCGTATCTCCGCTGCTCTTGGTGGTACGTCGACATTTCGATACGCGCACTGCTCCACATATGCTGCCAAATGCAGCGCACGTCATTCGGTTTGCGTTATGTTAACTCTAGGTGCTGTCAAATACGGAGATATTGGTGCTTTGCAGATTCTATCTTAAGTATTCAATTGAGAGTCCCTCAGTTTCCATTCCAGATATCTGGACAAATCGATTCGCGTTATACTGCACACTTGCTGCCAAATACTGCGCACATCAGCCGGTTTGCGCTATGTCAACTCTGTGTCCTGTCAAATCCATTGTAGTTACAGTTTAGCATATTTAGGCTGAAGTATTCAATTAAACGTATCCGCTGCTATTGGTGTTATGTCGACAATTCGGTGCGCGCGGTACTCCACATGTGCCGCCAAATGCAGCTGACCTGCTCCTCTTTACATTATGTCAACTCGGGTCGAGGTTAAATGCAATGTTACTGCAGTACTGCATATCCAGGATTCAATACTCCATTGAACGTATCTACACTGCTATTGGTGATATCTCGACATTTCGACCCGTGTTATACGCCACATTTGCTGCCAAATACTGCGCACATCAGCCGGTTTGCGCTATGTCAACTCAGACCCTGTCATATCCAGCGTAATTGGCGTTTTGGAGATTCTGCCGGGAATATTCAATTGGACGTATCTCGGTTTCTCATGGAGATATGTCGACAATTCGATGCGCGTACTACTCCACATAAGCAGTCAAATACAGAGCACGGCATTCGGTTTGCGTTATGGCAACTCTGGGCCCTGCCAAATACAGCGTTGCTGCAGTTTTGCAGATTCTGTCTTAAATATTATATTGAGCGCATCCCATTGTTTATTCCAGATATCTCGACAATTCGATGAGCGTGTTGAGTAGATGATACATTTACACTGTACATGTGAATGTGTGTGTAAGCGTGAGAGGGCGCCCAGGTCTTAGTTGAGACAGGAGACAGTTGCCGGATGTTAGAATCTTCAGGAAGAGTCGGTCAACAACAAGCGTGCGTGTAAGAAGGTTATCGTGGTCTACAGAGTGCAACATATATGTGTAGCTATTGTGTATAAAATAAAATAAACTATTTGTATTTCCGAATCCTTTCATTACCTTAACATGGTAGCAGAGCGTGGTTACTAGTTTTGCAAGCTATTGAGTGCGTGGTTACGATCTTGCGAGTGAGTTTAGTACGGGAAGAAACAGTCAGAGGATAAAAAGAAAAAAAATACTTCAAGCACGTAGGAATGCTTAAGTACAGGAAAAAAAACCAATTAAAATTGGTCGAAGACAAATGTAATGTTCTTGTAGTACTGCATACTCAGGATTCAATACATCATTGAACGTATATACACTGCTATTCGTTATATCCCGACAATTCGAAACGCGTTATACTCCTCATTCGCTGCCAAATACTACGCACATCAGCGAGTTTGCTCATTGTCAACTCTGTGTCCTGCCAAATACATTGTAATTGCAGTTTCTCATATTAGGCTCAAGTATTTATTTAAACGTATCTCCGCTGCCATTCGTGGTATGTCGACAAATCTATGCGCGTTATACTCCTCATTTGCCGCCAAATACAGCGCCCCTGCTCCTGTTTGCATTATGTCAACTCGGGACGAGGACTAATGGAATGTTGTTGTAGTACTGCATATACAGGATTCAAAACTTCATTAAATGTATCTACACTGCTATTGGTGATATCACAACAATTCGATGCGCGTGATACTCCACGTTCCCTGCCAAATACAGCGCACCTGCTCCTGTTTACATTATGTCAACTCGGTTCCAGGACAAATGCAATGTTTTTGCAGTACATCACATTTAGGATTCAATATTTCATTGAACGTATATACACTGCTATTCGTGATATCCCGACAATTCGAAGCGCATGATACTCCACATTTCCTGCCAAATACGGCACACCTGCTCCTGTTTACATTATGTCAACTCGGGTCGAGATCAAATACAATGGTGTTGCAGTACTGCATATCCAGCATTCAATATTTCATTCAACGTGTCTACACTGGTACTGGAGATATTTCGTCAATTCCATGCGTCTTGCATTCCACATTTCCTGCCAAATAATGCGAGCCTGCTCCTGTTTACATTATGTCAACTCGGGTCGAGGACAAATGCAATGTTTTTGCAGTACAGCACATTCAGGATTCAATATTTCATTGAAAGAATCTATACTGCTATTTGTTATATATCGTCAACTCGATGCGCGGTATACCGCACAGTTGCTGCCAAATAGAACGCAAAACAGCGACCTTGCGCTATGTCAACTCAGGTCACTGCCTAATTCATTGCAATTGTATTTTTGCGTATTTAGACTGATGTAATCAATTAAACGTATCTCCGGTGATATTGGTGGTATGCCTACAATTCGATGCACGTGATACTCCACATTCCCTGCCATATACAGCGCAGCTGCTCCTGTTTACATTATGTCAACTCGGGTCAAAGACAAATGCAATGTTTTTGCAGTACAGCACATTCAGGATTCAATATTTCATTGAACGGATCTACACAGATATTGGTGATATCCCGACAATTCGAAGCGCATGATACTCCACATTTCCTGCCAAATACTGCACACCTGCTCCTGTTTACATTATGTCAACTCGGGTCGAGGACAAATGCAATGTTTTTGCAGTACTGCATATCCAGGATACAATTCTTCATTGAACGTATCTACACTGCTACTGGAGATATTTCGTCTATTCCATGCGCCTTGTACTCCACATTTCCTGCCAAATAACGCACCTGCTCCTGTCTACATTATGTCAACTGAGGTCGGGGAAAATTGCAATGTTGTTGCAGTACAGCATATTCAGGATTCAATATTTCATTGAACGTATATACACTGCTATTGGTGATATCCCGACAATTCGATGCGCGTTATACTCCTCATTCACTGCAAAATACTACGCACATCAGCCGGTTTGCGCATTGTCAACTCTGTGTCCTGTCAAATACATTGTAATAGCAGTTTATCATATTAGGCACAAGTATTTATTTAAACGTATCTCCTCTGCTATTCGTGGTATGTCGACAAATCTATGCGCGTAATACTCCTCATTTACCGCCAAATAAAGCGCCCCTGCTCCTGTTTGCATTATGTCAACTCGGGTCGAGGACAATTGCAATGTTGTTGTATTACTGCATATTCAGGATTCAATATTTCATTGAACGTATATACACTGCCATGGTAATATCCCGACAATTCGATGCGCATCAAACTCCTCATTTGCTGCCAAATACAGCGCACCTGCTCCCGTTTACATTATGTCAACTCGGGACGAGGACTAATGCAATGTTGTTGTAGTACTGCATATTCAGGATTCAATACTTCATTGAATGTATCTACACTGCTATTGGTGATATCACGACAATTCGATGCGCGTGATACTCCACGTTCCCTGCCAAATACAGCGCACGTGCTCTTGTTTGCATTATCTCAACTCGGGTCGAGGACTAATGGAATGTTGTTGCAGTACTGCATATTCAGGATTCAATATTTCATTGAACGTATATACACTGCTATTCGTGATATCCCGACAATTCGATGCGCGTTATACTCCTCATTCGCTGCCAAATACTAAGAACATCAGAGAGTTTGCGCATTGTCAACTCTGTTTCCTGTCAAATACATTGCATTTGCTGTTTATCGTGTTAGGCACAAGTATTTAGTTAAACGTATCTCCGCTGCTATTCGTGATATTCCGAAAAATCTATGCGCGTTATTCTCCACATTTCCAGCCAAATACGGCGCATCTGCTCCTGTTTACATTATATCAACTGGGGTCGAAGACAAATGCAATGTTCTTGTAGTACTGCATACTCTGGACTCAATACTTCATTGAACGTATCTACACTACTATTGGTGATATTTCGTCAATTCCATGAGCGTGATACTCCACAGCTGCCGCCAAACAGCGGGCCAGCTCTTGTTTACTTTGTGCCAACTGTTTTCGAGGTCAAATGCAATGTTGTTGCAGTACAGCATATACAGGATTCAATATTTCATTGAACGTATATACACTGCTATTGGTGATATCACGACAATTCGATGCGCGTGATACTCCACATTCCCTGGCATATACAGCGCACCTGCTCCTGTTTACATTATGTCATTCGGGTCGAGGACAAATGCATTGCTTTTGCAGTACAGAATATACCGGATTCAATACTTCATTGAACGTAAATACACTGCTATTGGTGATACCCCGACAATTCGATGCGCATGATACTCCACATTCCCTGCCAAATACAGCGCACCTGCTCCTGTTTACATTATGTCAACTCGGGTCGAGGACAAATGCAATGTTGTTGCAGTACTGCATATCCAGCATTCTATATTTCATGGAACGTATCTACACTGCTACTGGAGATATTTCGTCTATTCCATGCGTCTTGCACTCCACATTTCCTGCCAAATACTGCGCACCTGCTCCTGTTTACATTATGTCAACTCGGGTCGAGGACAACTGCAATGTTGTTGCAGTACAGCATATTCAGGATTCAATATTTCATTGAAAGGCTCTACACTGCTGTTGGTGATATCTCGTCAATTCGATGCGCCGTATACCGCACAGATGCTGCCAAATTGAGCGCAAATCAGCCACATTGCGCTATGTCAACTCAGGACCCTGACTAATTCATTGTAACTGTAGTTTTGCATATTTAGGCTTTTTTATTCAATTAAACGTATCCCCGGTGCTATTGGTGGTATGCCTACCATTCAATGCGCGCTATGCTCCACAGTTGCAACCAAACAGCGGACCTGCTCCTGTTTACATTATGTCAACTCGGGTCGAGGGCAAATGGAATGTTGTTGCAGTACTGCATATCCAGCATTCAATATTTCATTGAACGTATCTACACTGCTACTGGAGATATTTCGTCAATTCCATGCGTCTTGTACTCCACATTTCCTGCCAAATACAGCGCACCTGCTCCTGTTTACATTATGTCAACTCGGGTCGAGGACAAATGCAATGTTGTTGCAGTACAGCACAAACAGAATTCAAAATTTCATTGAACGTATATACACTGCTATTCGTGATATCCCGACAATGTGAAGCGCGTTATACTCCTCATTCGCTGCAAAATTCTACGCACATCAGCCGGTTTGCGCATTGTCAACTCTGTGTCCTGTCAAATACACTGTAATTGCAGTTTATCATATTAGGCACAAGTATTTATTTAAACGTATGTCCGCTGCTATTCGTGGTATGTCGACAAATCTATGCGCGTTATACTCCTCATTTGCTGCCAAATACAGCGCACCTGCTCCCGTTTACATTATGTCAACTCGGGACGAGGACTAATGGAATGTTGTTGTAGTACTGCATATACAGGATTCAAAACTTCATTAAATGTATCTACACTGCTATTGGTGATATCACAACAATTCGATGCGCGTGATACTCCACGTTCCCTGCCAAATACAGCGCACCTGCTCCTGTTTACATTATGTCAACTCGGTTCCAGGACAAATGCAATGTTTTTGCAGTACAGCACATTTAGGATTCAATATTTCATTGAACGTATATACACTGCTATTCGTGATATCCCGACAATTCGAAGCGCATGATACTCCACATTTCCTGCCAAATACGGCACACCTGCTCCTGTTTACATTATGTCAACTCGGGTCGAGATCAAATACAATGGTGTTGCAGTACTGCATATCCAGCATTCAATATTTCATTCAACGTATCTACACTGGTACTGGAGATATTTCGTCAATTCCATGCGTCTTGCATTCCACATTTCCTGCCAAATACTGCGCACCTGCTCCTGTTTACATTATGTCAACTCGGGTCGAGGACAAATGCAATGTTTTTGCAGTACAGCACATTCAGGATTCAATATTTCATTGAAAGAATCTATACTGCTATTTGTTATATATCGTCAACTCGATGCGCGGTATACCGCACAGTTGCTGCCAAATAGAACGCAAAACAGCGACCTTGCGCTATGTCAACTCAGGTCACTGCCTAATTCATTGCAATTGTATTTTTGCGTATTTAGACTGATGTAATCAATTAAACGTATCTCCGGTGATATTGGTGGTATGCCTACAATTCGATGCACGTGATACTCCACATTCCCTGCCATATACAGCGCAGCTGCTCCTGTTTACATTATGTCAACTCGGGTCAAAGACAAATGCAATGTTTTTGCAGTACAGCACATTCAGGATTCAATATTTCATTGAACGGATCTACACAGATATTGGTGATATCCCGACAATTCGAAGCGCATGATACTCCACATTTCCTGCCAAATACTGCACACCTGCTCCTGTTTACATTATGTCAACTCGGGTCGAGGACAAATGCAATGTTTTTGCAGTACTGCATATCCAGGATACAATCCTTCATTGAACGTATCTACACTGCTACTGGAGATATTTCGTCTATTCCATGCGCCTTGTACTCCACATTTCCTGCCAAATAACGCACCTGCTCCTGTCTACATTATGTCAACTGAGGTCGGGGAAAATTGCAATGTTGTTGCAGTACAGCATATTCAGGATTCAATATTTCATTGAACGTATATACACTGCTATTGGTGATATCCCGACAATTCGATGCGCGTTATACTCCTCATTCACTGCAAAATACTACGCACATCAGCCGGTTTGCGCATTGTCAACTCTGTGTCCTGTCAAATACATTGTAATAGCAGTTTATCATATTAGGCACAAGTATTTATTTAAACGTATCTCCTCTGCTATTCGTGGTATGTCGACAAATCTATGCGCGTAATACTCCTCATTTACCGCCAAATAAAGCGCCCCTGCTCCTGTTTGCATTATGTCAACTCGGGTCGAGGACAATTGCAATGTTGTTGTATTACTGCATATTCAGGATTCAATATTTCATTGAACGTATATACACTGCCATGGTAATATCCCGACAATTCGATGCGCATGAAACTCCTCATTTGCTGCCAAATACAGCGCACCTGCTCCCGTTTACATTATGTCAACTCGGGACGAGGACTAATGCAATGTTGTTGTAGTACTGCATATTCAGGATTCAATACTTCATTGAATGTATCTACACTGCTATTGGTGATATCACGACAATTCGATGCGCGTTATACTCCTCATTCGCTGCCAAATACTAAGAACATCAGAGAGTTTGCGCATTGTCAACTCTGTTTCCTGTCAAATACATTGCATTTGCTGTTTATCATGTTAGGCACAAGTATTTAGTTAAACGTATCTCCGCTGCTATTCGTGATATTCCGAAAAATCTATGCGCGTTATTCTCCACATTTCCAGCCAAATACGGCGCATCTGCTCCTGTTTACATTATATCAACTGGGGTCGAAGACAAATGCAATGTTCTTGTAGTACTGCATACTCTGGACTCAATACTTCATTGAACGTATCTACACTACTATTGGTGATATTTCGTCAATTCCATGAGCGTGATACTCCACAGCTGCCGCCAAACAGCGGGCCAGCTCTTGTTTACTTTGTGCCAACTGTTTTCGAGGTCAAATGCAATGTTGTTGCAGTACAGCATATACAGGATTCAATATTTCATTGAACGTATATACACTGCTATTGGTGATATCACGACAATTCGATGCGCGTGATACTCCACATTCCCTGGCATATACAGCGCACCTGCTCCTGTTTACATTATGTCATTCGGGTCGAGGACAAATGCATTGCTTTTGCAGTACAGAATATACCGGATTCAATACTTCATTGAACGTAAATACACTGCTATTGGTGATACCCCGACAATTCGATGCGCATGATACTCCACATTCCCTGCCAAATACAGCGCACCTGCTCCTGTTTACATTATGTCAACTCGGGTCGAGGACAAATGCAATGTTGTTGCAGTACTGCATATCCAGCATTCTATATTTCATTGAACGTATCTACACTGCTACTGGAGATATTTCGTCTATTCCATGCGTCTTGCACTCCACATTTCCTGCCAAATACTGCGCTCCTGCTCCTGTTTACATTATGTCAACTCGGGTCGAGGACAACTGCAATGTTGTTGCAGTACAGCATATTCAGGATTCAATATTTCATTGAAAGGCTCTACACTGCTGTTGGTGATATCTCGTCAATTCGATGCGCCGTATACCGCACAGATGCTGCCAAATTGAGCGCAAATCAGCCACATTGCGCTATGTCAACTCAGGACCCTGACTAATTCATTGTAACTGTAGTTTTGCATATTTAGGCTTTTTTATTCAATTAAACGTATCCCCGGTGCTATTGGTGGTATGCCTACCATTCAATGCGCGCTATGCTCCACAGTTGCAACCAAACAGCGGACCTGCTCCTGTTTACATTATGTCAACTCGGGTCGAGGGCAAATGGAATGTTGTTGCAGTACTGCATATCCAGCATTCAATATTTCATTGAACGTATCTACACTGCTACTGGAGATATTTCGTCAATTCCATGCGTCTTGTACTCCACATTTCCTGCCAAATACAGCGCACCTGCTCCTGTTTACATTATGTCAACTCGGGTCGAGGACAAATGCAATGTTGTTGCAGTACAGCACAAACAGAATTCAAAATTTCATTGAACGTATATACACTGCTATTCGTGATATCCCGACAATGTGAAGCGCGTTATACTCCTCATTCGCTGCGAAATTCTACGCACATCAGCCGGTTTGCGCATTGTCAACTCTGTGTCCTGTCAAATACACTGTAATTGCAGTTTATCATATTAGGCACAAGTATTTATTTAAACGTATGTCCGCTGCTATTCGTGGTATGTCGACAAATCTATGCGCGTTATACTCCTCATTTGCTGCCAAATACAGCGCACCTGCTCCCGTTTACATTATGTCAACTCGGGACGAGGACTAATGGAATGTTGTTGTAGTACTGCATATACAGGATTCAAAACTTCATTAAATGTATCTACACTGCTATTGGTGATATCACAACAATTCGATGCGCGTGATACTCCACGTTCCCTGCCAAATACAGCGCACCTGCTCCTGTTTACATTATGTCAACTCGGTTCCAGGACAAATGCAATGTTTTTGCAGTACATCACATTCAGGATTCAATATTTCATTGAACGTATATACACTGCTATTCGTGATATCCCGACAATTCGAAGCGCATGATACTCCACATTTCCTGCCAAATACGGCACACCTGCTCCTGTTTACATTATGTCAACTCGGGTCGAGATCAAATACAATGGTGTTGCAGTACTGCATATCCAGCATTCAATATTTCATTCAACGTATCTACACTGGTACTGGAGATATTTCGTCAATTCCATGCGTCTTGCATTCCACATTTCCTGCCAAATACTGCGCACCTGCTCCTGTTTACATTATGTCAACTCGGGTCGAGGACAAATGCAATGTTTTTGCAGTACAGCACATTCAGGATTCAATATTTCATTGAAAGAATCTATACTGCTACTTGTTATATATCGTCAACTCGATGCGCGGTATACCGCACAGTTGCTGCCAAATAGAACGCAAAACAGCGACCTTGCGCTATGTCAACTCAGGTCACTGCCTAATTCATTGCAATTGTATTTTTGCGTATTTAGACTGATGTAATCAATTAAACGTATCTCCGGTGATATTGGTGGTATGCCTACAATTCGATGCACGTGATACTCCACATTCCCTGCCATATACAGCGCAGCTGCTCCTGTTTACATTATGTCAACTCGGGTCAAAGACAAATGCAATGTTTTTGCAGTACAGCACATTCAGGATTCAATATTTCATTGAACGGATCTACACAGATATTGGTGATATCCCGACAATTCGAAGCGCATGATGCTCCACATTTCCTGCCAAATACTGCACACCTGCTCCTGTTTACATTATGTCAACTCGGGTCGAGGACAAATGCAATGTTTTTGCAGTACTGCATATCCAGGATACAATTCTTCATTGAACGTATCTACACTGCTACTGGAGATATTTCGTCTACTCCATGCGCCTTGTACTCCACATTTCCTGCCAAATAACGCACCTGCTCCTGTCTACATTATGTCAACTGAGGTCGGGGAAAATTGCAATGTTGTTGCAGTACAGCATATTCAGAATTCAATATTTCATTGAACGTATATACACTGCTATTGGTGATATCCCGACAATTCGATGCGCGTTATACTCCTCATTTGCTGCCAAATACAGCGCACCTGCTCCCGTTTACATTATGTCAACTCGGGACGAGGACTAATGCAATGTTGTTGTATTACTGCATATTCAGGATTCAATATTTCATTGAACGTATATACACTGCCATGGTAATATCCCGACAATTCGATGCGCATGAAACTCCTCATTTGCTGCCAAATACAGCGCACCTGCTCCCGTTTACATTATGTCAACTCGGGACGAGGACTAATGCAATGTTGTTGTAGTACTGCATATTCAGGATTCAATACTTCATTGAATGTATCTACACTGCTATTGGTGATATCACGACAATTCGATGCGCGTGATACTCCACGTTCCCTGCCAAATACAGCGCACGTGCTCTTGTTTGCATTATCTCAACTCGGGTCGAGGACTAATGGAATGTTGTTGCAGTACTGCATATTCAGGATTCAATATTTCATTGAACGTATATACACTGCTATTCGTGATATCCCGACAATTCGATGCGCGTTATACTCCTCATTCGCTGCCAAATACTAAGAACATCAGAGAGTTTGCGCATTGTCAACTCTGTTTCCTGTCAAATACATTGCATTTGCTGTTTATCATGATAGGCACAAGTATTTAGTTAAACGTATCTCCGCTGCTATTCGTGATATTCCGAAAAATCTATGCGCGTTATTCTCCACATTTCCAGCCAAATACGGCGCATCTGCTCCTGTTTACATTATATCAACTGGGGTCGAAGACAAATGCAATGTTCTTGTAGTACTGCATACTCTGGACTCAATACTTCATTGAACGTATCTACACTACTATTGGTGATATTTCGTCAATTCCATGAGCGTGATGCTCCACAGCTGCCGCCAAACAGCGGGCCAGCTCTTGTTTACTTTGTGCCAACTGTTTTCGAGGACAACTGCAATGTTGTTGCAGTACAGCATATTCAGGATTCAATATTTCATTGAAAGGCTCTACACTGCTGTTGGTGATATCTCGTCAATTCGATGCGCCGTATACCGCACAGATGCTGCCAAATTGAGCGCAAATCAGCCACATTGCGCTATGTCAACTGAGGACCCTGACTAATTCATTGTTACTGTAGTTTTGCATATTTCGGCTTATGTATTCAATTAAACGTATCTCCGGTGCTATTGGTGGTACGCCTACAATTCGATGCGCCTTATGCTCCACAGTTGCGGCCAAACAGCGGACCTGCTCCTGTTTACATTATGGCAACTGGGGTCGAAGACAAAAGCAATGTTCTTGTAGTACTGCATACTCCGGATTCAATACTTCATTGAATGTATCTACACTGCTATTGGCGATATCACGACAATTCGATGCGCGTGATACTCCACATTCCCTGCCAAAGACAACGCACCTGCTCTTGTTTACATTATGTCAACTCGGGTCGGGGACAAATGCATTGTTTTTGCAGTACAGCACATACAGGATTCAATACTTCACTGAACATATATACACTGCTATTGGTGATATCCCGAAAACTCCATGCGCGTGATACACCACATTACCTGCCACATACAGCACACCTGCTCCTGTTTACATTATGTGCCACTCGGGTCGAGGATAAATACAATGTTGTTGCAGTACTGCATATCCAGGATTCAATACTTCATTGAACGTATATACACTGCTATTCGTGATATGCCAACAATTCGAAGCGCGTTATACTCCTCATTCGCTGCCAAATACTACGCACATCAGAGAATTGGCGCATTGTCAACTCTGTGTCCTGTCAAATACATTGTAATTGCAGTTTATCATATTAGGCTCAAGTATTTATTTAAACGTATCTCCGCTGCTATTCGTGGTATATACACTGACATGGTGATATCGCCACAATTCGATGCGCATGATACTCCACATTACCTGCCAAATACGGCGCACCTGCTCCTGTTTACATTATTTCATTCGGGTCGAGGACAAATGCAATGTTTTTGCAGTACAGCACATTCAGGATTCAATATTTCATTGAACGGATCTACACTGCTATTGGTGATATCCCGACAATGTGAAGCGCGTTATACTCCTCATTCTCTGCCAAATACTACGCACATCAGAGTGTTTGCGCATTGTCAACTCTGTGTCCTGTCAAATTCATTGTAATTGCAGTTTATCATATTACTCACAAGTATTTATTTAAACGTATCTCCGCTGCTATTCGTGGTATGTCGACAAATCTATGCGCGTTATACTCCTCATTTGCTGCCAAATATAGCGCACCTGCTCCTGTTTGCATTTTGTCAACTCGGGTCGAGGACAATTGCAATGTTGTTGTAGTACTGCCTATTCAGGATTCAATATTTCATTGAACGTATATACACTGCCATGGTAATATCCCGACAATTCGATGCGCATGAAACTCCACATTTTCTGCCAAATACAGTGCACCTGCTCCTGTTTACATTATGTCAACTCGTTTCCAGGACAAATGCAATGTTTTTGCAGTACAGCACATTCAGGATTCAATATTTCATTGAACGGATCTACACTGCTATTGGTGATATCCCGACAATGTGAAGCGCGTTATACTCCTCATTCTCTGCCAAATACTACGCACATCAGAGTGTTTGCGCATTGTCAACTCTGTGTCCTGTCAAATACATTGTAATTGCAGTTTATCATATTAGGCACAAGTATTTATTTAAACGTATCTCCGCTGCTATTCGTGGTATGTCGACAAATCTATGCGCGTTATACTCCTCATTTGCTGCCAAATACAGCGCACCTGCTCCCGTTTACATTATGTCAACTCGGGACGAGGACTAATGCAATGTTCTTGTAGTACTGCATATTCAGGATTCAATACTTCATTGAATGTATCTACACTGCTATTGGTGATATCACGACAATTCGATGCGCATGATACTCCACGTTCCCTGCCAAATACAGCGCACCTGCTCTTGTTTACATTATGTCAACTCGGGTCGGGGACAAATGCATTGTTTTTGCAGTACAGCATATACAGGATTCAATATTTCATTGAACGTATATACACTGCCATGGTGATATCCCCACAATTCGATGCGCATGATACTCCACATTTCCTTCCAAATACAGCGCACCTGCTCCTGTTTACATTATGTCATTCGGGTCGAGGACAAATGCATTGTTTTTGCAGTACAGAATATACCGGATTCAATACTTCATTGAACGTAAATACACTGCTATTGGTGATACCCCGACAATTCGATGCGCATGATACTCTACATTCCCTGCCAAATACAGCGCACCTGCTCCTGTTTACATTATGTCAACTCGGGTCGAGGACAAATGCAATGTTGTTGCAGTACTGCATATCCAGCATTCAATATTTCATTGAACGTATCTACACTGCTACTGGAGATATTTCGTCAATTCCATGCGTCTTGCACGCCACATTTCCTGCCAAATACTGCGCACCTGCTCCTGATTACATTATGTCAACTCGGATCGAGGACAACTGCAATGTTGTTGCAGTACAGCATATTCAGGATTCAATATTTCATTGAAAGGCTCTACACTGCTATTGGTGATATCTCGTCAATTAGATGCGCGGTATACCGCACAGATGCTGCCAAATTGAGCGCAAATCAGCCACTTTGCGCTATGTCAACTCAGGCCCCTGACTAATTCATTGTAACTGTAGTTTTGCATATTTAGGCTTTTTTATTCAATTAAACGTATCCCCGGTGCTATTGGTGGTATGCCTACCATTCAATGCGCGCTATGCTCCACAGTTGCAACCAAACAGCGGACCTGCTCCTGTTTCCATTATGTCAACTCGGGTCGAGGGTAAATGGAATGTTGTTGCAGTACTGCATATCCAGCATTCAATATTTCATTGGACGTATCTACACTGCTACTGGAGATATTTCGTCAATTCCATGCGTCTTGTACTCCACAATTCCTGCCATATACAGCGCACCTGCTCCTGTTTACATTATGTCAACTCGGGTCGAGGACAAATGCAATGTTGTTGCAGTACAACACAAACAGGATTCAATACTTCACTGAGCATATATACACTGCTCTTGGTGATATCCCGACAATCCGATGCGCGTGATACTCCACATTACATGCCAGGTACAGCGTACATGCTCCTCTTCACATTATGTCAACTCGTTTCGAGGACAAATGCAATGTTGCTGCAGTACAGCATATTCAGGATTCAACATTTCATTGAACGTATATACACTGCTATTCGTGATATCCCGACAATTCGAAGCGCGTTATACTCCACATTCGCTGCCAAATACTAAGCACATCAGAGAGTTTGCGCATTGTCAACTCTGTTTCCTGTCAAATACATTGCATTTGCTGTTTATCATGTTAGGCTCAAGTATTTAGTTAAACGTATCTCCGCTGCTATTCGTGATATCCCGACAAATCTATGCGCGTTATTCTCCACATTTCCAGCCAAATACGGCGCATCTGCTCCTGCTCACATTATATCAACTGGGGTCGAAGACAAATGCAATGTTCTTGTAGTACTGCATACTCAGGACTCAATACTTCATTGAACGTATCTACACTACTATTGGTGACATTTCGTCAATTCCATGAGCGTGATACTCCACAGCTGCCGCCAAACAGCGGGCCAGCTCTTGTTTACATTGTGCCAACTGTTTTCGAGGTCAAATGCAATGTTGTTGCTGTACAGCATATACAGGATTCAATATTTCATTGAACGTATATACACTGCCATGGTGATATACCGACAATTCGATGCGCATGATACTCCACATTTCCTGCCAAATACAGCGTACCTGCTCCTCTTCACATTATGTCAACTCGGGTCGAGGACAAATGCAATACTGCTGCAGTACAGCATATTCAGGATTCAACATTTCATTGAGCGTATATACACTGCTATTGGTGATATCCCGACAAATCGATGCGCGTCATACTCCACATTTCCAGCCAAATACGGCGCATCTGCTTCTGGTTACATTATATCAACTGCTGTCGAAGACAAAGGCAATGTTCTTGTAGTACAGCATACTCAGGATTCAATACTTCATTGAACGTATCTACACTACTATTGGAGATATTTCGTCAACTCCATGAGCGTTATACTCCACAGCTGCCGCCAAACAGCGGGCCAGCTCTTGTTTACATTGTGTCAACTGTTTTCGAGGACAACTGCATTATTGTTGCAGTACAGCATAATCAGGATTCAATATTTCATTGAACGTATATACACTGCTATTCGTGATATCCCGACAATTCGATGCGCGTTATACTCCTCATTCGCTGCCAAATACTACGCAGATCGGCCGGATTGCGCATTGTCAACTCTGTTTCCTGTCAAATAAATTGTATTTGCTGTTTATCATGTTAGGCTCAAGTATTTAGTTAAACGTATCTCCGCTGCTATTCGTGGTATGTCGACAAATCTATGCGCGTTATACTCCACAGTTGCCGCCAAACAGCGCACCTGCTCCTGTTTACATTATGTCATTCGGGTCGAGGACAAATACATTGTTTTGGCAGTACATCATATACCGGATTCAATACTTGATTGAACGTACATACACTGCCATTGGTGATATCCCGACAATTCGATGCGCGTGATACTCCACAGATCCTGCCAAATACAGCGCACCTGCTCCTGTTTACATTATGTCAACTCGGGTCGAGGACAAATACCATGTTTTTGTATTACTGCATATTCAGGATTCAATACTTCATTGAATGTATCTGTACTGCTATTGGTGATATCACGACAATTCGATGCGCGTGATACTCAACATTCCCCGCCAAATACAGCGGACCTGTTCCCGTTTACATTATGTCAACTGGGGTCGAGGACAATTGCAATGTTGTTGCAGTACAGCATATTCAGTATTCAATTTTTCATTGAACGGATCTACACTGCTATTGGTGATATCTCGTCAATTCGATGCGCGGTGTACCACACAGTTGCTGCCAAATAGAGCGCCAAACAGCCACATTGCGCTATGTCAACTCAGGTCCCTGCCTAATTCATTGTAATTGTTGTTTTGCATTTTTAGGCTTTTTTATTCAAATAAACGTATCTCCGGTGCTATTGGTGGTATGCCTACCATTCGATGCGCGGTATGCTCCACAGTTACAACCAAACAGCGGACCTGCTCTTGTTTATATTATGTCAACTGGGGTCGAAGACAAATGCAATGATCTTGCAGTACTGCATACTCAGGATTCAATATTTCATTGAATGTATCTACACTGCTATTGGCGATATCACGACAATTCGATGCGCGTGATACTCCACATTCCCTGCCAAAGACAACGCACCTGCTCTTGTTTACATTATGTCAACTCGGGTCGGGGACAAATGCATTGTTTTTGCAGTATAGCACATACAAGATTCAATACTTCACTGAACATATATACACTGCTATTGGTGATATCCCGACAATTCCATGCGCGTGATACTCCACATTACCTGCCAAATACAGCGCACCTGCTCCTGTTTACATTATGTCAACTGGGGTCGAAGACAATTGCAATGTTGTTGCAGTACACCACATTCAGGATTCAATATTTCATTGAACGTACATATCCTGCAATTGGTGATATCCCGACAATTCGATGCGCGTTATACTCCTCATTCGCTGCAGAATACTACGCACATCAGCCGGTTTGCGCATTGTCAACTCTGTGTCCTGTCAAATACATTGTAATTGCAGTTTATCATATTAGGCTCAAATTTTTATTTAAACGTATCTCCGCTGCTATTCGTGGTATGTCGACAAATCTATGCGCGTTATACTCCTCATTTTCCGCCAAATACAGCGGACCTGCTCCTGTTTATATTATGTCAACTGGTGTCGAAGACAAATGCAATGTTCTTGTAGTACTGCATACTCAGGATTCAATATTTCATTGAATGTATCTACACTGCTATTGGCGATATCACGACAATTCGATGCGCGTGATACTCCACATTCCCTGCCAAAGACAACGCACCTGCTCTTGTTTAGTTTATGTCAACTCGGGTCGGGGACAAATGCATTGTTTTTGCAGTATAGCACATACAGGATTCAATACTTCACTGAACATATATACACTGCTATTGGTGATATCCCGACAATTCCATGCGCGTGATACTCCACATTACCTGCCAAATACAGCGCACCTGCTCCTGTTTACATTATGTCAACTCGGCTCGGGGACAAATGCAATGTTTTTGCAGTACTGCATATTCAGGATTCAATATTTCATTGACCGTATATACACTGCTATTGGTGATATCCCGACAATTCGATGCGCGTTATACTCCACATTCCCAACCAAATACAGCGCATCTGCTCCTGTTTACATTATTTCAACTCGGGTCAAGGAAAAATGCAATGTTTTTGCAGTACAGCACATTCAGGATTCAATATTTCATTGAATGTATCTACACTGCAATTGGTCATATCACGACAATTCGATGCGCGTGATACACCACATTCCCTGCCTAATACAGCGCACCTGCTCTTGTTTACATTGTGTCAACACGGATCGAGGACAAATGCCATGTTGTTGCAGTGCAGCATATACAGGATTCAATGTTTGATTGAACGTATATACACTGCCGTGGTGATATCCCGACAATTCGATGCGCATGATACTCCACATTTCCTGCCAAATACAGCGCACCTGCTCCTGTTTACAATATGTCAACTCGGGTCGAGGACAAATGCAATGTTGCTGCAGTACAGCATATTCAGGATTCAATATTTCATTGAACGTATATACACTGCTATTCGTCATATCCCGACAGTTCGATGCGAGTTGTACTCCGCATTCCCTGCCAAGTACTACGTTCATCAGAATGTTTGCGCATTGTCAACTCTGTGTCCTGTCAAGTACATTGTAATTGCAGATTGTCATATTAGGCTCAATTATTTATTTAAACGTATCTACGCTGCTATTCGTGGTATGTCGACAAATCTGTGCGCGTTATATTCCTCATTTGCCGCCAAATACAGCGCTCCTGCTCCTGTTTACATTGGATCAAGTGTGGTCGAGGACAAATGCATTGTTTTTGCAGTACAGCACATTCAGGATTCAATATTTCATTGAACGGATCTGTTCGAGATTTTGGAGTGGCCGCCTGGTAATTGCCGCGGCGGTTTATGGACCCATGCGACCCGCGGGCAGGACGACCGTTCAGGGTACCCTAATGCGGACCCCTCATAAACAGTGGGCCTATTGCACAGTCAAGGTACTTTAGGACCTCACGGAAAACACGAAATCTCTTTATTGTTTATGCTACATATTAGGAAAAACCGGACGCGCGGGTTTTCCCCAAGGCAATTAGGTAGAGACTTGAGACACCCCACCACGAACCTTCCGCTAGGACAGCAACATCCCCAAGAATCACTCTGGCACCAGTCTTCGAAGAGTCAACACCTACCAGTCGTCAATCAGTGAATTAAATTCAGTGTAGTCATAGGAATTCAGTACATCTCAGAACAGTTGTAACAGAGTATTGAGTAGAATAAATAAGGTGAATTAAACCTCGCTCTTTACACTTATTATAATCCTCCACCTTGGGCGCTAATAACGTTCAAGGTTCGCGATACCAACCGATCAGTTGTGCCTGACTGGTCGTTATTTAATTTGTGTGTCGCAACAGGATCTACACTGCTATTTGTGATATCTCGCCAATTCGATGCGCGGTATACCGAACAGTTGCTGCCAAATAGAGCGCAAATCAGCCACTGTGCGCTATGTCAACTCAGGCCCCTGCCTAATTCATTGTAATTGTAGTTTTGCATGTTTAGGCTTAAGTATTCAATTAAACGTATCTCCGGTGCTATTGGTGGTATGCCTACAATTTGATGCGCGTTATACTCCACAGTTGCCGCCGAATACAGCGCTCCTGTCTCTGTTTACATTATGTCAACTTGGGTCGAGGACAAAAGCAACGTTGTTGTAGTACTGCATTTTCAGGATTCAATACTTCATTGAATGTATCTACACTGCTATTGGTCATATCACGACAATTCGATGCGCGTGATACTACACATTTCCTGCCAAATACGGCACACCTGCTCCTGTTTACATTATGTCAACTCGGGTCGAGGACAAATCCAATGTTTTTGCAGTACAGGATATTCAGGATTGAATATGTCATTGGACGTATATACACTGCTATTGGTGATATCCTGACAATTCGATGCGCCTTATACTCCTCATTCGCTGCCAAATACTACGCACATCAGCCGGTTTGCGCTGTCAACTCTGTGTCCTGTCAAATACATTGTAATTGCAGTTTATCATATTAGGCTCAAGTATTTATTTAAACGTATCTCCGCTGCTATACGTGGTATGTCGACAAATCTATGCGCGTTATACTCCTCATTTGCCGCCAAATACAGCGCACCTGCTCCTGTTTACATTATGTCAACTCGGGTCGAGGACAATTCCAATGTTGTTGTAGTACTGCTTATTCAGGATTCAATACTTCATTGAATGAATCTACACTGCTATTTGTGATATCTCGTCAATTCGATGCGCGGTATACCGCACAGTTGCTGCCAAATAGAGCGCAAATCAGCCACTTTGCGCTATGTCAACTCAGGTCCCTGCCTAATTCATTGTGTTACGACCGTCCGCGGAGAGACGCGGTCGCTAGGAATACGCGTCAGCGAGAGGCGTAAATTCTCGCTACGATTCAGTTAATCGACGCCGCGAAGTAGTCGCTCCCCTGTTTCGTTTAGGACAACAGAGGTGGTTGATTGAATATACACGTGGTAAGAAGTTGCAAATCGCCGTTTATTCTAACCACTTGTAAGGACGATAGCTACGTCGGTGCGTAAGTACAAGATGGCTGAGTAAGCCGGGCGAAGGATGTTGCCTGGACGACGGATAGCAAAACAGTCCAGTTCGGTGTCGATGTCGTAGCGGACGAGAATGTAGTATGCCGACTGACTTGCGTGGATCCTTGATGTAGACTCCAATTGCTTGACGTGTAGAGTGAGTAGAGTTGACTTGAGAAGAGTACCAAGACGAGACTGAGTCGAGACTCAGACCAGACTAATAATAAACTGAGGTACAGCGACGATGTTGTGTCATAGGAAAGCTAGCGATGAGTGTTTCTAGCGTACAGGACCATCGGATTTGTTGGCGACGGTTTTGCCTCTGAGGGTGAGGGAGGTAGGCTTCGTTGTTAATTGGTTAAACGAAGGTTGATGGCCTAGGAAGGGTCTTAGCTGCCCTCGATAGAAAGTGGCTATTAAAAGAAAGGTTGTACCGTATGTTAGAAAAACTAACTTTCCCGGGTCAAGCCGTAGTAGACAATAATCGTAAAAAGGCGATTTAAAAAAGGCTATTTGTTGGGTCTGAAGGACCTTCGCTTGCAAATTACTGGGATTTATGATGGGCCCTTATGCTTAATGGGGGTCCGCCGGAAGGATGAATGGACATCTGGCGTCCGTCTGGCCCGCGATGTATGACCTGGTCTAGGTAGAGGGTCGCGCGGCGTAACACATTGTAATTGTAGTTTTGCATATTTAGGCTTAAGTATTCAATTAAACGGATCTCCGGTGCTATTGATGGTATGCCTACAATTCGATGCGCGTTATACTCCACATTCCCTGCCAAATACAGCGCACCTGCTCCTGTTAACATTATGTCAACTCGGATCGAGGACAAATGCCATGATGTTGCATTACAGCATATACAGGATTCAATATTTAATTGAACGTATATACACATCCATGGTGATATCCCGACAATTCGATGCGCATGATACTCCACATTTCCTGCCAAATACAACGCACCTGCTCCTGTTTACATTATGTCAACTCGGGTGAAGGACAAATGCAATGTTTTTGCAGTACAGCACATTCAGGATTCAATATTTCATTGAAGGGATCTACACTGCTATTGGTGATATCTTGTCAATTCGATGCGCGGTATACCGCACACTTGCTGCCAAATAGAGCGCAAATCAGCCACTGTGCGCTATGTTAACTCAGGTCCCTGCCTAATTCATTGTAATTGTAGTTTTGCATATTCAGGCTCAAGTATTCAATTAAACGTATCTCCGATGCTATTGGTGGTATGCCTACAATTCGATGCGCGTTATGCTCCACAGTTGCCGCCAAATACAGCGCACCTGCCCCTGTTTACATTGTATCAACTTGGGTCGAGGACAAATGCAACGCTTTGTAGTACTGCATATTCAGGATTAAATACTTCGTTGAATGTACCAACACTGCTATTGGTGATATCGCGGCAATTTGAAGTGCGTTATACTCCTCATTCGCTGCCAAATGCTACGCACATCAGAGAGTGTGGGCATTGTCAACTCTGTGTCCCGTCAAATACATTGTAATTGCAGTTTATCATATTAGGCTCAAGTATTTATTTAAACGTATCTCCGCTGCTATTCGCGGTATGTCGACAGATCTATGCGCGTTATACCCCTCATTTGCCGCCAAATACAGCGGACCTGCTCCTGTTTACATTATGTCAACTGGGGTCGAGGACAATTGCAATGTTGTTGCAGTACAGCATATTTTGGAATCGATATTTCATTGAACGTAAATACAGTGTTATTGGTGATATCCCGAAAACTCGACGCGCGTGATACTCCACATTCCCTGCCAAATACAGCGCACCTGCTCCTGTTTACATTATGACAACTCGGGTCGAGGACAAATGCTACGTTGTTGTACTACTGCATATTCAGGATTCAATTCTTCATTGAATGTATCTACACTGATATTGGTGATATCACGACAATTCGATGCGCGTGATACTCCACATTCCCTGCCATATACAGCGCACCTGCTCCTGTTTACATTATGTCAACTCGGGTCGAGGACAAATGCTACGTTGTTGTAGTACTGCATATTCAGGATTCAATTCTTCATTGAATGTATCTACACTGCTATGGGTGACATCACGACAATTCGATGCGCGTGATACTCCACATTCCCTGCCAAATACAACGCACGTGCTCCTGTTTACATTATGTCAACTCGGGTCGTGGACAAATGCTACGTTGTTGTAGTACTGCATATTCAGGATTCAATATTTCATAGAACGGATCTACACTGCTATTTGTGGTATCTCGTCAATTCGATGCGCGGTATACCGCACAGCTGCTGCCAAATTGAGCGCAAATCAGCCACTGTGCGCTGTGTCAACTCAGGTCACCGCCTAATTCATTGTAATTGTATTTTTGTATATTTTGGCTGATGTATTCAATTAAACGTACCTCCGGTGCTAGAGGTGGTATGCCTACAATTCGATGCGCGTTATGCTCCACAGTTGCCGCCAAATAGCGCACCTGCGCCTGTTTACACTATGTCAACTTGGGTCGAGGACAAATGCAACGTTGTTGTAGTACTGCTTATTCAGGATTCAATACTTCATTGAATGTATCTACACTGCTATTGGTGATATCACGACAATCCGATGCGCGTGGTATTCCGCATTCCCTGCCAAATACAGCGCACCTGCTCCTGTTTACATTATGTCAACTCGGGTCGAGGACAAATGCTACGTTGTTGTAGTACTGCATATTCAGGATTCAATACTTCATTGAATGTATCTACACTGCTGTTGGTGATATCACGACAATTCGATGCGCGTGATACTCCACATTCCCTGCCAAATACAACGCACCTGCTCCTGTTTACGTTATGTCAACTCGGGTCGAGGACAAATGCTACGTTGTTGTAGTACTGCATATTCAGGATTCAATATTTCATACAACGGATCTACACTACTATTTGTGATATCTCGTCAATTCGATGCGCGGTATACCGCACAGCTGCTGCCAAATAGAGCGCAAATCAGCCACTGTGAGCTGTGTCAACTCAGATCCCCGCCTAATTCATTGTAATTGTAGTTTTGCAAATTCAGGCTTTAGTATTCAATTAAACGTATCTCCGGTGCTATTGGTGGTACGCCTACAATCCGATGCGCGTGATACTCCGCATTCCCTGCCAAATACAGCGCACCTGCTCCTGTTTACATTATGTCAACTCGGGTCGAGGACAAATGTTACGTTGTTGTAGTACTGCATATTCAGGATTCAATTCTTCATTGAATGTATCTACACTGCTATTCGTGATTCCGACAATTCGAAGCGCGTTATACTCCACATTCCCTGGCAAACACAGCGCACCTGCTCCTGTTTACATTATGTCAACTCGGGTCAGGGACAAATGCAATGTTTCTGCAGTACAGCACATTCAGGAATCAATATTTCATTGAACGGATCTACACAGCTATTGGTGATATCCCGACAATACGATGCGCTTGATACTCCACATTTCCTGCCAAATACGGCACACCTGCTCCTGTTTACATTATGTCAACTCGGGTCGAGGACAAATGCAATGTTTTTGCAGTACTGCATATCCAGGATACAATACTTCATTGAACGTATCTACACTGCTGCTGGAGATATGTCGTCTACTCCATGCGCCTTGTACTCCACATTTCCTGCCAAATACTGCGCACCTGCTCCTGTCTACATTATGTCAACTCGGGTGAAGGACAAATGCAATGTTTTTGCAGTACAGCACATTCAGGATTCAATATTTCATTGAAGGGATCTACACTGCTATTGGTGATATCTTGTCAATTCGATGCGCGGTATACCGCACACTTGCTGCCAAATAGAGCGCAAATCAGCCACTGTGCGCTATGTTAACTCAGGTCCCTGCCTAATTCATTGTAATTGTAGTTTTGCATATTCAGGCTCAAGTATTCAATTAAACGTATCTCCAATGCTATTGGTGGTATGCCTACAATTCGAAACGCGTTATGCTCCACAGTTGCCGCCAAATACAGCGCACCTGCCCCTGTTTACATTGTATCAACTTGGGTCGAGGACAAATGCAACGCTTTGTAGTACTGCATATTCAGGATTAAATACTTCGTTGAATGTATCTACACTGCTATTGGTGATATCGCGGCAATTTGAAGTGCGTTATACTCCTCATTCGCTGCCAAATGCTACGCACATCAGAGAGTGTGGGCATTGTCAACTCTGTGTCCCGTCAAATACATTGTCATTGCAGTTTATCATATTAGGCTCAAGTATTTATTTAAACGTATCTCCGCTGCTATTCGTGGTATGTCGACAGATCTATGCGCGTTATACCCCTCATTTGCCGCCAAATACAGCGGACCTGCTCCTGTTTACATTATGTCAACCCGGGTCGAGGACAAATGCTACGATGTTGTACTACTGCATATTCAGGATTCAATTCTTCATTGAATGTATCTACACTGATATTGGTGACATTACGACAATTCGATGCGCGTGATACTCCACATTCCCTGCCAAATACAGCGCACCTGCTCCTGTTTACATTATGTCAACTCGGGTCGTGGACAAATACTACGTTGTTGTAGTACTGCATATTCAGGATTCAATATTTCATAAAACGGATCTACACTGCTGTTTGTGGTATCTCGACAATTCGATGCGCGGTATACCGCACAGCTGCTGCCAAATAGAGCGCAAATCAGCCACTGTGCGCTGTGTCAACTCAGGTCCCCGCCTAATTCATTGTAATTGTATTTTTGTATATTTTGGCTGATGTATTCAATTAAACGTACCTCCGGTGCTAGAGGTGGTATGCCTACAATTCGATGCGCGTGATACTCCGCATTCCCTGCCAAATACAGCGCACCTGCTCCTGTTTACATTATGTCAACTCGGGTCGAGGACAAATGCTACGTTGTTGTAGTACTGCATATTCAGGATTCAATTCTTCATTGAATGTATCTACACTGCTATTGGTGATATCACGACAATTCGATGCGCGTGATACTCCACATTCCCTGCCAAATACAGCGCACCTGCTCCTGTTTTCATTATGTCAACTCGGGTCGAGGACAATTGCAATGTTGTTGCAGTACAGCAGATTCAGGATTCAATATTTCGTTAAACGGATCTACAGTGCTATTTGTGATATCTCGTCAATTCGATGTGCGGTATACCGCACAGTTGCTGCCAAATGGAGCGCAAATCAGCCACTTTGCGCTATGTCAACTCAGGTCCCTGCCGAATTCATTGTAATGGTAGTTTTGCTTATTTAGGCTTATGTATTCAATTAAACTTATCTCCGCTGCTATTCGTGGTATGCCGACAAATCCGTGCGCGTGAGACTCCTCATTTGCCGCCAAATACACCGGACCAACTCCTGTTTACATTATGTCAACTGAGGTCGAGGACAATCGCAATGTTGTTGTAGTAGTGCATATTCAGGATTCAATATTTCATTGAACGTATATACACTGCCATCGTAATATCCCGACAATTCGATGCGCATGAAACTCCACATTTTCTGCCAAATACAGTGCACTTGCTCCTGTTTATATTATGTAAACTCGTTTCGAGGATAAATGCAATCTTGCTGCAGTGCAGCAAATTCAGGATTCAATATTTCATTGAACGTATATACACTGCTATTCGTGATATCCCGACAATTCGATGCGCGTTGTGCTCCACAGTTGCCGCCAAACAGCGCACTTGCTCCTGTATACATTATGTCAACTCGGGTCGAGGACAAATGCTACGTTGTTGTATTACTGCATATTCAGGATTCAATTCTTCATTGAATGTATCTACACTGCTATTGGTGATATCACGACAATTCGATGCGCGTGATACTCCACGTTCCCTGCCAAATACAGCGCACCTGCTTCTGTTTACATTATGTCAACTCGGTTCCAGGACAAATGGAATGTTTTTGCAGTACAGCACATTCAGGATTCAATATTTCATTGAACGGATCTACACTGCTATTTGTGATATCTCGTCAATTCGATGCGTGGTATACCGCACAGCTGCTGCCAAATAGAGCGCAAATCAGCCACTGTGCGCTGTGTCAACTCAGGTCACTGCCTAATTCATTGTAATTGTATTTTTGCATATTTAGGCTGATGTATAGAATTAAACTTACCTCCGGTGCTAGAGGTGGTATGCCTACAATTCGATGCGCGTGATACTCCACGTTCCCTGCCAAATACAGCGCACCTGCTTCTGTTTACATTATGTCAACTCGGTTCCAGGACAAATGGAATGTTTTTGCAGTACAGCACATTCAGGATTCAATATTTCATTGAACGGATCTACACTGCTATTTGTGATATCTCGTCAATTCGATGCGTGGTATACCGCACAGCTGCTGCCAAATAGAGCGCAAATCAGCCACTGTGCGCTGTGTCAACTCAGGTCACTGCCTAATTCATTGTAATTGTATTTTTGCATATTTAGGCTGATGTATACAATTAAACTTACCTCCGGTGCTAGAGGTGGTATGCCTACAATTCGATGCGCGTTATGCTCCACAGTTGCCGCCAAATAGCGCACCTGCGCCTGTTTATATTATGTCAACTCGGGTCGAGGTCAAACGTTACGTTGTTGTAGTACTGCATATTCAGGATTCAATACTTCATTGAATGTATCTACACTGCTATTGGTGATATCACGACAATTCGATGCGCGTGATACTCCACATTCCCTGCCAAATACAGCGCACCCGCTCCTGTTTACATTATGTCAACTCGGGTCGAGGACAAATGCTACGTTTTTGTAGTACTGCATATTCAGGATTCAATTCTTCATTGAATGTATCTACACTGCTATTGGTGATATCACGACTATACGATGCGCGTGATACTCCACATTCCCTGCCAAATACAGCGCATCTGCTCCTGTTTGCGTTATGTCAACACAGGTCGAGGACAAATGCAATCTTTATGCAGTGCAGGATATTCAGGATTCAAAATTCCATGGAATGTATCTACACTGCTATTGGTAATATCACGACAATTCGATGCGCGTGATACTCCACATTCCCTGCCAAATACAGCGCACCTGCTCCTGTTTACATTATGTCCCACTCAGGTCGAGGACAAATGCAATGTTGTTGCAGTACTGCATATCCAGGATTCAATATTTCATTGAACGGATATACACTGCTATTGGTGAAATCGTGTCAATTCGATGAGCGGCATACCGCACAGATGCTGCGAAATAGAGCGCAAATCAGCCACTTTGCGCTATGTCAACTCAGGTCCCTGCCTAACTCATTGTAATTGTAGTTTTGCATATTTAGGCTTAAGTATTCAATTACACGTATCTCCGCTGCTATTATTGATATTCCAACAATTCGATGCGCGTGATACTCCACATTTCCTGCCAAATACAGCGCACCTGCTCCTGTTTACATTATGTCAACTCGGGTCAAAGACAAATGCAATGTTGCTGCAGTACAGCATATTCAGGATTCAACATTTATTGAACGTATATACACTGCTATTCGTGATATCCCGACAATTCGAAGCGCGTTATACTCCACATCCCCAGCCAAATACAGCGCACCTGCTCCTGTTTACATTATTTCAACTCGGGTCGAGAACAAATGCAATGTTTTTGCAGTACAGCATATTCAGGATTCAATATTTCATTGAAAGGAAATACACTGCTATTGGTGATATCCCGACAATCTGATGCGCGTGCTACTCCACATTCCCTGTCAAATACAGCGATCCCGCTCCTGTTTACATTATGTCAACTCGGGTCGAGAACAAATGCAATGTTTTTGCAGTACAGCATATTCAGGATTCAATATTTCATTGAAAGTAAATACACTGCTATTGGTGATATCCCGACAATCTGATGCGCGTGATACTCCACATTCCCTGTTAAATACAGCGATCCCGCTCCTGTTTACATTATGTCAACTCGGATGGAGGACAAGTGTCATGTTGTTGCAGTACAGCATATACGGGATTCAATATTTCATTGAACGTATATACGCTGCCATGGTAATATCCCGGCAATTCGACGCGCATGATACTCCACATTTTCTGCCAAATACAGTGCACCTGCTCCTGTATATATTATGTTAACTCGTTTCGAGGACAAATGCAATGTTGCTGCAGTACAGCATATTCAGGATTCAATATTTCATTGAACGTATATACTCTGCTATTCGTGATATCCCGACAATTCGAAGCGCGTTGTACTCCACATTCCCTGGCAATTACAGCGCACCTGCTCCTGTTTACATTATGTGAACTCGGCTCAAGGACAAATGCAATGTTTTTGCAGTACAGCACATTCAGGATTCAATATCTCATTGAACGGATATACACTGCTATTGGTGATATCCCGACAATTCGATCCGCGTTATACTCCTCATACGCTGCCAAATACTACGCACATCAGCCGGTTTGCGCATTGTCAACTCTGTGTCCTGTCAAATACATTGTAATTGCAGTTCATTATATTAGGCTCAAATATTTATTTAAACGTATCTCCGCTGCAATTCGTGGTATGTCGACAAATCTATGCGCGTTATACTCCTCATTTGCCGCCAAATAGAGGGACCTGCTCCTGTTCACATTATGTCAACTGCGGTCGAACACAAATGCAATGTTGTTGCAGTACACCATGTTCAGGATTCAATATTTCATTGAACGTACATATCCTGCTATTGGTGATATCCCGACAAATCTATGCGCGTTATACTCCTCATTTGCCGCCAAACAGCGCACCTGCTCCTGTTTACAATATGTCAACTCGGGTCGAGGGCAAATGCTATGTTGTTGTAGTACAGCCTATACAGGATTCCTATTTCATTGAATACATCTACACTGCTATTTATGAGACCTCGTCAATTCGATGCGCGGTATACCGCACACTTGCTGTCAAATAGAGCGCAAATCAGCCACTGTGCGCTATGTCAACTCAGGTCCCTGCCTAATTCATTGTAATTGTAGTTTTGCATATTCAGGCTTAAGTATTCAATTAAACGTATCCGCTGCTATTGGTGTTATGTCGACAATTCGGTGCGCGCGGTACTCCACATGTGCCGCCAAATGCAGCTGACCTGCTCCTCTTTACATTATGTCAACTCGGGTCGAGGTTAAATGCAATGTTACTGCAGTACTGCATATCCAGGATTCAATACTCCATTGAACGTATCTACACTGCTATTGGTGATATCTCGACATTTCGACCCGTGTTATACGCCACATTTGCTGCCAAATACTGCGCACATCAGCCGGTTTGCGCTATGTTAACTCAGGCCCTGTCATATCCAGCGTAATTGGCGTTTTGGAGATTCTGCCGGGAATATTCAATTGAACGTATCTCGGTTTCTCATGGAGATATGTCGACAATTTGATGCGCGTACTACTCCACACAAGCAGTGAAATACAGCGCACGTCATTCGGTTTGCGGTATGGCAACTCTGGGCCCTGTCAAATACAGCGTTTTGCAGATTCTGTCTTAAATATTATATTGAGCGTATCTCATTGTTTATTCCAGTTATCTCGACAATTCGATGAGCGTGTTGAGTAGATGATACATTTACACTGTACATGTGAATGTGTGTGTAAGCGTGAGAGGGCGCCCAGGTCTTAGTTGAGACAAGAGACAGTTGCCGGGTGTTAGAAGCTTCAGGAAGAGTCGGTCAACAACAAGCGTGCGTGTAAGAAGGTTATCGAGGTCTACAGAGTGCAACATATATGTGTAGCTATTGTGTATAAAATAAAATAAACTATTTGTATTTCCGAATCCTTTCATTACCTTAACATGGTAGCAGAGCGTGGTTACTGGTTTTGCAAGCTATTGAGTGCGTGGTTACGATCTTGCGAGTGAGTTTAGTAAAGGAAGAAACCGTCAGAGGATAAAAAGAAAAAAAATACTTCAAGCACGTAGGAATGCTTAAGTACAGGAAAAAAAATCAATTAAAATGGAGAGATCGGAAATCATGATACCTGTATTCGATGGTCAGGATTATGGAATGTGGAAGCAAAGAACACGATGTTTCTCAAGTATAAGGAATGCAAGGTTGTTACAACTAGAATTAAGACCGAAAGAGACAATGAAGATTGGGACAAAAAGGATTTGAGGGCGATAAATATAATTTACAGTGCCATCACAAATAGACAATTGGGGTATGTTAGGGAAGAAAAAACGGCATATAATATAATAAAAAGGTTTGATGAAATGTACTTGATGTTGCGACACACAAACTAACTAACGACCAGTCAGGCACAACTGATCGGTTGGTATCGCGAACCTTGAACGTTATTTGCGCTCAAGGGTGAGGATTATAATAAGTGTAAAGAGCGAGATTTAGTTCACCTTATTTATTCCACTCAATACTCTGGTTACAACTGTCTTGATATGTACTGAATTCCTCTTACTACTATGAATACACTGAACTTAAGTTACTGATTCTCCTGTTCACTGACTGACGACTGGTAGGTGTTGACTCTTAGAAGACTGGCGCAAGAGTCCCTGATTAACCTCTTCCCTGACTGAAGACTGGTAGGTGTTGACTCTTCGAAGACTGGCGCAAGAGTGATTCTTGGGGATGTTGCTGTCGTAGCGGAAGATTCGTGGTGGGGGTGTCTCAAGTCTGTTCCTAATTGCTCATTGGGTAAAGACGTATGTTTTGGAATGGGCTGGCTGCCTGCGCAGGTGACCTTACCCTTGGGGAAAACCCGCGTGTTCGGTCTTCCTGAGATGTAGCATAAACAATAAAGAGATTTCGTGTTTTATGGGTCTTTTCCGTGAGGTCCTAAAGTACCTTGACTGTACGTTAGGTCCACTGTTTATGAGGGGTACGCATTAGGGTACCCTTAACGGTCGTCCTGCCCGCGGGTCGTATGGTCCCTTAAACCGCCGCGGCAATTACCAGACGGCCGCTCCAAATCTCGAACACTTGAAAGAGTCGACGGCACTGCAGATCGTATGCAGAAGGAGATTGGAAAACATAAGACTGGAGAACTACAGTGAATCAGAGTCATTTTTTTGTGAGTTTTAAAAATTAATAAACGAATTAAAAGGTGCCGGCGCACAAGTGAGTGAGGGGGAAAAGCTAAATTACATGCTGAATACGTTACCCGAACAATACAGCTACATAGCGGACCTAATTCTTTGTAATTGCTGTTTTGCATACTTAGGCTTCAGTATTCAATTAAACTAATCCCCGCTGTTATTGATAGAATGTCAACAATTCGACGCGCGTTATACTCCTCATTTGCCGCCAAATACAGCGGACCTGCTCCTGTTTACATTATGTCAACTCCTGTCGAGGTCAAATGCAATGTTTTTGCAGTACTGCATATTCAGGCTTCAATATTCATTTGAACGTATCGCCGTTTCCCTTGGAGATATGTCGACAATTTGATGCGCTTTCTACTCCACATTTGCTGCGAAATACAGCGCACATCAACCGATTTGCACAATGTCAACTGTGTATCCTGCCAAATCCAGCGTTATTCCTGTTTTGCATATTCAGTTTTAAATATTCATTTGAGCGTATTCCAGTTTCTATTCCAGACATCTCGATAGTTCGATACGCGTTAAACTCCACATTTGCTGCCAAATAGAGCGCACTTGCAACTGTTTACATTAAGTAATCTCGGATCGAGGTCAAATCCAATGCTATTGCTGTACTGCATATTCAGGAATCAATATTCCATTGAAATTTTCTACACTGCTATTAGTGATATTTCGTCAATTCGATGCGCGGTATACCGCACACTTGCTGCCAAATAGAGCGCAAATCAGCCACTGTGCGCTATGTCAACTCAGGTCCCTGCCTAATTCATTGTAATTGTAGTTTTGCATATTCAGGCTTAAGTATTCAATTAAACGTATCTCCGGTGCTATTGGTGGTATGTCGACAAATCTATGCGCGTTATACTCCTCATTTGCCGCCAAACAGCGCACCTGCTCCTGTTTACATTATGTCAACTCGGGTCGAGGACAAATGCTATGTTGTTGCAGTACAGCCTATACAGGATTCATATTTCATTGAACGTATATACACTGCCATGGTGATATCCCGACAATTCGATGCGCATGATACTCCATATTTCCTGCCAAATACAGCGTACCTGCTCCTGTTTACATTAGGTCAACTCGGGTCGACAACAAATGCAATGTTTCTGCAAGTAGAGCATATTCAGTATTCAATATTTCATTGAACGTACATACACTGCCATTGGTGATATCCCGACAATTCGATGCGCGTTATACTCCTCATTCGCTGCAGAATACTACGTACATCAGCCGGTTGGCGCATTGTCAACTCTGTGTCCTGTCAAATACATTGTAATTGCAGTTCATTATATTAGGCTCAAATATGTATTTAAACGTATCTCCGCTGCTATTCGTGGTATGTCGACAAATCTATGCGCGTTATACTCCTCATTTGCCGCCAAATAGCGCACCTGCGCCTGTTTACATTATGTCAACTCGGGTCGAGGACAAATGCAACGTTGTTGTAGTACTGCATATTCAGGATTCATTTCTTCATTGAATGTATCTACACTGCTATTGGTGATATCACGACAATTCGATGCGTGTGATACTCCACATTCCCTGGCAAATACAGCGCACCTGCTCCTGTTTACATTATGTCAACTCGGGTCAAGGACAAATGCAATGTTTTTGCAGTACAGCACATTCAGGATTCAATATTTGATTGAACGGATCTACACTGCTATTGGTGATATCTCGTCAATTCGATGCGCGATATACCGCACACTTGCTGCCAAATAGAGCGCAAGTCAGCCACTGTGCGCTATGACACCTCAGGCCCCTGCCTAATTCATTGTAATTGTAGTTTTGCATATTTAGGCTTATGTATTCAATTAAACGTATCTGTGGTGCTATAGGTGGGATGCCTAAAATTCGATGTGCGTTATGCTCCACAGTTGCCGCCAAACAGCGCACCTGCTCCTGTTTACATTATGTCAACTGGGGTCGAAGACAAATGCAACGTTGTTGTAGTAATGCTTATTCAGGATTCAGTACTTCATTGAATGTATCTACACTGCTATTGGTCATATCACGACAATTCGATGCGCGTGTTACTCCACATTCCCTGCCGAATACAGCGCACCTGCTCTTGTTTACATTGTGTCAACTGTGTTCGAGGACAAATGCATTGTTTTTGCAGTACAGCACATTCAGGATTCAATATTTCATTGAACGGATCTACACTGCTATTTGTGATATCTCGTCAATTCGATGCGCGGTATACCGCACAGCTGCTGCCAAATAGAGCGCAAATCAGCCACTGTGCGCTGTGTCAACTCAGATCCCTGCCTAATTCATTGTAATTGTAGTTTTGCAAATTCAGGCTTTAGTATTCAATTAAACGTATCTCCGGTGCAATTGGTGGTACGCCTACAATCCGATGCGCGTGATACTCCGCATTGCCTGCCAAATACAGCGCACCTGCTCCTGTTTACATTATGTCAACTCGGGACAAGGACAAATGCAATGTTTTTGCAGTACTGCATATCCAAGATACAATACTTCATTGAACGTATCTACACTGCTACTGGAGATATTTCGTCTACTCCATGCGCCTTGTACTCCACATTTCCTGCCAAATACAGCGCACCTGCTCCTGTTTACATTATGTCAACTCGGGTCAAGGACAAATGCAATGTTTTTGCAGTACAGCACATTCAGGATTCAATATTTCAATGAACGTATATACACTGCTATTCGTGATATCCCGTCAATGTGATGCGCGTTATACTCCTCATTCGCTGCCAAATACTACGCACATCAGAGTGTTTGCGCATTGTCAACTCTGTGTCCTGTCATATACATTGTAATTGCAGTTTATCATATTAGGCTCAAGTATTTATTTAAACGTATCTCCGCTGCCATTCGTGGTATGTTGACAAATCTATGCGCGTTATACTCCTCATTTGCCGCCAAATACAGCGCACCTGCTCCTGTTTACATTATGTCAACTAGGGTCCAGGACAAATGCAATGTTTTTGTAGTACTGCATATTCAGGATTCAACACTTCATTGAATGTATTTACACTGCTATTGGAGATATCACGACAATTCAATGCTCGTGATACTCCACGTTCCCTGCCAAATACAGCGCACCTGCTCCTGTTTACATTATGTCAACGCAGGTCGAGGACAAATGCTACGTTGTTGTAGTACTGCATATTCAGGATTCAATTCTTCATTGAATGTATCTACACTGCTATTCGTGATTCCGACAATTCGAAGCGCGTTATACTCCACATTCCCTGGCAAACACAGCGCACCTGCTCCTGTTTACATTATGTCAACTCGGGTCAGGGACAAATGCAATGTTTCTGCAGTACAGCACATTCAGGATTCGATATTTCATTGAGCGAATCTATAGTGCTATTTGTTATATCTCGTCAATTCGATGCGCGGTATACCGCACAGTTGCTGCCAAATAGAGCGCAAAGCAGCAACCTTGCGCTATGTCAATTCAGGTCACTGCCTAATTCATTGTAATTGTATTTTTACATATTTAGACTGATGTAATCAATTAAACGTATCTCCGGTGCTATTGGTGGTATGCCTACAATTCGATGCACTTGATACTCCACATTCCCTGGCAAATACAGCGCACCTGCTCCTGTTTACATTATGTCAACTCGGGTCAAGGACAAATGCAATGTTTTTGCAGTACAGCACATTCTGGATTCAATATTTCATTGAACGGATCTACACAGCTATTGGTGATATCCCGACAATACGATGCGCTTGATACTCCACATTTCCTGCCAAATACGGCACACCTGCTCCTGTTTACATTATGTCAACTCGGGTCGAGGACAAATGCAATGTTTTTGCAGTACTGCATATCCAGGATACAATACTTCATTGAACGTATCTACACTGCTACTGGAGATATTTCGTCGATTCCATGCGCCTTGTACTCCACATTTCCTGCCAAATACTGCGCACCTGCTCCTGTCTACATTATGTCAACTGGGGTCCGCGGACAATTGCAATGTTGTTGCAGTACAGCACATTCAGGATTCAATATTTCGTTGAACGGATATACACTGCTATTGGTGATATCCCGACAATTCGATCCGCGTTATACTCCTCATTGGCTGCCAAATACTATGCAGATCAGCCGGTTTGCGCATTGTCAACTCTGTGTCCTGTCAAATACATTGTAATTGCAGATTATCATGTTAGGCTCAAGTATTTATTTAAACGTATCTCCGCCGCTATTAGTGGTATGTCGACAAATCTATGCTCGTTATACTCCTCGTTTGCCGCCAAACAGCGCACCTGCTCCTGTTTACATTATGTCAACTCGGGTCGGGGACAAATCCAATGTTATTGCCGTTCAGGATAATCAGGATTCAATATTTCATTGATCGTATATACACTGCCATTAGTGATATCCTGACAATTCGATGCGCGTTGTACTCTTCATTGGCTGCCAAATACTGGGCAGACCAGTCGGTTTGCGCATTGTCAACTCTGTGTCCTGTCAAATACATTGTAATTGCAGATTATCATGTGAGGCTCAAGTATTTATTTAAACGTATCTCCGCTGCTATTAGTGGTATGTCGACAAAGCTATGCGCGTTATACTCCTCATTTGCCGCCAAACAGCGCACCTGCTCCTGTTTACATTATGTCAACTCGGGTCGAGGACAAATGCAATGTTGCTGCAAGTACTGCATATTCAGGATTCTATATTTCATTGAACGTGAATACACTGTTATTGGTGACATCCCGACAACTCGATGCGCGTGATACTCCACATTCCCTGCCAAATATAGCGCACCTGCTCCTATTTACATTATGTCAAAAGGGATCGAGGCAAATGCTATGTTGTTGCAGTACAGCATATACAGGATTCAACCTTTCATTGAACGTATATACACTGCCATGGTGATATCCCGACACTTCGATGCGCATGATACTCCATATTTCCTGCCAAATACAGCGTACCTGCTCCTGTTTACATTATGTCAACTCGGGTCGACAACAAATGCAATGTTTCTGCGAGTAGTGCATATTCAGTATTCAATATTTCATTGAACGTAAATACACTGTTATTGGTTATACCCCGACAACTCGATGCGCGTGATACTCCACATTCCCTGCCAAATACAGCGCACCTACTCCTGTTTACATTATGTCAACACGTATCGAGGGCAAATGCTATGTTGCTGCAAGTACAGGATATTCAGGATTCAATATTTCATTGAACGTATATACACTGCTATTGGTGATATTCTGAAAATTCGATGCGCGTTAAACTCCTCATTCGCTGCCAAATACTACGCACATCAACCGATTTGCACAATGTCAACTGTGTATCCTGTCAAATCCATTGTAGTTGCAGTAAAGCATATTTAGGCTTAAGTATTCAATCAAACGTATCTCTACTGCTATTGGGGGTATGTCGATAATTCTATGCGCCTTCTACTCCACATCTGCTTCCAACTACAGCGCGCGTCAGCCGGATTTCACTATGTCAACCCTGGTCCCTGCCAAATCACTTGAAATTGCAGTTTTGCATATTTAGGCTGCATTTTTCAATTAAACGTATCTCCGCAGCTATTGATGGCATGTGGAAAATTCGATGCGCGTTATACATCCCATTAGCTGAGAAAAACAGCGCCCTTCGGCCTGTTTGCGCTATGCTAACTCTGTGCTCTGTCAAATATAGCGTTACTGTAGTTTTGGAAATTCTGCTAGAAATATTCAATTGCGCTGATCTCAGATTTAATTCCAGATGTCTCAACAATTCTATGCGCGTTCCACTTCACATATGCTGCCAAATACAGCCCGCGTCATTCAATTCGATGCGCGTACTACTCCACACTTGCTCTCTCACATAGCGCACCTGCTCCTGTTTAAATTATATCAACTCGGGTCATGGTCATATCCAATGTTATTGCTGTACTGCATATTCAGGATTCAATATTCCCTTAATTGTTTATACACTGCTATTGGTGAAATCTCGACAATTCGACGTGCGTTACTCCACATATGCGGCCAAATTCAGCGCACGTCATTCGGTTTGCCCTATGTCAACTCTGGGCCCTGTCAAGTGCAGCGTAATTGCAATTTTGCAGAGTCTGTGTTAAATACTCAATTAAACGTATCCGCACTGTTATTGGTGATATCTAGACAAGTGGTTGATCGTTAAACTCCTCATTCGCTGCGAAATTTAGCGGAACTGCTACAGTTTACAATCTGTCAAATCGGGTCGAGGTCAAATCCAATGTTATTGCAGTACTGTATATTCAGCCATCAATATTCAATTGAACGTTGCTTCGTTTCGATGGGAGATACGAAGAAAATTCGATGCGCGTTCTACTCCACAGATGCTGCCAAATACAGCGCACATCAACCGGTTTACTCAATGTCAACTCTGTGTCCTGTCAAATCCAGTGTAATTGCCGTTTTAAAATATTCTACCGTTAATATTCAATTAAACGTGTCTCCGCCGCTATTGGCGGTATGTCGACAATTCGAAGCGCTTTACACTCCACATTTGCTGCCAAATACAGCGCACATGCTCCCGTTTACATTTTGCCAACTCGGGTCGAGGTCAAATCCAATGTTATTGCTATGCTGCTTATCCAGGCTTCAATTACCAAGTGAACGAATCTGTACTACTATTGGTGATATGTCGACAATTCGATGCGCACTATCTCGCACATTTGCTGCAAGAAATAGCGCACAGCAACCAGTTTGCGCAATGTCAACTCTGTGCCCTATCAAATACAGCGTTATTCCTGTTTTGCATATTCAGTTTTGGATATTCATTTGAGCGTATTCCAGTTTCTATTCCAGACATCTCGATAGTTCGATACGCGTTAAACTCCACATTTGCTGCGAAATAGAGAGCACTTGCAACTGTTTACATTAAGTAATCTCGGATCGAGGTCAAATCCAATGCTATTGCTGTACTGCATATTCAGGAATCAATATTCCATTGAAATTTTCTACAATGCTATTGGTGATATCCCGACAATTCGATGCGCGTTATACTCCTCATTCGCTGCAGAATACTACGTACAACAGCCGGTTGGCGCATTGTCAACTCTGTGTCCTTTCAAATACATTGTAATTGCAGTTCATTATATTAGGCTCAAATATTTATTTAAACGTATCTCCGCTGCTATTCCTGGTATGTCGACAAATCTATGCGCGTTATACTCCTCATTTGCCGCCAAATACAGGGGACCTGCTCCTGCTCACATTATGTCAACTGGGGTCGCAGACAAATGCAATGTTGTTGTAGTACTGCATATTCAGGATTCAATATTTCATTGAACGGATCTACACTGCTAATTGTGATATCCCGACAACTCGTTGCCCGTGATACTCCACATTCCCCGCCAAATACAGCGCACGTGCTCCTCTATACATTATGTCAACTGAGGTCGAAGACAAATGCAATGTGTTTGCAGAACAGCATATTCAGGATTCAATTCCTCATTGAACGTATCTACACTGCTGTTGTTGATATACCGACAATTCCATGCGCCTTGTACACCACGATTCCTGCCAAACACAGCGCACCTTCTCCTGTTTACATTATGTCAGCTCGGGTCGAGGACAAGTGCAATGTTGTTGTAGTACTGCATATTCAGGATTCAATTCATCATTGATCGTATCTACACTGCTGTTGTTGATATAGCGACAATTCTATGCGCGTTGTACACCACGTTTCCTGCCAAATACAGCGCACCTTCTCCTGTTTACATTATGTCAGCTCGGGTCGAGGACAAATGCAATGTTTTTGCAGAACAGCATATCCAGGATTCAATATTTCATTCAATGTAAATACACTGCTGTTGTTGATATACCGACAATTCCATGCGCGTTGTACACCACGTTTCCTGCCAAATACAGCGCACCTTCTCCTGTTTACATTATGTGACCGCGGATCGAGGACAAATGCAATGTTGTTGCAGTACAGCATATTCAGAATTCAATATTTTAATGAACGGATCTACTCTGCTATTGGTGATATCCCGACAATACGATGCTCGTTATACTCCTCATTCGCTGCCAAATGCTACGCACATCAGCCGGTTTGCGCATTGTCAACTCTGTGTCCTGTCAAATACATTATAGTTGCAGTTTATCATATAAAGCACAAGTATTTATTTAAACGTATCACCGCTGCTACTCGAGGTTTATAGACAAATCCATGCGCGTTATACTCCTCATTTGCCGCCAAATAGAGCGCACCTGCTCCTGTTTACATTATGTCAACACCGATCGAGGACAAATGCAATGTTGTTGCAGTACAACATATTTAGGATTCAATATTTCATTGAACGGATATACACTGCCATTGGTGATATCTCCTCATTTCGATGCGCGTAATACTCCACATTCCCTGCCAAATACAGCGCACCTGCTCCTGTTTACTTTATGTCAACTCGGGTCGCTGACAGATGCAATGTTGCTGCAGTACAGTATATTCAGGAATCAATATTCCATTGAACGGATCTACACAGCTATTGGTGATATCCCGACAATACGTTGCGCTTGATACTCCTCATTTGCCGCCAAATACAGCGACCCTGCTCCTGTTTACATTATGTCAACTAGGGTCGAGGACAAATGCAATGTTGTTGTCGTACTGCATATTCAGGATTCAACACTTCATTGAATGTATTTACACTGCTATTGGAGATATCACGACAATTCGATGCGCGTTATACTCCACATTCCTTGCCAAATACAGCGCTACTGCTCCTGTTTACATTATGTCAACTCGAGTCGAGAGCAAATGCAATATTGCTGCAGTACAGCATATTCAGGATTCAATATTTCATTGCACGTATATACACTGCTATTGGTGATATCCCGACAATTCGATGCGCGTTATACTCCACATTCGCTGCCAAATACTATGCACATCAGCCGGTTTGCGCATTGTTAACTCTGTGTCCTGTCAAATACATTGTAATTGCAGTTTATCATATTAGGCTCAAGTATTTATTTAAACGTATCTCCGCTGCTATGCGTGGTATGTCGACAAATCTATGCGCGCTATACTCCCCATTTGCCGCCAAATACAGCGCACCTCCTCCTGTTTACATTATGTCAACTCGGATCGAGGACAAATGCCATGTTGTTGCAGTACAGCATATACAGGATTCAATATTTCATTGAACGTATATACACTGCCATGGTGATATCCCGAAAATTCGATGAGCATGATACTCCACATTTCCTGCCAAATACAGCGCACCTGCTCCTGTTTACATTATGTCAACTCGGGTCGAAGACAAATGCAATCCTGCTGCAGTTCAGCATATTCAGGATTCAATATTTCATTGAACGTATATACACTGCTATTCGTGATATCCCGACAATTCGAAGCGCGTTATACTCCACATTCCCTGGCAAATACAGCGCACCTGCTCCTGTCTACATTATGTCAACTCGGGTCAAGGACAAATGCAATGTTTTTGCAGTACAGCACATTCAGGATTCAATATTCCATTGAATGTATCTACAATTCTATTGCTGATATCACGACAATTCGATGCGTCTGATACTCCACATCCCCAGCCAAATACAGCGCACCTGCTCCTGTTTACATTATGTCAAATCGGGTCGAGAACAAATTCAATGTTTTTGCCGTTCAGGATATTCAGGATTCAATATTTCATTGAATGTATCTACACTGCCATTAATGTTATCACGACAATTCGATGCGCTTGATACTCCACATTCCTTGCCAAATACAGCGCACCTGCTCCTGTTTACATTATGTCAACTCGGATCGAGGACAAGTGCCATGTTGTTGCAGTACACCATATACAGGATTCAATACTTCATTGAACGTATATGCACTGCCATGGTGATATCCCGACTATTCGATGCGCATGATACTCCACATTTCCTGCCAAATACAGCGCAACTGCTCCTGTTTACATTATGTCAACTCGAGTCGAGAACAAATGCAATGTTGCTGCAGTACAGCATATTCAGGAATCAATATTTCATTGAACGTATATACACTGCTATTCGTGATATCCCGACAATTCGATGCGCGTGATACTCCACATTCCTTGCCAAATACAGCGCTACTGCTCCTGTTTACATTATGTCAACTCGAGTCGAGAACAAATGCAATGTTGCTGCAGTACAGCATATTCAGGATTCAATATTTCATTGAACGTATATACACTGCTATTGGTGATATCCCGACAATTCGATGTGCGTTATAATCCACATTCGCTGCCAAATACTATGCACATCAGCCGGTTTGCGCATTGTTAACTCTGTGTCCTGTCAAATACATTGTAATTTCAGTTTATCATATTAGGCTCAAGTATTTATTTAAACGTATCTCCGCTGCTATTCGTGGTATGTCGACAAATCTATGCGCGCTATACTCCCCATTTGCCGCCAAATACAGCGCAGCTCCTCCTGTTTACATTATGTCAACTCGGATCGAGGACAAATGCCATGTTGTTGCAGTACAGCATATACTGGATTCAATATTTCATTGAACGTATATACACTGCCATGGTGATATCCCGACAATTCGATGAGCATGATACTCCACATTTCCTGCCAAATACAGCGCACCTGCTCCTGTTTACATTATGTCAACTCGGGTCGAGGACAAATGCAATGTTGCTGTAGTGTTGCATATTCAGGATTCAGTACTTCATTGAATGTATCTACAATTCTATTGCTGATATCACGACAATTCGATGCGTCTGATACTCCACATCCCCAGCCAAATACAGCGCACCTGCTCCTGTTTACATTATGTCAAATCGGGTCGAGAACAAATGCAATGTTTTTGCAGTACAGCATATTCAGGATTCAATATTTCATTGAAAGTAAATACACTGCTATTGGTGATATCCCGACAAATTCGATGGGCGTCATACTCCACATTCCCTGTCAAATACAGCGATCCCGCTCCTGTTTACATTATGTCAACTCGGGTCGAGGACAAATGCAATGTTGCTGTAGTGTTGCATATTCAGGATTCAGTACTTCATTGAATGTATCTACACTGCTATTGGTCATATCACGACAATTCGATGCGCTTGTTACTCCACATTCCCTGCCCAATGCAGCGCACCTGCTCTTGTTTACATTGTGTCAACTGTGTTCGAGGACAAATGCATTGTTTTTGCAGTACAGCACATTCAGGATTCAATATTTCATTGAACGGATCTACACTGCTATTTGTGATATCTCGTCAATTCGATGCGCGGTATACCGCACAGTTGCTGCCAAATAGAGCGCAAATCAGCCACTTTGCGCTATGTCAACTCAGGTCCCTGCCTAATTCATTGTAATTGTAGTTTTGCATATTCAGGCTCAAGTATTCAATAAAACGTATCTCCGATGCTATTGGTGGTATGCCTACAATTCGATGCGCGTTACACTCCACAGTTGCCGCCAAATACAGCGCACCTGCTCTTGGTTACATTGTGTCAACTCGGGTCGAGGACAAGTGCAATGTTGCTGCAGTACAGCATATTCAGGATTCAATATTTCATTGAACGTATATACACTGCTATTCGTCATATCCCGACAGTTCGATGCGAGTTGTACTCCACATTCCCTGCCAAGTACTAAGTTCATCAGAGAGTTTGCGCATTGTCAACTCTGTGTCCTGTCAAGAACATTGTAATTGCAGATTATCATATTAGGCTCAAGTATTTATTTAAACGTATCTACGCTGCTATGTCGACAAATCTGTGCGCGCTATACTCCTCTTTTGCCGCCAAATACAGCGCACCTGCTCCTGTTTACATTGTATCAACTGTGGTCGAGGACAAATCCAATGTTTTGGCAGTACGGGATATTCAGTATTCAATATTTCATTGATCGTAAATACACTGCTATTCCTGATATCCCGATAATTCGAAGAGAGTTATACTCCGCATTCCCTGCCAAACACAGCGCACCTGCTCCTGTTTACATTATGTCAACTCACGTCGAGGACAAATGCAATGTTGCTGCAGTACAGCATATTCAGGATTCAATATTGCCTTGAACGTATATACTGCTATTCCTGATATCCCGATAATTCGAAGAGAGTTATACTCCACATTCCCTGCCAAACACAGCGCACCTGCTCCTGTTTACATTATGTCAACTCACGTCGAGGACAAATGCAATGTTGCTGCAGTACAGCATATTCAGGATTCAATATTGCCTTGAACGTATATACTGCTATTCCTGACATCCCGATAACTCGAAGAGAGTTATACTCCACATTCCCTGTCAAATACAGCGATCCGGCTCCTGTTTACATTATGTCAACTCCGGTCGAGGACAAATGCAATGTTGCTGTAGTGTTGCATATTCAGGATTCAGTACTTTATTGAATGTATCTACACTGCTATTGGTCATATCACGACAATTCGATGCGCGTGTTACTCCACATTCCCTGCCGAATACAGCGCACCTGCTCTTGTTTACATTGTGTCAACTGTGTTCGAGGACAAATGCATTGTTTTTGCAGTACAGCACATTCAGGATTCAATATTTCATTGAACGGATCTACACTGCTATTTGTGATATCTCGTCAATTCGATGCGCGGTATACCGCACAGTTGCTGCCAAATAGAGCGCAAATCAGCCACTTTGCGCTATGTCAACTCAGGTCCGTGCCTAATTCATTGTAATTGTATTTTTGCATATTTTGGCATATGTATTCAAATTAAACGTATCTCCGGTGCTATAGGTGGTATGCCTACAATTCGATGCGCGTTATGCTCCACAGCTGCCGCCAAACAGCGCACATGCTACTGTTTACATTACATCAACTCGGGACGAGGACAAATCCAATGTTTTGGCAGTACGGGATATTCAGGATTCAATATTTCATTGATCGTAAATACACTGCTATTCCTGATATCCCGATAATTCGAGGAGAGTTATACTCCACATTCCCTGCCAAACACAGCGCACCTGCTCCTGTTTACATTATGTCAACTCGCGTCGAGGACAAATGCAATGTTGCTGCAGTACAGCATATTCAGGATTCAATATTGCCTTGAACGTATATACTGCTATTCCTGATATCCCGATAATTCGAAAAGAGTTATACTCCACATTCCCTGCCAAACACAGCGCACCTGCTCCTGTTTACATTATGTCAACTCGGGTCCAGGACAAATCTAATGTCTTTGCAGTACAGCACATTCAGCATTCAATATGTCATTGAACGTATATACACTGCTATTCGTGATATCCCGACAAATCGAAGCGCGTTATGCTCCTCATCCGCTGCCAAGTACTACGCTGATCAGAGAGTTTGCGCATTGTCAACTCTGTGTTCTGTCGAATACATTGTAATTGCAGTTTATCATATTATGCACAAGTATTTATTTAAATGTATCTCCGCTGCTATTCGTGGTATGTCGACAAGTCTATGCGCGTTATACTCCTCATTTGCCGCCAAATACAGCGCACCTGCTGCCGTTTACATTATGTCAACTGGGGTCGAGGTCAAATCCAATCGTTTTGCAGTACTGCAAATTCAGGATTCAATAGCCCATTTAACGTTTCTACACTGCTATTGGTGATATCTCGTCAATTCGATTAGCGGTATACGGCACACTTGCTGCCAAATGGGGACACTGTGCGCTGTGTCAACCCAGGTCCCTGCCTAACTCATTGTAATTGTAGTTTTGCATATTTAGGCATATGTATTCAAATTAAACGTATCTCCGGTGCTATAGGTGGTATGCCTACAACTCGATGCGCGTTATGCTCCACAGCTGCCGCCAAACAGCGCACCTGCTACTGTTTACATTATGTCAACTCGGGTCGAGGACAAATCCAATGTTTTTGCAGTACAGGATATTCAGGATTCAATATTTCATTGATCGTAAATACACTGCTATTGGTGATATCCCGACAATTCGATGCGCGTGATACTCCACATTCCCTGCCAAATACAGCGCTCCTGCTCCTGTTTACATTAAGTCAACTCGGGTCGAGGACAAATGCAATATTGCTGTAGTGTTGCATATTCAGGATTCAATACTTCATTGAATGTATATACACTGTTATTGGTTATATCCCGACAACTCGATGCGCGTGATACTCCACATTCCCTACCAAATACAGCGCACCTGCTCCTGTTTGCATTATGTCAACTCGGATCGATGGCAAATGCTATGTTGTTGCAGTACAGCATATACACGATTCAAAATTTCATTGAACGTATTTAAACTGCCATGGTGATATCCCGACAATTCGATGCGCATGATACTCCACATTCCCTGCAAAATACAGCGCACCTGCTCCCGTTTACATTATGTCAACTGGGGTCGAGGACAATTGCAATGTTGTGGCAGTACAGCACAGTCAGGATTCAATATTTCATTGAACGGATCTACACTGCTGTTTGTGATATCTCGTCAATTCGATGCGCGGTTTACCACACCCCTGCCAAATAGAGCGCATATCAGCCACTTTGCGCTGTGTCAACTCAGGTCCCTGCCTAATTCATTGTAATTGTATTTTTGCATATTTAGTCTTATGTATACAATTAAACGCATCTGCGGAGATATAGGTGGTACACCTACAATCCGATGCGCGTTATGCTCCACAGTTGCCGCCCAATACAGCGAACCTGCTCCTGTTTACATTATGTCAACTCGGGTCGAGGACATATGCAATGTTTTTGCAGTACAGCATATTCGGGATTCAATATTTCATTGAACGTATATACACTGCTATTGGTGATATCTCGACAAATCGAAGCGCGTTATACTCCTCATTCGCTGCCAAATACAACGCACATCAACCGGTATGCGCAGTATCAACTCTGTGTCCCTGTCAAATCCATTAGAATTGCAGTTTAGCATATTTAGGATTAAGTATTCAATTAAACGTTTCTCCGCTGCTATTGGTGGTAAGTCCAGAATTTGCTGCGCGTTATACCTCACATTTGCTGCCAAATACAGAGCACATTAACCGGTTTACGCAATGTCAACTCTATATCCTGTCGAATCCATTGCATTAGCAGTTTGGCATATTTGGGCCTAAGTACTCAATTAAACCTATTTTCGCTGTTATTGGTGGTATCTCGACAACTGGATGCGCTTTGTACCCGACATTTTCTGCCAAATACAGTGGACCTGCTCCTGTTTACATTATGACATCTCCTGTCGAGGTCAAATCCAATCGTTTTGCAGTACTGCAAATTCAGGATTCAATATCCCATTGAACGTTTCTACACTGCTATTGGTGATATCTCGTCAATTCGATGCGCGGTATACCGCACACTTGCTGCCAAATAGGGCGCAAATCAGACACTGTGCGCTAAGTCAACCCAAGTCCCTGCCTAACTCATTGTAATTGTAGTTTTGCATATTTAGGTATAAGTATTCAATTAAACGTATCTCCGATGCTATTGGTGGTATGCCTACAACTCGATGCGCGTTATACTCCACAGTTCCCGCCAAATACAGCGCACGTGCTCTTGTTTACATTATGTCAACTCGGGTCGAGGACAAATGCAATGTTGTTGCAGTACTGCATATCCAGGTTTCAATACTTCATTGAACGTACCTACACTGCTATTGGAGATATATCGTCAATTCCAAGCGCCTTGCACTGCATATTTCCTGCCAAATACAGCACACCTGCTCCTGTTTACATTATGTCAACTCGGGTCGGGGACAAATGCAATCTTTTTGCAGAACAGTATATTCAGGATTCAATATTTCATTGAACGTAAATACACTGCTATTGGTGATATCCCGACAATTCGATGCGCGTTATACTCCACATTCCCTGCCAAATGCAGCGCACCTGCTCCTGTTTACATTATGTCAACTGGGGTCGAGGACAATTGCAATGTTGTTGCAGTACAGCATATTTAGGAACCGATATTTCATTGAACGTAAATACATTGTTATTGGTGATATCCCGACAACTCGACTCGCGCGATACTCCACATTCCCTGGCAAATACAGCGCACCTGCTCCTGTTTACATTATGTCAACACGGATCGACAACAAATGCAATGTTGCTACAAGTAGAGCATATTCAGGATTCAATATTTCATTGTACGTAAATACACTGTTATTGGTTATATCCCGACAACTCGATGCGCGTGATACTCCACATTCCCTGCCAAATACAGCGCACGTGCTATTGTTTACATTATGTCAACTCGGGTCGAGTACAAATGCAATGTAGTTGTAGTACTGCATATTCAGGATTCAATACTTCATTGAATGTATCTACACTGCTATTGGTGATATCCCGGCAATTTGAAGCGCGTTTTACACCTCATTCGCTGCCATATGCTACGCACATCAGAGAGTGTGGGCATTGTCAACTCTGTGTCCCGTCAAATACATTGTAATTGCAGATTATCATATTAGGCGCAAGTATTTATTTAAACGTATCTCCGCTGCTATTAGTGGTATGTCGACAAATCTATGCGCGTTATACTCCTCATTTGCCGCCAAATACAGCGGACCTGCTCCTGTTTACATTATGTCAACTGGGGCCGAGGACAAATCCAATGTTTTTGCAGTACTGCATATTCAGGATTCAATACTTCAATGAATGTATCTACACTGCTATCGGTCATATCACGACAATTCGATGCGCGTGATACTCCATATTTCCTGACCAATACGGCGCACCTGCTCCTGTTTACATTATGTCAACTCGGGTCGAGGACAAATGGAATGTTGCTGTAGTGTTGCATATTCAGGATTCAATTCTTCATTGAATGTATCTACACTGCTATTGGTCATATCACGACAATTCGATGCGCGTGATACACCACATTCCCTGCCAAATACAGCGCACCTGCTCTTGTTTACATTGTGTCAACCGTGGTCGTGGACAAATGCATTGTTTTTGCAGTACAGCATATACCGGATTCAATACTTCATTGAACGTATATACACTGTTTTTGGTTATATCCCGACCATTCGATGAGCGTGGTACTACACGTTTCCTGCCAAATACGGCACACCTGCTCCTGTTTACATTATGTCAACTCGGGTCGAGGACAAATCCAATGTTTTTGCAGTACAGGATATTCAGGATTCAATATTTCATTGAACGTGTATACACTGCTATTGGTGATATCCTGACAATTCGATGCGCGTTATACTCCACATTCCCTGCCAAATACAGCGCACCGGCTCCTGTTTACATTATGTCAACTGGGGACGAAGACAAATGCAATGTTCTTGTAGTACTGCATACTCAGAACTCAATACTTCATTGAACGTATCTACACTGCGACTGGAGATATTTCGTCAATTCTATGCGTCTTGTACTCCACATTTCCTGCCAAATAGTGCGCACCTGCTCCTGTTTACATTATGTCAACTCGGATCGAGGACAAATGCAATGTTGTTGCAGTACAGCATATACAGAATCCAATATTTCATTGAACGTATATACACTGCTGTTCGTGATATGCCGACAATTCGAAGCGGGTTATACTCCTCATCCGCTGCCAAAGACAACTCACATCAGAGAATTGGCGCATTGTCAACTCTGTGTCCTGTCAAATACATTGTAATTGCAGTTTATCATATTAGGCTCAAGTATTTATTTAAACGTATCTCCGTTGCTATTCGTGGTATGTCGACAAATCTATGCGCGTTATACTCCTCATTTGCCGCCAAATACAGCGCACGTGCTCCCGTTTACATTATGTCAACTGGGGTCGAGGACAATTGCAATGTTGTGGCAGTACAGCACAGTCAGGATTCAATATTTCATTGATCGGATCCACATTGCTATTTGTGATATCTCGTCAATTCGATGCGCGGTATATCGCACTGTTGCTGCCAAATAGAGCGCAAACCAGCCACTTTGCGCTATGTCAACTCAGGTCCCTGCCAAATTCATTGTAATTGTATTTTTGCATACTTAGGCTTATGTATTCAAATTAAACGTATCTCCGATGCTATTGGTGTTATGCCTACAACTCGATGCGCGTTATACTCCACAGTTCCCGCCAAATACAGCGCACCTGCTCCCGTTTACATTATGTCAACTCGGGTCGAGGACAAATGCAATGTTGTTGCAGTACAGCACAAACAGAATTCAAAATTTCATTGAACGTATATACACTGCTATTGGTGATATCCCGACAATTCCATGCGCGTGATACTCCACATTCCCTGCCAAATACAGCGCACCTGCTCGTGTTTACATTATGTCAACTCGGATCGAGGACAAATGCAATCTTTTTGCAGTACTGGATATGCAGTATTCAATATTTCATCGAACGTATATGCACAGCTATTGGTGATATCCCGACAATTCGATGCGCGTGATACTCCACATTACCTGCCAAATACAGCGTACCTGCTCCTCTTCACATTATGTCAACTCGGGTCGAGGACAAATGCAATGTTGTGGCAGTACAGCACAGTCAGGATTCAATATTTCATTGAACGGATCCACATTGCTATTTGTGATATCTCGTCAATTCGATGCGCGGTATATCACACTGTTGCTGCCAAATAGAGCGCAAACCAGCCACTTTGCGCTATGTCAACTCAGGTCCCTGCCTAATTCATTGTAATTGTATTTTTGCATACTTAGGCTTATGTATTCAAATTAAACGTATCTCCGATGCTATTGGTGTTATGCCTACAACTCGATGCGCGTTATACTCCACAGTTCCCGCCAAATACAGCGCACGTGCTCTTGTTTACATTATGTCAACTCGGGTCGAGGACAAATGGAATGTTGTTGCAGTACTGCATATCCAGCATTCAATATTTCATTGAACGTATCTACACTGCTACTGGAGATATTTCGTCAATTCCATGCGTCTTGTACTCCACATTTCCTGCCAAATACAGCGCACCTGCTCCTGTTTACATTATGTCAACTCGGGTCGGGGACAAATGCAATCTTTTTGCAGAACAGCATATTCAGGATTCAATATTTGATTGAACGTAAATACACTGCTATTGGTGATATCCCGACAATTCGATGCGCGTTATACTCCTCATTTGCCGCCAAATACAGCGCACCTGCTCCCGTTTACATTATGTCAACTCGGGTCGAGGACAAATGCAATGTTGTTGCAGTACAGCACAAACAGAATTCAAAATTTCATTGAACGTATATACACTGCTATTGGTGATATCCCGACAATTCCATGCGCGTGATACTCCACATTCCCTGCCAAATACAGCGTACCTGCTCCTGTTTACACTATGTCAACTCGGATCGAGGACAAATGCAATGTTGTTGCAGTACATCATATACAGGATTCAATATTTCATTGAACGTATGTACACTACCATGGTGATATCGCGACAATTCGATGAGCATGATACTCCACATTTCCTGCCAAATACAGCGCATCTGCTCCTGTTTACATTATTTCAACTCGGGTCGAGGAAAAATGCAATGTTTTTGCAGTTCAGCACATTCAGGATTCGATATTTCATTGAACGGATCCACATTGCTATTTGTGATATCTCGTCAATTCGATGCGCGGTATATCGCACTGTTGCTGCCAAATAGAGCGCAAACCAGCCACTTTGCGCTATGTCAACTCAGGTCCCTGCCTAATTCATTGTAATTGTATTTTTGCATACTTAGGCTTATGTATTCAAATTAAACGTATCTCCGATGCTATTGGTGTTATGCCTACAACTCGATGCGCGTTATACTCCACAGTTCCCGCCAAATACAGCGCACCTGCTCCCGTTTACATTATGTCAACTCGGGTCGAGGACAAATGCAATGTTGTTGCAGTACAGCACAAACAGAATTCAAAATTTCATTGAACGTATATACACTGCTATTGGTGATATCCCGACAATTCCATGCGCGTGATACTCCACATTCCCTGCCAAATACAGCGCACCTGCTCGTGTTTACATTATGTCAACTCGGATCGAGGACAAATGCAATCTTTTTGCAGTACTGGATATGCAGTATTCAATATTTCATCGAACGTATATGCACAGCTATTGTTGATATCCCGACAATTCGATGCGCGTGATACTCCACATTACCTGCCAAATACAGCGTACCTGCTCCTCTTCACATTATGTCAACTCGGGTCGAGGACAAATGCAATGTTGTGGCAGTACAGCACAGTCAGGATTCAATATTTCATTGAACGGATCCACATTGCTATTTGTGATATCTCGTCAATTCGATGCGCGGTATATCGCACTGTTGCTGCCAAATAGAGCGCAAACCAGCCACTTTGCGCTATGTCAACTCAGGTCCCTGCCTAATTCATTGTAATTGTATTTTTGCATACTTAGGCTTATGTATTCAAATTAAACGTATCTCCGATGCTATTGGTGTTATGCCTACAACTCGATGCGCGTTATACTCCACAGTTCCCGCCAAATACAGCGCACGTGCTCTTGTTTACATTATGTCAACTCGGGTCGAGGACAAATGGAATGTTGTTGCAGTACTGCATATCCAGCATTCAATATTTCATTGAACGTATCTACACTGCTACTGGAGATATTTCGTCAATTCCATGCGTCTTGTACTCCACATTTCCTGCCAAATACAGCGCACCTGCTCCTGTTTACATTATGTCAACTCGGGTCGGGGACAAATGCAATCTTTTTGCAGAACAGCATATTCAGGATTCAATATTTGATTGAACGTAAATACACTGCTATTGGTGATATCCCGACAATTCGATGCGCGTTATACTCCTCATTTGCCGCCAAATACAGCGCACCTGCTCCCGTTTACATTATGTCAACTCGGGTCGAGGACAAATGCAATGTTGTTGCAGTACAGCACAAACAGAATTCAAAATTTCATTGAACGTATATACACTGCTATTGGTGATATCCCGACAATTCCATGCGCGTGATACTCCACATTCCCTGCCAAATACAGCGCACCTGCTCGTGTTTACATTATGTCAACTCGGATCGAGGACAAATGCAATCTTTTTGCAGTACTGGATATGCAGTATTCAATATTTCATCGAACGTATATGCACAGCTATTGGTGATATCCCGACAATTCGATGCGCGTGATACTCCACATTACCTGCCAAATACAGCGTACCTGCTCCTCTTCACATTATGTCAACTCGGGTCGAGGACAAATGCAATGTTGTGGCAGTACAGCACAGTCAGGATTCAATATTTCATTGAACGGATCCACATTGCTATTTGTGATATCTCGTCAATTCGATGCGCGGTATATCGCACAGTTGCTGCCAAATAGAGCGCAAACCAGCCACTTTGCGCTATGTCAACTCAGGTCCCTGCCTAATTCATTGTATTTGTATTTTTGCATACTTAGGCTTATGTATTCAAATTAAACGTATCTCCGATGCTATTGGTGTTATGCCTACAACTCGATGCGCGTTATACTCCACAGTTCCCGCCAAATACAGCGCACGTGCTCTTGTTTACATTATGTCAACTCGGGTCGAGGACAAATGGAATGTTGTTGCAGTACTGCATATCCAGCATTCAATATTTCATTGAACGTATCTACACTGCTACTGGAGATATTTCGTCAATTCCATGCGTCTTGTACTCCACATTTCCTGCCAAATACAGCGCACCTGCTCCTGTTTACATTATGTCAACTCGGGTCGGGGACAAATGCAATCTTTTTGCAGAACAGCATATTCAGGATTCAATATTTGATTGAACGTAAATACACTGCTATTGGTGATATCCCGACAATTCGATGCGCGTTATACTCCTCATTTGCCGCCAAATACAGCGCACCTGCTCCCGTTTACATTATGTCAACTCGGGTCGAGGGCAAATGGAATGTTGTTGCAGTACTGCATATCCAGCATTCAATTTTTCATTGAACGTATCTACACTGCTACTGGAGATATTTCGTCAATTCCATGCGTCTTGTACTCCACATTTCCTGCCAAATACAGCGCACCTGCTCCTGTTTACATTATGTCAACTCGGGTCGAGGACAAATGCAATGTTGTTGCAGTACAGCACAAACAGAATTCAAAATTTCATTGAACGTATATACACTGCTATTGGTGATATCCCGACAATTCCATGCGCGTGATACTCCACATTCCCTGCCAAATACAGCGCACCTGCTCGTGTTTACATTATGTCAACTCGGATCGAGGACAAATGCAATCTTTTTGCAGTACTGGATATGCAGTATTCAATATTTCATCGAACGTATATGCACAGCTATTGGTGATATCCCGACAATTCGATGCGCGTGATACTCCACATTACCTGCCAAATACAGCGTACCTGCTCCTCTTCACATTATGTCAACTCGGGTCGAGGACAAATGCAATGTTGCTGCAGTACAGCATATTCAGGATTCAACATTTCATTGAACGTATATACACTGCTATTCGTGATATCCCGACAATTCGAAGCGCGTCATACTCCTCATTCGCTGCCAAATACTAAGCACATCAGAGAGTTTGCGCACTGTCAACTCTGTTTCCTGTCAAATAAATTGTATTTGCTGTTTGTCATGTTAGGCTCAAGTATTTAGTTAAACGTATCTCCGCTGCTATTCGTGGTATGTCGACAAATCTATGCGCGTTATACTCCACAGTTGCCGCCATACAGCGCACCTGCTCCTGTTTACATTATGTCATTCGGGTCGAGGACAAATGCATTGTTTTGGCAGTACATCATATACCGGATTCAATACTTGATTGAACGTACATACACTGCCATTGGTGATATCCCGACAATTCGATGCGCGTGATACTCCACATTACCTGCCAAATACGGCGCACCTACTTCTGTTTACATTATGTCAACAAGGATCGAGGACAAATGCAATGTTGTTGCAGTACAGCATATACAGGATTCAATATTTCATTGAACGTATATACACTGCCATGGTGATATCCCGACAATTCGATTCGCATGATACTCCACATTTCCTGCCAAATACAGCGCACCTGCTCTTGTTTACATTGTGTCAACTGTGGTCGAGGACAAATGCATTGTTTTTGCAGTGCAGCACATACGGGATTCAGTACTTCATTCAACGTATATACACTGCCATGGTGATATCCCGACAATTCGATGCGCATGATACTCCACATTTCCTGCCATATCAGCGCACCTGCTCCTGTTTACATTGTGTCATTCGGGACGAAGACAAATGCATTGTTTTTGCAGTACATCATGTACCGGATAATATACTTCATTGAACGTAAATACGCTGCTATTGGTGAATTCACGACAATTCGATGCGCGTGATACTCCACATACCCTGCCAAAGACAGCGCACCTGCTCCTGTTTACATTATGTCAACTCGGGTCGAGGACAATTGCAATGTTGTTGTAGTACTGCATATTCAGGATTCAATATTTCATTGAACGTATATACACTGCCATGGTAATATCCCGACAATTCGATGCGCATGAAACTCCACATTTTCTGCCAAATACAGTGCACCTGCTCCTGTTTACATTATGTCAACTCGTTTCCAGGACAAATGCAATGTTTTTGCAGTACAGCACATTCAGGATTCAATATTTCATTGAACGGATCTACACTGCTATTGGTGATATCCCGACAATGTGAAGCGCGTTATACTCCTCATTCTCTGCCAAATACTACGCACATCAGAGTGTTTGCGCATTGTCAACTCTGTGTCCTGTCAAATACATTGTAATTGCAGTTTATCATATTAGGCACAAGTATATATTTAAACGTATCTCCGCTGCTATTCGTGGTATGTCGACAAATCTATGCGCGTTATACTCCACAGTTGCCGCCAAACAGCGCACCTGCTCCTGTTTACATTATGTCAACTCGGGTCGAGGGCAAATGGAATGTTGTTGCAGTACTGCATATCCAGCATTCAATATTTCATTGGACGTATCTACACTGCTATTTGTGATATCTCGTCAATTCGATGCGCGGTATACCGCACAGTTGCTGCCAAATAGAGCGCAAATCAGCCACTTTGCGCTATGTCAACTCAGGTCCGTGCCTAATTCATTGTAATTGTATTTTTGCATATTTTGGCATATGTATTCAAATTAAACGTATCTCCGGTGCTATAGGTGGTATGCCTACAATTCGATGCGCGTTATGCTCCACAGCTGCCGCCAAACAGCGCACCTGCTACTGTTTACATTACATCAACTCGGGACGAGGACAAATCCAATGTTTTGGCAGTACGGGATATTCAGGATTCAATATGTCATTGAATGTATCTACACTGCTATTCCTGATATCCCGATAATTCGAAGAGAGTTATACTCCACATTCTCTGCCAAACACAGCGCACCTGCTCCTGTTTACATTATGTCAACTCACGTCGAGGACAAATGCAATGTTGCTGCAGTACAGCATATTCAGGATTCAATATTGCCTTGAACGTATATACTGCTATTCCTGATATCCCGATAATTCGAAGAGAGTTATACTCCACATTCCCTGTCAAATACAGCGATCCGGCTCCTGTTTACATTATGTCAACTCCGGTCGAGGACAAATGCAATGTTGCTGTAGTGTTGCATATTCAGGATTCAGTACTTCATTGAATGTATCTACACTGCTATTGGTCATATCACGACAATTCGATGCGCGTGTTACTCCACATTCCCTGCCGAATACAGCGCACCTGCTCTTGTTTACATTGTGTCAACTGTGTTCGAGGACAAATGCATTGTTTTTGCAGTACAGCACATTCAGGATTCAATATTTCATTGAACGGATCTACACTGCTATTTGTGATATCTCGTCAATTCGATGCGCGGTATACCGCACAGTTGCTGCCAAATAGAGCGCAAATCAGCCACTTTGCGCTATGTCAACTCAGGTCCGTGCCTAATTCATTGTAATTGTATTTTTGCATATTTTGGCATATGTATTCAAATTAAACGTATCTCCGGTGCTATAGGTGGTATGCCTACAATTCGATGCGCGTTATGCTCCACAGCTGCCGCCAAACAGCGCACCTGCTACTGTTTACATTACATCAACTCGGGACGAGGACAAATCCAATGTTTTGGCAGTACGGGATATTCAGGATTCAATATGTCATTGAATGTATCTACACTGCTATTCCTGATATCCCGATAATTCGAAGAGAGTTATACTCCACATTCTCTGCCAAACACAGCGCACCTGCTCCTGTTTACATTATGTCAACTCACGTCGAGGACAAATGCAATGTTGCTGCAGTACAGCATATTCAGGATTCAATATTGCCTTGAACTGCATATTTCCTGCCAAATACAGCACACCTGCTCCTGTTTACATTATGTCAACTCGGGTCGGGGACAAATGCAATCTTTTTGCAGAACAGTATATTCAGGATTCAATATTTCATTGAACGTAAATACACTGCTATTGGTGATATCCCGACAATTCGATGCGCGTTATACTCCACATTCCCTGCCAAATGCAGCGCACCTGCTCCTGTTTACATTATGTCAACTGGGGTCGAGGACAATTGCAATGTTGTTGCAGTACAGCATATTTAGGAACCGATATTTCATTGAACGTAAATACATTGTTATTGGTGATATCCCGACAACTCGACTCGCGCGATACTCCACATTCCCTGGCAAATACAGCGCACCTGCTCCTGTTTACATTATGTCAACACGGATCGAGGGCAAATGCTATGTTGTTGCAGTACAGCATATACAGGATTCATATTTCTTTGAACGTATATACACTGCCATGGCGATATCCCGACAATTCGATGCGCATGATACTCCATATTTCCTGCCAAATACAGCGTACCTGCTCCTGTTTACATTATGTCAACTCGGGTCGACAACAAATGCAATGTTGCTACAAGTAGAGCATATTCAGGATTCAATATTTCATTGTACGTAAATACACTGTTATTGGTTATATCCCGACAACTCGATGCGCGTGATACTCCACATTCCCTGCCAAATACAGCGCACGTGCTATTGTTTACATTATGTCAACTCGGGTCGGGTACAAATGCAATGTAGTTGTAGTACTGCATATTCAGGATTCAATACTTCATTGAATGTATCTACACTGCTATTGGTGATATCCCGGCAATTTGAAGCGCGTTTTACACCTCATTCGCTGCCATATGCTACGCACATCAGAGAGTGTGGGCATTGTCAACTCTGTGTCCCGTCAAATACATTGTAATTGCAGATTATCATATTAGGCGCAAGTATTTATTTAAACGTATCTCCGCTGCTATTAGTGGTATGTCGACAAATCTATGCGCGTTATACTCCTCATTTGCCGCCAAATACAGCGGACCTGCTCCTGTTTACATTATGTCAACTGGGGTCGAGGACAAATCCAATGTTTTTGCAGTACTGCATATTCAGGATTCAATACTTCAATGAATGTATCTACACTGCTATCGGTCATATCACGACAATTCGATGCGCGTGATACTCCATATTTCCTGACCAATACGGCGCACCTGCTCCTGTTTACATTATGTCAACTCGGGTCGAGGACAAATGGAATGTTGCTGTAGTCTTGCATATTCAGGATTCAATTCTTCATTGAATGTATCTACACTGCTATTGGTCATATCACGACAATTCGATGCGCGTGATACACCACATTCCCTGCCAAATACAGCGCACCTGCTCTTGTTTACATTGTGTCAACCGTGGTCGTGGACAAATGCATTGTTTTTGCAGTACAGCATATACCGGATTCAATACTTCATTGAACGTATATACACTGTTTTTGGTTATATCCCGACCATTCGATGAGCGTGGTACTACACGTTTCCTGCCAAATACGGCACACCTGCTCCTGTTTACATTATGTCAACTAGGGTCGAGGACAAATCCAATGTTTTTGCAGTACAGGATATTCAGGATTCAATATTTCATTGAACGTGTATACACTGCTATTGGTGATATCCTGACAATTCGATGCGCGTTATACTCCACATTCCCTGCCAAATACAGCGCACCTGCTCCTGTTTACATTATGTCAACTCGGGTGAAGGACAAATGCAATGTTTTTGCAGTACAGCACATTCAGGATTCAATATTTCATTGAACGGATCTACACTGCGACTGGAGATATCTCGTCTATTCGATGCGCGGTATACCGCACACTTCCTGCCAAATAGAGCGCAAATCAGCCATTGTGCGCTGTGTCAACTCAGGTCCTTGCCAAATTCATTGTAATTGTAGTTTTGCATATTTAGGCCTAAGTATTCAATTAAACGGATCTCCGGTACTATTGATGGTATGCCTACAATTCGATGCGCGTTATACTCCACATTCCCTGCCAAATACAGCGCACCGGCTCCTGTTTACATTATGTCAACTGGGGACGAAGACAAATGCAATGTTCTTGTAGTACTGCATACTCAGAACTCAATACTTCATTGAACGTATCTACACTGCGACTGGAGATATTTCGTCAATTCTATGCGTCTTGTACTCCACATTTCCTGCCAAATAGTGCGCACCTGCTCCTGTTTACATTGTGTCATTCGGGACGAAGACAAATGCATTGTTTTTGCAGTACATCATGTACCGGATTATATACTTCATTGAACGTAAATACACTGCTATTGGTGAATTCACGACAATTCGATGCGCGTGATACTCCACATACCCTGCCAAAGACAGCGCACCTGCTCCTGTTTACATTATGTCAACTCGGGTCGAGGACAATTGCAATGTTGTTGTAGTACTGCATATTCAGGATTCAATATTTCATTGAACGTATATACACTGCCATGGTAATATCCCGACAATTCAATGCGCATGGAACACCACATTTTCTGCCAAATACAGTGCACCTGCTCCTGTTTACATTATGTCAACTCGTTTCCAGGACAAATGCAATGTTTTTGCAGTACAGCACATTCAGGATTCAATATTTCATTGAACGGATCTACACTGCTATTGGTGATATCCCGACAATGTGAAGCGCGTTATACTCCTCATTCTCTGCCAAATACTACGCACATCAGAGTGTTTGCGCATTGTCAACTCTGTGTCCTGTCAAATACATTGTAATTGCAGTTTATCATATTAGGCACAAGTATATATTTAAACGTATCTCCGCTGCTATTCGTGGTATGTCGACAAATCTATGCGCGTTATACTCCACAGTTGCCGCCAAACAGCGCACCTGCTCCTGTTTACATTATGTCAACTCGGGTCGAGGGCAAATGGAATGTTGTTGCAGTACTGCATATCCAGCATTCAATATTTCATTGGACGTATCTACACTGCTATTTGTGATATCTCGTCAATTCGATGCGCGGTATACCGCACAGTTGCTGCCAAATAGAGCGCAAATCACCCACTTTGCGCTATGTCAACTCAGGTCCGTGCCTAATTCATTGTAATTGTATTTTTGCATATTTTGGCATATGTATTCAAATTAAACGTATCTCCGGTGCTATAGGTGGTATGCCTACAATTCGATGCGCGTTATGCTCCACAGCTGCCGCCAAACAGCGCACCTGCTACTGTTTACATTACATCAACTCGGGACGAGGACAAATCCAATGTTTTGGCAGTACGGGATATTCAGGATTCAATATGTCATTGAATGTATCTACACTGCTATTCCTGATATCCCGATAATTCGAAGAGAGTTATACTCCACATTCCCTGCCAAACACAGCGCACCTGCTCCTGTTTACATTATGTCAACTCACGTCGAGGACAAATGCAATGCTGCTGCAGTACAGCATATTCAGGATTCAATATTGCCTTGAACGTATATACTGCTATTCCTGATATCCCGATAATTCGAAGAGAGTTATACTCCACATTCCCTGTCAAATACAGCGATCCGGCTCCTGTTTACATTATGTCAACTCCGGTCGAGGACAAATGCAATGTTGCTGTAGTGTTGCATATTCAGGATTCAGTACTTCATTGAATGTATCTACACTGCTATTGGTCATATCACGACAATTCGATGCGCGTGTTACTCCACATTCCCTGCCGAATACAGCGCACCTGCTCTTGTTTACATTGTGTCAACTGTGTTCGAGGACAAATGCATTGTTTTTGCAGTACAGCACAATCAGGATTCAATATTTCATTGAACGGATCTACACTGCTATTTGTGATATCTCGTCAATTCGATGCGCGGTATACCGCACAGTTGCTGCCAAATAGAGCGCAGATCAGCCACTTTGCGCTATGTCAACTCAGGTCCGTGCCTAATTCATTGTAATTGTATTTGTGCATATTTTGGCATATGTATTCAAATTAAACGTATCTCCGGTGCTATAGGTGGTATGCCTACAATTCGATGCGCGTTATGCTCCACAGCTGCCGCCAAACAGCGCACATGCTACTGTTTACATTACATCAACTCGGGACGAGGACAAATCCAATGTTTTGGCAGTACGGGATATTCAGGATTCAATATGTCATTGAATGTATCTACACTGCTATTCCTGATATCCCGATAATTCGAAGAGAGTTATACTCCACATTCCCTGCCAAACACAGCGCACCTGCTCCTGTTTACATTATGTCAACTCACGTCGAGGACAAATGCAATGCTGCTGCAGTACAGCATATTCAGGATTCAATATTGCCTTGAACGTATATACTACTATTCCTGATATCCCGATAATTCGAAGAGAGTTATACTCTACATTCCCTGTCAAATACAGCGATCCGGCTCCTGTTTACATTATGTCAACTCCGGTCGAGGACAAATGCAATGTTGCTGTAGTGTTGCATATTCAGGATTCAGTACTTCATTGAATGTATCTACACTGCTATTGGTCATATCACGACAATTCGATGCGCGTGTTACTCCACATTCCCTGCCGAATACAGCGCACCTGCTCTTGTTTACATTGTGTCAACTGTGTTCGAGGACAAATGCATTGTTTTTGCAGTACAGCACATTCAGGATTCAATATTTCATTGGACGTATCTACACTGCTATTTGTGATATCTCGTCAATTCGATGCGCGGTATACCGCACAGTTGCTGCCAAATAGAGCGCAAATCACCCACTTTGCGCTATGTCAACTCAGGTCCGTGCCTAATTCATTGTAATTGTATTTTTGCATATTTTGGCATATGTATTCAAATTAAACGTATCTCCGGTGCTATAGGTGGTATGCCTACAATTCGATGCGCGTTATGCTCCACAGCTGCCGCCAAACAGCGCACCTGCTACTGTTTACATTACATCAACTCGGGACGAGGACAAATCCAATGTTTTGGCAGTACGGGATATTCAGGATTCAATATGTCATTGAATGTATCTACACTGCTATTCCTGATATCCCGATAATTCGAAGAGAGTTATACTCCACATTCCCTGCCAAACACAGCGCACCTGCTCCTGTTTACATTATGTCAACTCACGTCGAGGACAAATGCAATGCTGCTGCAGTACAGCATATTCAGGATTCAATATTGCCTTGAACGTATATACTGCTATTCCTGATATCCCGATAATTCGAAGAGAGTTATACTCCACATTCCCTGTCAAATACAGCGATCCGGCTCCTGTTTACATTATGTCAACTCCGGTCGAGGACAAATGCAATGTTGCTGTAGTGTTGCATATTCAGGATTCAGTACTTCATTGAATGTATCTACACTGCTATTGGTCATATCACGACAATTCGATGCGCGTGTTACTCCACATTCCCTGCCGAATACAGCGCACCTGCTCTTGTTTACATTGTGTCAACTGTGTTCGAGGACAAATGCATTGTTTTTGCAGTACAGCACATTCAGGATTCAATATTTCATTGAACGGATCTACACTGCTATTTGTGATATCTCGTCAATTCGATGCGCGGTATACCGCACAGTTGCTGCCAAATAGAGCGCAGATCAGCCACTTTGCGCTATGTCAACTCAGGTCCGTGCCTAATTCATTGTAATTGTATTTTTGCATATTTTGGCATATGTATTCAAATTAAACGTATCTCCGGTGCTATAGGTGGTATGCCTACAATTCGATGCGCGTTATGCTCCACAGCTGCCGCCAAACAGCGCACATGCTACTGTTTACATTACATCAACTCGGGACGAGGACAAATCCAATGTTTTGGCAGTACGGGATATTCAGGATTCAATATGTCATTGAATGTATCTACACTGCTATTCCTGATATCCCGATAATTCGAAGAGAGTTATACTCCACATTCCCTGCCAAACACAGCGCACCTGCTCCTGTTTACATTATGTCAACTCACGTCGAGGACAAATGCAATGCTGCTGCAGTACAGCATATTCAGGATTCAATATTGCCTTGAACGTATATACTACTATTCCTGATATCCCGATAATTCGAAGAGAGTTATACTCTACATTCCCTGTCAAATACAGCGATCCGGCTCCTGTTTACATTATGTCAACTCCGGTCGAGGACAAATGCAATGTTGCTGTAGTGTTGCATATTCAGGATTCAGTACTTCATTGAATGTATCTACACTGCTATTGGTCATATCACGACAATTCGATGCGCGTGTTACTCCACATTCCCTGCCGAATACAGCGCACCTGCTCTTGTTTACATTGTGTCAACTGTGTTCGAGGACAAATGCATTGTTTTTGCAGTACAGCACATTCAGGATTCAATATTTCATTGAACGGATCTACACTGCTATTTGTGATATCTCGTCAATTCGATGCGCGGTATACCGCACAGTTGCTGCCAAATAGAGCGCAGATCAGCCACTTTGCGCTATGTCAACTCAGGTCCGTGCCTAATTCATTGTAATTGTATTTTTGCATATTTTGGCATATGTATTCAAATTAAACGTATCTCCGGTGCTATAGGTGGTATGCCTACAATTCGATGCGCGTTATGCTCCACAGCTGCCGCCAAACAGCGCACATGCTACTGTTTACATTACATCAACTCGGGACGAGGACAAATCCAATGTTTTGGCAGTACGGGATATTCAGGATTCAATATGTCATTGAATGTATCTACACTGCTATTCCTGATATCCCGATAATTCGAAGAGAGTTATACTCCACATTCCCTGCCAAACACAGCGCACCTGCTCCTGTTTACATTATGTCAACTCACGTCGAGGACAAATGCAATGTTGCTGCAGTACAGCATATTCAGGATTCAATATTGCCTTGAACGTATATACTGCTATTCCTGATATCCCGATAATTCGAAGAGAGTTATACTCCACATTTCCTGTCAAATACAGCGATCCGGCTCCTGTTTACATTATGTCAACTCCGGTCGAGGACAAATGCAATGTTGCTGTAGTGTTGCATATTCAGGATTCAGTACTTCATTGAACGTATCTACACTGCTATTGGTCATATCACGACAATTCGATGCGCGTGTTACTCCACATTCCCTGCCGAATACAGCGCACCTGCTCTTGTTTACATTGTGTCAACTGTGTTCGAGGACAAATGCATTGTTTTTGCAGTACAGCACATTCAGGATTCAATATTTCATTGAACGGATCTACACTGCTATTTGTGATATCTCGTCAATTCGATGCGCGGTATACCGCACAGTTGCTGCCAAATAGAGCGCAAATCAGCCACTTTGCGCTATGTCAACTCAGGTCCGTGCCTAATTCATTGTAGTTGTATTTTTGCATATTTTGGCATATGTATTCAAATTAAACGTATCTCCGGTGCTATAGGTGGTATGCCTACAATTCGATGCGCGTTATGCTCCACAGCTGCCGCCAAACAGCGCACATGCTACTGTTTACATTACATCAACTCGGGACGAGGACAAATCCAATGTTTTGGCAGTACGGGATATTCAGGATTCAATATTTCATTGATGGTAAATACACTGGTATTCCTGATATCCCGATAATTCGAAGAGAGTTATACTCCACATTCCCAGCCAAACACAGCGCACCTGCTCCTGTTTACATTATGTCAACTCGCGTCGAGGACAAATGCAATGTTGCTGCAGTACAGCATATTCAGGATTCAATATTGCCTTGAACGTATATACTGCTATTCCTGATATCCCGATAATTCGAAAAGAGTTATACTCCACATTCCCTGCCAAACACAGCGCACCTGCTCCTGTTTACATTATGTCAACTCGGGTCAAGGACAAATCTAATGTTTTTGCAGTACAGCACATTCAGCATTCAATATGTCATTGAACGTATATACACTGCTATTCGTGATATCCCGACAGATCGAAGCGCGTTATGCTCCACATTCCCTGCCAAATGCAGCGCACCTGCTCCTGTTTACATTATGTCAACTGGGGTCGAGGACAATTGCAATGTTGTTGCAGTACAGCATATTTAGGAACCGATATTTCATTGAACGTAAATACATTGTTATTGGTGATATCCCGACAACTCGACTCGCGTGATACTCCACATTCCCTGGCAAATACAGCGCACCTGCTCCTGTTTACATTATGTCAACACGGATCGAGGGCAAATGCTATGTTGTTGCAGTACAGCATATACATGATTCATATTTCTTTGAACGTATATACACTGCCATGGCGATATCCCGACAATTCGATGCGCATGATACTCCATATTTCCTGCCAAATACAGCGTACCTGCTCCTGTTTACATTATGTCAACTCGGGTCGACAACAAATGCAATGTTGCTACAAGTAGAGCATATTCAGGATTCAATATTTCATTGTACGTAAATACACTGTTATTGGTTATATCCCGACAACTCGATGCGCGTGATACTCCACATTCCCTGCCAAATACAGCGCACCTGCTCCTGTTTACATTATGTCAACTCGGGTCGAGGACAATTGCAATGTAGTTGTAGTACTGCATATTCAGGATTCAATTCTTCATTGAATGTATCTACACTGCTATTGGTGATATCCTGACAATTCGATGCGCGTGATACTCCACATTCCCTGGCAAATACTACGCAGATCAGCCGTTTTGCGCATTGCCAACTCTGTGTCCTGTCAAATACATTGTAATTGCAGTTTATCATATTAGGCTCAAGTATTTATTTAAACGTATCTCCGCTGCTATTAGTGGTATGTCGACAAATCTATGCGCGTTATACTCCACATTTGCCGCCAAATACAGCGCACGTGCTCCCGTTTACATTATGTCAACTGCGGTCGAGAACAATTGCAATGTTGTGGCAGTACAGCACAGTCAGTATTCAATATTTCATTGAACGGATCTACACTGCTGTTTGTGATATCTCGTCAATTCGATGCGCGGTTTACCGCACAAGTGCTGCCAAATAGAGCGCATATCAGCCACTTTGCGCTGTGTCAACTCAGGTACCTGCCTAATTCATTGTAATTGTATCTTTGCATATTTAGTCTTATGTATTCAATTAAACGTATCTGCGGAGCTATGGGTGGTATGCCTACAATTCGATGCGCGTTATGCTTCACAGTTGCCGCCTAATACAGCGCACCTGCTCCTGTTTACATTATGTCAACTCGGGTCGAGGACAAATGCAATGTTGTTGCAGTACAGCACAAACAGAATTCAAAATTTCATTGAACGTATATACTCTGCTATTGGTGATATCCCGACAATTCCATGCGCGTGATACTCCACATTCCCTGCCAAATACAGCGCACCTGCTCGTGTTTACATTATGTCAACTCGGATCGAGGACAAATGCAATCTTTTTGCAGTACTGGATATGCAGTATTCAATATTTCATCGAACGTATATGCACAGCTATTGGTGATATCCCGACAATTCGATGCGCGTGATACTCCACATTACCTGCCAAATACAGCGTACCTGCTCCTCTTCACATTATGTCAACTCGGTTCGAGGACAAATGCAATGTTGCTGCAGTACAGCATATTCAGGATTCAACATTTCATTGAACGTATATACACTGCAATTCGTGATATCCCGACAATTCGAAGCGCGTCATACTCCTCATTCGCTGCCAAATACTAAGCACATCAGAGAGTTTGCGCACTGTCAACTCTGTTTCCTGTCAAATAAATTGTATTTGCTGTTTGTCATGTTAGGCTCAAGTATTTAGTTAAACGTATCTCCGCTGCTATTCGTGGTATGTCGACAAATCTATGCGCGTTATACTCCACAGTTGCCGCCATACAGCGCACCTGCTCCTGTTTACATTATGTCATTCGGGTCGAGGACAAATGCATTGTTTTGGCAGTACATCATATACCGGATTCAATACTTGATTGAACGTACATACACTGCCATTGGTGATATCCCGACAATTCGATGCGCGTGATACTCCACATTACCTGCCAAATACGGCGCACCTACTCCTGTTTACATTATGTCAACACGGATCGAGGACAAATGCAATGTTGTTGCAGTACAGCATATACAGGATTCAATATTTCATTGAACGTATGTACACTGCCATGGTGATATCCCGACAATTCGATTCGCATGATACTCCACATTTCCTGCCAAATACAGCGCACCTGCTCTTGTTTACATTGTGTCAACTGTGGTCGAGGACAAATGCATTGTTTTTGCAGTGCAGCACATACGGGATTCAGTACTTCATTCAACGTATATACACTGCCATGGTGATATCCCGACAATTCGATGCGCATGATACTCCACATTTCCTGCCATATCAGCGCACCTGCTCCTGTTTACATTGTGTCATTCGGGACGAAGACAAATGCATTGTTTTTGCAGTACATCATGTACCGGATTATATACTTCATTGAACGTAAATACACTGCTATTGGTGAATTCACGACAATTCGATGCGCGTGATACTCCACATACCCTGCCAAAGACAGCGCACCTGCTCCTGTTTACATTATGTCAACTCGGGTCGAGGACAATTGCAATGTTGTTGTAGTACTGCATATTCAGGATTCAATATTTCATTGAACGTATATACACTGCCATGGTAATATCCCGACAATTCGATGCGCATGAAACTCCACATTTTCTGCCAAATACAGTGCACCTGCTCCTGTTTACATTATGTCAACTCGTTTCCAGGACAAATGCAATGTTTTTGCAGTACAGCACATTCAGGATTCAATATTTCATTGAACGGATCTACACTGCTATTGGTGATATCCCGACAATGTGAAGCGCGTTATACTCCTCATTCTCTGCCAAATACTACGCACATCAGAGTGTTTGCGCATTGTTAACTCTGTGTCCTGTCAAATACATTGTAATTGCAGTTTATCATATTAGGCACAAGTATATATTTAAACGTATCTCCGCTGCTATTCGTGGTATGTCGACAAATCTATGCGCGTTATACTCCACAGTTGCCGCCAAACAGCGCACCTGCTCCTGTTTACATTATGTCAACTCGGGTCGAGGGCAAATGGAATGTTGTTGCAGTACTGCATATCCAGCATTCAATATTTCATTGGACGTATCTACACTGCTATTTGTGATATCTCGTCAATTCGATGCGCGGTATACCGCACAGTTGCTGCCAAATAGAGCGCAAATCAGCCACTTTGCGCTATGTCAACTCAGGTCCGTGCCTAATTCATTGTAATTGTATTTTTGCATATTTTGGCATATGTATTCAAATTAAACGTATCTCCGGTGCTATAGGTGGTATGCCTACAATTCGATGCGCGTTATGCTCCACAGCTGCCGCCAAACAGCGCACCTGCTACTGTTTACATTACATCAACTCGGGACGAGGACAAATCCAATGTTTTGGCAGTACGGGATATTCAGGATTCAATATGTCATTGAATGTATCTACACTGCTATTCCTGATATCCCGATAATTCGAAGAGAGTTATACTCCACATTCCCTGCCAAACACAGCGCACCTGCTCCTGTTTACATTATGTCAACTCACGTCGAGGACAAATGCAATGCTGCTGCAGTACAGCATATTCAGGATTCAATATTGCCTTGAACGTATATACTGCTATTCCTGATATCCCGATAATTCGAAGAGAGTTATACTCCACATTCCCTGTCAAATACAGCGATCCGGCTCCTGTTTACATTATGTCAACTCCGGTCGAGGACAAATGCAATGTTGCTGTAGTGTTGCATATTCAGGATTCAGTACTTCATTGAATGTATCTACACTGCTATTGGTCATATCACGACAATTCGATGCGCGTGTTACTCCACATTCCCTGCCGAATACAGCGCACCTGCTCTTGTTTACATTGTGTCAACTGTGTTCGAGGACAAATGCATTGTTTTTGCAGTACAGCACATTCAGGATTCAATATTTCATTGAACGGATCTACACTGCTATTTGTGATATCTCGTCAATTCGATGCGCGGTATACCGCACAGTTGCTGCCAAATAGAGCGCAGATCAGCCACTTTGCGCTATGTCAACTCAGGTCCGTGCCTAATTCATTGTAATTTTATTTTTGCATATTTTGGCATATGTATTCAAATTAAACGTATCTCCGGTGCTATAGGTGGTATGCCTACAATTCGATGCGCGTTATGCTCCACAGCTGCCGCCAAACAGCGCACATGCTACTGTTTACATTACATCAACTCGGGACGAGGACAAATCCAATGTTTTGGCAGTACGGGATATTCAGGATTCAATATGTCATTGAATGTATCTACACTGCTATTCCTGATATCCCGATAATTCGAAGAGAGTTATACTCCACATTCCCTGCCAAACACAGCGCACCTGCTCCTGTTTACATTATGTCAACTCACGTCGAGGACAAATGCAATGTTGCTGCAGTACAGCATATTCAGGATTCAATATTGCCTTGAACGTATATACTGCTATTCCTGATATCCCGATAATTCGAAGAGAGTTATACTCCACATTTCCTGTCAAATACAGCGATCCGGCTCCTGTTTACATTATGTCAACTCCGGTCGAGGACAAATGCAATGTTGCTGTAGTGTTGCATATTCAGGATTCAGTACTTCATTGAATGTATCTACACTGCTATTGGTCATATCACGACAATTCGATGCGCGTGTTACTCCACATTCCCTGCCGAATACAGCGCACCTGCTCTTGTTTACATTGTGTCAACTGTGTTCGAGGACAAATGCATTGTTTTTGCAGTACAGCACATTCAGGATTCAATATTTCATTGAACGGATCTACACTGCTATTTGTGATATCTCGTCAATTCGATGCGCGGTATACCGCACAGTTGCTGCCAAATAGAGCGCAAATCAGCCACTTTGCGCTATGTCAACTCAGGTCCGTGCCTAATTCATTGTAATTGTATTTTTGCATATTTTGGCATATGTATTCAAATTAAACGTATCTCCGGTGCTATAGGTGGTATGCCTACAATTCGATGCGCGTTATGCTCCACAGCTGCCGCCAAACAGCGCACATGCTACTGTTTACATTACATCAACTCGGGACGAGGACAAATCCAATGTTTTGGCAGTACGGGATATTCAGGATTCAATATTTCATTGATCGTAAATACACTGGTATTCCTGATATCCCGATAATTCGAAGAGAGTTATACTCCACATTCCCAGCCAAACACAGCGCACCTGCTCCTGTTTACATTATGTCAACTCGCGTCGAGGACAAATGCAATGTTGCTGCAGTACAGCATATTCAGGATTCACTATTCCATTGAACGTATATACACTGCTATTCGTCATAGGCCCACAATTCGAAGCGCGTTATACTCCTCATTCGCTGCCAAATACTAAGCACATCAGAGAGTTTGCGCATTGTCAACTGTGTTTCATGTTAAATAAATTGTATTTGCTGTTTATCATGTTAGGCTCAAGTATTTAGTTAAACGTATCTCCGCTGCTATTCGTGGTATGTCGACAAATCTATGCGCGTTATGCTCCACAGTTGCCGCCAAACAGAGCACCTGCTCCTGTTTACATTATGTCATTCGGGTCGAGGACAAATGCATTGTTTTGGCAGTACATCATATACCGGATTCAATACTTCATTGAACGTACATACACTGCCATTGGTGATATCCCGACAATTCGATGCGCGTGATACTCCACATTACCTGTCAAATACGGCGCACCTACTCCTGTTTACATTATGTCAACACGGATCGAGGACAAATGCAATGTTGTTGCAGTACAGCATATACAGGATTCAATATTTCATTGAACGTATATACACTGCCATGGTGATATCCCGACAATTCGATGCGCATGATACTCCACATTCCCTGCCAAATACAGCGCACGTGCTCTTGTTTAAATTATGCCAACTCGGATCGAGGACAAATGCATTGTTTTTGCAGTACAGCACATACGGGATTCAGTACTTCATTCAACGTATATACACTGCCATGGTGATATCCCGACAATTCGATGCGCATGATACTCCACATTCCCTGCCAAATACAGCGCACGTGCTCTTGTTTAAATTATGCCAACTCGGGTCGAGGACAACTGCAATGTTGTTGCAGTACAGCATATTCAGGATTCAATATTTCATTGAAAGGCTCTACACTGCTATTGGTGACATCTCGTCAAGTCGATGCGCCGTATACCGCACAGATGCTGCCAAATTGAGCGCAAATGAGCCACTTTGCGCTATGTCAACTCAGGACCCTGACTAATTCATTGTAACTGTAGTTTTGCATATTTAGGCTTTTTTATTCAATTAAACGTATCCCCGGTGCTATTGGTGGTATGCCTACCATTCAATGCGCGCTATGCTCCACAGTTGCAACCAAACAGCGGACCTGCTCCTGTTTCCATTATGTCAACTCGGGTCGAGGGCAAATGGAATGTTGTTGCAGTACTGCATATCCAGCATTCAATATTTCATTGGACGTATCTACACTGCTACTGGAGATATTTCGTCAATTCCATGCGTCTTGTACTGGACATTTCCTGCCAAATACAGCGCACCTGCTCCTGTTTACATTATGTCAACTCGGGTCGAGGACAAATGCAATGTTGTTGCAGTACAGCACAAACAGGATTCAATACTTCACTGAGCATATATACACTGCTCTTGGTGATATCCCGACAATCCGATGCGCGTGATACTCCACATTACCTGCCAGATACAGCGTACCTGCTCCTCTTCACATTATGTCAACTCGTTTCGAGGACAAATGCAATGTTGCTGCAGTACAGCATATTCAGGATTCAACATTTCATTGAACGTATATACACTGCTATTCGTGATATCCCGACAATTCGAAGCGCGTTATACTCCTCATTCGCTGCCAAATACTAAGCACATCAGAGAGTTTGCGCATTGTCAACTCCGTTTCCTGTCAAATACATTGCATTTGCTGTTTATCATGTTAGGCTCAAGTATTTAGTTAAACGTATCTCCGCTGCTATTCGTGATATCCCGACAAATCTATGCGCGTTATTCTCCACAATTCCAGCCAAATACGGCGCATCTGCTCCTGTTTACATTATATCAACTGGGGTCGAAGACAAATGCAATGTTCTTGTAGTACTGCATACTCAGGACTCAATACTTCATTGAACGTATCTACACTACTATTGGTGATATTTCGTCAATTCCATGAGCGTGATACTCCACAGCTGCCGCCAAACAGCGGGCCAGCTCTTGTTCACATTGTGCCAACTGTTTTCGAGGTCAAATGCAATGTTGTTGCTGTACAGCATATACAGGATTCAATATTTCATTGAACGTATATACACTGCCATGGTGATATACCGACAATTCGATGCGCATGATACTCCACATTTCCTGCCAAATACAGCGTACCTGCTCCTCTTCACATTATGTCAACTCGGGTCGAGGACAAATGCAATACTGCTGCAGTACAGCATATTCAGGATTCAACATTTCATTGAACGTATATACACTGCTAATGGTGATATCCCGACAAATCGATGCGCGTCATACTCCACATTTCCACATAAATACGGCGCATCTGCTCCTGTTTACATTATATCAACGGCTGTCGAAGACAAAGGCAATGTTCTTGTAGTACTGCATACTCAGGATTCAATACTTCTGTTACGCCGCGCGACCCTCTACCTAGACCAGGTCATACACCGCGGGCCAGACGGACGCCAGATGTCCATTCATCCTTACGGCGGACCCCCATTAAGCATAAGGGCCCATCATATATCCCAGTAATTTGCAGGCTAAGGTCCTTCAGACCCGACAAATAGCCTTTTTTAAAGCATTTTATAACGCCTACTGTTTACTACGGCTTGACAAGGGAAAGTTGGGTTTTCCCACTTGCGATGCTCCTACTAACAACCTTCTATCGAAGGCATTTAAGGCCTTCCTAATACAAACAGCAACAATACATATTACCCTCACTCTCCTGCCCCAGCTTTCCTCCGACATAGCATCGTCGCTGTGCCTCACTCTTCCTACTACATCAAGCGGGTCAGGACATCCACTCTTCCTAAGACATCACGCGGGTCAGGACGTCTACTGCTCCTATGACTTCAGGAGAGTCAACTACCAAGTCCAAATCTAACCCATAACGTCTACGCCTAAACTCTTTTCCTCTAGTGCTACGTCCACTAAGATCCTAAGTCCCATTCTAAGAGCCTTGCTCTATCGTGTATATTCAGACTCCTTCGGGAGACAAGTTGTGATCTGCGATTTATACCGACTCAACAGTGTAAAATAAGTGTTGAAAAATATATAATTTATAATTCTGTGAACCACAGTGTTATAATAATTGAATCACCCCTATTATCCTAAACGAAATCAGGGGATCTATCAATTCGTGGTGTCGATTGTTATAATCGTAACGGGAATTTACGACTCCCGTTGACGTCTCTCCTCGCGATTGCGTCTCCCCGCGATTGGTCGAAAATACAACTTCATTGAACGTATCTACACTACTATTGGAGATATTTCGTCAATTCCATGAGCGTTATACTCCACATTTCCTGCCAAATACAGCGCACCTGCCCTTGTTTACATTGTGTCAACTGTGGTCGAGGACATATGCATTGTTTTTGCAGTACAGCACATACGGGATTCAGTACTTCATTCAACGTATATACACTGCCATGGTGATATCCCGACAATTCGATGCGCATGATACTCCACATTCCCTGCCAAATACAGTGCACGTGCTCTTGTTTAAATTATGCCAACTCGGGTGGAGGACAAATGCAATGTTTTTGCCGTACTGCATATCCAGGATTCAATACTTCATTGAACGTAAATACACTGCCATGGTGATATCCCGACAATTCGATGCTCATGATACTCCACATTCCCTGCCAAATACAGCGCACGTGCTCTTGTTTAAATTATGCCAACTCGGGTCGAGGACAACTGCAATGTTGTTGCAGTACAGCATATTCAGGATTCAATATTTCATTGAAAGGCTCTACACTGCTATTGGTGACATCTCGTCAATTCGATGCGCCGTATACCGCACAGATGCTGCCAAATTGAGAGCAAATGAGCCACTTTGCGCTATGTCAACTCAGGACCCTGACTAATTCATTGTAACTGTAGTTTTGCATATTTAGGCTTTTTTATTCAATTAAACGTATCCCCGGTGCTATTGGTGGTATGCCTACCATTCAATGCGCGCTATGCTCCACAGTTGCAACCAAACAGCGGACCTGCTCCTGTTTCCATTATGTCAACTCGGGTCGAGGGCAAATGGAATGTTGTTGCAGTACTGCATATCCAGCATTCAATATTTCATTGAACGTATCTACACTGCTACTGGAGATATTTCGTCAATTCCATGCGTCTTGCACTCCACATTTCCTGCCAAATACTGCGCACCTGCTCCTGTTTACATTATGTCAACTCGGGTCGAGGACAACTGCAATGTTGTTGCAGTACAGCATATTCAGGATTCAATATTTCATTGAAAGGCTCTACACTGCTATTGGTGATATCTCGTCAATTCGATGCGCGGTATACCGCACAGATGCTGCCAAATTGAGCGCAAATCAGCCACTTTGCGGTATGTCAACTCAGGACCCTGACTAATTCATTGTAACTGTAGTTTTGCATATTTAGGCTTTTTTATTCAATTAAACGTATCCCCGGTGCTATTGGTGGTATGCCTACCATTCAATGCGCGCTATGCTCCACAGTTGCAACCAAACAGCGGACCTGCTCCTGTTTCCATTATGTCAACTCGGGTCGAGGGCAAATGGAATGTTGTTGCAGTACTGCATTTCCAGCATTCAATATTTCATTGGACGTATCTACACTGCTACTGGAGATATTTCGTCAATTCCATGCGTCTTGTACTGGACATTTCCTGCCAAATACAGCGCACCTGCTCCTGTTTACATTATGTCAACTCGGGTCGAGGACAAATGCAATGTTGTTGCAGTACAGCACAAACAGGATTCAATACTTCACTGAGCATATATACACTGCTCTTGGTGATATCCCGACAATCCGATGCGCGTGATACTCCACATTACCTGCCAGATACAGCGTACCTGCTCCTCTTCACATTATGTCAACTCGTTTCGAGGACAAATGCAATGTTGCTGCAGTACAGCATATTCAGGATTCAACATTTCATTGAACGTATATACACTGCTATTCGTGATATCCCGACAATTCGAAGCGCGTTATACTCCTCATTCGCTGCCAAATACTAAGCACATCAGAGAGTTTGCGCATTGTCAACTCCGTTTCCTGTCAAATACATTGCATTTGCTGTTTATCATGTTAGGCTCAAGTATTTAGTTAAACGTATCTCCGCTGCTATTCGTGATATCCCGACAAATCTATGCGCGTTATACTCCTCATTCGCCGCCAAATACAACGCACATCAACCGGTTTGCACAATATCAACTCTATATCCTGTCGAATCCATTGTATTTGCAGTTTGGCCTATTTGGGCCTAAGTACTCAATTAAACCTACTTTCGCTGTTATTGGTGGTATCTCGACAACTCGATGCGCGTTATACCCGACATTTTCTGCCAAATACAGCGCACGTGCTATTGTTTACATTATGTCAACTCGGGTCGAGTACAAATGCAATGTTTTTGTAGTACTGCATATTCAGGATTCAATACTTCATTGAATGTATCTACACTGCTATTGGTGATATCCCGGCAATTTGAAGCGCGTTTTACACCTCATTCGCTGCCATATGCTACGCACATCAGAGAGTGTGGGCATTGTCAACTCTGTGTCCCGTCAAATACATTGTAATTGCAGATTATCATATTAGGCGCAAGTATTTATTTAAACGTATCTCCGCTGCTATTAGTGGTATGTCGACAAATCTATGCGCGTTATACTCCTCATTTGCCGCCAAATACAGCGGACCTGCTCCTGTTTACATTATGTCAACTGGGGTCGAGGACAAATCCAATGTTTTTGCAGTACTGCATATTCAGGATTCAATACTTCAATGAATGTATCTACACTGCTATCGGTCATATCACGACAATTCGATGCGCGTGATACTCCATATTTCCTGACCAATACGGCGCACCTGCTCCTGTTTACATTATATCAACTCGGGTCGAGGACAAATGGAATGTTGCTGTAGTGTTGCATATTCAGGATTCAATTCTTCATTGAATGTATCTACACTGCTATTGGTCATATCACGACAATTCGATGCGCGTGATACACCACATTCCCTGCCAAATACAGCGCACCTGCTCTTGCTTACATTGTGTCAACCGTGGTCGTGGACAAATGCATTGTTTTTGCAGTACAGCATATACCGGATTCAATACTTCATTGAACGTATATACACTGTTTTTGGTTATATCCCGACCATTCGATGAGCGTGGTACTACACGTTTCCTGCCAAATACGGCACACCTGCTCCTGTTTACATTATGTCAACTCGGGTCGAGGACAAATCCAATGTTTTTGCAGTACAGGATATTCAGGATTCAATATTTCATTGAACGTGTATACACTGCTATTGGTGATATCCTGACAATTCGATGCGCGTTATACTCCACATTCCCTGCCAAATACAGCGCACCTGCTCCTGTTTACATTATGTCAACTCGGGTGAAGGACAAATGCAATGTTTTTGCATTACAGCACATTCAGGATTCAATATTTCATTGAACGGATCTACACTGCGACTGGAGATATCTCGTCTATTCGATGCGCGGTATACCGCACACTTCCTGCCAAATAGAGCGCAAATCAGCCGTTGTGCGCTGTGTCAACTCAGGTCCTTGCCAAATTCATTGTAATTGTAGTTTTGCATATTTAGGCCTAAGTATTCAATTAAACGGATCTCAGGTACTATTGATGTTATGCCTACAATTCGATGCGCGTTATACTCCACATTCCCTGCCAAATACAGCGCACCGGCTCCTGTTTACATTATGTCAACTGGGGTCGAAGACAAATGCAATGTTCTTGTAGTACTGCATACTCAGAACTCAATACTTCATTGAACGTATCTACACTACTATTGGAGATATTTCGTCAATTCCATGAGCGTTATACTCCACAGCTGCCGCCAAATACAGCGCACCTGCTCTTGTTTACATTGTGTCAACTGTGGTCGAGGACAAATGCATTGTTTTTGCAGTACAGCACATACGGGATTCAGTACTTCATTCGACGTATATACACTGCTATTGGCGATATCACGACAAATCGATGCGCGTGATACTCCACATTCCCTGCCAAATACAGCGCACCTGCTCCTGTTTACATTATGTCAACTCGGATCGAGGACAAATGCAATGTTGTTGCAGTACAGCATAATCAGGATTCAATATTTCATGGAACGTATATACACTGCTATTCGTGATATCCCGACAATTCGATGCGCGTTATACTCCTCATTCGCTGCCAAATACTACGCAGATCGGCCGGATTGCGCATTGTCAACTCTGTGTCCTGTCAAATACATTGTAATTGCAGTTTATCATATTAGGCTCAAGTATTTATTTAATCGTGTCTCTGCTGCTATTTGTGGTATGTCCACAAATCCATGCGCGTTATACTCCTCATATGCCGCCAAATACAGCGCACCGGCTCCTGTTTACATTATGTCAACTGGGGTCGAAGACAAATGCAATGTTCTTGTAGTACTGCATACTCAGAACTCAATACTTCATTGAACGTATCTACACTGCGACTGGAGATATTTCGTCAATTCCATGCGTCTTGTACTCCACATTTCCTGCCAAATAGTGCGCACCTGCTCCTGTTTACATTATGTCAACTCGGGTCGAGGACAAATGCAATGTTGTTGCATTACAGCACAAACAGGATTCAATACTTCACTGAGCATATATACACTGCTATTCGTGATATCCCGACAATTCGAAGCGCGTTATTCTCCACATTTCCAGCCAAATACGGCGCATCTGCTCCTGCTCACATTATATCAACTGGGGTCGCAGACAAAGGCAATGTTCTTGTAGTACTGAATACTCAGGATTCAATACTTCATTGAACGTATCTACACTACTATTGGAGATATTTCGTCAATTCCATGAGCGTTATACTCCACAGCTGCCGCCAAATACAGCGCACCTGCTCTTGTTTACATTGTGTCAACTGTGGTCGAGGACAAATGCATTGTTTTTGCAGTACAGCACATACGGGATTCAGTACTTCATTCAACGTATATACACTGCTATTGGCGATATCACGACAAATCGATGCGCGTGATACTCCACATTCCCTGCCAAATACAGCGCACCTGCTCCTGTTTACATTATGTCAACTCGGATCGAGGACAAATGCAATGTTGTGTGCAGTACAGTATATACAGAATTCAAAATTTCATTGAACGTATATACACTGCTATTGGTGATATCCCGACAATTCCATGCGCGTGATACTCCACATTCCCTGCCAAATACAGCGCACCTGCTCGTGTTTACATTATGTCAACTCGGATCGAGGACAAATGCAATCTTTTTGCAGTACTGGATATGCAGTATTCAATATTTCATCGAACGTATATGCACTGCTATTGGTGATATCCCGACAATTCGATGCGCGTGATACTCCACATTAACTGCCAAATACAGCGTACCTGCTCCTCTTCACATTATGTCAACTCGGGTCGAGGACAAATGCAATGTTGCTGCAGTACAGCATATTCAGGATTCAACATTTCATTGAACGTATATACACTGCTATTCGTGATATCCCGACAATTCGAAGCGCGTCATACTCCTCATTCGCTGCCAAATACTAAGCACATCAGAGAGTTTGCGAATTGTCAACTCTGTTTCCTGTCAAATAAATTGTATTTGCTGTTTATCATGTTAGGCTCAAGTATTTAGTTAAATGTATCTCCGCTGCTATTCGTGGTATGTCGACAAATCTATGCGCGTTATACTCCACAGTTGCCGTCAAACAGCGCACCTGCTCCTGTTTACATTATGTCATTCGGGTCGAGGACAAATGCATTGTATTGGCAGTACATCATATACCGGATTCAATACTTGATTGAACGTACATACACTGCCATTGGTGATATCCCGACAATTCGATGCGCGTGATACTCCACATTACCTGCCAAATACGGCGCACCTACACCTGTTTACATTATGTCAACACGGATCGAGGACAAATGCAATGTTGTTGCAGTACAGTATATACAGAATTCAAAATTTCATTGAACGTATATACACTGCTATTGGTGATATCCCGACAATTCCATGCGCGTGATACACCACATTCCCTGCCAAATACAGCGCACCTGCTCGTGTTTACATTATGTCAACTCGGATCGAGGACAAATGCATTGTTTTTGCAGTACAGCACATACGGGATTCAGTACTTCATTCAACGTATATACACTGCTATTGGCAATATCACGACAAATCGATGCGCGTGATACTCCACATTCCCTGCCAAATACAGCGCACGTGCCCTTGTTTAAATTATGCCAACTCGGGTCGAGTACAAATGCAATTTTTTGCCGTACTGCATATCCAGGATTCAATACTTCATTGAACGTAAATACACTGCTATTGGTGATATCCCGACAATTCCATGCGCGTGATACTCCACATTCCCTGCCAAATACAGCGCACTTGCTCGTGTTTACATTATGTCAACTCGGATAGAGGACAAATGCAATGCTGTTGCAGTACAGCATATACAGGATTCACTATTCCATTGAACGTATATACACTGCTATTCGTCATAGGCCCACAATTCGAAGCGCGTTATACTCCTCATTCGCTGCCAAATACTAAGCACATCAGAGAGTTTGCGCATTGTCAACTGTGTTTCATGTCAAATAAATTGTATTTGCTGTTTATCATGTTAGGCTCAAGTATTTAGTTAAACGTATCTCCGCTGCTATTCGTGGTATGTCGACAAATCTATGCGCGTTATACTCCACAGTTGCCGCCAAACAGCGCACCTGCTCCTGTTTACATTATGTCATTCGGGTCGAGGACAAATGCATTGTTTTGGCAGTAAATCATATACCGGATTCAATACTTCATTGAACGTACATACACTGCCATTGGTGATATCCCGACAATTCGATGCGCGTGATACTCCACATTACCTGTCAAATACGGCGCACCTACTCCTGTTTACATTATGTCAACACGGATCGAGGACAAATGCAATGTTGTTGCAGTACAGCATATACAGGATTCAATATTTCATTGAACGTATATACACTGCCATGGTGATATCCCGACAATTCGATGCGCATGATAGTCCACATTCCCTGCCAAATACAGCGCACGTGCTCTTGTTTAAATTATGCCAACTCGGATCGAGGACAAATGCATTGTTTTTGCAGTACAGCACATACGGGATTCAGTACTTCATTCAACGTATATACACTGCCATGGTGATATCCCGACAATTCGATGCGCATGATACTCCACATTCCCTGCCAAATACAGCGCACGTGCTCTTGTTTAAATTATGCCAACTCGGGTCGAGGACAACTGCAATGTTGTTGCAGTACAGCATATTCAGGATTCAATATTTCATTGAAAGGCTCTACACTGCTATTGGTGACATCTCGTCAATTCGATGCGCCGTATACCGCACAGATGCTGCCAAATTGAGCGCAAATGAGCCACTTTGCGCTATGTCAACTCAGGACCCTGACTAATTCATTGTAACTGTAGTTTTGCATATTTAGGCTTTTTTATTCAATTAAACGTATCCCCGGTGCTATTGGTGGTATGCCTACCATTCAATGCGCGCTATGCTCCACAGTTGCAACCAAACAGCGGACCTGCTCCTGTTTACATTATGTCAACTCGGGTCGAGGGCAAATGGAATGTTGTTGCAGTACTGCATATCCAGCATTCAATATTTCATTGAACGTATCTACACTGCTACTGGAGATTTTTCGTCAATTCCATGCGTCTTGCACTCCACATTTCCTGCCAAATACTGCGCACCTGCTCCTGTTTACATTATGTCAACTCGGGTCGAGGACAACTGCAATGTTGTTGCAGTACAGCATATTCAGGATTCAATATTTCATTGAAAGGCTCTACACTGCTATTGGTGATATCTCGTCAATTCGATGCGCGGTATACCGCACAGATGCTGCCAAATTGAGCGCAAATCAGCCACTTTGCGGTATGTCAACTCAGGACCCTGACTAATTCATTGTAACTGTAGTTTTGCATATTTAGGCTTTTTTATTCAATTAAATGTATCCCCGGTGCTATTGGTGGTATGCCTACCATTCAATGCGCGCTATGCTCCACAGTTGCAACCAAACAGCGGACCTGCTCCTGTTTCCATTATGTCAACTCGGGTCGAGGGCAAATGGAATGTTGTTGCAGTACTGCATATCCAGCATTCAATATTTCATTGGACGTATCTACACTGCTACTGGAGATATTTCGTCAATTCCATGCGTCTTGTACTGGACATTTCCTGCCAAATACAGCGCACCTGCTCCTGTTTACATTATGTCAACTCGGGTCGAGGACAAATGCAATGTTGTTGCAGTACAGCACAAACAGGATTCAATACTTCACTGAGCATATATACACTGCTCTTGGTGATATCCCGACAATCCGATGCGCGTGATACTCCACATTACCTGCCAGATACAGCGTACCTGCTCCTCTTCACATTATGTCAACTCGTTTCGAGGACAAATGCAATGTTGCTGCAGTACAGCATATTCAGGATTCAACATTTCATTGAACGTATATACACTGCTATTCGTGATATCCCGACAATTCGAAGCGCGTTATACTCCTCATTCGCTGCCAAATACTAAGCACATCAGAGAGTTTGCGCATTGTCAACTCCGTTTCCTGTCAAATACATTGCATTTGCTGTTTATCATGTTAGGCTCAAGTATTTAGTTAAACGTATCTCCGCTGCTATTCGTGATATCCCGACAAATCTATGCGCGTTATTCTCCACAATTCCAGCCAAATACGGCGCATCTGCTCCTGTTTACATTATATCAACTGGGGTCGAAGACAAATGCAATGTTCTTGTAGTACTGCATACTCAGGACTCAATACTTCATTGAACGTATCTACACTACTATTGGTGATATTTCGTCAATTCCATGAGCGTGATACTCCACAGCTGCCGCCAAACAGCGGGCCAGCTCTTGTTTACATTGTGCCAACTGTTTTCGAGGTCAAATGCAATGTTGTTGCTGTACAGCATATACAGGATTCAATATTTCATTGAACGTATATACACTGCCATGGTGATATACCGACAATTCGATGCGCATGATACTCCACATTTGCTGCCAAATACAGCGTACCTGCTCCTCTTCACATTATGTCATCTCGGGTCGAGGACAAATGCAATACTGCTGCAGTACAGCATATTCAGGATTCAACATTTCATTGAACGTATATACACTGCTAATGGTGATATCCCGACAAATCGATGCGCGTCATACTCCACATTTCCACATAAATACGGCGCATCTGCTCCTGTTTACATTATATCAACGGCTGTCGAAGACAAAGGCAATGTTCTTGTAGTACTGCATACTAAGGATTCAATACTTCATTGAACGTATCTACACTACTATTGGAGATATTTCGCCAATTCCATGAGCGTTATACTCCACAGCTGCCGCCAAACAGCGGGCCAGCTCTTGTTTACATTGTGTCAACTGTTTTCGAGGACAACTGCATTATTGTTGCAGTACAGCATAATCAGGATTCAATATTTCATTGAACGTATATACACTGCTATTCGTGATATCCCGACAATTCGATGCGCGTTATACTCCTCATTCGCTGCGAAATACTACGCAGATCGGCCGGATTGCGCATTGTCAACTCTGTGTCCTGTCAAATACATTGTAATTGCAGTTTATCATATTAGGCTCAAGTATTTATTTAATCGTGCCTCTGCTGCTATTTGTGGTATGTCCACAAATCCATGCGCGTTATACTCCTCATATGCCGCCAAATACAGCGCATCTGCTCCTGTTTACATTATTTCAACTGGGGTCGAAGACAAATGCAATGTTCTTGTAGTACTGCATACTCAGGACTCAATTCTTCATTGAACGTATCTACACTACTATTGGTGATATTTCGTCAATTCCATGAGCGTGATACTCCACAGCTGCCGCCAAACAGCGGGCCAGCTCTTGCTTACATTGTGCCAACTGTTTTCGAGGTCAAATGCAATGTTGTTGCTGTACAGCATATACAGGATTCAATATTTCATTGAACGTATATACACTGCCATGGTGATATACCGACAATTCGATGCGCATGATACTCCACATTTCCTGCCAAATACAGCGTACCTGCTCCTCTTCACATTATGTCAACTCGGGTCGAGGACAAATGCAATACTGCTGCAGTACAGCATATTCAGGATTCATCATTTCATTGAACGTATATACACTGCTAATGGTGATATCCCGACAAATCGATGCGCGTCATACTCCACATTTCCAGCCAAATACGGTGCATCTGCTCCTGTTTACATTATATCAACGGCTGTCGAAGACAAAGGCAATGTTCTTGTAGTACTGCATACTCAGGATTCAATACTTCATTGAACGTATCTACACTACTATTGGAGATATTTCGTCAATTCCATGAGCGTTATACTACACAGCTGCCGCCAAACAGCGGGCCAGCTCTTGTTTACATTGTGTCAACTGTTTTCGAGGACAACTGCATTATTGTTCCAGTACAGCATAATCAGGATTCAATATTTCATTGAACGTATATACACTGCTATTCGTGATATCCCGACAATTCGATGCGCGTTATACTCCACAGTTGATGCCAAACAGCGCACCTGCTCCTGTTTACATTATATCATTCGGGTCGAGGACAAATGCATTGTTTTGGCAGTACATCATATACCGGATTCAATACTTCATTGAACGTACATACACTGCCATTGGTGATATCCCGACAATTCGATGCGCGTGATACTCCACATTACCTGCCAAATACGGCGCACCTACTCCTGTTTACATTATGTCAACACGGATCGAGGACAAATGCAATGTTGTTGCAGTACAGCATATACAGGATTCAATATCTCATTGAACGTATATACACTGCCATGGTGATATCCCGACAATTCGATGCGCATGATACTCCACATTTCCTGCCAAATACAGCGCACCTGCTCCTGTTTACATTATGTCATTGGGGTCGAGGACAAATACAATGTTCTAGTAGTACTGCATACTCAGGATTCAATATTTCATTGAATGTATCTACACTGCTATTGGTGAAAATCACGACAATTCGATGCGCGTGATACTCCACATACCCTGCCAAAGACAGCGCACCTGCTCCTGTTTACATTGTGTCAACTGTGGTCGAGGACAAATGCATTGTTTTTGCAGTACAGCACATACGGGATTCAGTACTTCATTCAACGTATATACACTGCTATTGGTGATATCCCGACAAATCGATGCGCGTGATACTCCACATTACCTGCCAAATACAGCGTACCTGCTCCTCTTCACATTATGTCAACTCGGGTCGAGGACAAATGCAATGTTGCTGCAGTACAGCATATTCAGGATTCAACATTTCATTGAACGTATATACACTGCTATTCGTGATATCCCGACAATTCGAAGCGCGTCATACTCCTCATTCGCTGCCAAATACTAAGCACATCAGAGAGTTTGCGCATTGTCAACTCTGTTTCCTGTCAAATAAATTGTATTTGCTGTTTATCATGTTAGGCTCAAGTATTTAGTTAAACGTATCTCCGCTGCTATTCGTGGTATGTCGACAAATCTATGCGCGTTATACTCCACAGTTGCCGCCAAACAGCGCACCTGCTCCTGTTTACATTATGTCAACACGGATCGAGGACAAATGCAATGTTGTTGCAGTACATCATATACCGGATTCAATACTTCATTGAACGTACATACACTGCCATTGGTGATATCCCGACAATTCGATGCGCGTGATACTCCACATTACCTGCCTAATACGGCGCACCTACTCCTGTTTACATTATGTCAACACGGATCGAGGACAAATGCAATGTTGTTGCAGTACAGCATATACAGGATTCAATATTTCATTGAACGTATATACACTGCCATGGTGATATCCCGACAATTCGATTCGCATGATATTCCACATTTCCTGCCAAATACAGCGCACCTGCCCTTGTTTACATTGTGTCAACTGTGGTCGAGGACAAATGCATTGTTTTTGCAGTACAGCACATACGGGATTCAGTACTTCATTCAACGTATATACACTGCTATTGGTGATATCCCGACAATTCGATGCGCGTGATACTCCACATTACCTGCCAAATACAGCGTACCTGCTCCTCTTCACATTATGTCAACTCGGGTCGAGGACAAATGCAATGTTGCTGCAGTACAGCATATTCAGGATTCAACATTTCATTGAACGTATATACACTGCTATTCGTGATATCCCGACAATTCGAAGCGCGTCATACTCCTCATTCGCTGCCAAATACTAAGCACATCAGAGAGTTTGCGCATTGTCAACTCTGTTTCCTGTCAAATACATTGCATTTGCTGTTTATCATGTTAGGCTCAAGTATTTAGTTAAACGTATCTCCGCTGCTATTCGTGATATCGCGACAAATCTATGCGCGTTATTCTCCACATTTCCAGCCAAATACGGCGCATCTGCTCCTGTTTACATTATTTCAACTGGGGTCGAAGACAAATGCAATGTTCTTGTAGTACTGCATACTCAGGACTCAATACTTCATTGAACGTATCTACACTACTATTGGTGATATTTCGTCAATTCCATGAGCGTGATACTCCACAGCTGCCGCCAAACAGCGGGCCAGCTCTTGCTTACATTGTGCCAACTGTTTTCGAGGTCAAATGCAATGTTGTTGCTGTACAGCATATACAGCATTCAATATTTCATTGAACGTATATACACTGCCATGGTGATATACCGACAATTCGATGCGCATGATACTCCACATTTCCTGCCAAATACAGCGTACCTGCTCCTCTTCACATTATGTCAACTCGGGTCGAGGACAAATGCAATACTGCTGCAGTACAGCATATTCAGGATCCATCATTTCATTGAACGTATATACACTGCTAATGGTGATATCCCGACAAATCGATGCGCGTCATACTCCACATTTCCAGCCAAATACGGTGCATCTGCTCCTGTTTACATTATATCAACGGCTGTCGAAGACAAAGGCAATGTTCTTGTAGTACTGCATACTCAGGATTCAATACTTCATTGAACGTATCTACACTACTATTGGAGATATTTCGTCAATTCCATGAGCGTTATACTACACAGCTGCCGCCAAACAGCGGGCCAGCTCTTGTTTACATTGTGTCAACTGTTTTCGAGGACAACTGCATTATTGTTGCAGTACAGCATAATCAGGATTCAATATTTCATTGAACGTATATACACTGCTATTCGTGATATCCCGACAATTCGATGCGCGTTATACTCCACAGTTGCCGCCAAACAGCGCACCTGCTCCTGTTTACATTATATCATTCGGGTCGAGGACAAATGCATTGTTTTGGCAGTACATCATATACCGGATTCAATACTTCATTGAACGTACATACACTGCCATTGGTGATATCCCGACAATTCGATGCGCGTGATACTCCACATTACCTGCCAAATACGGCGCACCTACTCCTGTTTACATTATGTCAACACGGATCGAGGACAAATGCAATGTTGTTGCAGTACAGCATATACAGGATTCAATATCTCATTGAACGTATATACACTGACATGGTGATATCCCGACAATTCGATGCGCATGATACTCCACATTTCCTGCCAAATACAGCGCACCTGCTCCTGTTTACATTATGTCATTCGGGTCGAGGACAAATGTATTGTTTTTGCAGTACATCATATAACGGATTCAATACTTCATTGAACGTAAATACACAGCTATTGGAGATATCCCGACAATTCGATGCGCATGATACTCCACATTTCCTGCCATATCAGCGCACCTGCTCCTGTTTACATTATGTCATTCGGGTCGAAGACAAATGCATTGTTTTTGCAGTACATCATATACCGGATTATATACTTCATTGAACGTAAATACACTGCTATTGGTGATATCCCGACAATTCCATGCGCGCGATACTCCACATTCCCTGCCAAATACAGCGCACCTGCTCCTGTTTACATTATGTCATTCGGGTCGAGGACAAACGCAATGTTGTTGCAGTACAGGATATTCAGGATTCAATATTTCATTGAACGTATATACACTGCAATTCGTGATATGCCGACAATTCGAAGAGCGTTACACTCCTCATTCGCTGCCAAATACTACGCACATCAGAGAACTGGCGCATTGTCAACTCTGTGACCTGCCAAATACATTGTAATTGCAGTTTATCATATTAGGCTCAAGTATTTATTTAAAAGTATCTCCGCTGCTATTCGTGGTACGTCGACAAATCTATGCGCCTTATGCTCCACAGTTGCAACCAAACAGCGGACCTGCTCCTGTTTATATTATGTCAACTGGGGTCGAGGACAAATACAATGTTCTAGTAGTACTGCATACTCAGGATTCAATATTTCATTGAATGTATCTACACTGCTATTGGTGAAATCACGACAATTCGATGCGCGTGATACTCCACATACCCTGCCAAAGACAGCGCACCTGCTCCTGTTTACATTATGTCAACTCGGGGCGAGGACAAATGCAATGTTGTTGCAGTACAGCATATTCAGGATTCAATATTCCATTGAACGGATCTACACTGCTATTGTTGATATCTCGACAATTCGATGCGCGCTATACCGCACAGTTGCTGCCAAATAGAGCGCAAATCAGCCACTTCGCGCTATGTCAACTCAAGTCCCTGCCTAATTCATTGTAATTGTTTTTTTGCATATTTAGGCTTATGTATTCAATTAAACGTATCTCCGGTGCTATTGGTGGTATGCCTACAATTCGATGCGCGTTATGCTCCACAGTTGCCGCCAAACAGCGGACCTGCTCCTGTTTATATTATGTCAACTGGGGTCGAAGACAAATGCAATGTTCTTGTAGTACTGCATACTCAGGATTCAATATTTCATTGAATGTAACTACACTGCTATTGGTGATATCACGACAATTCGATGCGCGTGATACTCCATATTTCCTGCCAAATACAGCGCACCTGCTCCTGTTTACATTATGTCAACTCGGCCCAAGGACAAATGCAATGTTTTTGCAGTACAGCACATTCAGGATTCAATATTTCATTGAACGGATATACACTGCTATTGGTGATATCCCGACAATTCGATCCGCGTTATACTCCTCATACGCTGCCAAATACTACGCACATCAGCCGGTTTGCGCATTGTCAACTCTGTGTCCCGTCAAATACATTGTAATTGCAGTTCATTATATTAGGCTCAAATATTTATTTAAACGTATCTCCGCTGCAATTCGTGGTATGTCGACAAATCTATGCGCGTTATACTCCTCATTTGCCGCCAAATACAGGGACCTGCTCCTGTTCACATTATGTCAACTGCGGTCGAAGACAAATGCAATGTTGTTGCAGTACACCATGTTCAGGATTCAATATTTCATTGAACGTACACATCCTGCTATTGGTGATATCCCGACAAATCTATGCGCGTTATACTCCTCATTTGCCGCCAAACAGCGCACCTGCTCCTGTTTACAATATGTCAACTCGGGTCGAGGGCAAATGCTATGTTGCTGTAGTACACCCTATACAGGATTCATATTTCATTGAATACATCTACACTGCTATTGATGAGACCTCGTCAATTCGATGCGCGGTATATCGCACAGTTGCTGCAAATCAGAGCGCAAATCAGCCACTTTGCGATATGTCAACTCAGGTCCCTGTCTAATTCATTGTAATTGTGGCTTTGCATATTTAGGCTTAAGTATTCAATTAAACGTATCTCCGCTGCTATTGGTGGTATGCCTACAATTCGATGTGTGTGATACTCCACATTCGCTGACAAATACAGCGCACCTGCTCTTGTTTACATTATGTCAACTCCGATCCAGGACAAATGCAATGTTGTTAAAGTACTGCATATCCAGGATTCAATACTTCATTGAACGTATCTACACTGCTACTCGAGATATTTCGACAATTCCATGCGCCTTGTACTCCACAATTCCTGCCGAATACAGCGCATCTGCTCCCGTTTACATTATGTCAACTGGGGTCGAGGACAAATGCAATGTTTTGCAGAACAGCATATTCAGGATTCAATATTTCATTGAACGTATCTACACTGCTGTTGGTGATATCTGCTCAATTCGATGCGCGGAATACCGCACACTTGCTACCAAATAGAGCGCAAATCAGCCACTGTGCGCTATGTCAACTCAGGTCCCTGCCTAACTCATTGTAATTGTAGTTTTGCATATTTAGGCTTAAGTATTCAATTACACGTATCTCCGCTGCTATTGGTGATATTCCAACAATTCGATGCGCGTGATACTCCACATTCCCTGCCAAACACAGCGCACCTGCTCATGTTTACATTAATTCAACTGGGGTCGAAGGCAAATGCAATGATGTTGTAGTACTGCATATACAGGATTCAATATTTCATTGAACGTAAATACACTGCCATGGTGATATCCCGACAAATCGATGCGCATGATACTCCACATTCCCTGCCAAATACAGCGCACGTGCTCTTGTTTAAATTATGCCAACTCGGGTCGAGGACAACTGCAATGTTGTTGCAGTACAGCATATTCAGGATTCAATATTTCATTGAACGTATATACACTGCCATGGTGATATCCCGACAATTCGATTCGCATGATATTCCACATTTCCTGCCAAATACAGCGCACGTGCTCTTGTTTAAATTATGCCAACTCGGGTCGAGGACAAATGCAATGTTTTTGCCGTACTGCATATCCAGGATTCAATACTTCATTGAACGTAAATACACTGCCATGGTGATATCCCGACAAATCGATGCGCATGATACTCCACATTCCCTGCCAAATACAGCGCACGTGCTCTTGTTTAAATTATGCCAACTCGGGTCGAGGACAACTGCAATGTTGTTGCAGTACAGCATATTCAGGATTCAATATTTCATTGAAAGGCTCTACACTGCTATTGGTGATATCTCGTCAATTCGATGCGCCGTATACCGCACAGATGCTGCCAAATTGAGCGCAAATCAGCCACTTTGCGCTATGTCAACTCAGGACCCTGACTAATTCATTGTAACTGTAGTTTTGCATATTTAGGCTTTTTTATTCAATTAAACGTATCCCCTGTGCTATTGGTGGTATGCCTACCATTCAACGCGCGCTATGCTCCACAGTTGCAACCAAACAGCGGACCTGCTCCTGTTTACATTATGTCAACTCGGGTCGAGGGCAAATGGAATGTTGTTGCAGTACTGCATAACCAGCATTCAATATTTCATTGAACGTATCTACACTGCTACTGGAGATATTTCGTCAATTCCATGCGTCTTGCACTCCACATTTCCTGCCAAATACAGCGCACTTGCTCCTGTTTACATTATGTCATTCGGGTCGAGGACAAATGCATTGTTTTTGCAGCACATCATATACCGGATTATATACTTCATTGAACGTAAATACACTGCTATTGGTGATATCCCGACAATTCGAAGCGCGTTACACTCCTCATTCGCTGCCAAATACTACGCACCTGCTCCTGTTTACATTATGTCATTCGGGTCGAAGACAAACGCAATGATGTTGCAGTACAGCATATTCAGGATTCAATATTTCATTGAACGTATATACACTGCAATTCGTGATATGCCGACAATTCGAAGCGCGTTACACTCCTCATTCGCTGCCAAATACTACGCACATCAGAGAACTGGCGCATTGTCAACTCTGTGTCCTGCCAAATACATTGTAATTGCAGTTTATCATATTAGGCTCAAGTATTTATTTAAAAGTATCTCCGCTGCTATTCGTGGTACGCCGACAAATCTATGCGCCTTATGCTCCACAGTTGCCGCCAAACAGCGGACCTGCTCCTGTTTACATTATGGCAACTGGGGTCGAAGACAAAAGCAATGTTCTTGTAGTATTGCATACTCCGGATTCAATACTTCATTGAATGTATCTACACTGCTATTGGCGATATCACGACAATTCGAAGCGCGTGATACTCCACATTCCCTGCCAAAGACAACGCACCTGCTCTTGTTTACATTATGTCAACTCGGGTCGGGGACAAATGGAATGTTGCTGTACTGTTGCATATTCAGGATTCAATTCTTCATTGAATGTATCTACACTGCTATTGGTCATATCACGACAATTCGATGCGCGTGATACACCACATTCCCTGCCAAATACAGCGCACCTGCTCTTGTTTACATTGTGTCAACCGTGGTCGTGGACAAATGCATTGTTTTTGCAGTACAGCATATACCGGATTCAATACTTCATTGAACGTATATACACTGTTTTTGGTTATATCCCGACCATTCGATGAGCGTGGTACTACACGTTTCCTGCCAAATACGGCACACCTGCTCCTGTTTACATTATGTCAACTCGGGTCGAGGACAAATCCAATGTTTTTGCAGTACAGGATATTCAGGATTCAATATTTCATTGAACGTGTATACACTGCTATTGGTGATATCCTGACAATTCGATGCGCGTTATACTCCACATTCCCTGCCAAATACAGCGCACCTGCTCCTGTTTACATTATGTCAACTCGGGTGAAGGACAAATGCAATGTTTTTGCAGTACAGCACATTCAGGATTCAATATTTCATTGAACGGATCTACACTGCGACTGGAGATATCTCGTCTATTCGATGCGCGGTATACCGCACACTTCCTGCCAAATAGAGCGCAAATCAGCCATTGTGCGCTGTGTCAACTCAGGTCCTTGCCAAATTCATTGTAATTGTAGTTTTGCATATTTAGGCCTAAGTATTCAATTAAACGGATCTCCGGTACTATTGATGGTATGCCTACAATTCGATGCGCGTTATACTCCACATTCCCTGCCAAATACAGCACACCTGCTCCTGTTTACATTATGTCAACTCGGGTCGAGGACAAATCCAATGTTTTTGCAGTACAGGATACTCAGAACTCAATACTTCATTGAACGTATCTACACTGCGACTGGAGATATTTCGTCAATTCCATGCGTCTTGTACTCCACATTTCCTGCCAAATACAGCGCACCTGCTCCTGTTTACATTATGTCAACTCGGCTCAAGGACAAATGCAATGTTTTTGCAGTACAGCACATTCAGGATTCAATATTTCATTGAACGGATATACACTGCTATTGGTGATATCCCGACAATTCGAACCGCGTTATACTCCTCATACGCTGCCAAATACTACGCACATCAGCCGGTTTGCGCATTGTCAACTCTGTGTCCTGTCAAATACATTGTAATTGCAGTTCATTATATTAGGCTCAAATATTTATTTAAACGTATCTCCGCTGCAATTCGTGGTATGTCGACAAATCTATGCGCGTTATACTCCTCATTTGCCGCCAAATACAGGGACCTGCTCCTGTTCACATTATGTCAACTGCGGTCGAAGACAAATGCAATGTTGTTGCAGTACACCATGTTCAGGATTCAATATTTCATTGAACGTACACATCCTGCTATTGGTGATATCCCGACAAATCTATGCGCGTTATACTCCTCATTTGCCGCCAAACAGCGCACCTGCTCCTGTTTACAATATGTCAACTCGGGTCGAGGGCAAATGCTATGTTGTTGTAGTACAGCCTATACAGGATTCATATTTCATTGAATACATCTACACTGCTATTGATGAGACGTCGTCAATTCGATGCGCGGTATATCGCACAGTTGCTGCAAAACAGAGCGCAAATCAGCCACTTTGCGATATGTCAACTCAGGTCCCTGCCTAATTCATTGTAATTGTAGTTTTGCATATTTAGGCTTATGTATTCAATTAATCGTATCTCCGGTGCTATTGGTGGTATGCCTACAATTCGATGCGCGATGTACTCCACAGTTGCCGCAAAAAGCGGACCTGCTCCTGTTTACATTATGTCCACTCGCTTCGAGGACTAATGGAATGTTGTTGCAGTACTGCACATTCAGGATTCAATATTTCATTGAACGGATATACACTGCTATTGGTGATATCCCGACAATTCGAACCGCGTTATACTCCTCATACGCTGCCAAATACTACGCACATCAGCCGGTTTGCGCATTGTCAACTCTGTGTCCTGTCAAATACATTGTAATTGCAGTTCATTATATTAGGCTCAAATATTTATTTAAACGTATCTCCGCTGCAATTCGTCGTATGTCGACAAATCTATGCGCGTTATACTCCTCATTTTCCGCCAAATACAGCGGCCCTGCTCCTGTTTACATTATGTCATCTCGGGTCGAGGACAAATGTAATGTTCCTGCAGTACAGCATATTCAGGATTCAATGTTTCATTGAACGTATATACACTGCTATTCGTGATATCCCGACAATTCGATGCGTGTGATACTCCACATTCCCTGCCAAATACAGCGCACCTGCTCCTGTTTACATTATGTCAACTCGGGTCGAGGAAAATGCAATGTTTTTGCAGTACAGCACATTCAGGATTCAATATTCCATTGAACGGATCTACACTGCTATTGGTGATATCTCGTCAATTCGGTGCGCGCTATATCGCACAGTTGCTGCCAAATAGAGCGCAAATCAGCCACTTTGCGCTATGTCAACTCAGGTCCCTGCCTAATTCATTGTAATTGTAGTTTTGCATATTTAAGCTTAAGTATTCAATTACACGTATCTCCGGTGCTATTGGTGGTATGCCTACAATTCGATGCGCGTTATACTCCACAGTAGCCGCCAAATACAGCGCACCTGCTCCTGTTTACATTATCACTACTCGGGTAGAGGACAAATGCAATGTTTTTGTAGTACTGCATATTCAGGATTCAATACTTCACTGAACATATATACACTGTTATTGGTGATATCCCGACACTTCGATGCGCCTGATACTCCACATTCCCTGCCAAATACGGCGCAACTACTCCTGTTTGCGTTATGTCAACACGGGTCGAGGACAAATGCAATCTTTTTGCAGTCCGGGATATTCAGGATTCAATATTCCATTGAATGTATCTACACTGCTATTGGTGATATCACGACAATTCGATGCGCGTGATACTCCACATTCCCTGCCAAATACAGCGCACCTGCTCCTGTTTACATTATGTCCCACTCGGGTCGAGGACAAATGCCATGTTTTTGTATTACTGCATATTCAGGATTCAATACTTCATTGAATGTGTCTGCACTGCTATTGGTGATATCACGACAATTCGATGCGCGTGATACTCAACATTCCCCGCCAAATCTAGCGGACCTGTTCCCGTTTACATTATGTCAACTGGGGTCGAGGACAATTGCAATGTTGTTGCAGTACAGCATATTCAGTATTCAATTTTTCATTGAACGGATCTACACTGCTATTGGTGATATCTCGTCAATTCGATGCGCGGTGTACCACACAGTTGCTGCCAAATAGAGCGCAAATCAGCCACATTGCGCTATGTCAACTCAGGTCCCTGCCTAATTCATTGTAATTGTTGTTTTGCATATTTAGGCTTTTTTATTCAAATAAACGTATCTCCGGTGCTATTGGTGGTATGCCTACCATTCGATGCGCGGTATGCTCCACAGTTACAACCAAACAGCGGACCTGCTCTTGTTTATATTATGTCAACTGGGGTCGAAGACAAATGCAATGTTCTTGTAGTACTGCATACTCAGGATTCAATATTTCATTGAATGTATCTACACTGCTATTGGCGATATCACGACAATTCGATGCGCGTGATACTCCACATTCCCTGCCAAAGACAACGCACCTGCTCTTGTTTACATTATGTCAACTCGGCTCGGGGACAAATGCAATGTTTTTGCAGTACTGCATATTCAGCATTCAATATTTCATTGACCGTATATACACTGCTATTGGTGATATCCCGACAATTCGATGCGCGTTATACTCCTCATTCGCTGCCAAATACAGCGCGCGTCATTCAATTCGATGCGCGTTCTACTCCACACTTGCTCTCGTATATAGCGCACCTGCTCCTGTTTAAATTATATCAACTCGGGTCATGGTCAAATCCAATGTTATTGCTGTACTGCATATTCAGGATTCAATATTCCCTTAATTGTTTATACACTGCTATTGGTGAAATCTCGACAATTCGACGTGCGTTACTCCACATATGCGGCCAAATTCAGCGCACGTCATTCGGTTTGCCCTATTTCAACTCTGGGCCCTGTCAAGTGCAGCGTAATTGCAATTTTGCAGAGTCTGTGTTAAATACTCAATTAAACGTATCCGCACTGTTATTGGTGATATCTAGACAAGTGGTTGAGCGTTAAACTCCTCATTCGCTGCGAAATTTAGCGGAGCTGCTCCAGTTTACAATATGTCAAATCGGGTCGAGGTCAAATCCAATGTTATTGCAGTACTGTATATTCAGCCTTCAATATTCAATTGAACGTTGCTTCGTTTCGATTGGAGATACGAAGAAAATTCGATGCGCGTTCTACTGCACAGATGCTGCCAAATACAGCGCACATCAACCGGTTTACTCAATGTCAACTCTGTGTCCTGTCAAATCCAGCGTAATTGCCGTTTTAAAATATTCTACCGTTAATATTCAATTAAACGTGTCTCCGCCGCTATTGGTGGTATGTCGACAATTCGAAGCGCTTTACACACCACATTTGCTGCCAAATACAGCGCACATGCTCCCGTTTACATTTTGCCAACTCGGGTCGAGGTCAAATCCAATGTTATTGCTATGCTGCTTATCCAGGCTTCAATTATCAATTGAACGAATCTGTACTACTATTGGTGATATGTCGACAATTCGATGCGCGCTATCCCGTAAATTTGCTGCAAGAAATAGCGCACAGCAACCAGTTTGCGCAATGTCAACTCTGTGTCCTATCAAATACAGCGTTATTCCTGTTTTGCATAGTCAGTTTTAAATATTCATTTGAGCGTATTCCAGTTTCTATTCCAGATATCTCGATAGCTCGATACGCGTTAAACTCCACATTTGCTGCCAAATAGAGCGCACTTGCAACTGTTTACATTAAGTAATCTCGGATCGAGGTCAAATCCAATGCTATTGCTGTACTGCATATTCAGGAATCAATATTCCATTGAAATTTTCTACACTGCTATTGGTGATATCCCGACAATTCGATGCGCGTTATACTCCTAATTCGATGCCAAATACTATGCACATCAGCCGGTTTGCGCATTGTTAACTCTGTGTCCTGTCAAATACATTGTAATTGCAGTTTATCATATTAGGCTCAAGTATTTATTTAAGCGTATCTCCGCTGCTATTCGTGGTATGTCGATAAATCTATGCGCGCTATACTCCTCATTTGCCGCCAAATACAGGGGACCTGCTCCTGTTCACATTATGTCAACTGGGGTCGAAGACAAATACAATGGTTTTGTAGTACTGCATATTCAGTATTCAATACTTCATTGAATGTATCTACACTGCTATTGGTGATATGCCGACAATTCGATGCGCGTGATACTCCACATTCCCTGCCAAAAACAGCGCACCTGCTCCTGTTTACATTATGTCAACTCGGGTCCAGTAAAATGCAATGTTTTTGCAGTACAGCACATTCAGAATTCAATATTCCATTGAACGGATCTACACTGCTATTGGTGATATCTCGTCAATTCGATGCGCGCTATACCGCACAGTTGCTGCCAAATAGAGAGCAAATCAGCCACTTTGCGCTATGTCAACTCAGGTCCCTCCCTAATTCATTGAAATTGTAGTTTTGCACATTTAGTCTTATGTATTCAATTAAACGTATCTCCGGTGCTATTGGTGGTATGCCTACAATTCGATGCTCGTTATGCTCCACAGTTGCCGCCAAGCAGCGGACCTACTACTGTTTATATCATATCAACTGGGGTCGAAGACAAATGCAATGTTCTTGTAGTACTGCATACTCAGGGTTCAATACTTCATTGAACGTATCTACACTGCGACTGGAGATATTTCGTCAACTCCATGCGTCTTGTACTCCACATTTCCTGCCGAATACAGCACTCCTGCTCCTGTTTACATTATGTCAACTCGGGTCGAGGACAAATGCAATGTTTTTGCAGAACAGCATATTCAGTATTCAATATTTCATTCAACGTAAATACACTGCTGTTGGTGATATCCCGACAATTCGATGCGCGTGATACTCCACATTCGATGCCAAATACTACGCACATCAGCCGGTTTGCGCATTATCAACACTGTGTCCTGTCAAATACATTGTAATTGCAGTTTATCATATTAGGTTCAGGTATTTATTAAAACGTATCTCCGCTGCTATTCGTGGTATCTCGACAAATCTATGCGCGTTATACTCCTCATTTGCCGCCAAATACAGCGCACCTGCTCCTGTTTACATTATGTCAACTCGGGTCGAGGACAATTGCAATGTTGTTGTAGTACTTCATTTTCAGGATTCAATACTTCATTGAATGTATCTACACTGCTATTCGTGATATCCCGATAATTCGATGTGCGTGATACTCCACATTTCCAGCCAAATACAGCGCACCTACTCCTGTTTACATTATATCAACTCGGGTCGAGGACCAATGCAATGAAGTTGAAGTACTGCATATTCAGGATTCAATACTTCATTGAATGTATCTACACTGCTATTGGTCCTATCACGACAATTCGATGCACGTGATGCTCCACATACCCAGCCTAATACAGCGCACCTGCTCTTGTTTACAGTGTGTCAATTGTGGTCGAGGACAAATGCATTGTTTTTGCAGTACAGCATATACCGTATTCAATACTTCATTGAACGTATACACACTGCCATTGTTGATATCCCGACAATTCGATGCCCGTGATACTCTACATTTCCTGCCAAATACGGCGCACCTGCTCCTGTTTACATTATGTCAACTCGGGTCGAGGACAAATGCAATGTTCTTGTAGTACTGCATACTCAGGATTCAATATTTCATTGAACGTAAATACACTGCTATTGGTGAAATCCCGACAATTCGATGCGCGTTATACTCCTTATTCGCTGCCAAATACTACTCACATCAGCCGGTTTTCGCATTGTCAACTCTGTGTTCTGCTAAATACATTGTAATTGCAGTTTATCATATTAGGCTCAAGTATTCATTTAAACGTATCTCCGCTGCTATTCGCGGTATGTCGACAAATCTATGCGCGTTATACTCGTCATTTGCCGCCAAATACAGCGCACCTGCTCCTGTTTACATTATGTCAACACGTATCGAGGGCAAATGCTATGTTGTTGCAGTACAGCATATTCAGGATTCAACCTTTCATTGAACGTATATACACTGCCATGGTGATATCCCGACAATTCGATGCGCATGATACTCCACATTTTCTGCCAAATACAGCGCACCTGCTCCTGTTTACATTATGTGAACACGTATCGAGGGCAAATGCAATGTTGCTGCAAGTACAGGATATTCAGGATTCAATATTTCATTGAACGGATCTACACTGCTATTGGTGATATCCCGACAATTCGATGCGCGTTATACCGCACAGTGGCTGCCGAATAGAGCGTAAATCAGCCACTTTGCGCTATGTCAACTCAGGTCCCTGCATAATTCATTGTAAATGTGGTTTTGCTTATTTAGGCTTATGTATTCAATTAAACCTTGGTCCTGTGCTATTGGTGGTATGCGTACAATTCTGCTAGAAATATTCAATTGCGCTGATCTCAGATTTTATTCCAGATGTCTCAACAATTCTATGCGCGTTCCACTCCACATATGCTGCCAAATACAGCGCGCATCATTCAATTCCATGCGCGTTCTGCTCCACACTTGCTCTCGCATATAGCGCACCTGCTCCTGTTTATATTATATCAACTCGGGTCATGGTCAAATCCAATGTTATTGCTGTACTGCATATTCAGGATTCAATATTCCCTTAATTGTTTATACACTGCTATTGGTGAAATATCGACAATTCGACGTGCGTTACTCCACATATGCGGCCAAATTCAGCGCACGTCATTCGGTTTGCCCTATGTCAACTCTGGGCCCTGTCAAGTGCAGCGTAATTGCAATTTTGCAGAGTCTGTGTTAAATACTCTATTAAACGTATCCGCACTGTTATTGGTGATATCTAGACAAGTAGTTGAGCGTTAAACTCCTCATTCGCTGCGAAATTTAGCGGAGCTGCCTCCAGTTTACATTATGTCAAATCGGGTCGAGGTCAAATCCAATGTTATTGCAGTACTGTATATTCAGCCTTCAATATTCAATTGAACGTTGCTTCGTTTCGATTGGAGATACGAAGAAAATTCTATGCGCGTTCTACTCCACAGATGCTGCCAAATACAGCGCACATCAACCGGTTTACTCAATGTCAACTCTGTGTCCTGTCAAATCCAGCGTAATTGCCGTTTTAAAATATTCTACCGGAAATATTCAATTAAACGTGTCTCCGTCGCTGTTGGTGGTATGTCGACAATTCGAAGCGCTTTACACTCCACATTCCCTGCCAAATACAGCGCACCTGCTCCTGTTTCCATTATGTCAACTGGGGCCGAAGACGATTGCAATGTTGTTGCAGTACACCATATTCAGGATCCAATATATCATTGATCGTAAATACACTGCTATTACTGATATCCCGATAATTCGAAGAGAGTTATACTCCACATTCCCTGCCAAACACAGCGCACCTGTTCCTGTTTACATTATGTCAACTCACGTCGAGGACAAATGCAATGTTGCTGCAGTACAGCATATTCAGGATTCAATATTGCCTTGAACGTATATACTGCTATTCCTGATATCCCGATAATTCGAAGAGAGTTATACTCCACATTCCCTGCCAAACACAGCGTACCTGCTCCTGTTTACATTTGTCAACTCGGGTCAAGGACAAATGCAATGTTTTTGCAGTACAGCACATTCAGGATTCAATATGTCATTGAATGTATCTACACTGCTATTCCTGATATCCCGATAATTCGAAGAGAGTTATACTCCACATTCGCTGCCAAACACAGCGCACCTGCTCCTGTTTACATTATGTCAACTCTCGTCGAGGACAAATGCAATGTTGCTGCAGTACAGCATATTCAGGATTCAATATTGCCTTGAACGTATATACTGCTATTCCTGATATCCCGATAATTCGAAGAGAGTTATACTCCACATTCCCTGTCAAATACAGCGATCCCGCTCCTGTTTACATTATGTCAACTCCGGTCGAGGACAAATGCAATGTTGCTGTAGTGTTGCATATTCAGGATTCAGTACTTCATTGAATGTATCTACACTGCTATTGGTCATATCACGACAATTCGATGCGCGTGTTACTCCACATTCCCTGCCGAATACAGCGCACCTGCTCTTGTTTACATTGTGTCAACTGTGTTCGAGGACAAATGCATTGTTTTTGCAGTACAGCACATTCAGGATTCAATATTTCATTGAACGGATCTACACTGCTATCTGTGATATCTCGTCAATTCGATGCGCGGTATACAGCACAGTTGCTGCCAAATAGAGCGCAAATCAGCCACTTTGCGCTATGTCAACTCAGGTCCGTGCCTAATTCATTGTAATTGTATTTTTGCATATTTTGGCTTATGTATTCAATTAAACGCATCTGCGGAGATATAGGTGGTACGCCTACAATCCGATGCGCGTTATGCTCCACAGTTGCCGCCCAATACAGCGAACCTGCTCCTGTTTACATTATGTCAACTCGGGTCGAGGACATATGCAATGTTTTTGCAGTACAGCATATTCGGGATTCGATATTTCATTGAACGTATATACACTGCTATTGGTGATATCTCGACGAATCGAAGCGCGTTATACTCCTCATTCGCTGCCAAATACAACGCACATCAACCGGTATGCGCAATATCAACTCTGTGTCCCTGTCAAATCCATTAGAATTGCAGTTTAGCATATTTAGGATTAAGTATTCAATTAAACGTTTCTCCGCTGCTATTGGTGGTAAGTCAGAATTTGCTGCGCGTTATACCTCACATTCGCTGCCAAATACAACGCACATCAACCGGTTTGCACAATATCAACTCTATATCCTGTCGAATCCATTGTATTTGCAGTTTGGCCTATTTGGGCCTAAGTACTCAATTAAACCTACTTTCGCTGTTATTGGTGGTATCTCGACAACTCGATGCGCGTTATACCCGACATTTTCTGCCAAATACAGCGCACGTGCTATTGTTTACATTATGTCAACTCGGGTCGAGTACAAATGCAATGTTTTTGTAGTACTGCATATTCAGGATTCAATACTTCATTGAATGTATCTACACTGCTATTGGTGATATCCCGGCAATTTGAAGCGCGTTTTACACCTCATTCGCTGCCATATGCTACGCACATCAGAGAGTGTGGGCATTGTCAACTCTGTGTCCCGTCAAATACATTGTAATTGCAGTTTATCATATTAGGCTCAAGTATTTATTTAAACGTATCTCCGCTGCTATTAGTGGTATGTCGACAAATCTATGCGCGTTATGCTCCACAGCTGCCGCCAAACAGCGCACCTGCTCCTGTTTACATGATGTCAACTGGGGTCGAGGACAAATCCAATGTTTTTGCAGTACAGTATATTCAGGATTCAATATTGCATTGATCGTATATACACTGCTATCAGTGATATCCTGACAATTCGACGCGCGTTGTACTCCTCATTCGCTGCCAAATACTACGCAAATCAGCCGGTTTGCGCATTGTCAACTCTGTGTCCTGTCAAATACATTGTAATTGCAGATTATCATATTAGGCGCAAGTATTTATTTAAACGTATCTCCGCTGCTATTAGTGGTATGTCGACAAATCTATGCGCGTTATACTCCTCATTTGCCGCCAAATACAGCGGACCTGCTCCTGTTTACATTATGTCAACTGGGGTCGAGGACAAATCCAATGTTTTTGCAGTACAGGATATTCAGGATTCAATATTTCATTGAACGTATATACACTGCTATTGGTGATATCCTGACAATTCGATGCGCGTGATACTCCACATTCCCTGGCAAATACTACGCAGATCAGCCGGTTTGCGCATTGTCAACTCTGTGTCCTGTCAAATACGTTGTAATTGCAGTTTATCATATTAGGCTCAAGTATTTATTTAAACGTATCTCCGCTGCTATTAGTAGTATGTCGACAAATCTATGCGCGTTATGCTCCTCATTTGCCGCCAAATACAGCGGACCTGCTCCTGATTACATTATGTCAACCCGGGTCGAGGACAATTGGAATGTAGTTGTAGTACTGCATATTCAGGATTCAATTCTTCATTGAATGTATCTACACTGCTATTGGTCATATCACGACAATCGGTGCGCGTGATACTCCACATTCCCAACCAAATACAGCGCACCTGCTCCTGTTTACATTATTTCAACTCGGGTCAAGGAAAAATGCAATGTTTTTGCAGTACAGCACATTCAGGATTCGATATTTCATTGAACGGATCTACACTGCTATTTGTGATATCTCGTCATTTCGATGCGCGGTATACCGCACAGTTGCCGCCAAATACAGCGCACCTGCCCCTGTTTACATTATATCAATTTGGGTCGAGGACAAATGCAACGATTTTGTAGTACTGCATATTCAGGATTCAATACTTCAATGAATGTATCTACACTGCTATCGGTCATATCACGACAATTCGATGCGCGTGATACTCCATATTTCCTGACCAATACGGCGCACCTGCTCCTGTTTACATTATGTCAACTCGGGTCGAGGACAAATGGAATGTTGCTGTACTGTTGCATATTCAGGATTCAATACATCATTGAATGTATCTACACTGCTATTGGTCATATCACGACAATTCGATGCGCGTGATACACCACATTCCCTGCCAAATACAGCGCACCTGCTCTTGTTTACATTGTGTCAACCGTGGTCGTGGACAAATGCATTGTTTTTGCAGTACAGCATATACCGGATTCAATACTTCATTGAACGTATATACACTGTTTTTGGTTATATCCCGACCATTCGATGAGCGTGGTACTACACGTTTCCTGCCAAATACGGCACACCTGCTCCTGTTTACATTATGTCAACTCGGGTCGAGGACAAATCCAATGTTTTTGCAGTACAGGATATTCAGGATTCAATATTTCATTGAACGTGGATACACTGCTATTGGTGATATCCTGACAATTCGATGCGCGTTATACTCCACATTCCCTGCCAAATACAGCGCACCTGCTCCCGTTTACATTTTGCCAACTCGGGTCGAGGTCAAATCCAATGTTATTGCTATGCTGCTTATCCAGGCTTCAATTATCAATTGAACGAATCTGTACTACTATTGGTGATATGTCGACAATTCGATGCGCGCTATCCCGTAAATTTGCTGCAAGAAATAGCGCACAGCAACCAGTTTGCGCAATGTCAACTCTGTGTCCTATCAAATACAGCGTTATTCCTGTTTTGCATAGTCAGTTTTAAATATTCATTTGAGCGTATTCCAGTTTCTATTCCAGATATCTCGATAGCTCGATACGCGTTAAACTCCACATTTGCTGCCAAATAGAGCGCACTTGCAACTGTTTACATTAAGTAATCTCGGATCGAGGTCAAATCCAATGCTATTGCTGTACTGCATATTCAGGAATCAATATTCCATTGAAATTTTCTACACTGCTATTGGTGATATCCCGACAATTCGATGCGCGTTATACTCCTAATTCGATGCCAAATACTATGCACATCAGCCGGTTTGCGCATTGTTAACTCTGTGTCCTGTCAAATACATTGTAATTGCAGTTTATCATATTAGGCTCAAGTATTTATTTAAGCGTATCTCCGCTGCTATTCGTGGTATGTCGACAAATCTATGCGCGCTATACTCCTCATTTGCCGCCAAATACAGGGGACCTGCTCCTGTTCACATTATGTCAACTGGGGTCGAAGACAAATACAATGGTTTTGTAGTACTGCATATTCAGTATTCAATACTTCATTGAATGTATCTACACTGCTATTGGTGATATGCCGACAATTCGATGCGCGTGATACTCCACATTCCCTGCCAAAAACAGCGCACCTGCTCCTGTTTACATTATGTCAACTCGGGTCCAGTAAAATGCAATGTTTTTGCAGTACAGCACATTCAGAATTCAATATTCCATTGAACGGATCTACACTGCTATTGGTGATATCTCGTCAATTCGATGCGCGCTATACCGCACAGTTGCTGCCAAATAGAGAGCAAATCAGCCACTTTGCGCTATGTCAACTCAGGTCCCTCCCTAATTCATTGAAATTGTAGTTTTGCACATTTAGTCTTATGTATTCAATTAAACGTATCTCCGGTGCTATTGGTGGTATGCCTACAATTCGATGCTCGTTATGCTCCACAGTTGCCGCCAAGCAGCGGACCTACTACTGTTTATATCATATCAACTGGGGTCGAAGACAAATGCAATGTTCTTGTAGTACTGCATACTCAGGATTCAATACTTCATTGAACGTATCTACACTGCGACTGGAGATATTTCGTCAACTCCATGCGTCTTGTACTCCACATTTCCTGCCGAATACAGCACTCCTGCTCCTGTTTACATTATGTCAACTCGGGTCGAGGGCAAATGCAATGTTTTTGCAGAACAGCATATTCAGTATTCAATATTTCATTCAACGTAAATACACTGCTGTTGGTGATATCCCGACAATTCGATGCGCGTGATACTCCACATTCGATGCCAAATACTACGCACATCAGCCGGTTTGCGCATTATCAACACTGTGTCCTGTCAAATACATTGTAATTGCAGTTTATCATATTAGGTTCAGGTATTTATTAAAACGTATCTCCGCTGCTATTCGTGGTATCTCGACAAATCTATGCGCGTTATACTCCTCATTTGCCGCCAAATACAGCGCACCTGCTCCTGTTTACATTATGTCAACTCGGGTCGAGGACAATTGCAATGTTGTTGTAGTACTTCATTTTCAGGATTCAATACTTCATTGAATGTATCTACACTGCTATTCGTGATATCCCGATAATTCGATGTGCGTGATACTCCACATTTCCAGCCAAATACAGCGCACCTACTCCTGTTTACATTATATCAACTCGGGTCGAGGACCAATGCAATGAAGTTGAAGTACTGCATATTCAGGATTCAATACTTCATTGAATGTATCTACACTGCTATTGGTCCTATCACGACAATTCGATGCACGTGATGCTCCACATACCCAGCCTAATACAGCGCACCTGCTCTTGTTTACAGTGTGTCAATTGTGGTCGAGGACAAATGCATTGTTTTTGCAGTACAGCATATACCGTATTCAATACTTCATTGAACGTATACACACTGCCATTGTTGATATCCCGACAATTCGATGCCCGTGATACTCTACATTTCCTGCCAAATACGGCGCACCTGCTCCTGTTTACATTATGTCAACTCAGGTCGAGGACAAATGCAATGTTCTTGTAGTACTGCATACTCAGGATTCAATATTTCATTGAACGTAAATACACTGCTATTGGTGAAATCCCGACAATTCGATGCGCGTTATACTCCTTATTCGCTGCCAAATACTACTCACATCAGCCGGTTTTCGCATTGTCAACTCTGTGTTCTGCTAAATACATTGTAATTGCAGTTTATCATATTAGGCTCAAGTATTCATTTAAACGTATCTCCGCTGCTATTCGCGGTATGTCGACAAATCTATGCGCGTTATACTCCTCATTTGCCGCCAAATACAGCGCACCTGCTCCTGTTTACATTATGTCAACACGTATCGAGGGCAAATGCTATGTTGTTGCAGTACAGCATATTCAGGATTCAACCTTTCATTGAACGTATATACACTGCCATGGTGATATCCCGACAATTCGATGCGCATGATACTCCACATTTTCTGCCAAATACAGCGCACCTGCTCCTGTTTACATTATGTGAACACGTATCGAGGGCAAATGCAATGTTGCTGCAAGTACAGGATATTCAGGATTCAATATTTCATTGAACGGATCTACACTGCTATTGGTGATATCCCGACAATTCGATGCGCGTTATACCGCACAGTGGCTGCCGAATAGAGCGTAAATCAGCCACTTTGCGCTATGTCAACTCAGGTCCCTGCATAATTCATTGTAAATGTGGCTTTGCTTATTTAGGCTTATGTATTCAATTAAACCTTGATCCTGTGCTATTGGTGGTATGCGTACAATTCTGCTAGAAATATTCAATTGCGCTGATCTCAGATTTTATTCCAGATGTCTCAACAATTCTATGCGCGTTCCACTCCACATATGCTGCCAAATACAGCGCGCATCATTCAATTCCATGCGCGTTCTGCTCCACACTTGCTCTCGCATATAGCGCACCTGCTCCTGTTTATATTATATCAACTCGGGTCATAGTCAAATCCAATGTTATTGCTGTACTGCATATTCAGGATTCAATATTCCCTTAATTGTTTATACACTGCTATTGGTGAAATATCGACAATTCGACGTGCGTTACTCCACATATGCGGCCAAATTCAGCGCACGTCATTCGGTTTGCCCTATGTCAACTCTGGGCCCTGTCAAGTGCAGCGTAATTGCAATTTTGCAGAGTCTGTGTTAAATACTCAATTAAACGTATCCGCACTGTTATTGGTGATATCTAGACAAGTAGTTGAGCGTTAAACTCCTCATTCGCTGCGAAATTTAGCGGAGCTGCCTCCAGTTTACATTATGTCAAATCGGGTCGAGGTCAAATCCAATGTTATTGCAGTACTGTATATTCAGCCTTCAATATTCAATTGAACGTTGCTTCGTTTCGATTGGAGATACGAAGAAAATTCTATGCGCGTTCTACTCCACAGATGCTGCCAAATACAGCGCACATCAACCGGTTTACTCAATGTCAACTCTGTGTCCTGTCAAATCCAGCGTAATTGCCGTTTTAAAATATTCTACCGGAAATATTCAATTAAACGTGTCTCCGTCGCTGTTGGTGGTATGTCGACAATTCGAAGCGCTTTACACTCCACATTCCCTGCCAAATACAGCGCACCTGCTCCTGTTTCCATTATGTCAACTGGGGCCGAAGACGATTGCAATGTTGTTGCAGTACACCATATTCAGGATCCAATATATCATTGATCGTAAATACACTGCTATTCCTGATATCCCGATAATTCGAAGAGAGTTATACTCCACATTCCCTGCCAAACACAGCGCACCTGTTCCTGTTTACATTATGTCAACTCACGTCGAGGACAAATGCAATGTTGCTGCAGTACAGCATATTCAGGATTCAATATTGCCTTGAACGTATATACTGCTATTCCTGATATCCCGATAATTCGAAGAGAGTTATACTCCACATTCCCTGCCAAACACAGCGTACCTGCTCCTGTTTACATTTGTCAACTCGGGTCAAGGACAAATGCAATGTTTTTGCAGTACAGCACATTCAGGATTCAATATGTCATTGAATGTATCTACACTGCTATTCCTGATATCCCGATAATTCGAAGAGAGTTATACTCCACATTCCCTGCCAAACACAGCGCACCTGCTCCTGTTTACATTATGTCAACTCACGTCGAGGACAAATGCAATGTTGCTGCAGTACAGCATATTCAGGATTCAATATTGCCTTGAACGTATATACTGCTATTCCTGATATCCCGATAATTCGAAGAGAGTTATACTACACATTCCCTGTCAAATACAGCGATCCCGCTCCTGTTTACATTATGTCAACTCCGGTCGAGGACAAATGCAATGTTGCTGTAGTGTTGCATATTCAGGATTCAGTACTTCATTGAATGTATCTACACTGCTATTGGTCATATCACGACAATTCGATGCGCGTGTTACTCCACATTCCCTGCCGAATACAGCGCACCTGCTCTTGTTTACATTGTGTTAACTGTGTTCGAGGACAAATGCATTGTTTTTGCAGTACAGCACATTCAGGATTCAATATTTCATTGAACGGATCTACACTGCTATTTGTGATATCTCGTCAATTCGATGCGCGGTATACCGCACAGTTGCTGCCAAATAGAGCGCAAATCAGCCACTTTGCGCTATGTCAACTCAGGTCCGTGCCTAATTCATTGTAATTGTATTTTTGCATATTTTGGCATATGTATTCAAATTAAACGTATCTCCGGTGCTATAGGTGGTATGCCTACAATTCGATGCGCGTTATGCTCCACAGCTGCCGCCAAACAGCGCACCTGCTACTGTTTACATTATGTCAACTCGGGTCGAGGACAAATCCAATGTTTTTGCAGTACAGGATATTCAGGATTCAATATTGCCTTGAACGTATATACTGCTATTCCTGATATCCCGATAATTCGAAGAGAGTTATACTCCACATTCCCTGTCAAATACAGCGATCCCGCTCCTGTTTACATTATGTCAACTCCGGTCGAGGACAAATGCAATGTTGCTGTAGTGTTGCATATTCAGGATTCAGTACTTCATTGAATGTATCTACACTGCTATTGGTCATATCACGACAATTCGATGCGCGTGTTACTCCACATTCCCTGCCGAATACAGCGCACCTGCTCTTGTTTACATTGTGTCAACTGTGTTCGAGGACAAATGCATTGTTTTTGCAGTACAGCACATTCAGGATTCAATATTTCATTGAACGGATCTACACTGCTATCTGTGATATCTCGTCAATTCGATGCGCGGTATACAGCACAGTTGCTGCCAAATAGAGCGCAAATCAGCCACTTTGCGCTATGTCAACTCAGGTCCGTGCCTCATTCATTGTAATTGTATTTTTGCATATTTTGGCTTATGTATTCAATTAAACGCATCTGCGGAGATATAGGTGGTACGCCTACAATCCGATGCGCGTTATGCTCCACAGTTGCCGCCCAATACAGCGAACCTGCTCCTGTTTACATTATGTCAACTCGGGTCGAGGACATATGCAATGTTTTTGCAGTACAGCATATTCGGGATTCGATATTTCATTGATCGTATATACACTGCTATTGGTGATATCTCGACGAATCGAAGCGCGTTATACTCCTCATTCGCTGCCAAATACAACGCACATCAACCGGTATGCGCAATAACAACTCTGTGTCCCTGTCAAATCCATTAGAATTGCAGTTTAGCATATTTAGGATTAAGTATTCAATTAAACGTTTCTCCGCTGCTATTGGTGGTAAGTCAGAATTTGCTGCGCGTTATACCTCACATTCGCTGCCAAATACAGAGCACATTAACCGGTTTACGCAATGTCAACTCTATATCCTGTCGAATCCATTGTATTTGCAGTTTGGCCTATTTGGGCCTAAGTACTCAATTAAACCTACTTTCGCTGTTATTGGTGGTATCTCGACAACTCGATGCGCGTTATACCCGACATTTTCTGCCAAATACAGCGCACGTGCTATTGTTTACATTATGTCAACTCGGGTCGAGTACAAATGCAATGTTTTTGTAGTACTGCATATTCAGGATTCAATACTTCATTGAATGTATCTACACTGCTATTGGTGATATCCCGGCAACTTGAAGCGCGTTTTACACCTCATTCGCTGCCATATGCTACGCACATCAGAGAGTGTGGGCATTGTCAACTCTGTGTCCCGTCAAATACATTGTAATTGCAGTTTATCATATTAGGCTCAAGTATTTATTTAAACGTATCTCCGCTGCTATTAGTGGTATGTCGACAAATCTATGCGCGTTATGCTCCACAGCTGCCGCCAAACAGCGCACCTGCTCCTGTTTACATGATGTCAACCGGGGTCGAGGACAAATCCAATGTTTTTGCAGTACAGTATATTCAGGATTCAATATTGCATTGATCGTATATACACTGCTATCAGTGATATCCTGACAATTCGACGCGCGTTGTACTCCTCATTCGCTGCCAAATACTACGCAAATCAGCCGGTTTGCGCATTGTCAACTCTGTGTCCTGTCAAATACATTGTAATTGCAGATTATCATATTAGGCGCAAGTATTTATTTAAACGTATCTCCGCTGCTATTAGTGGTATGTCGACAAATCTATGCGCGTTATACTCCTCATTTGCCGCCAAATACAGCGGACCTGCTCCTGTTTACATTATGTCAACTGGGGTCGAGGACAAATCCAATGTTTTTGCAGTACAGGATATTCAGGATTCAATATTTCATTGAACGTATATACACTGCTATTGGTGATATCCTGACAATTCGATGCGCGTGATACTCCACATTCCCTGGCAAATACTACGCAGATCAGCCGGTTTGCGCATTGTCAACTCTGTGTCCTGTCAAATACGTTGTAATTGCAGTTTATCATATTAGGCTCAAGTATTTATTTAAACGTATCTCCGCTGCTATTAGTAGTATGTCGACAAATCTATGCGTGTTATGCTCCTCATTTGCCGCCAAATACAGCGGACCTGCTCCTGATTACATTATGTCAACCCGGGTCGAGGACAATTGGAATGTAGTTGTAGTACTGCATATTCAGGATTCAATTCTTCATTGAATGTATCTACACTGCTATTGGTCATATCACGACAATCGGTGCGCGTGATACTCCACATTCCCAACCAAATACAGCGCACCTGCTCCTGTTTACATTATTTCAACTCGGGTCAAGGAAAAATGCAATGTTTTTGCAGTACAGCACATTCAGGATTCGATATTTCATTGAACGGATCTACACTGCTATTTGTGATATCTCGTCAATTCGATGCGCGGTATACCGCACAGTTGCCGCCAAATACAGCGCACCTGCCCCTGTTTACATTATATCAATTTGGGTCGAGGACAAATGCAATGTTGTTGCAGTACAGCACAAACAGAATTCAAAATTTCATTGAACGTATATACACTGCTATTGGTGATATCCCGACAATTCCATGCGCGTGATACTCCACATTCCCTGCCAAATACAGCGCACCTGCTCGTGTTTACATTATGTCAACTCGGATCGAGGACAAATGCAATCTTTTTGCAGTACTGGATATGCAGTATTCAATATTTCATCGAACGTATATGCACAGCTATTGGTGATATCCCGACAATTCGTTGCGCGTGATACTCCACATTACCTGCCAAATACAGCGTACCTGCTCCTCTTCACATTATGTCAACTCGGGTCGAGGACAAATGCAATGTTGCTGCAGTACAGCATATTCAGGATTCAAAATTTCATTGAACGTATATACACTGCTATTGGTGATATCCCGACAATTCCATGCGCGTGATACTCCACATTCCCTGCCAAATACAGCGCACGTGCTCTTGTTTAAATTATGCCAACTCGGGTCGAGGACAACTGCAATGTTGTTGCAGTACAGCATATTCAGGATTCAATATTTCATTGAAAGGCTCTACACTGCTATTGGTGATATCTCGTCAATTCGATGCGCCGTATACCGCACAGATGCTGCCAAATTGAGCGCAAATCAGCCACTTTGCGCTATGTCAACTCAGGACCCTGACTAATTCATTGTAACTGTAGTTTTGCATATTTAGGCTTTTTTATTCAATTAAACGTATCCCCGGTGCTATTGGTGGTATGCCTACCATTCAATGCGCGCTATGCTCCACAGTTGCAACCAAACAGCGGACCTGCTCCTGTTTACATTATGTCAACTCGGGTCGAGGGCAAATGGAATGTTGTTGCAGTACTGCATATCCAGCATTCAATATTTCATTGAACGTATCTACACTGCTACTGGAGATATTTCGTCAATTCCATGCGTCTTGCACTCCACATTTCCTGCCAAATACTGCGCACCTGCTCCTGTTTACATTATGTCAACTCGGGTCGAGGACAAATTCAATGTTGTTGCAGTACAGCATATTCAGGATTCAATATTTCATTGAACGTATATACACTGCTATTCGTGATATCCCGACAATTCGAAGCGCGTTATACTCCTCATTCGCTGCCAAATACTAAGCACATCAGAGAGTTTGCGCATTGTCAACTCTGTTTCCTGTCAAATACATTGCATTTGCTGTTTATCATGTTAGGCTCAAGTATTTAGTTAAACGTATCTCCGCTGCTATTCGTGATATCCCGACAAATCTATGCGCGTTATTCTCCACATTTCCAGCCAAATACGGCGCATCTGCTCCTGTTTACATTATATCAACTGGGGTCGAAGACAAATGCAATGTTCTTGTAGTACTGCATACTCAGGACTCAATACTTCATTGAACGTATCTACACTACTATTGGTGATATTTCGTCAATTCCATGAGCGTGATACTCCACAGCTGCCGCCAAACAGCGGGCCAGCTCTTGCTTACATTGTGCCAACTGTTTTCGAGGTCAAATGCAATGTTGTTGCTGTACAGCATATTCAGGATTCAACATTTCATTGAACGTATATACACTGCTAATGGTGATATCCCGACAAATCGATGCGCGTCATACTCCACATTTCCAGCCAAATACGGTGCATCTGCTCCTGTTTACATTATATCAACGGCTGTCGAAGACAAAGGCAATGTTCTTGTAGTACTGCATACTCAGGATTCAATACTTCATTGAACGTATCTACACTACTATTGGAGATATTTCGTCAATTCCATGAGCGTTATACTACACAGCTGCCGCCAAACAGCGGGCCAGCTCTTGTTTACATTGTGTCAACTGTTTTCGAGGACAACTGCATTATTGTTGCAGTACAGCATAATCAGGATTCAATATTTTATTGAACGTATATACACTGCTATTCGTGATATCCCGACAATTCGATGCGCGTTATACTCCTCATTCGCTGCCAAATACTACGCAGATCGGCCGGATTGCGCATTGTCAACTCTGTGTCCTGTCAAATACATTGTAATTGCAGTTTATCATATTAGGCTCAAGTATTTATTTAATCGTGTCTCTGCTGCTATTTGTGGTATGTCCACAAATCCATGCGCGTTATACTCCTCATATGCCGCCAAATACAGCGCACCTGCTCTTGTTTACATTGTGTCAACTGTGGTCGAGGACAACTGCATTGTTTTTGCAGTACAGCACATACGGGATTCAGTACTTCATTCAACGTATATACACTGCTATTGGCAATATCACGACAAATCGATGCGCGTGATACTCCACATTCCCTGCCAAATACAGCGCACGTGATCTTGTTTAAATTATGCCAACTCGGGTCGAGGACAAATGCAATGTTTTTGCCGTACTGCATATCCAGGATTCAATACTTCATTGAACGTAAATACACTGCTGTTGGTGATATCCCGACAATTCCATGCGCGTGATACTCCACATTCCCTGCCAAATACAGCGCACTTGCTCGTGTTTACATTATGTCAACTCGGATACAGGACAAATGCAATGCTGTTGCAGTACAGCATATACAGGATTCACTATTCCATTGAACGTATATACACTGCTATTCGTCATAGGCCCACAATTCGAAGCGCGTTATACTCCTCATTCGCTGCCAAATACTAAGCACATCAGAGAGTTTGCGCATTGTCAACTGTGTTTCCTGTCAAATAAATTGTATTTGCTGTTTATCATGTTAGGCTCAAGTATTTAGTTAAACGTATCTCCGCTGCTATTCGTGGTATGTCGACAAATCTATGCGCGTTATACTCCACAGTTGCCGCCAAACAGCGCACCTGCTCCTGTTTACATTATATCATTCGGGTCGAGGACAAATGCATTGTTTTGGCAGTACATCATATACCGGATTCAATACTTCATTGAACGTACATACACTGCCATTGGTGATATCCCGACAATTCGATGCGCGTGATACTCCACATTACCTGCCAAATACGGCGCACCTACTCCTGTTTACATTATGTCAACACGGATCGAGGACAAATGCAATGTTGTTGCAGTACAGCATATACAGGATTCAATATCTCATTGAACGTATATACACTGCCATGGTGATATCCCGACAATTCGATGCGCATGATACTCCACATTTCCTGCCAAATACAGCGCACCTGCTCCTGTTTACATTATGTCATTCGGGTCGAGGACAAATGCATTGTTTTTGCAGTACAGCATATACTGGATTCAATATTTCATTGAATGTATCTACACTGCTACTGGAGATATTTCGTCAATTCGATGCGCGCTATACCGCACAGTTGCTGCCAAATAGAGCGCAAATCAGCCACTTTGCGCTATGTCAACTCAGGTCCCTGCCTAATTCATTGTAATTGTAGTTTTGCATACTTAGGCTTATGTATTCAATTAAACGTATCTCCGGTGCTATTGGTGGTATGCCTACAGTTCTATGCGCGTTATGCTCCACAGTTGCCGCCAAACAGCAGACCTGCTCCTGTTTACATTATGTCAACTCGGATCGAGGACAAATGCAATGTTGTTGCAGTACAGCATATACAGGATTCAATATTTCATTGAACGTATATACACTGCCATGGTGATATCCCGACAATTCGATGCCCATGATACTCCACATTTCCTGCCAAATACAGCGCACCTGCTCCTGTTTACATTATGTCATTCGGGTCGAGGACAAATGTATTGTTTTTGCAGTACATCATATAACGGATTCAATACTTCATTGAACGTAAATACACAGCTATTGGAGATATCCCGACAATTCGATGCGCATGATACTCCACATTTCCTGCCATATCAGCGTACCTGCTCCTGTTTACATTATGTCATTCGGGTCGAAGACAAATGCATTGTTTTTGCAGTACATCATATACCGGATTATATATGTGGCGGATCGGTATCAATAGGACGCCGACAGGTCGAGGCATCAAACGCGGCGCAAAACCTCCCGGGCGATCCGCGGGTACCAACCGTCAACACCAGAGGGCTACGACGACAACGAGTCTGTCTATCTATCTCGCTAGCGGTCGAACATTCGAGCACTTAATACAAATACCGCACCTAGCGAGATTCCCTCTACGTCTAAGGCAGGGACTACCGGGCATAGCCTTACTGACGAGTCCACCGGTAGTCCCGGGACGAAACGTGAATTCTCTTTTCACCTAGCCGGCCGCTCCACGCACCTAACATCTCCTACATATACTTCATTGATCGTAAATTCACTGCTTTTGGTGAAATCCCGACAATTCGATGCGCGTGATACTCCACATTCCCTGCCAAACACAGCGCACCTGCTCCTGTTTACATTAAGTCAACTGGGGTCGAAGGCAAATGCAATGATGTTGTAGTACTGCATATACAGGATTCAATACTTCATTGAATGTATCTGCACTGCTATTGGTGGTGTCACGACACTTCGATGCGCGTGATACTCAACATCCCCCCCAAATACAGCGTACCTGTTCCCGTTTACATTATGTCAACTGGGGTCGAGGACAATTGCAATGTTGTTGCAGTACAGCATATTCAGGTATCATTATTTCATTGAACGGATCTACACTGCTATTGGTGATATCTCGTCAATTCGATGCGCGGTGCACCACACAGCTGCTGCCAAATAGAGCGCAAATGAGCCACATGGCGCTATGTCAACTCAGGTCCCTGCCTAATTCATTGTAATTGTAGTTTTGCATATTTAGGCTTATGTATTCAATTAATCGTATCTCCGGTGCTATTGGTGGTATGCCTACAATTCGATGCGCGATGTACTCCACAGTTGCCGCAAAAAGCGGACCTGCTCCTGTTTACATTATGTCCACTCGGTTCGAGGACTAATGGAATGTTGTTGCAGTACTGCATATTCAGTATTCAATGCCTCATTGAACGGATCTACACTGCTATTGGTGATATCCCGACAACTCGATGCGCGTTGTACTCCTCATTTGCTGCCAAATACTACGCACATCAGCCTGTTTACGCATTGTCAACTCTGTGTCCTGTCAAATACATAGTAATTGTAGTTTATCATATTAGGCTCAAACCTTTATTTAAACGTATCTCCGCTGCTATTCGTGGTATGTCGACAAATCTATGCGCGTTATACTCCTCATTTTCCGCCAAATACAGCGGACCTGCTCCTGTTTACATTATGTCTTCTCGGGTCGAGGACAAATGTAATGTTCCTGCAGTACAGCATATTCAGGATTCAATGTTTCATTGAACGTATATACACAGCTATTCGTGATATCCCGACAATTCGATGCGTGTGATACTCCACATTCCCTGCCAAATACAGCGCACCTGCTCCTGTTTACATTATGTCAACTCGGGTCGAGGAAAATGCAATGTTTTTGCAGTACAGCACATTCAGGATTCAATATTCCATTGAACGGATCTATACTGCTATTGGTGATATCTCGTCAATTCGGTGCGCGCTATATCGCACAGTTGCTGCCAAATAGAGCGCAAATCAGCCACTTTGCGCTATGTCAACTCAGGTCCCTGCCTAATTCATTGTAATTGTAGTTTTGCATATTTAAGCTTAAGTATTCAATTACACGTATCTCCGGTGCTATTGGTGGTATGCCTACAATTCGATGCGCGTTATACTCCACAGTAGCCGCCAAATACAGCGCACCTGCTCCTGTTTACATTATGTCCCACTCGGGTCGAGGACAAATGCCATGTTTTTGTATTACTGCATATTCAGGATTCAATATTTCATTGAATGTATCTACACTGCTATTGGCGATATCACGACAATTCGATGCGCGTGATACTCCACATTCCCTGCCAAAGACAACGCACCTGCTCTTGTTTACATTATGTCAACTCGGGTCGGGGACAAATGCATTGTTTCTGCAGTATAGCACATACAGGATTCAATACTTCACTGAACATATATACACTGCTATTGGTGATATCCCGACAATTCCATGCGCGTGATACTCCACATTACCTGCCAAATACAGCGCACCTGCTCCTGTTTACATTATGTCAACTGGGGTCGAAGACAATTGCAATGTTGTTGCAGTACACCACATTCAGGATTCAATATATCATTGAACATACATATCCTGCAATTGGTGATATCCCGACAATTCGATGCGCGTTATACTCCTCATTCGCTGCAGAATACTACGCACATCAGCCGGTTTGCGCATTGTCAACTCTGTGTCCTGTCAAATACAGCGTTATTCCTGTTTTGCATAGTCAGTTTTAAATATTCATTTGAGCGTATTCCAGTTTCTATTCCAGATATCTCGATAGCTCGATACGCGTTAAACTCCACATTTGCTGCCAAATAGAGCGCACTTGCAACTGTTTACAGTAAGTAATCTCGGATCGAGGTCAATTCCAATGCTATTGCTGTACTGCATATTCAGGAATCAATATTCCATTGAAATTCTCTACACTGCTATTGGTGATATCCCGACAATTCGATGCGCGTTGTACTCCTCATTCGCTGCCAAATGCTACGCAGATCAGCCGGTTTGCGCATTGTCAACTCTGTGTCCTGTCAAATACATTGTAATTGCAGCTTATCATATTAGGCTCAAGTATTTATTTAAACGTAACTCCGCTGCTATTAGTGGTATGTCGACAAATCTATGCGCGTTATACTCCTCATTTGCCGCCAAATACAGCGGACCTGCACCTGTTTACATTATGTCAACTGGGGTCGAGGACGAATCCAATGTTTTTGCAGTACAGGATATTCAGGATTCAATATTTCATTGAACGTATATACACTGCTATTGGTGATATCCTGACAATTCGATGCGCGTGATACTCCACATTCCCTGGCAAATACTACGCAGATCAGCCGGTTTGCGCATTGTCAACTCTGTGTCCTGTCAAATACGTTGTATTTGCAGTTTATCATATTAGGCTCAAGTATTTATTTAAACGTATCTCCGCTGCTATTAGTAGTATGTCGACAAATCTATGCGCGTAATACTCCTCATTTGCCGCCAAATACAGCGGACCTGCTCCTGATTACATTATGTCAACCCGGGTCGAGGACAATTGTAATGCAGTTGTAGTACTGCATATTCAGGATTCAATTCTTCATTGAATGTATCTACACTGCTATTGGTCATATCACGACAATCGGTGCGCGTGATTCTCCACATTCCCAACCAAATACAGCGCACCTGCTCCTGTTTACATTATTTCAACTCGGGTCAAGGAAAAATGCAATGTTTTTGCAGTACAGCACATTCAGGATTCGATATTTCATTGAACGGATCTACACTGCTATTTGCGATATCTCGTCAATTCGATGCGCGGTATACCGCACAGTTGCCGCCAAATACAGCGCACCTGCCCCTGTTTACATTATATCAACTTGGGTCGAGGACAAATGCAACGATTTTGTAGTACTGCATATTCAGGATTCAATACTTCAATGAATGTATCTACACTGCTATCGGTCATATCACGACAATTCGATGCGCGTGATACACCACATTCCCTGCCAAATACAGCGCACCTGCTCTTGTTTACGTTGTGTCAACCGTGGTCGTGGACAAATGCATTGTTTTTGCAGTACAGCATATACCGGATTCAATACTTCATTGAACGTATATACACTGTTTTTGGTTATATCCCGACCATTCGATGAGCGTGGTACTACACGTTTCCTGCCAAATACGGCGCACCTGCTCCTGTTTACATTATGTCAACTCGGGTCGAGGACAAATCCAATGTTTTTGCAGTACAGCATACTCAGGACTCAATACTTCATTGAACGTATCTACACTACTATTGGTGATATCACGACAACCCGATGCGCGTGATACCCCACATTTCCTGCCAAATACAGCGCACCCGCTCCTGTTTACATTATGTCATTCGGGTCGAGGACAAATGCATTGTTTTTGGAGTACAGCATATACTGGATTCAATATTTCATTTCATGTATCTACACTGCTACTGGAGATATTTCGTCAATTCGATGCGCGCTATACCGCACAGTTGCTGCCAGATAGAACGCAAATCAGCCACTTTGCGCTATGTCAACTCAGGTACCTGCCTAATTCATTGTAATTGTAGTTTTGCATACTTAGGCTTATGTATTCAATTAAACGTATCTCCGGTGCTATTGGTGGTATGCCTACAATTCGATGCGCGTTATGCTCCACAGTTGCCGCCAAACAGCGGACCTGCTCCTGTTTACATTATGGCAACTGGGGACGAAGACAAATGCAAAGATCTTGTAGTACTGCATACTCAGGATTCAATACTTCATTGAATGTATCTACACTGCTATTCGTGATATCCCGACAATTCGATGCGCATGATACTCTACATTTCCTGCCAAATACAGCACACCTGCTCCTGTTTACATTATGTCATTCGGGTCGAGGACAAATGCATTGTTTTTGCAGTACATCTTATACCAGATTCAATACTTCATTGAACGTATATACACTGCTATTGGTGATATCCCGACAATTACATGCGCGTGATACTCCACATTCCCTGCCAAATACAGCGCACCTGTTGCTGTTTACATTATGTCAACTCGGGTCGAGGACACACGCAATGTTGTTGCAGTACAGCATATACCGAATTCAATATTTCATTGAACGTATATACACTGCTATTCGTGATATGCCGACAATTCGAAGAGCGTTATACTCCTCATTCGCTGCGAAATACTACGCACATCAGAGAATTGGCGCATTGTCAACTCTGTGTCCTGTCAAATACATTGTATTTGCTGTTTATCATGTTAGGCTCAATTATTTAATTAAGCGTATCTCCGCTGCAATTCGTGGTATGTCGACAAATCTATGCGCGCTATACTCCGCAGTTGCAGCCAAACAGCGCACCTGCTTCTGTTCACATTATGTCATTCGGATCGAGCACAAATGCAATGTTTTTGCAGTACATCATATACCGGATTCAATACTTCATTGAACGTACATACACTGCCATTGGTGGCATCCCGACAATTCGATACGCGTGAAACTCCACATTTCCTGCCACATACGGCGCACCTGTTGCTGTTTACATTATATCAACTCGGGTCGAGGACTAATGCAATGAAGTTGAAGTACTGCATATTCAGGATTCAATACTTCATTGAATGTGTCTACACTGCTATTGGTCCTATCACGACAATTCGATGCGCGTGATAATCCACATTCCCTGCCAAATACAGCGCACCTGCTCTTGTTTACATTATGTCAATTGTGGTCGAGGACAAATGCATTGCTTTTGCAGTACAGCATATACCGGATTCAATACTTCATTGAACGTACATACACTGCCATAGGTGGCATCCCGACAATTCGATACGCGTGAAACTCCACATTTCCTGCCACATACGGCGCACCTGTTGCTGTTTACATTATATCAACTCGGGCCGAGGACTAATGCAATGTTGTTGCAGTACAGCATATTCATGATTCAATATTCCATTGAACGGATCTACACTGCTATTGGTAATATCCCGACAATTCGATGCGCGTTATACTCCTCATTCGCTGCAAAATACTACGCACATCAGCCGGTGTGCGCATTGACAACTCTGTGCCCTGTCAAATACATTGTAGTTGCAGTTTATCATATTAGGCACAAGTATTTATTTAAACGTATCACCGCTGCTATTCGTGGTATGTCGACAAATCTATGCGCGTTATACTCCTCATTTGCCGCCAAATACGGCGCCCCTGCTCCTGTTTACATTATGTCAACTCGGGTCGACGTCAAACGTTACGTTGTTGTAGTACTGCATATTCAGGATTCAATACTTCATTGAATGTATCTACACTGCTATTGGTGATATCACGACAATTCGATGCGCGTGATACTCCACATTCCCTGCCAAATACAGCGCATCTGCTCCTGTTTACATTATGTCAACTCGGGTCGAGGACAAATGCTACGTTGTTGTAGTACTGCATATCAGGATTCAATTCTTCATTGAATGTATCTACACTACTATTGGTGATATCACGACAATACGATGCGCATGATACTCCACATTTTCTGCCAAATACAGCGCACCTGCTCCTGTTTACATTATGTCAACTCGGGTCGAGGACAAATCCTACGTTGATGTAGTACTGCATATTCAGGATTCAATATTTCATAGAACGGATCTACACTGCTATTGGTGATATCATGACAATTCGATGCGCGTGATACACTACATTCCCTGCCAAATACAGCGCACCTGCTCCTGTTTACATTATGTCAACTGGGGTCGAGGACACACGCAATGTTGTTGCAGTACTGCATATTCAGGATTCAATATTTCATTGAACGTATATACACCGCTATTGGTGATATCCCGTCAATTTGAAGCGTGTCATACTCCTCATTCGCTGCCAAATGCTACGCACATCAGAGAGGTTGTGCATTGTCAACTCTGTGTCCTGTCAAATACATTGTATTTGCAGTTTATCATATTAGGCTCAAGTATTTATTTAAACGTATCTCCGCTGCTATTCGTGGTATGTCGAAAAATCTATGCGCGTTATACTCCTCATTTGCCGCCAAATACAGCGCACCTGCTCCTGTTTACATTAAGTCAACTGGAGTCGAGGACAATTGCAATGTTGTTGCAGTAAAGCATATTCAGGAATCAATATTTCATTGAACAGACCTACACTGCTATTTGTGATATCTCGTCAATTCGATGCGCGGTATGCCGCACAGTTGCTGCCAAATAGAGCCAAATCAGCCACTTTGCGCTATGTAAACTCAGGTCCGTGCCTCATTCATTGTAATTGTATTTTTGCATATTTAGGCTTATGTATTCAAATTAAACGTATCTCTGGTGCTATAGGTGGTATGCCTACAATTCGATGCGCGTTATGCTCCACAGCTGCCGCCAAACAGCGCACCTGCTAGTGTTTACATTATGTCAACTGGGGTCGAGGACAATTGCAATGTTGTTGCAGTACAGCATATTTAGGAATCGATATTTCATTGAACGTAAATACACTGTTATTGGTGATATCCCGACAACTCGACGCGCGTGATACTCCACATTCCCTGCCAAATACAGCGCTCCTGCTCCTGTTTACATTATGTCAACACGGATCGAGGGCAAATGCTATGTTGTTGCAGTACAGCATAAACAGGATTCATATTTCTTTGAACGTATATACACTGCCATGGTGATATCCCGACAATTCGATGCGCATGATACTCCACATTCCCTGCCAAATACAGCGCACCTGCTCCTGCTTACATTATGTCAACTCGGGTCGAGGACAAATGCAATGTTTTTGCAGTTATGCATATTCAGTTTTCAATATTTCATTGAACAGATCTACACTGCTATTGGTGATATCGCCTCCATTCGATGCGCGGAATACCGCACACTTGCTGCCAAATAGAGCGCAATTCAGCCACTGTGCGCTATGTCAACTCAGGTCCCTGCCTAACTCATTGTAATTGTAGTTTTGCATATTTAGGCTTAAGTATTCAATTAAACGTATCTGCGGTGCTATTGGTGGTATGCCTACAATTCGACGCGCGATGTACTCCACATTTACCGCAAAACAGCGGACCTGCTCCTGTTTACATTATGTCAACTCTAGTCGAGGACAAATGCAATGAAGTTGTAGTACTGCATATTCGGGATTCAATACTTCATTGAATGTATCTACACTGCAATTAGTCATATCACGACAATTAGATGCGCGTGATACTCCACATTCCCTCCCAAATACAGCGCACGTGCTCTTGTTTACATTATGTCAACACGGGTCGAGGACAAATGCAATGTTGTTGCAGTATTGCATATGCAGGATTCAATACTTCATTGAACGTATCTACCCTGCTATTGGTGATATCCCGTCTATTCGATGCGCGATATACCCTTCATTCGCTGCCAAATACAGCGTACCTGCTCTTGCTTACATTGCGTCAACTGTGGTCGAGGACAAATGCATTGTTTTTGCAGTACAGCATATACCGAATTCAATACTTCATTGAATATATCTACACTGCTATTTGGTGATATCACGACAATTCGATGCGCGTGATACTCCACATTCGCTACCAAATACAGCGCACGTGCTCTTGTTTGCATTATGTCTTCTCGTGTCGAGGACAAACGCAATGTTGTTGCAGCACTGCTTTTCCTGGATTCAATACTTCATTGAACGTATCTACACTGCGACTGAAGATAATTCGTCAATTCTATGCGTCTTGTACTCCACATTTTCTGCCGAATAACGCACACCTGCTCCTGTTTACATTATGCCAACTCGGGTCAAGTACAAATGCAATGTTTTTGCGGAACAGCATATCCAGCATTCAATATTTCATTGAATGTATCTGCACTGCGATTGGTCATATCACGACAATGCGATGCGCGTGATACTCCACATTCCCTGCCAAATACAGCGCGTGCTCCTGTTTACATTATATCAACTCGGATCCAGGACAAATGCAACGTTGTTGTAGTACTGCCTATTCAGGATTCAATACTTCATTGAATGTATCTACACTGCTATTGGTGATATCACGACAATCCGATGCGCGTGATACTCCGCATTCCCTGCCAAATACAGCGCACCTGCTCCTGTTTACAATATGTCAACTCGGGTCGAGGACAAATGCTACGTTGTTGTAGTACTGCATATTCAGGATTCAATTCTTCATTGAATGTATCTACACTGCTATTGGTGATATCACGACAACTCGATGCGCGTGATACTCCACGTTCCCTGCCAAATACAGCGCACCTGCATCTGTTTACATTATGCCAACTCGGTTCCAGGACAAATGCAATGTTTTTGCAGTTCAGCACATTCAGGATTCAATATTTCGTTGAACGGATCTACACTGCTATTTGTGATATCTCGTCAATTCGATGTGCGGTATACCGCACAGTTGCTGCCAAATGGAGCGCAAATCAGCCACTTTGCGCTATGACAACTCAGGTCCCCTGCCTAATTCATTGTAATTGTAGTTTTGCATATTTAGGCTTATGTATTCAATTAAACGTATCTGCGGTGCTATAGGTGGTATGCCTAAAATTCGATGCCCGTTATGCTTCACAGTTGCCGCCAAACAGCGCACCTGCTCCTGTTTACATTATGTCAACTGGGGTCGAAGACAAATGTAATGTTCTTGTAGTACTGCATACTCAGGATTCAATACTTCATTGAACGTATCTACACTGCTACTGGTGATATCACGACAATTCGATACGCGTGGTACTCCTCATTCCCTGCCAAATACAGCGCACGTGCTCTTGTTTGCATTATGTCAACTCGGTTCCAGGACAAATGCAATGTTTTTGCAGTACAGCACATTCAGGATTCAATATTTCATTGAACGGATCTACACTGCTATTGGTGATATCTCGTCAATTCGATGCGCGGTATACCGCACACTTGCTGCCAAATAGAGCGCAAATCAGCCAATGTGAGCTATGACAACTCAGGTACCTGCCTAATTCATTGTAATTGAAGTTTTGCATATTTAGGATTAAGTATTTAATTAAACGTATCTCCGGTGCGATTGACGGTATGCCTACAATTCGATGCGCGCTATACTCCACAGTTGCCGCCAAATACAGCGCACCTGCTCCTGTTTACATTATGTCAACTCGGGTCGGGGACAAATGCAATGTTGCTGCAGTACTGCATATCCAGGATTCAATACTTCATTGAATGTATCTACACTGCCATTGGTGTTCTCACGGCAATTCGATGCGCGTGATACTCCACATTCCTTGCCAAATACAGCGCACCTGCTCTTGTTTACATTATGTCAATTGTGGTCGAGGACAAATGCATTGCTTTTGCAGTACAGCATATACCGGATTCAATACTTCATTGAACGTACATACACTGCCATAGGTGGCATCCCGACAATTCGATACGCGTGAAACTCCACATTTCCTGCCACATACGGCGCACCTGTTGCTGTTTACATTATATCAACTCGGGCCGAGGACTAATGCAATGTTGTTGCAGTACAGCATATTCATGATTCAATATTCCATTGAACGGATCTACACTGCTATTGGTAATATCCCGACAATTCGATGCGCGTTATACTCCTCATTCGCTGCAAAATACTACGCACATCAGCCGGTGTGCGCATTGACAACTCTGTGCCCTGTCAAATACATTGTAGTTGCAGTTTATCATATTAGGCACAAGTATTTATTTAAACGTATCACCGCTGCTATTCGTGGTATGTCGACAAATCTATGCGCGTTATACTCCTCATTTGCCGCCAAATACGGCGCCCCTGCTCCTGTTTACATTATGTCAACTCGGGTCGAGGTCAAACGTTACGTTGTTGTAGTACTGCATATTCAGGATTCAATACTTCATTGAATGTATCTACACTGCTATTGGTGATATCACGACAATTCGATGCGCGTGATACTCCACATTCCCTGCCAAATACAGCGCATCTGCTCCTGTTTACATTATGTCAACTCGGGTCGAGGACAAATGCTACGTTGTTGTAGTACTGCATATCAGGATTCAATTCTTCATTGAATGTATCTACACTACTATTGGTGATATCACGACAATACGATGCGCATGATACTCCACATTTTCTGCCAAATACAGCGCACCTGCTCCTGTTTACATTATGTCAACTCGGGTCGAGGACAAATCCTACGTTGATGTAGTACTGCATATTCAGGATTCAATATTTCATAGAACGGATCTACACTGCTATTGGTGATATCATGACAATTCGATGCGCGTGATACACTACATTCCCTGCCAAATACAGCGCACCTGCTCCTGTTTACATTATGTCAACTGGGGTCGAGGACACACGCAATGTTGTTGCAGTACTGCATATTCAGGATTCAATATTTCATTGAACGTATATACACCGCTATTGGTGATATCCCGTCAATTTGAAGCGTGTCATACTCCTCATTCGCTGCCAAATGCTACGCACATCAGAGAGGTTGTGCATTGTCAACTCTGTGTCCTGTCAAATACATTGTATTTGCAGTTTATCATATTATGCACAAGTATTTATTTAAACGTATCTCCGCTGCTATTCGTGGTATGTCGACAAATCTATGCGCGTTATACTCCTCATTCGCTGCCAAATACTACGCACATCAGAGAGTGTGGGCATTGTCAACTCTGTGTCCTGTCAAATACATTGTAATTGCAGTTTATCATATTAGGCTCAAGTATTTATTTAAACGTATCTCCGCTGCTATTCGTGGTATGTCGACAAATCTATGCTCGTTATACTCCTCATTTGCCGCCAAATACAGCGCACCTGCTCCCGTTTACATTATGTCAATTGGGGTCCAGGTCAAATCCAATCGTTTTGCAGTACTGCAAATTCAGGATTCAATATCGCATTGAACGTTTCTACACTGCTATTGGTGATATCTCGACAATTCGAAGTGCGTTATACTCCTCATTCGCTGCCAAATACAACGCACATCAACCGGTTTGCGCAATATCAACTCTGTGTCCCTGCCAAATCCATTGTATTGCAGTTTAGCGTATTTATGCTTAAGTATTCAATTAAACGTATCTCCGCTGCTATTGGTTGTAAGTCCAGAATTTGATGCGCGTTAAACCCCACATTTGCTGCCAAATACAGAGCACATTAACCGGTTTGCGCAATGTCAACTCTATACCCTGTCGAATACATTGTATTTGCAGTTTCGCCTATTTGGGCCTAAGTACTCAATTAAACCTATTTTCGCTGTTATTGGTGGTATCTCGACAACTCGATGCGCGTCAAACCCGACATTTTCTGCCAAATACAGCGGACCTGCTCTTGATTACATTATGACATCTTCTGTCGAGGTCAAATCCAATCGTTTTGCAGTACTGCAAATTCAGGATTCAATATCCCATTGAACGTTTCTACACTGCTATTGGTGATATCTCGTCAATTCGATGCGCGGTATACCGCACACTTGCTGCCAAATAGGGCGCAAATCAGACACTGTGCGCTGTGTCAACCCAGGTCCCTGCCTAAATCATTGTAATTGTAGTTTTGCATATTTAGGCTTAAGTATTCAATTAAACGTATCTCCGGTGCTATTGGAAGTAAGCCTAGAACTCGATGCGCCTCTTACTCCTCATTCGCTGCCAAATGCTGCGCACATTAGAGAGTGTGGGCATTGTCAACTCTGTGTCCCGTCAAATACATTGTAATTGCAGTTTATCATATTAGGCTCAAGTATTAATTTAAACGTATCTCCGCTGCTATTCGTGGTATGTCGAAAAATCTATGCGCGTTATACTCCTCATTTGCCGCCAAATACAGCGCACCTGCTCCTGTTTACATTAAGTCAACTGGAGTCGAGGACAATTGCAATGTTGTTGCAGTAAAGCATATTCAGGAATCAATATTTCATTGAACAGACCTACACTGCTATTTGTGATATCTCGTCAATTCGATGCGCGGTATGCCGCACAGTTGCTGCCAAATAGAGCCAAATCAGCCACTTTGCGCTATGTAAACTCAGGTCCGTGCCTCATTCATTGTAATTGTATTTTTGCATATTTAGGCTTATGTATTCAAATTAAACGTATCTCTGGTGCTATAGGTGGTATGCCTACAATTCGATGCGCGTTATGCTCCACAGCTGCCGCCAAACAGCGCACCTGCTAGTGTTTACATTATGTCAACTGGGGTCGAGGACAATTGCAATGTTGTTGCAGTACAGCATATTTAGGAATCGATATTTCATTGAACGTAAATACACTGTTATTGGTGATATCCCGACAACTCGACGCGCGTGATACTCCACATTCCCTGCCAAATACAGCGCTCCTGCTCCTGTTTACATTATGTCAACACGGATCGAGGGCAAATGCTATGTTGTTGCAGTACAGCATAAACAGGATTCATATTTCTTTGAACGTATATACACTGCCATGGTGATATCCCGACAATTCCATGCGCATGATACTGCACATTCCCTGCCAAATACAGCGCACCTGCTCCTGCTTACATTATGTCAACTCGGGTCGAGGACAAATGCAATGTTTTTGCAGTTATGCATATTCAGTTTTCAATATTTCATTGAACAGATCTACACTGCTATTGGTGATATCGCCTCCATTCGATGCGCGGAATACCGCACACTTGCTGCCAAATAGAGCGCAATTCAGCCACTGTGCGCTATGTCAACTCAGGTCCCTGCCTAACTCATTGTAATTGTAGTTTTGCATATTTAGGCTTAAGTATTCAATTAAACGTATCTGCGGTGCTATTGGTGGTATGCCTACAATTCGATGCGCGATGTACTCCACATTTGCCACAAAACAGCGGACCTGCTCCTGTTTACATTATGTCAACTCTAGTCGAGGACAAATGCAATGAAGTTGTAGTACTGCATATTCGGGATTCAATACTTCATTGAATGTATCTACACTGCAATTAGTCATATCACGACAATTAGATGCGCGTGATACTCCACATTCCCTCCCAAATACAGCGCACGTGCTCTTGTTTACATTATGTCAACTCGGGTCGAGGACAAATGCAATGTTGTTGCAGTACTGCATATGCAGGATTCAATACTTCATTGAACGTATCTACCCTGCTATTGGTGATATCCCGTCTATTCGATGCGCGATATACCCTTCATTCGCTGCCAAATACAGCGTACCTGCTCTTGCTTACATTGTGTCAACTGTGGTCGAGGACAAATGCATTGTTTTTGCAGTACAGCATATACCGGATTCCATACTTCATTGAATATATCTACACTGCTATTGGTGATATCACGACAATTCGATGCGCGTGATACTCCACATTCGCTGCCAAATACAGCGCACGTGCTCTTGTTTGCATTATGTCTTCTCGTGTCGAGGACAAACGCAATGTTGTTGCAGCACTGCTTATCCTGGATTCAATACTTCATTGAACGTATCTACACTGCGACTGAAGATAATTCGTCAATTCTATGCGTCTTGTACTCCACATTTTCTGCCGAATAACGCACACCTGCTCCTGTTTACATTATGCCAACTCGGGTCAAGTACAAATGCAATGTTTTTGCGGAACAGCATATCCAGCATTCAATATTTCATTGAATGTATCTACACTGCGATTGGTCATATCACGACAATGCGATGCGCGTGATACTCCACATTCCCTGCCAAATACAGCGCGCCTGCTCCTGTTTACATTATATCAACTCGGATCCAGGACAAATGCAACGTTGTTGTAGTACTGCCTATTCAGGATTCAATACTTCATTGAATGTATCTACACTGCTATTGGTGATATCACGACAATCCGATGCGCGTGATACTCCGCATTCCCTGCCAAATACAGCGCACCTGCTCCTGTTTACAATATGTCAACTCGGGTCGAGGACAAATGCTACGTTGTTGTAGTACTGCATATTCAGGATTCAATTCTTCATTGAATGTATCTACACTGCTATTGGTGATATCACGACAACTCGATGCGCGTGATACTCCACGTTCCCTGCCAAATACAGCGCACCTGCATCTGTTTACATTATGCCAACTCGGTTCCAGGACAAATGCAATGTTTTTGCAGTTCAGCACATTCAGGATTCAATATTTCGTTGAACGGATCTACACTGCTATTTGTGATATCTCGTCAATTCGATGTGCGGTATACCGCACAGTTGCTGCCAAATGGAGCGCAAATCAGCCACTTTGCGCTATGACAACTCAGGTCCCCTGCCTAATTCATTGTAATTGTAGTTTTGCATATTTAGGCTTATGTATTCAATTAAACGTATCTGCGGTGCTATAGGTGGTATGCCTAAAATTCGATGCCCGTTATGCTTCACAGTTGCCGCCAAACAGCGCACCTGCTCCTGTTTACATTATGTCAACTGGGGTCGAAGACAAATGTAATGTTCTTGTAGTACTGCATACTCAGGATTCAATACTTCATTGAACGTATCTACACTGCTACTGGTGATATCACGACAATTCGATACGCGTGGTACTCCTCATTCCCTGCCAAATACAGCGCACGTGCTCTTGTTTGCATTATGTCAACTCGGTTCCAGGACAAATGCAATGTTTTTGCAGTACAGCACATTCAGGATTCAATATTTCATTGAACGGATCTACACTGCTATTGGTGATATCCCGACAATTCGATGCGCGTGATACTCCACATTCCCTGCCAAATACAGCGCACCTGCTCCTGTTTACATTATGTCAACTCGGGTCGAGGACTAATGGAATGTTGTTACAGTACTGCATATTCAGGATTGAATATTTCATTGAACGGATATACACTGCTATTGGTGATATCGTGTCAATTCGATGGGCGGCATACCGCACAGATGCTGCCAAATAGAGCGCAAATCAGCCACTTTGCGCTATGTCAACTCAGGTCCCTGTCTAATTCATTATATTTGTACTTTCGCATATTTAGGCCTATGTATTCAATAAAACGTATCTCCGGTGCTATTGGTGGTATGCCTACCATTCGATGCGCGTTATGCTCCACTGTTACAACCAAACAGCGGACCTGCTCCTGTTTATATTATGTCAACTGGGTTCGAAGACAAATGCAATGTTCTTGTAGTACTGCATACTCTTGATTCACTACTTCATTGAACGGATCTACACTGCTATTGGCGATGTCACGACAATTCGAAGCGCGTTATACTCCTCATTTGCCGCCAAATACAGCGTACCTGCTCCTGTTTACATTATATCAACTTGGGTCGAGGACACATGCAATGCTGTTGTAGTACTGCATATTCAGGATTCAACACTTCATTCAATGTATTTACACTGCTATTGGAAATATCACGACAATTCAATGCTCGTGATACTCCACATTCCCTGGCATACACAGCGCACCTGCCCCTGTCTACATTATGTCAACTGAGGTCGAGGACAAATGCAATGTTGCTGCAGTACAGTATATTCAGGACTCAATATTTCATTGAACGCATTACACTGTTATTCTGATATCCCGACAATTTGAAGCGCGTCATGCTCCTCATTCGCTGCAAAATACTACGCACATCAGCCGGTTTGCGCATTGTCAACTCTGTGTCCCGTCAAATACACTGTAATTGCAGTTTATCATATTAGGCACAAGTATTTATTTAAACGTATCTCCGCTGCTATTCGTGGTATGTCGACAAATCTATGCGCGTTATACTCCTCATTTGCTGCCAAATACAGCGCACCTGCTCCCGTTTACATTATGTCAACTCGGGACGAGGACTAATGCATTGTTGTTGTAGTACTGCATATACAGGATTCAATACTTCATTGAATGTATCTACACTGCTATTGGTGATATCACAACAATTCGATGCGCGTGATACTCCACGTTCCCTGCCAAATACAGCGCACCTGCTCCTGTTTACATTATGTCAATTCGGTTCCAGGCTAAATGCATTGTTTTTGCAGTACAGCACAAACAGGATTCAATACTTCACTGAGCATATATACACTGCTCTTGGTGATATCCCGACAATTCGATGCGCGTGATACTCCACATTACCTGCCAGATACAGCGTACCTGCTCCTCTTCACATTATATCAACTCGGGTCGAGGACAAATGCAATGTTGCTGCAGTACAGCACAAACAGGATTCAATACTTCACTGAGCATATATACACTGCTCTTGGTGATATCCCGACAATTCGATGCGCGTGATACTCCTCATTCGCTGCCAAATACTAAGAACATCAGAGAGCTTGCGCATTGTCAACTCTGTTTCCTGTCAAATACATTGCATTTGCTGTTTATCATGTTAGGCACAAGTATTTAGTTAAACGTACCTCCGCTGCTATTCGTGATATTCCGAAAAATCTATGCGCGTTATTCTCCACATTTCCAGCCAAATACGGCGCATCTGCTCCTGTTTACATTATATCAACTGGGGTCGAAGACAAATGCAATGTTCTTGTAGTACTGCATACTCTGGACTCAATACTTCATTGAACGTATCTACACTACTATTGGTGATATTTCGTCAATTCCATGAGCGTGATACTCCACAGCTGCCGCCAGACAGCGGGCCAGCTCTTGTTTACTTTGTGCCAACTGTTTTCGAGGTCAAGTGCAATGTTGTTGCAGTACAGCATATACAGGATTCAATATTTCATTGAACGTATATACACTGCCATGGTGATATCCCGACAATTCGATGCGCATGATACTCCACATTTCCTTCCAAATACAGCGCACCTGCTCCTGTTTACATTATGTCATTCGGGTCGAGGACAAATGCATTGCTTTTGCAGTACAGAATATACCGGATTCAATACTTCATTGAACGTAAATACACTGCTATTGGTGATACCCCGACAATTCGATGCGCATGATACTCCACATTCCCTGCCAAATACAGCGCACCTGCTCCTGTTTACATTATGTCAACTCGGGTCGAGGACAAATGCAATGTTGTTGCAGTACTGCATATCCAGCATTCTATATTTCATTGAACGTATCTACACTGCTACTGGAGATATTTCGTCAATTCCATGCGTCTTGCACTCCACATTTCCTGCCAAATATTGCGCACCTGCTCCTGTTTACATTATGTCAACTCGGGTCGAGGACAACTGCAATGTTGTTGCAGTACAGCATATTCAGGATTCAATATTTCATTGAAAGGCTCTACACTGCTATTGGTGATATCTCGTCAATTCGATGCGCGTTATACCGCACAGATGCTGCAAAATTGAGCGCAAATCAGCCACTTTGCGCTATGTCAACTCAGGACCCTGACTAATTCATTGTAACTGTAGTTTTGCATATTTAGGCTTTTTTATTCAATTAAACGTATCCCCGGTGCTATTGGTGGTATGCCTACCATTCAATGCGCGCTATGCTCCACAGTTGCAACCAAACAGCGGACCTGCTCCTGTTTACATTATGTCAACTCGGGTCGAGGGCAAATGGAATGTTGTTGCAGTACTGCATATCCAGCATTCAATATTTCATTGAACGTATCTACACTGCTACTGGAGATATTTCGTCAATTCCATGCGTCTTGCACTCCACATTTCCTGCCAAATACTGCGCACCTGCTCCTGTTTACATTATGTCAACTCGGGTCGAGGACAACTGCAATGTTGTTGCAGTACAGCATATTCAGGATTCAATATTTCATTGAAAGGCTCTACACTGCTATTGGTGATATCTCCTCAATTCGATGCGCGGTATACCGCACAGATGCTGCCAAATTGAGCGCAAATCGGCCACTTTGCGCTATGTCAACTCAGGACCCTGACTAATTCATTGTAACTGTAGTTTTGCATATTTAGGCTTTTTTATTCAATTAAACGTATCCCCGGTGCTATTGGTGGTATGCCTACCATTCAATGCGCGCTATGCTCCACAGTTGCAACCAAACAGCGGACCTGCTCCTGTTTACATTATGTCAACTCGGGTGGAGGGCAAATGGAATGTTGTTGCAGTACTGCATATCCAGCATTCAATATTTCATTGAACGTATCTACACTGCTACTGGAGATATTTCGTCAATTCCATGCGTCCTGTACTCCACATTTCCTGCCAAATGCAGCGCACCTGCTCCTGTTTACATTATGTCAACTCGGGTCGAGGACAAATGCAATGTTGTTGCAGTACAGCACAAACAGAATTCAAAGTTTCATTGAACGTATATACACTGCTATTGGTGATATACCGACAATTCCATGCGCGTGATACTCCACATTCCCTACCAAATACAGCGCACCTGCTCTTGTTTACATTATGTCAACTCAGGTCAAGGACAAATGCAACGTTTTTGCAGTACTGGATATGCAGTATTCAATATTTCATCGAACGTATATGCACTGCTATTGGTGATATCCCGACAATTCGATGCGCGTGATACTCCACATTACCTGCCAAATACAGCGTACCTGCTCCTCTTCACATTATGTCAACACGGGTCGAGGACAAATGCAATGTTGCTGCAGTACAGCATATTCAGGATTCAACATTTCATTGAACGTATATACACTGCTATTCGTGATATCCCGACAATTCGAAGCGCGTCATACTCCTCATTCGCTGCCAAATACAGCGCACCTGCTCTTGTTTACATTGTGTCAACTGTGGTCGAGGACAAATGCATTGTTTTTGCAGTGCAGCACATACGGGATTCAGTACTTCATTCAACGTATATACACTGCCATGGTGATATCCCGACAATTCGATGCGCATGATACTCCACATTCCCTGCCAAATACAGCGCACGTGCTCTTGTTTAAATTATGCCAACTCGGGTCGAGGACAAATGCAATGTTTTTGCCGTACTGCATATCCAGGATTCAATACTTCATTGAACGTAAATACACTGCTACTGGAGATATTTCGTCAATTCCATGCGTCTTGCACTCCACATTTCCTGCCAAATACTGCGCACCTGCTCCTGTTTACATTATGTCAACTCGGGTCGAGGACAACTGCAATGTTGTTGCAGTACAGCATATTCAGGATTCAATATTTCATTGAAAGGCTCTACACTGCTATTGGTGATATCTCGTCAATTCGATGCGCGGTATACCGCACAGATGCTGCCAAATTGAGCGCAAATCAGCCACTTTGCGCTATGTCAACTCAGGCCCCTGACTAATTCATTGTAACTGTAGTTTTGCATATTTAGGCTTTTTTATTCAATTAAACGTATCCCCGGTGCTATTGGTGGTATGCCTACCATTCAATGCGCGTTATACTCCTCATTTGCCATCAAATACAGGGGACCTGCTCCTGTTCACATTATGTCAACTGGGGTCGAAGACAATTGCAATGTTGTTGTAGTACTGCATATTCAGGATTCAATATTTCATTGATCGTATATACACTGCTATTAGTGATATCCTGACAAATCTAAGCGCAATTGCAATGTTGTTGCAGTAAAGCATATTCAGGAATCAATATTTCATTGAACTGACCTACACTGCTATTTGTGATATCTCGTCAATTCGATGCGCGGTATGCCGCACAGTTGCTACCAAATAGAGCGCAAATCAGCCACTTTGCGCTATGTAAACTCAGGTCCCTGCCTAATTCATTGCAATTGTATTTTTGCATATTTAGGCTTATGTATTCAATTAAACGTATCTCCGGTGCTATAGGTGGTATGCCCACAATTCGATGCGCGTTATGCTCCACATATGCTGCCAAATGCAGCGCACGTCATTCGGTTTGCGTTATGTTAACTCTAGGTGCTGTCAAATACGGAGATATTGGTGCTTTGCAGATTCTATCTTAAATATTCAATTGAGAGTCCCTCAGTTTCCATTCCAGATATCTCGACAAATCGATTCGCGTTATACTCCACACTTGCTGCCAAATACACCGCGCATCAGCCGGTTTGCGCAATGTCAACTCTGTGTCCTGTCAAATCCATTGTAGTTACAGTTTAGCATATTTAGGCTGAAATATTCAATTAAACGTATCTCCGCTGCTATTGGTGGTATGTCGAGAATTCCATGCGCGTTATACCCCACATTTGCTGCCAAATACAGTGGACCTGCTCCTGCTTACATTATGTCAAGCCGTGTCGTGGACAAATCCAATGTTATTGATGTATTGCTTATTCAGTCTTGAATATTCAATTGAGCGTATCTCAGTTTCGATTGGTGATATCTCCACAATTCAATGCGCGTTATACTCCAAATTTGCTGCCAAATACAGCGCATATCAACAGGTTTGCGCAATGTCAACTCTGTGTCCTGTCGAATCCGGCATAATTACTGTTTTGGAGATTCTGCCGGAGATATTCAATTGAACGTATCTCCGTTTGCATTGGAGATAGGTCAACAATTCGATGCGCGCAATAATCTACATATGCTGCCATATACAGCGTACGTCAACCGGTTTGCGCAATGTCAACTCTGTGTCCTGTCAAATCCAATGTTACTTTTGTTGAACATATTTAGGCCTAAGTATTCAATTAAACGTATCCGCTGCTATTGGTGTTATGTCGACAATTCGGTGCGCGCGGTACTCCACATTTTCCGCCAAATGCAGCTGACCTGCTCCTCTTTACATTATGTCAACTCGGGTCGAGGTTAAATGCAATGTTACTGCAGTACTGCATATCCAGGATTCAATACTCCATTGAACGTATCTACACTGCTATTGGTGATATCTCGACATTTCGACCCGTGTTATACGCCACATTTGCTGCCAAATACTGCGCACATCAGCCGGTTTGCGCTATGTCAACTCAGGCCCTGTCATATCCAGCGTAATTGGCGTTTTGGAGATTCTGCCGGGAATATTCAATTGAACGTATCTCGGTTTCTCATGGAGATATGTCGACAATTCGATGCGCGTACTACTCCACATAAGCAGTCAAATACAGCGCACGTCATTCGGTTTGCGTTATGGCAACTCTGGGCCCTGTCAAATACAGCGTTGCTGCAGTTTTGCAGATTCTGTCTTGAATATTATATTGAGCGTATCTCATTGTTTATTCCTGTTATCTCGACAATTCGATGAGCGTGTTGAGTAGATGATACATTTACACTGTACATGTGAATGTGTGTGTAAGCGTGAGAGGGCGCCCAGGTCTTAGTTGAGGCAAGAGACAGTTGCCGGATGTCAGAAGCTTCAGGAAGAGTCGGTCAACAACAAGCGTGCGTGTAAGAAGGTTATCGAGGTCTACAGAGTGCAACATATATGTGTAGCTATTGTGTATAAAATAAAATAAACTATTTGTATTTCCGAATCCTTTCATTACCTTAACATGGTAGCAGAGCGTGGTTACTAGTTTTGCAAGCTATTGAGTGCGTGGTTACGATCTTGCGAGTGAGTTTAGTAAGGGAAGAAACCGTCAGAGGATAAAAAGAAAAAAAATACTTCAAGCACGTAGGAATGCTTAAGTACAGGAAAAAAAATCAATTAAAATGGAGAGATCGGAAATCATGATACCTGTATTCGATGGTCAGGATTATGGAATGTGGAAGCAAAGAACACGATGTTTCTCAAGTATAAGGAATGCAAGGTTGTTACAACTAGAATTAAGACCGAAAGAGACAATGAAGATTGGGACAAAAAGGATTTGAGGGCGATAAATATAATTTACAGTGCCATCACAAATAGACAATTGGGGTATGTTAGGGAAGAAAAAACGGCATATAATATAATAAAAAGGTTTGATGAAATGTACTTGATGTTGCGACACACAAACTAACTAACGACCAGTCAGGCACAACTGATCGGTTGGTATCGCGAACCTTGAACGTTATTTGCGCTCAAGGGTGAGGATTATAATAAGTGTAAAGAGCGAGATTTAGTTCACCTTATTTATTCCACTCAATACTCTGGTTACAACGGTCTTGATATGTACTGAATTCCTCTTACTACTATGAATACACTGAACTTAAATTACTGATTCTCCTGTTCACTGACTGACGACTGGTAGGTGTTGACTCTTAGAAGACTGGCGCAAGAGTCCCTGATTAACCTCTTCCCTGACTGAAGACTGGTAGGTGTTGACTCTTCGAAGACTGGTGCAAGAGTGATTCTTGGGGATGTTGCTGTCGTAGCGGAAGATTTGTGGTGGGGGTGTCCCAAGTCTGTTCCTAATTGCTCATTGGGTAAAGACATATGTTTTGGAATGGGCTGGCTGCCTGCGCAGGTGACCTTACCGTTGGGGAAAACCCGCGTGTTCGGTCTTCCTGAGGTGTAGCATAAACAATAAAGAGATTTCGTGTTTTATGGGTCTTTTCCGTGAGGTCCTAAAGTACCTTGACTGTACGATAGGTCCACTGTATATAGGGGTCCGCATTAGAGTACCCTTAACGGTCGTCCTGCCCGCGGGTCGTATGGTCCCTTAAACCGCCGCGGCAATTACCAGACGGCCACTCCAAATCTCGAACACTTGAAAGAGTCGACGGCACTGCAGATCGTATGCAGAAGGAGATTGGAAAACATAAGACTGGAGAACTACAGTGAATCAGAGTCATTTTTTTGTGCGTTTTAAAAATTAATAAACGAATTAAAAGGTGCCGGCGCACAAGTGAGTGGGGGGGAAAAGCTAAATTACATGCTGAATACGTTACCCGAAGAATACAGCTACATAGCGGACCTAATTCTTTGTAATTGCTGTTTTGCATACTTAGGCTTCAGTATTCAATTAAACTAATCCCCGCTGTTATTGATAGAATGTCAACAATTGGACGCGCGTTATACTCCTCATTTGCCGCCAAATACAGCGGACCTGCTCCTGTTTACATTATGTCAACTCCTGTCGAGGTCAAATCCAATGTTTTTGCAGTACTGCATATTCAGGCTTCAATATTCATTTGAACGTATCGCCGTTTCCCTTGGAGATATGTCGACAATTTGATGCGCTTTCTACTCCACATTTGCTGCGAAATACAGCGCACATCAACCGATTTGCACAATGCCAACTGTGTATCCTGTCAAATCCATTGTAGTTGCAGTAAAGCATATTTAGGCTGAAGTATTCAATCAAACGTATCTCTACTGCTATTGGGGGTATGTTGATAATTCTATGCGCCTTCTACTCCACATCTTCTGCCAACTACAGCGCGCGTCAGCCGGATTTCACTATGTCAACCCTGGTCCCTGCCAAATCACTTGAAGTTGCAGTTTTGCATATTTAGGCTGCATTTTTCAATTAAACGTATCTCCGCAGCTATTGATGGCATGTCGAAAATTCGATGTGCGTTATACATCCCATTAGCTGAGAAAAACAGCGCCCTTCGGCCGGTTTGCGCTATGCTAACTCTGTGCTCTGTCAAATATAGCGTTACTGTAGTTTTGGAAATTCTGCCAGAAATATTCAATTGCGCTGATCTCAGATTTTATTCCAGATGTCTCAACAATTCTATGCGCGTTCCACTCCACATATGCTGCCAAATACAGCGCGCGTCATTCAATTCGATGCGCGTTCTACTCCACACTTGCTCTCGCATATAGCGCACCTGCTCCTGTTTAAATTATATCAACTCGGGTCATGGTCAAATCCAATGTTATTGCTGTACTGCATATTCAGGATTCAATATTCCCTTAATTGTTTATACACTGCTATTGGTGAAATCTCGACAATTCGACGTGCGTTACTCCACATATGCATCCACATTCAGCGCACGTCATTCGGTTTGCCCTATGTCAACTCTGGGCCCTGTCAAGTGCAGCGTAATTGCAATTTTGCAGAATCTGTGTTAAATACTCAATTAAAGTATCCGCACTGTTATTGGTGATATCTAGACAAGTGGTTGAGCGCTAAACTCCTCATTCGCTGCGAAATTTAGCGGAGCCGCTCCAGTCTACATTATGTCAAATCGTGTCGAGGTCAAATCCAATGTTATTGCAGTACTGTATTTTCAGTCTTCAATATTCAATTGAAAGTTGCTTCGTTTCGATTGGAGATACGAAGAAAATTCGATGCGCGTTCTACTACACAGATGCTGCCAAATACAGCGCACATCAACCGGTTTACTCAATGTCAACTCTGTGTCCTGTCAAATCCAGCGTAATTGCCGTTTTAAAATATTCTACCGGAAATATTCAATTAAACGTGTCTCCGCCGCTATTGGTGGTATGTCGACAATTCGAAGCGCTTTACACCCCACATTTGCTGCCAAATACAGCGCACATGCTCCCGTTTACATTTTGCCAACTCGGGTCGAGGTCAAATCCAATGTTATTCCTATGCTGCTTATCCAGGCTTCAATTATCAATTGAACGAATCTGTACTACTATTGGTGATATGTCGACAATTCGATGCGCGCTACCCCGCACATTTGCTGCAAGAAATAGCGCACAGCAACCAGTTTGCGCAATGTCAACTCTGTGCCCTATCAAATACAGCGTTATTCCTGTTTTGCATAGTCAGTTTTAAATATTCATTTGAGCGTATTCCAGTTTCTATTCCAGATATCTCGATAGCTCGATACGCGTTAAACTCCACATTTGCTGCCAAATTGAGCGCACTTGCAACTGTTTACATTAAGTAATCTCGGATCGAGGTCAAATCCAATGCTATTGCTGTACTGCATATACAGGATTCAATATCTCATTGAACGTATATACACTGCCATGGTGATATCCCGACAATTCGATGCGCATGATACTCCACATTTCCTGCCAAATACAGCGCACCTGCTCCTGTTTACATTATGTCATTCGGGTCGAGGACAAATGCATTGTTTTTGCAGTACAGCATATACTGGATTCAATATTTCATTGAATGTATCTACACTGCTACTGGAGATATTTCGCCCATTCGATGCGCGCTATACCGCACAGTTGCTGCCAAATAGAGCGCAAATCAGCCACTTTGCGCTATGTCAACTCAGGTCCCTGCCTAATTCATTGTAATTGTAGTTTTGCATACTTAGGCTTATGTATTCAATTAAACGTATCTCCGGTGCTATTGGTGGTATGCCTACAGTTCTATGCGCGTTATGCTCCACAGTTGCCGCCAAACAGCAGACCTGCTCCTGTTTACATTATGTCAACTCGGATCGAGGACAAATGCAATGTTGTTGCAGTACAGCATATACAGGATTCAATATTTCATTGAACGTAAATACACTGCTATTGGTGAAATACCGACAATTCGATGCGCGTGATACTCCACATTCCCTGCCAAATACAGCGCAACTGCTCCTGTTTACATTATGTCAACTCGGGTCGAGAACAACTGCAATGTTGCTGCAGTCGGGCATATTCAGGATTCAATATTTCATTGAAGGTATATACACTGCGACTGGAGATATTTCGCCAACTCCATGCGTTTTGTTCTCCACATTTCCTGCCGAATACAGCACTCCTGCTCCTGTTTACATTATGTCAACTCGGGTCGAGGACATATGCAATGGTGTTGCAGTACAGCATATACAGGATTCAATATTTCAATGAACGTATATACACTGCTATTCGTGATATCCCGACAATTCGATGTGCGTTATACTCCACAGTTGCCGCCAAATACATCGCACCTGCTCCTGTTTACATTATGTCAAATAGGCTCGAGGACAAATGCAATGTTGTTGCAGTACTGCATATTCAGGATTCAATACTTCATTGAACGGATCTACACTGCTATTGGTGATATCCCGACAACTCGATGCGCGTTGTACTCCTCATTTGCTGCCAAATACTACGCACATCAGCCGGTTTACGCATTGTCAACTCTGTGTCCTGTCAAATACATTGTAATTGTAGTTTATCATATTAGGCTCAAACCTTTATTGAAACGTATCTCCGCTGCTATTCGTGGTATGTCGACAAATCTATGCGCGTTATACTCCTCATTTTCCGCCAAATACAGCGGACCTGCTCCTGTTTACATTATGTCATCTCGGGTCGAGGACAAATGTAATGTTCCTGCAGTACAGCATATTCAGGATTCCTGTTTACATTATGTCCCACTCGGGTCGAGGACAAATGCAATGTTGTTGCAGTACTGCATATCCAGGATTCAATACTTCATTGAACGTATATAAACTGCCATGGTGATATCCCGACAATTCGATGCGCATGATACTCCACATTTCCTGCCAAATACAGCGCACCTGCTCCTGTTTACATTATGTCAACTCGGGTCGAAGACAAATGCAATGTTGCTGCAGTACAGCATATTCAGGTTTCGACATTTATTGAACTTATATACACTGCTATTCGTGATATCCCGACAATTCGAAGCGCGTTATACTCCACATCCCCAGCCAAATACAGCGCACCTGCTCCTGTTTACATTATGTCAACTCGGGTCAAGGACAAATGCAATGTTTTTGCAGTACAGCACATTCAGGATTCAATATTTCATTGAATGTATATACACTGCTATTCGTGATATCCCGACAATTCGAAGCGCGTTGTACTCCACATTCCCTGGCAAATACAACGCACCTGCTCCTGTTTACATTATGTCAACTCGGGTCAAGGACAAATGCAATGTTTTTGCAGTACAGCACATTCAGGATTCAATATTTCATTGAACGGATATACACTGCTATTGGTGATATCCCGACAATTCGATCCGCGTTATACTCCTCATACGCTGCCAAATACTACGCACATCAGCCGGTTTGCGCATTGTCAACTCTGTGTCCTGTCAAATATAATACATTGTAATTGCAGTTCATTATATTAGGCTCAAATATTTATTTAAACGTATCTCCGCTGCAATTCGTGGTATGTCGACAAATCTATGCGCGTTATACTCCTCATTTGTCGCCAAATACAGGGACCTGCTCCTGTTCACATTATGTCAACTGCGGTCGAAGACAAATGCAATGTTGTTGCAGTACACCATGTTCAGGATTCAATATTTCATTGAACGTACATATCCTGCTATTGGTGATATCCAAACAAATCTATGCGCGTTATACTCCTCATTTGCCGCCAAACAGCGCACCTGCTTCTGTTTACAATATGTCAACTCTGGTCGAGGGCAAATGCTATTTTGTTGTAGTACAGCCTATACAGGATTCATATTTCATTGAATACATCTACACTGCTATTGATGAGACCTCGTCAATTCGATGCGCGGTATATCGCGCAGTTGCTGCAAAACAGAGCGCAAATCAGCCACTTTGCGATATGTCAACTCAGGTCCCTGTCTAATTCACTGTAATTGTGGCTTTGCATATTTAGGCTTAAGTATTCAATTACACGTATCTCCGCTGCTATTGGTGATATTCCAACAATTCGATGCGCGTGATACTCCACATTCCCTGCCAAACACAGCGCACCTGCTCCTGTTTACATTAAGTCAACTGGGGTCGAAGGCAAATGCAATGATGTTGTAGTACTGCATATACAGGATTCAATATTTCATTGAACGTAAATACACTGCTATTGGTGAAATACCGACAACTCGATGCGCGTGATACTCCACATTCCCTGCCAAATACAGCGCAACTGCTCCTGTTTACATTATGTCAACTCGGGTCGAGGAAAATGCAATGTTTTTGCAGTACAGCACATTCAGGATTCATTATTTCATTGAAGGTATATACACTGCGACTGGAGATATTTCGTCAACTCCATGCGTTTTGGTCTCCACATTTCCTGCCGAATACAGCACTCCTGCTCCTGTTTACATTATGTCAACTCGGGTCGAGGACAAATGCAATGTTTTTGCAGAACAGCATATTCAGCATTCAATATTTCATTCAACGTAAATACACTGCTATTGGTGATATCCCGACAATTCGATGCGCGTTGTACTCCTCATTTGCTGCCAAATACTACGCACATCAGCCGGTTTACGCATTGTCAACTCTGTGTCCTGTCAAATACATTGTAATTGTAGTTTATCATATTAGGCTCAAACATTTATTTAAACGTATCTCCGCTGCTATTCGTGGTATGTCGACAAATCTATGCGCGTTATACGCCTCATTTTCCGCCAAATACAGCGGACCTGCTCCTGTTACATTATGTCATCTCGGGTCAAGGACAAATGTAATGTTCCTGCAGTACAGCATATTCAGGATTCAATGTTTCATTGAACGTATATACACTGCTATTCGTGATATCCCGACAATTCGATGCGTGTGATACTCCACATTCCCTGCCAAATACAGCGCACCTGCTGCTGTTTACATTATGTCAACTCGGGTCGAGGAAAATGCAATGTTTTCGCAGTACAGCACATTCAGGATTCAATATTCCATTGAACGGATCTACACTGCTATTGGTGATAACTCGTCAATTCGGTGCGCGCTATATCGCACAGTTGCTGCCAAATAGAGCGCAAATCAGCCACTTTGCGCTATGTCAACTCAGGTCCCTGCCTAATTCATTGTAATTGTAGTTTTGCATATTTAAGCTTAAGTATTCAATTACACGTATCTCCGGTGCTATTGGTGGTATGCCTACAATTCGATGCGCGTTATACTCCAGAGTAGCCGCCAAATACAGCGCACCTGCTCCTGTTTACATTATGACTACTCGGGTAGAGGACAAATGCAATGTTTTTGTAGTACTGCATATTCAGGATTCAATACTTCACTGAACATATATACACTGTTATTGGTGATATCCCGACACTTCGATGCGCCTGATACTCCACATTCCCTGCCAAATACGGCGCAACTGCTCCTGTTTGCGTTATGTCAACACGGGTCGAGGACAAATGCAATGTTTTTGCAGTCCAGGATATTCAGGATTCAATATTCCATTGAATGTATCTACACTGCTATTGGTGATATCACGACAATTCGATGCGCGTGATACTCCACATTCCCTGCCAAATACAGCGCACCTGCTCCTGTTTACATTATGTCCCACTCGAGTCGAGGACAAATGCCATGTTGTTGTATTACTGCATATTCAGGATTCAATACTTCATTGAATGTATCTGCACTGCAATTGGTGATATCACGACAATTCGATGCGCGTGATACTCAACATTCCCCGCCAAATACAGCGGACCTGTTCCCGTTTACATTATGTCAACTGGGGTCGAGGACAATTGCAATGTTGTTGCAGTACAGCATATTCAGTATTCAATTTTTCATTGAACGGATCTACACTGCTATTGGTGATATCTCGTCAATTCGATGCGCGGTGTACCACACAGTTGCTGCCAAATAGAGCGCAAATCAGCCACATTGCGCTATGTCAACTCAGATCCCTGCCTAATTCATTGTAATTGTTGTTTTGCATATTTAGGCTTTTTTATTCAAATAAACGTATCTCCGGTGCTATTGGTGGTATGCCTACCATTCCATGCGCGGTATGCTCCACAGTTACAACCAAACAGCGGACCTGCTCTTGTTTATATTATGTCAACTGGGGTCGAAGACAAATGCAATGTTCTTGTAGTACTGCATACTCAGGATTCAATATTTCATTGAATGTATCTACACTGCTATTGGCGATATCACGACAATTCGATGCGCGTGATCCTCCACATTCCCTGCCAAAGACATCGCACCTGCTCTTGTTTACATTATGTCAACTCGGGTCGGGGACAAATGCATTGTTTTTGCAGCATAGCACATACAGGATTCAATACTTCACTGAACATATATACACTGCTATTGGTGATATCCCGACAATTCCATGCGCGTGATACTCCACATTACCTGCCAAATACAGCGCACCTGCTCCTGTTTACATTATGTCAACTCGGCTCGGGGACAAATGCAATGTTTTTGCAGTACTGCATATTCAGGATTCAATATTTCATTGACCGTATATACACTGCTATTGGTGATATCCCGACAATTCGATGCGCGTTATACTCCTCATTCGCTGCCAAATACAGCGCGCGTCATTCAATTCGATGCGCGTTCTACTCCACACTTGCTCTCGTATATAGCGCACCTGCTCCTGTTTAAATTATATCAACTCGGGTCATGGTCAAATCCAATGTTATTGCTGTACTGCATATTCAGGATTCGATATTCCCTTAATTGTTTATACACTGCTATTGGTGAAATCTCGACAATTCGACGTGCGTTACTCCACATATGCATCCACATTCAGCGCACGTCATTCGGTTTGCCCTATGTCAACTCTGGGCCCTGTCAAGTGCAGCGTAATTGCAATTTTGCAGAATCTGTGTTAAATACTCAATTAAAGTATCCGCACTGTTATTGGTGATATCTAGACAAGTGGTTGAGCGCTAAACTCCTCATTCGCTGCGAAATTTAGCGGAGCCGCTCCAGTCTACATTATGTCAAATCGTGTCGAGGTCAAATCCAATGTTATTGCAGTACTGTATTTTCAGTCTTCAATATTCAATTGAAAGTTGCTTCGTTTCGATTGGAGATACGAAGAAAATTCGATGCGCGTTCTACTACACAGATGCTGCCAAATACAGCGCACATCAACCGGTTTACTCAATGTCAACTCTGTGTCCTGTCAAATCCAGCGTAATTGCCGTTTTAAAATATTCTACCGGAAATATTCAATTAAACGTGTCTCCGCCGCTATTGGTGGTATGTCGACAATTCGAAGCGCTTTACACTCCACATTTGCTGCCAAATACAGCGCACATGCTCCCGTTTACATTTTGCCAACTCGGGTCGAGGTCAAATCCAATGTTATTGCTATGCTGCTTATCCAGGCTTCAATTATCAATTGAACGAATCTGTACTACTATTGGTGATATGTCGACAATTCGATGCGCGCTACCCCGCACATTTGCTGCAAGAAATAGCGCACAGCAACCAGTTTGCGCAATGTCAACTCTGTGCCCTATCAAATACAGCGTTATTCCTGTTTTGCATAGTCAGTTTTAAATATTCATTTGAGCGTATTCCAGTTTCTATTCCAGATATCTCGATAGCTCGATACGCGTTAAACTCCACATTTGCTGCCAAATTGAGCGCACTTGCAACTGTTTACATTAAGTAATCTCGGATCGAGGTCAAATCCAATGCTATTGCTGTACTGCATATACAGGATTCAATATTTCATTGAACGTATATACACTGCCATGGTGATATCCCGACAATTCGATGCGCATGATACTCCACATTTCCTGCCAAATACAGCGCACCTGCTCCTGTTTACATTATGTCATTCGGGTCGAGGACAAATGCATTGTTTTTGCAGTACAGCATATACTGGATTCAATATTTCATTGAATGTATCTACACTGCTACTGGAGATATTTCGCCCATTCGATGCGCGCTATACCGCACAGTTGCTGCCAAATAGAGCGCAAATCAGCCACTTTGCGCTATGTCAACTCAGGTCCCTGCCTAATTCATTGTAATTGTAGTTTTGCATACTTAGGCTTATGTATTCAATTAAACGTATCTCCGGTGCTATTGGTGGTATGCCTACAGTTCGATGCGCGTTATGCTCCACAGTTGCCGCCAAACAGCGCACCTGCTCCTGTTTACATTATGTCAACTCGGATCGAGGACAAATGCAATGTTGTTGCAGTACAGCATATACAGGATTCAATATTTCATTGAACGTAAATACACTGCTATTGGTGAAATACCGACAATTCGATGCGCGTGATACTCCACATTCCCTGCCAAATACAGCGCAACTGCTCCTGTTTACATTATGTCAACTCGGGTCGAGAACAACTGCAATGTTGCTGCAGTCGGGCATATTCAGGATTCAATATTTCATTGAAGGTATATACACTGCGACTGGAGATATTTCGCCAACTCCATGCGTTTTGTTCTCCACATTTCCTGCCGAATACAGCACTCCTGCTCCTGTTTACATTATGTCAACTCGGGTCGAGGACAAATGCAATGTTGTTGCAGTACAGCATATACAGGATTCAATATTTCAATGAACGTATATACACTGCTATTCGTGATATCCCGACAATTCGATGTGCGTTATACTCCACAGTTGCCGCCAAATACATCGCACCTGCTCCTGTTTACATTATGTCAAATAGGCTCGAGGACAAATGCAATGTTGTTGCAGTACTGCATATTCAGGATTCAATATTTCATTGAACGGATCTACACTGCTATTGGTGATATCCCGACAACTCGATGCGCGTTGTACTCCTCATTTGCTGCCAAATACTACGCACATCAGCCGGTTTACGCATTGTCAACTCTGTGTCCTGTCAAATACATTGTAATTGTAGTTTATCATATTAGGCTCAAACCTTTATTGAAACGTATCTCCGCTGCTATTCGTGGTATGTCGACAAATCTATGCGCGTTATACTCCTCATTTTCCGCCAAATACAGCGGACCTGCTCCTGTTTACATTATGTCATCTCGGGTCGAGGACAAATGTAATGTTCCTGCAGTACAGCATATTCAGGATTCCTGTTTACATTATGTCCCACTCGGGTCGAGGACAAATGCAATGTTGTTGCAGTACTGCATATCCAGGATTCAATACTTCATTGAACGTATATAAACTGCCATGGTGATATCCCGACAATTCGATGCGCATGATACTCCACATTTCCTGCCAAATACAGCGCACCTGCTCCTGTTTACATTATGTCAACTCGGGTCGAAGACAAATGCAATGTTGCTGCAGTACAGCATATTCAGGTTTCGACATTTATTGAACTTATATACACTGCTATTCGTGATATCCCGACAATTCGAAGCGCGTTATACTCCACATCCCCAGCCAAATACAGCGCACCTGCTCCTGTTTACATTATGTCAACTCGGGTCAAGGACAAATGCAATGTTTTTGCAGTACAGCACATTCAGGATTCAATATTTCATTGAATGTATATACACTGCTATTCGTGATATCCCGACAATTCGAAGCGCGTTGTACTCCACATTCCCTGGCAAATACAACGCACCTGCTCCTGTTTACATTATGTCAACTCGGGTCAAGGACAAATGCAATGTTTTTGCAGTACAGCACATTCAGGATTCAATATTTCATTGAACGGATATACACTGCTATTGGTGATATCCCGACAATTCGATCCGCGTTATACTCCTCATACGCTGCCAAATACTACGCACATCAGCCGGTTTGCGCATTGTCAACTCTGTGTCCTGTCAAATATAATACATTGTAATTGCAGTTCATTATATTAGGCTCAAATATTTATTTAAACGTATCTCCGCTGCAATTCGTGGTATGTCGACAAATCTATGCGCGTTATACTCCTCATTTGTCGCCAAATACAGGGACCTGCTCCTGTTCACATTATGTCAACTGCGGTCGAAGACAAATGCAATGTTGTTGCAGTACACCATGTTCAGGATTCAATATTTCATTGAACGTACATATCCTGCTATTGGTGATATCCAAACAAATCTATGCGCGTTATACTCCTCATTTGCCGCCAAACAGCGCACCTGCTTCTGTTTACAATATGTCAACTCTGGTCGAGGGCAAATGCTATTTTGTTGTAGTACAGCCTATACAGGATTCATATTTCATTGAATACATCTACACTGCTATTGATGAGACCTCGTCAATTCGATGCGCGGTATATCGCGCAGTTGCTGCAAAACAGAGCGCAAATCAGCCACTTTGCGATATGTCAACTCAGGTCCCTGTCTAATTCACTGTAATAGTGGCTTTGCATATTTAGGCTTAAGTATTCAATTACACGTATCTCCGCTGCTATTGGTGATATTCCAACAATTCGATGCGCGTGATACTCCACATTCCCTGCCAAACACAGCGCACCTGCTCCTGTTTACATTAAGTCAACTGGGGTCGAAGGCAAATGCAATGATGTTGTAGTACTGCATATACAGGATTCAATATTTCATTGAACGTAAATACACTGCTATTGGTGAAATACCGACAACTCGATGCGCGTGATACTCCACATTCCCTGCCAAATACAGCGCAACTGCTCCTGTTTACATTATGTCAACTCGGGTCGAGGAAAATGCAATGTTTTTGCAGTACAGCACATTCAGGATTCATTATTTCATTGAAGGTATATACACTGCGACTGGAGATATTTCGTCAACTCCATGCGTTTTGGTCTCCACATTTCCTGCCGAATACAGCACTCCTGCTCCTGTTTACATTATGTCAACTCGGGTCGAGGACAAATGCAATGTTTTTGTAGAACAGCATATTCAGCGTTCAATATTTCATTCAACGTAAATACACTGCTATTGGTGATATCCCGACAATTCGATGCGCGTTGTACTCCTCATTTGCTGCCAAATACTACGCACATCAGCCGGTTTTCGCATTGTCAACTCTGTGTCCTGTCAAATACATTGTAATTGTAGTTTATCATATTAGGCTCAAACATTTATTTAAACGTATCTCCGCTGCTATTCGTGGTATGTCGACAAATCTATGCGCGTTATACGCCTCATTTTCCGCCAAATACAGCGGACCTGCTCCTGTTACATTATGTCATCTCGGGTCAAGGACAAATGTAATGTTCCTGCAGTACAGCATATTCAGGATTCAATGTTTCATTGAACGTATATACACTGCTATTCGTGATATCCCGACAATTCGATGCGTGTGATACTCCACATTCCCTGCCAAATACAGCGCACCTGCTGCTGTTTACATTATGTCAACTCGGGTCGAGGAAAATGCAATGTTTTCGCAGTACAGCACATTCAGGATTCAATATTCCATTGAACGGATCTACACTGCTATTGGTGATAACTCGTCAATTCGGTGCGCGCTATATCGCACAGTTGCTGCCAAATAGAGCGCAAATCAGCCACTTTGCGCTATGTCAACTCAGGTCCCTGCCTAATTCATTGTAATTGTAGTTTTGCATATTTAAGCTTAAGTATTCAATTACACGTATCTCCGGTGCTATTGGTGGTATGCCTACAATTCGATGCGCGTTATACTCCAGAGTAGCCGCCAAATACAGCGCACCTGCTCCTGTTTACATTATGACTACTCGGGTAGAGGACAAATGCAATGTTTTTGTAGTACTGCATATTCAGGATTCAATACTTCACTGAACATATATACACTGTTATTGGTGATATCCCGACACTTCGATGCGCCTGATACTCCACATTCCCTGCCAAATACGGCGCAACTGCTCCTGTTTGCGTTATGTCAACACGGGTCGAGGACAAATGCAATCTTTTTGCAGTCCAGGATATTCAGGATTCAATATTCCATTGAATGTATCTACACTGCTATTGGTGATATCACGACAATTCGATGCGCGTGATACTCCACATTCCCTGCCAAATACAGCGCACCTGCTCCTGTTTACATTATGTCCCACTCGAGTCGAGGACAAATGCCATGTTGTTGTATTACTGCATATTCAGGATTCAATACTTCATTGAATGTATCTGCACTGCAATTGGTGATATCACGACAATTCGATGCGCGTGATACTCAACATTCCCCGCCAAATACAGCGGACCTGTTCCCGTTTACATTATGTCAACTGGGGTCGAGGACAATTGCAATGTTGTTGCAGTACAGCATATTCAGTATTCAATTTTTCATTGAACGGATCTACACTGCTATTGGTGATATCTCGTCAATTCGATGCGCGGTGTACCACACAGTTGCTGCCAAATAGAGCGCAAATCAGCCACATTGCGCTATGTCAACTCAGATCCCTGCCTAATTCATTGTAATTGTTGTTTTGCATATTTAGGCTTTTTTATTCAAATAAACGTATCTCCGGTGCTATTGGTGGTATGCCTACCATTCCATGCGCGGTATGCTCCACAGTTACAACCAAACAGCGGACCTGCTCTTGTTTATATTATGTCAACTGGGGTCGAAGACAAATGCAATGTTCTTGTAGTACTGCATACTCAGGATTCAATATTTCATTGAATGTATCTACACTGCTATTGGCGATATCACGACAATTCGATGCGCGTGATCCTCCACATTCCCTGCCAAAGACATCGCACCTGCTCTTGTTTACATTATGTCAACTCGGGTCGGGGACAAATGCATTGTTTTTGCAGCATAGCACATACAGGATTCAATACTTCACTGAACATATATACACTGCTATTGGTGATATCCCGACAATTCCATGCGCGTGATACTCCACATTACCTGCCAAATACAGCGCACCTGCTCCTGTTTACATTATGTCAACTCGGCTCGGGGACAAATGCAATGTTTTTGCAGTACTGCATATTCAGGATTCAATATTTCATTGACCGTATATACACTGCTATTGGTGATATCCCGACAATTCGATGCGCGTTATACTCCTCATTCGCTGCCAAATACAGCGCGCGTCATTCAATTCGATGCGCGTTCTACTCCACACTTGCTCTCGTATATAGCGCACCTGCTCCTGTTTAAATTATATCAACTCGGGTCATGGTCAAATCCAATGTTATTGCTGTACTGCATATTCAGGATTCGATATTCCCTTAATTGTTTATACACTGCTATTGGTGAAATCTCGACAATTCGACGTGCGTTACTCCACATATGCGGCCAAATTCAGCGCACGTCATTCGGTTTGCCCTATGTCAACTCTGGGCCCTGTCAAGTGCAGCGTAATTGCAATTTTGCAGAGTCTGTGTTAAATACTCAATTAAACGTATCCGCAATGTTATTGGTGATATCTAGACAAGTGGTTGAGCGTTAAACTCCTCATTCGCTGCGAAATTTAGCGGAGCTGCTCCAGTTTACAATATGTCAAATCGGGTCGAGGTCAAATCCAATGTTATTGCAGTACTGTATATTCAGCCTTCAATATTCAATTGAACGTTGCTTCGTTTCGATTGGAGATACGAAGAAAATTCGATGCGCGTTCTACTGCACAGATGCTGCCAAATACAGCGCACATCAACCGGTTTACTCAATGTCAACTCTGTGTCCTGTCAAATCCAGCGTAATTGCCGTTTTAAAATATTCTACCGTTAATATTCAATTAAACGTGTCTCCGCTGCTATTGGTGGTATGTCGACAATTCGAAGCGCTTTACACACCACATTTGCTGCCAAATACAGCGCACATGCTCCCGTTTACATTTTGCCAACTCGGGTCGAGGTCAAATCCAATGTTATTGCTATGCTGCTTATCCAGGCTTCAATTATCAATTGAACGAATCTGTACTACTATTGGTGATATGTCGACAATTCGATGCGCGCTATCCCGCACATTTGCTGCAAGAAATAGCGCACAGCAACCAGTTTGCGCAATGTCAACTCTGTGTCCTATCAAATACAGCGTTATTCCGGTTTTGCATAGTCAGTTTTAAATATTCATTTGAGCGTATTCCAGTTTCTATTCCAGATATCTCGATAGCTCGATACGCGTTAAACTCCACATTTGCTGCCAAATAGAGCGCACTTGCAACTGTTTACATTAAGTAATCTCGGATCGAGGTCAAATCCAATGCTATTGCTGTACTGCATATTCAGGAATCAATATTCCATTGAAATTTTCTACACTGCTATTGGTGATATCCCGACAATTCGATGCGCGTTATACTCCTAATTCGATGCCAAATACTATGCACATCAGCCGGTTTGCGCATTATCAACTCTGTGTCCTGTCAAATACATTGCAATCGCAGTTTATCATATTAGGCTCAATTATTTATTTAAACGTATCTCCGCTGCTATTCGTGGTATCTCGACAAATCTATGCGCGTTATACTCCTCATTTGCCGCCAAATACAGCGCACCTGCTCCTGTTCACATTATGTCAACTGGGGTCGAAGACAAATGCAATATTGTTGCAGTACTGCATATTCAGGATTCAATATTTCATTGAACGGATCTACACTGCTAATGGTGATATCTCGTCAATTCGATGCGCGTGATACTCCACATTCCCAACCAAATACAGCGCATCTGCTCCTGTTTACATTATGTCAACACGGATCGAGGACAAATGCCATGTTGTTGCAGTGCAGCATATACAGGATTCAATGTTTGATTGAACGTATATACACTGCCGTGGTGATATCCCGACAATTCGATGCGCATGATACTCCACATTTCCTGCCAAATACAGCGCACCTGCTCCTGTTTACAATATGTCAACTCGGGTCGAGGACAAATGCAATGTTGCTGCAGTACAGCATATTCAGGATTCAATATTTCATTGAACGTATATACACTGTTATTCGTCATATCCCGACAGTTCGATGCGAGTTGTACTCCGCATTCCCTGCCAAGTACTACGTTCATCAGAGTGTTTGCGCATTGTCAACTCTGTGTCCTGTCAAGTACATTGTAATTGCAGATTGTCATATTAGGCTCAATTATTTATTTAAACGTATCTACGCTGCTATTCGTGGTATGTCGACAAATCTGTGCGCGTTATATTCCTCATTTGCCGCCAAATACAGCGCACCTGCTCCTGTTTACATTGTAAACATCAAGTGTGGTCGAGGACAAATGCATTGTTTTTGCAGTACAGCACATTCAGGATTCAATATTTCATTGAACGGATCTACACTGCTATTTGTGATATCTCGCCAATTCGATGCGCGGTATACCGAAAAGTTGCTGCCAAATAGAGCGCAAATCAGCCACTGTGCGCTATGTCAACTCAGGCCCCTGCCTAATTCATTGTAATTGTAGTTTTGCATGTTTAGGCTTAAGTATTCAATTAAACGTATCTCCGGTGCTATTGGTGGTATGCCTACAATTTGATGCGCGTTATACTCCACTGTTGCCGCCGAATACAGCGCTCCTGCCTCTGTTTACATTATGTCAACTTGGGTCGAGGACAAAAGCAACGTTGTTGTAGTACTGCATTTTCAGGATTCAATACTTCATTGAATGTATCTACACTGCTATTGGTCATATCACGACAATGCGATGCGCGTGATACTACACATTTCCTGCCAAATACGGCACACCTGCTCCTGTTTACATTATGTGAACTCGGGTCGAGGACAAATCCAATGTTTTTGCAGTACAGGATATTCAGGATTGAATATGTCATTGGACGTATATACACTGCTATTGGTGATATCCTGACAATTCGATGCGCCTTATACTCCTCATTCGCTGCCAAATACTACGCACATCAGCCGGTTTGCGCTGTCAACTCTGTGTCCTGTCAAATACATTGTAATTGCAGTTTATCATATTAGGCTCAAGTATTTATCTAAACGTATCTCCGCTGCTATACGTGGTATGTCGACAAATCTATGCGCGTTATACTCCTCATTTGCCGCCAAATACAGCGCACCTGCTCCTGTTTACATTATGTCAACTCGGGTCGAGGACAATTCCAATGTTGTTGTAGTACTGCTTATTCAGGATTCAATACTTCATTGAATGAATCTACACTGCTATTTGTGATATCTCGTCAATTCGATGCGCGGTATACCGCACAGTTGCTGCCAAATAGAACGCAAATCAGCCACTTTGCGCTATGTCAACTCAGGTCCCTGCCTAATTCATTGTGTTACGACCGTCCGCGGAGAGACGCGGTCGCTAGGAATACGCGTCAGCGAGAGGCGTAAATTCTCGCTACGATTCAGTTAATCGACGCCGCGAAGTAGTCGCTCCCCTGTTTCGTTTAGGACAACAGAGGTGGTTGATTGAATATACACGTTGTAAGAAGTTGCAAATCGCCGTTTATTCTAACCACTTGTAAGGACGATAGCTACGTCGGTGCGTAAGTACAAGATGGCTGAGTAAGCCGGGCGAAGGATGTTGCCTGGACGACGGATAGCAAAACAGTCCAGTTCGGTGTCGATGTCGTAGCGGACGAGAATGTAGTATGCCGACTGACTTGCGTGGATCCTTGATGTAGACTCCAATGGCTTGACGTGTAGAGTGAGTAGAGTTGACTTGAGAAGAGTACCAAGACGAGACTGAGTCGAGACTCAGACCAGACTAATAATAAACTGAGGTACAGCGACGATGTTGTGTCATAGGAAAGCTAGCGATGAGTGTTTCTAGCGTACAGGACCATCGGATTTGTTGGCGACGGTTTCGCCTCTGAGCGTGAGGGAGGTAGGCTTCGTTGTTAATTGGTTAAACGAAGGTTGATGGCCTAGGAAGGGTCTTAGCTGCCCTCGATAGAAAGTGGCTATTAAAAGAAAGGTTGTATCGTATGTTAGAAAAACTAACTTTCCCGGGTCAAGCCGTAGTAGACAATAATCGTAAAAAAGGCGATTTAAAAAAGGCTATTTGTTGGGTCTGAAGGACCTTCGCTTGCAAATTACTGGGATTTATGATGGGCCCTTATGCTTAATGGGGGTCCGCCGTAAGGATGAATGGACATCTGGCGTCCGTCTGGCCCGCGATGTATGACCTGGTCTAGGTAGAGGGTCGCGCGGCGTAACACATTGTAATTGTAGTTTTGCATATTTAGGCTTAAGTATTCAATTAAACGGATCTCCGGTGCTATTGATGGTATGCCTACAATTCGATGCGCGTTATACTCCATATTCCCTGCCAAATACAGCGCACCTGCTCCTGTTAACATTATGTCAACTCGGATCGAGGACAAATGCCATGATGTTGCATTACAGCATATACAGGATTCAATATTTAATTGAACGTATATACACATCCATGGTGATATCCCGACAATTCGATGCGCATGATACTCCACATTTCCTGCCAAATACAACGCACCTGCTCCTGTTTACATTATGTCAACTGGGGTCGAGGACAATTGCAATGTTGTTGCAGTACAGCATATTTTGGAATCGATATTTCATTGAACGTAAATACAGTGTTATTGGTGATATCCCGACAACTCGACGCGCGTGATACTCCACATTCCCTGCCAAATACAGCGCACCTGCTCCTGTTTACATTATGACAACCCGGGTCGAGGACAAATGCAATGTTGTTGCAGTACAGCATATTTAGGAACCGATATTTCATTGAACAGACCTACACTGCTATTTGTGATATCTCGTCAATTCGATGCGCGGTATGCCGCACAGTTGCTGCCAAATAGAGCGCAAATCAGCCATTGTGCGCTGAGTCAACCCAAGTCCCTGCCTAACTCATTGTAATTGTAGTTTTGCATATTTAGGCTTAAGTATTCAATTAAACGTATCTCCGATGCTATTGGTGGTATGCCTACAACTCGATGCGCGTTATACTCCACAGTTCCCGCCAAATACAGCACACGTGCTCTTGTTTACATTACGTTAACTCGGGTCGAGGACAAATGCAATGTTGTTGCAGTACTGCATATCCAGGTTTCAATACTTCATTGAACGTACCTACACTGCTATTGGAGATATATCGTCAATTCCAAGCGCCTTGTACTCCATATTTCCTGCCGAATACAGCGCGCGTCATTCAATTCGATGCGCGTTCTACTCCACACTTGCTCTCGTATATAGCGCACCTGCTCCTGTTTAAATTATATCAACTCGGGTCATGGTCAAATCCAATGTTATTGCTGTACTGCATATTCAGGATTCGATATTCCCTTAATTGTTTATACACTGCTATTGGTGAAATCTCGACAATTCGACGTGCGTTACTCCACATATGCGGCCAAATTCAGCGCACGTCATTCGGTTTGCCCTATGTCAACTCTGGGCCCTGTCAAGTGCAGCGTAATTGCAATTTTGCAGAGTCTGTGTTAAATACTCAATTAAACGTATCCGCAATGTTATTGGTGATATCTAGACAAGTGGTTGAGCGTTAAACTCCTCATTCGCTGCGAAATTTAGCGGAGCTGCTCCAGTTTACAATATGTCAAATCGGGTCGAGGTCAAATCCAATGTTATTGCAGTACTGTATATTCAGCCTTCAATATTCAATTGAACGTTGCTTCGTTTCGATTGGAGATACGAAGAAAATTCGATGCGCGTTCTACTCCACAGATGCTGCCAAATACAGCGCACATCAACCGGTTTACTCAATGTCAACTCTGTGTCCTGTCAAATCCAGCGTAATTGCCGTTTTAAAATATTCTACCGTTAATATTCAATTAAACGTGTCTCCGCTGCTATTGGTGGTATGTCGACAATTCGAAGCGCTTTACACACCACATTTGCTGCCAAATACAGCGCACATGCTCCCGTTTACATTTTGCCAACTCGGGTCGAGGTCAAATCCAATGTTATTGCTATGCTGCTTATCCAGGCTTCAATTATCAATTGAACGAATCTGTACTACTATTGGTGATATGTCGACAATTCGATGCGCGCTATCCCGCACATTTGCTGCAAGAAATAGCGCACAGCAACCAGTTTGCGCAATGTCAACTCTGTGTCCTATCAAATACAGCGTTATTCCGGTTTTGCATAGTCAGTTTTAAATATTCATTTGAGCGTATTCCAGTTTCTATTCCAGATATCTCGATAGCTCGATACGCGTTAAACTCCACATTTGCTGCCAAATAGAGCGCACTTGCAACTGTTTACATTAAGTAATCTCGGATCGAGGTCAAATCCAATGCTATTGCTGTACTGCATATTCAGGAATCAATATTCCATTGAAATTTTCTACACTGCTATTGGTGATATCCCGACAATTCGATGCGCGTTATACTCCTAATTCGATGCCAAATACTATGCACATCAGCCGGTTTGCGCATTATCAACTCTGTGTCCTGTCAAATACATTGCAATCGCAGTTTATCATATTAGGCTCAATTATTTATTTAAACGTATCTCCGCTGCTATTCGTGGTATCTCGACAAATCTATGCGCGTTATACTCCTCATTTGCCGCCAAATACAGCGCACCTGCTCCTGTTCACATTATGTCAACTGGGGTCGAAGACAAATGCAATATTGTTGTAGTACTGCATATTCAGGATTCAATATTTCATTGAACGGATCTACACTGCTAATGGTGATATCTCGTCAATTCGATGCGCGTGATACTCCACATTCCCAACCAAATACAGCGCATCTGCTCCTGTTTACATTATGTCAACACGGATCGAGGACAAATGCCATGTTGTTGCAGTGCAGCATATACAGGATTCAATGTTTGATTGAACGTATATACACTGCCGTGGTGATATCCCGACAATTCGATGCGCATGATACTCCACATTTCCTGCCAAATACAGCGCACCTGCTCCTGTTTACAATATGTCAACTCGGGTCGAGGACAAATGCAATGTTGCTGCAGTACAGCATATTCAGGATTCAATATTTCATTGAACGTATATACACTGCTATTCGTCATATCCCGACAGTTCGATGCGAGTTGTACTCCGCATTCCCTGCCAAGTACTACGTTCATCAGAGTGTTTGCGCACTGTCAACTCTGTGTCCTGTCAAGTACATTGTAATTGCAGATTGTCATATTAGGCTCAATTATTTATTTAAACGTATCTACGCTGCTATTCGTGGTATGTCGACAAATCTGTGCGCGTTATATTCCTCATTTGCCGCCAAATACAGCGCACCTGCTCCTGTTTACATTGTAAACATCAAGTGTGGTCGAGGACAAATGCATTGTTTTTGCAGTACAGCACATTCAGGATTCAGTATTTCATTGAACGGATCTACACTGCTATTTGTGATATCTCGTCAATTCGATGCGCGGTATACCGCACAGTTGCTGCCAAATAGAACGCAAATCAGCCACTTTGCGCTATGTCAACTCAGGTCCCTGCCTAATTCATTGTGTTACGACCGTCCGCGGAGAGACGCGGTCGCTAGGAATACGCCTCAGCGAGAGGCGTAAATTCTCGCTACGATTCAGTTAATCGACGCCGCGAAGTAGTCGCTCCCCTGTTTCGTTTAGGACAACAGAGGTGATTGATTGAATATACACGTTGTAAGAAGTTGCAAATCGCCGTTTATTCTAACCACTTGTAAGGACGATAGCTACGTCGGTGCGTAAGTACAAGATGGCTGAGTAAGCCGGGCGAAGGATGTTGCCTGGACGACGGATAGCAAAACAGTCCAGTTCGGTGTCGATGTCGTAGCGGACGAGAATGTAGTATGCCGACTGACTTGCGTGGATCCCTGATGTAGACTCCAATTGCTTGACGTGTAGAGTGAGTAGAGTTGACTTGAGAAGAGTACCAAGACGAGACTGAGTCGAGACTCAGACCAGACTAATAATAAACTGAGGTACAGCGACGATGTTGTGTCATAGGAAAGCTAGCGATGAGTGTTTCTAGCGTACAGGACCATCGGATTTGTTGGCGACGGTTTCGCCTCTGAGGGTGAGGGAGGTAGGCTTCGTTGTTAATTGGTTAAACGAAGGTTGATGGCCTAGGAAGGGTCTTAGCTGCCCTCGATAGAAAGTGGCTATTAAAAGAAAGGTTGTATCGTATGTTAGAAAAACTAACTTTCCCGGGTCAAGCCGTAGTAGACAATAATCGTAAAAAAGGCGATTTAAAAAAGGCTATTTGTTGGGTCTGAAGGACCTTCGCTTGCAAATTACTGGGATTTATGATGGGCCCTTATGCTTAATGGGGGTCCGCCGTAAGGATGAATGGACATCTGGCGTCCGTCTGGCCCGCGATGTATGACCTGGTCTAGGTAGAGGGTCGCGCGGCGTAACACATTGTAATTGTAGTTTTGCATATTTAGGCTTAAGTATTCAATTAAACGGATCTCCGGTGCTATTGATGGTATGCCTACAATTCGATGCGCGTTATACTCCATATTCCCTGCCAAATACAGCGCACCTGCTCCTGTTAACATTATGTCAACTCGGATCGAGGACAAATGCCATGATGTTGCATTACAGCATATACAGGATTCAATATTTAATTGAACGTATATACACATCCATGGTGATATCCCGACAATTCGATGCGCATGATACTCCACATTTCCTGCCAAATACAACGCACCTGCTCCTGTTTACATTATGTCAACTGGGGTCGAGGACAATTGCAATGTTGTTGCAGTACAGCATATTTTGGAATCGATATTTCATTGAACGTAAATACAGTGTTATTGGTGATATCCCGACAACTCGACGCGCGTGATACTCCACATTCCCTGCCAAATACAGCGCACCTGCTCCTGTTTACATTATGACAACCCGGGTCGAGGACAAATGCTACGTTGTTGTACTACTGCATATTCAGGATTCAATTCTTCATTGAATGTATCTACACTGATATTGGTGATATCACGACAATTCGATGCGCGTGATACTCCACATTCCCTGCCATATACAGCGCACCTGCTCCTGTTTACATTATGTCAACTCGGGTCGAGGACAAATCCAATGTTTTTGCAGTACAGCACATTCAGGATTCAATACTTCATTGAACGTAAATACACTGCTATTGGTGATATCCGGACAATTCGATGCGCGTGATACTCCACATTCCCTGCCAAATGCAGCGCACCTGCTCCTGTTTACATTATGTCAACTGGGGTCGAGGACAATTGCAATGTTGTTGCAGTACAGCATATTTAGGAACCGATATTTCATTGAACAGACCTACACTGCTATTTGTGATATCTCGTCAATTCGATGCGCGGTATGCCGCACAGTTGCTGCCAAATAGAGCGCAAATCAGCCATTGTGCGCTGAGTCAACCCAAGTCCCTGCCTAACTCATTGTAATTGTAGTTTTGCATATTTAGGCTTAAGTATTCAATTAAACGTATCTCCGATGCTATAGGTGGTATGCCTACAACTCGATGCGCGTTATACTCCACAGTTCCCGCCAAATACAGCGCACGTGCTCTTGTTTACATTATGTTAACTCGGGTCGAGGACAAATGCAATGTTGTTGCAGTACTGCATATCCAGGTTTCAATACTTCATTGAACGTACCTACACTGCTATTGGAGATATATCGTCAATTCCAAGCGCCTTGTACTCCATATTTCCTGCCGAATACAGCACACCTGCTCCTGTTTACATTATGTCAACTCGGGTCGGGGACAAATGCAATCTTTTTGCAGAACAGCATATTCAGGATTCAATATTTCATTGAACGTATATACACTGCTATTGGTGATTTCCCGACAATTCGATGCGCGTTATACTCCTCATTCGCTGCTAAATACTACGCACATCAGCCGGTATGCGCATTGTCAACTCTGTGTCCCGTCAAATACATTGTAATTGCAGTTTATCATATTAGGCTCAAATATTTATTTAAACGTGTCTCCGCTGCTATTCGTGGTATGTCGAAAAATCTATGCGCGTTATACTCCTCATTTGCCGACAAATACAGCGCACCTGCTCCTGGTTACATTAAGTCAACTGGAGTCGAGGACAGTTGCAATGTTGTTGCAGTAAAGCATATTCAGGAATCAATATTTCATTGAACAGACCTACACTGCTATTTGTGATATCTCGTCAATTCGATGCGCGGTATGCCGCACAGTTGCTGCCAAATAGAGCGCAAATCAGCCACTTTGCGCTATGTAAACTGAGGTCCGCGCCTAATTCATTGTAATTGTATTTTTGCATACTTAGGCTTATGTATTCAAATTAAACGTATCTCCGGTGCCATAGGTGGTATGCCTACAATTCGATGCGCGTTATGCTCCACAGCTGCCGCCAAACAGCGCACCTGCTACTGTTTACATTATGTCAACTCGGGTCGAGGACAAATCCAATGTTTTTGCAGTACAGGATATTCAGGATTCAATATTTCATTGATCGTAAATACACTGCTATTGGTGATATCCCGACAATTCGATGCGCGTGATACTCCACATTCCCTGCCAAATGCAGCGCACCTGCTCCTGTTTACATTATGTCAACTGGGGTCGAGGACAATTGCAATGTTGTTGCAGTACAGCATATTTAGGAACCGATATTTCATTGAACGTAAATACACTGTTATTGGTGATATCCCGACAAATCGACGCGCGTGATACTCCACATTCCCTGCCAAATACAGCGCACCTGCTCCTGTTTACATTATGTCAACTGGGGTCGAGGACAATTGCAATCTTGTTGCAGTACAGCATATTTAGGAACCGATATTTCATTGAACGTAAATACACTGTTATTGGTGATATCCCGACAACTCGACGCGCGTGATACTCCACATTCCCTGGCAAATACAGCACACCTGCTCCTGATTACATTATGTCAACACGGATCGAGGGCAAATGCTATGTTGTTGCAGTACAGCATATACAGGATTCATATTTCTTTGAACGTATATACACTGCCATGGCGATATCCCGACAATTCGATGCGCATGATACTCCATATTTCCTGCCAAATACAGCGTACCTGCTCCTGTTTACATTATGTCAACTCGGGTCGACAACAAATGCAATGTTGCTACAAGTAGAGCATATTCAGGATTCAATATTTCATTGAACGTAAATACACTGTTATTGGTCATATCACGACAATCGGTGCGCGTGATACTCCACATTCCCAACCAAATACAGCGCATCTGCTCCTGTTTACATTATTTCAACTCGGGTCGAGGAAAAATGCAATGTTTTTGCAGTTCAGCACATTCAGGATTCGATATTTCATTGAACGGATCCACATTGCTATTTGTGATATCTCGTCAATTCGATGCGCGGTATATCGCACAGTTGCTGCCAAATAGAGCGCAAACCAGCCACTTTGCGCTATGTCAACTCAGGTCCCTGCCCAGTTCATTGTAATTGTAGTTTTGCATACTTAGGCCTAAGTATTCAATTAAACGGATCTCCGGTGCTATTGGTGGTATGCCTACAATTCGATGCGCGTTATGTTCCACAGTTGCCGCCAAATACAGCGCACATGCCCCTGTTTAAATTATGTCAACTCGGGTCGAGGACATATGCAATGTTTTTGTAGTACAGCATATTCGGGATTCAATATTTCATTGAACGTATATACACTGCTATTGGTGATAACTCGACAATTCGAAGCGCCTTATACTCCTCATTCGCTGCCAAATACAACGCACATCAACCGGTTTGCGCAATATCAACTCTGTGTCCCTGTCAAATCCATTGGAATTGCAGTTTAGCATATTTAGGATTAAGTATTCAATTAAACGTATCTCCGCTGCTATTGGTGGTAAGTCCAGAATTTGATGGGCGTTATACCCCACATTTGCTGCCAAATACAGCGCACGTGCTCTTGTTTACATTATGTCAACTCGGGTCGAGTACAAATGCAATGTTGTTGTAGTACTGCATATTCAGGATTCAATACTTCATTGAATGTATCTACACTGCTATTGGTGATATCCCGGCAATTTGAAGCGCGTTTTACTCCTCATTCGCTGCCATATGCTACGCACGTCAGAGAGTGTGGGCATTGTCAACTCTGTGTCCCGTCAAATACATTGTAATTGCAGTTTATCATATTAGGCTCAAGTATTTATTTAAACGTATCTCCGCTGCTATTAGTGGTATGTCGACAAATCTATGCGCGTTATACTCCTCATTTGCCGCCAAATACAGCGGACCTGCTCCTGTTTACATGATGTCAACTGGGGTCGAGGACAATTGCAATGTTGTTGCAGTACAGCATATTTGGGAATCAATATTTCATTGAACAGACCTACACAGCTATTTGTGATATCTCGTCAATTCGATGCGCGGTATGCCGCACAGTTGCTGCCAAATAGAACGCAAATCAGCCACTTTGCGCCATGCAAACTCAGGTCCGTGCCTAATTCATTGTAATTGTATTTTTGCATATTTAGGCTTATGTATTCAAATTAAACAGATCTCCGGTGCTATAGGTTGTATGCCTACAATTCGATGCGCGTTATGCTCCACAGCTGCCGCCAAACAGCGCACCTGCTCCTGTTTACATTATGTCAACTCGGGTCGAGGACAAATCCAATGTTTTCGCAGTACAGCACATTCAGGATTCAATATTTCATTGAACGGATCTACACTGCGACTGGAGATATCTCGTCTATTCGATGAGCGGTATACCGCACACTTCCTGCCAAATAGAGCGCAAATCAGCCATTGTGCGCTGAGTCAACCCAAGTCCCTGCCTAACTCATTGTAATTGTAGTTTTGCATATTTAGGCTTAAGTATTCAATTAAACGTATCTCCGATGCTATTGGTGGTATGCCTACAACTCGATGCGCGTTATACTCCACAGTTCCCGCCAAATACAGCGCACGTGCTCTTGTTTACATTATGTTAACTCGGGTCGAGGACAAATGCAATGTTGTTGCAGTACTGCATATCCAGGTTTCAATACTTCATTGAACGTACCTACACTGCTATTGGAGATATATCGTCAATTCCAAGCGCCTTGTACTCCATATTTCCTGCCGAATACAGCACACCTGCTCCTGTTTACATTATGTCAACTCGGGTCGGGGACAAATGCAATCTTTTTGCAGAACAGCATATTCAGGATTCAATATTTCATTGAACGTAAATACACTGCTATTGGTGATTTCCCGACAATTCGATGCGCGTTATACTCCTCATTCGCTGCTAAATACTACGCACATCAGCCGGTATGCGCATTGTCAACTCTGTGTCCCGTCAAATACATTGTAATTGCAGCTTATCATATTAGGATCAAGTATTTATTTAAACGTATCTCCGCTGCTATTAGTAGTATGTCGACAAATCTATGCGCGTTATACTCCTCATTTGCCGCCAAATACAGCGGACCTGCACCTGTTTACATTATGTCAACTGGGGTCGAGGACGAATCCAATGTTTTTGCAGTACAGGATATTCAGGATTCAATATTTCATTGAACGTATATACACTGCTATTGGTGATATCCTGACAATTCGATGCGCGTGATGCTCCACATTCCCAGGCAAATACTACGCAGATCAGCCGGTTTGCGCATTGTCAACTCTGTGTCCTGTCAAATACGTTGTATTTGCAGTTTATCATATTAGGCTCAAGTATTTATTTAAATGTATCTCCGCTGCTATTAGTAGTATGTCGACAAATCTATGCGCGTTATACTCCTCATTTGCCGCCAAATACAGCGGACCTGCTCCTGATTATATTATGTCAACCCGGGTCGAGGACAATTGTAATGTAGTTGTAGTACTGCATATTCAGGATTCAATTCTTCATTGAATGTATCTACACTGCTATTGGTCATATCACGACAATCGGTGCGCGTGATACTCCACATTCCCAACCAAATACAGCGCACCTGCTCCTGTTTACATTATTTCAACTCGGGTCAAGGAAAAATGCAATGTTTTTGCAGTACTGCACATTCAGGATTCAATATTTCATTGAACGGATCTACACTGCTATTTGTGATATCTCGTCAATTCGATGCGCGGTATACCGCACAGTTGCCGCCAAATACAGCGCACCTGCCCCTGTTTACATTATATCAACTTGGGTCGAGGACAAATGCAACGATTTTGTAGTACTGCATATTCAGGATTCAATACTTCAATGAATGTATCTACACTGCTATCGGTCATATCACGACAATTCGATGCGCCTGATACACCACATTCCCTGCCAAATACAGCGCACCTGCTCTTGTTTACATTGTGTCAACCGTGGTCGTGGACAAATGCATTGTTTTTGCAGTACAGCATATACCGGATTCAATACTTCATTGAACGTATATACACTGTTTTTGGTTATATCCCGACCATTCGATGAGCGTGAAGCTCCACATTTCCTGCCACATACGCCGCACCTGTTGCTGTTTACATTATATCAACTCGGGTCGAGGACTAATGCAATGTTGTTGCAGTACAGCATATTCATGATTCAATATTCCATTGACCGGATCTACACTGCTATTGGTAATATCCCGACAATTCCATGCGCGTTATACTCCTCATCCGCTGCAAAATACTACGCACATCAGCCGGTGTGCGCATTGACAACTCTGTGCCCTGTCAAATACATTGTAGTTGCAGTTTATCATATTAGGCACAAGTATTTATTTAAACGTATCACCGCTGCTATTCGTGGTATGTCGACAAATCTATGCGCGTTATACTCCTCATTTGCCGCCAAATACGGCGCCCCTGCTCCTGTTTACATTATGTCAACTCGGGTCGAGGTCAAACGTTACGTTGTTGTAGTACTGCATATTCAGGATTCAATACTTCATTGAATGTATCTACACTGCTATTGGTGATATCACGACAATTCGATGCGCGTGATACTCCACATTCCCTGCCAAATACAGCGCATCTGCTCCTGTTTACATTATGTCAACTCGGTTCGAGGACAAATCCTACGTTGATGTAGTACTGCATATTCAGGATTCAATATTTCATAGAACGGATCTACACTGCTATTGGTGATATCATGACAATTCGATGCGCGTGATACACCACATTCCCTGCCAAATACAGCGCACCTGCTCCTGTTTACATTATGTCAACTGGGGTCGAGGACACACGCAATGTTGTTGCAGTACTGCATATTCAGGATTCAATATTTCATTGAACGTATATACACCGCTATTGGTGATATCCCGTCAATTTGAAGCGTGTCATACTCCTCATTCGCTGCCAAATTCTACGCACATCAGAGAGGTTGTTGCATTGTCAACTCTGTGTCCTGTCAAATACATTGTATTTGCAGTTTATCATATTATGCACAAGTATTTATTTAAACGTATCTCCGCTGCTATTCGTAGTATGTCGACAAATCTATGCGCGCTATACTCCTCATTTGCCGCCAAATACAGCGGACCTGCTCCTGTTTACATTATGTCAACTGGGGTCGAGGACAATTGCAATGTTGTTGCAGTACAGCATATTTAGGAATCGATATTTCATTGAAAGTAAATACACTGTTATTGGTGATATCCCGACAACTCGACGCGCGTGATACTCCACATTCCCTGGCAAATACAGCGCTCCTGCTCCTGTTTACATTATGTCAACACGGATCGAGGGCAAATGCTATGTTGTTGCAGTACAGCATATACAGGATTCATATTTCTTTGAACGTATATACACTGCCATGGTGATATCCCGACAATTCCATGCGCATGATACTGCACATTCCCTGCCAAATACAGCGCACCTGCTCCTGCTTAAATTATGTCAACTCGGGTCGAGGACAAATGCAATGTTGCTGTAGTGTTGCATATTCAGGATTCAATACTTCATTGAATGTATATACACTGCTATTGGTGATATCCCGACAATTCGATGTGCGTGATACTACACATTTCCTGGTAAAAACGGCACACCTGCTCCTGTTTACATTATGTCAACTCGGGTCCAGGACAAATCCAATGCTTTTGCAGTACAGGATATTCAGGATTCAATATTTCATTGAACGTATATACACTGCTATTGGTGATATCCTGACAATTCGATGCGCGTTATACTCCTCATTCGCAGCAGAACACTACGTACATCAGCCCGTTGGCGCATTGTCAACTCTGAGTCCTGTCAAATACATTGTAATTGCAGTTTATCATATTAGGCTTAAGTATTTATTTAAACGTATCTCCGCTGCTATTCGTGGTATGTTGACAAATCTATGCGCGTTATACTCCTCATTTGCCGCCAAATACAGCGCACCTGCTCCTGTTTACATTATGTCAACTCGGGTCGAGGACAAATGCTACGTTGTTGTAGTACTGCATATTCAGGATTCAGTACTTCATTGAATGTATCTACACTGCTATTGGTGATATCACGACAATCCGATGCTCGTGATACTCCGCATTCCCTGCCAAATACAGCGCACCTGCTCCTGTTTACATTATGTCAACTCGGGTCGAGGACAAATGCTACGTTGTTGTAGTACTGCATATTCAGGATTCAATACTTCATTGAATGTATCTACAGTGCAATTAGTCATATCACGACAATTCGATGCGCGTGATACACCACATTCCCTGCCAAATACAGCGCACCTGCTCTTGTTTACATTGTGTCAACTGTGGGCGTGGACAAATGCAATGTTTTTGCAGTTATGCATATTCAGTATTCAATATTTCATTGAACAGATCTACACTGCTATTGGTGATATCGCTTCAATTCGATGCGGGAATACCGCACACTTGCTGCCAAATAGAGCGCAAATCAGCCACTGTGCGCTATGTCAACTCAGGTCCCTGCCTAACTCATTGTAATTGTAGTTATGCATATTTAGGCTTAAGTATTCAATTAAACGTATCTGCGGTGCTATTGGTGGTATGCCTACAATTCGACGCGCGATGTACTCCACATTTACCGCAAAACAGCGGACCTGCTCCTGTTTACATTATGTCAACTCTAGTCGAGGACAAATGCAATGATGTTGCAGTACTGCATATGCAGGATTCAATACTTCATTGAACGTATCTACACTGCGACTGAAGATAATTCGTCAATTCTATGCGTCTTGTACTCCACATTTTCTGCCGAATACAGCACACCTGCTCCTGTTTACATTATGTCAACTCGGGTCAAGTACAAATTCAATGTTTTTGCGGAACAGCATATCCAGCATTCAATATTTCATTGAATGTATCTGCACTGCGATTGGTCATATCACGACAATGCGATGCGCGTGATACTCCACATTCCCTGCCAAATAAAGCGCGTGCTCCTGTTTACATTATATCAACTCGGATCCAGGACAAATGCAATGTTTTTGTAGTACTGCATATTCAGGATTCAATACTTCATTGAATGTATCTACACTGCTATTGGTGATATCCCGGCAATTCGATGCGCGTTTTACTCCTCATTCGCTGCCATATGCTACGCACATCAGAGAGTGTGGGCATTGTCAACTCTGTGTCCTGTCAAATACATTGTAATTGCAGTTTATCATATTAGGCTCAAGTATTTCTTTAAATGTATCTCCGCTGCTATTCGTGGTACGTCGACAAATCTATGCGCGTTATACTCCTCATTTGCCGCCAAATACAGCGCACCTACTCCTGTTTACATTATGTCAACTCGGGTCGAGGACACATGCAATGTTGTTGCAGTACAGCATACTCAGGACTCAATACTTCATTGAATGTATCTACACTACTATTGGTGATATCACGACAATCCGATGCGCGTGATACCCCACATTTCCTGCCAAATACAGCGCACCTGCTCCTGTTTACATTATGTCAGTCGGGTCGAGGAAAAATGCAATGTTTTTGCAGTTCAGCACATTCAGGATTCGATATTTCATTGAACGGATCCACATTGCTATTTGTGATATCTCGTCAATTCGATGCGCGGTATATCGCACAGTTGCTGCCAAATAGAGCGCAAACCAGCCACTTTGCGCTATGTCAACTCAGGTCCCTGCCCAGTTCATTGTAATTGTAGTTTTGCATACATAGGCCTAAGTATTCAATTAAACGGATCTCCGGTGCTATTGGTGGTATGCCTACAATTCGATGCGCGTTATGTTCCACAGTTGCCGCCAAATACAGCGCACATGCCCCTGTTTACATTATGTCAACTCGGGTCGAGGACATATGCAATGTTTTTGTAGTACAGCATATTCGGGATTCAATATTTCATTGAACGTATATACACTGCTATTGGTGATAACTCGACAATTCGAAGCGCCTTATACTCCTCATTCGCTGCCAAATACAACGCACATCAACCGGTTTGCGCAATATCAACTCTGTGTCCCTGTCAAATCCATTGGAATTGCAGTTTAGCATATTTAGGATTAAGTATTCAATTAAACGTATCTCCGCTGCTATTGGTGGTAAGTCCAGAATTTGATGGGCGTTATACCCCACATTTGCTGCCAAATACAGCGCACGTGCTCTTGTTTACATTATGTCAACTCGGGTCGAGTACAAATGCAATGTTGTTGTAGTACTGCATATTCAGGATTCAATACTTCATTGAATGTATCTACACTGCTATTGGTGATATCCCGGCAATTTGAAGCGCGTTTTACTCCTCATTCGCTGCCATATGCTACGCACGTCAGAGAGTGTGGGCATTGTCAACTCTGTGTCCCGTCAAATACATTGTAATTGCAGTTTATCATATTAGGCTCAAGTATTTATTTAAACGTATCTCCGCTGCTATTAGTGGTATGTCGACAAATCTATGCGCGTTATACTCCTCATTTGCCGCCAAATACAGCGGACCTGCTCCTGTTTACATGATGTCAACTGGGGTCGAGGACAATTGCAATGTTGTTGCAGTACAGCATATTTGGGAATCAATATTTCATTGAACAGACCTACACAGCTATTTGTGATATCTCGTCAATTCGATGCGCGGTATGCCGCACAGTTGCTGCCAAATAGAACGCAAATCAGCCACTTTGCGCCATGCAAACTCAGGTCCGTGCCTAATTCATTGCAATTGTATTTTTGCATATTTAGGCTTATGTATTCAAATTAAACAGATCTCCGGTGCTATAGGTTGTATGCCTACAATTCGATGCGCGTTATGCTCCACAGCTGCCGCCAAACAGCGCACCTGCTCCTGTTTACATTATGTCAACTCGGGTCGAGGACAAATCCAATGTTTTCGCAGTACAGCACATTCAGGATTCAATATTTCATTGAACGGATCTACACTGCGACTGGAGATATCTCGTCTATTCGATGAGCGGTATACCGCACACTTCCTGCCAAATAGAGCGCAAATCAGCCATTGTGCGCTGAGTCAACCCAAGTCCCTGCCTAACTCATTGTAATTGTAGTTTTGCATATTTAGGCTTAAGTATTCAATTAAACGTATCTCCGATGCTATTGGTGGTATGCCTACAACTCGATGCGCGTTATACTCCACAGTTCCCGCCAAATACAGCGCACGTGCTCTTGTTTACATTATGTTAACTCGGGTCGAGGACAAATGCAATGTTGTTGCAGTACTGCATATCCAGGTTTCAATACTTCATTGAACGTACCTACACTGCTATTGGAGATATATCGTCAATTCCAAGCGCCTTGTACTCCATATTTCCTGCCGAATACAGCACACCTGCTCCTGTTTACATTATGTCAACTCGGGTCGGGGACAAATGCAATCTTTTTGCAGAACAGCATATTCAGGATTCAATATTTCATTGAACGTAAATACACTGCTATTGGTGATTTCCCGACAATTCGATGCGCGTTATACTCCTCATTCGCTGCTAAATACTACGCACATCAGCCGGTATGCGCATTGTCAACTCTGTGTCCCGTCAAATACATTGTAATTGCAGCTTATCATATTAGGATCAAGTATTTATTTAAACGTATCTCCGCTGCTATTAGTAGTATGTCGACAAATCTATGCGCGTTATACTCCTCATTTGCCGCCAAATACAGCGGACCTGCACCTGTTTACATTATGTCAACTGGGGTCGAGGACGAATCCAATGTTTTTGCAGTACAGGATATTCAGGATTCAATATTTCATTGAACGTATATACACTGCTATTGGTGATATCCTGACAATTCGATGCGCGTGATGCTCCACATTCCCAGGCAAATACTACGCAGATCAGCCGGTTTGCGCATTGTCAACTCTGTGTCCTGTCAAATACGTTGTATTTGCAGTTTATCATATTAGGCTCAAGTATTTATTTAAATGTATCTCCGCTGCTATTAGTAGTATGTCGACAAATCTATGCGCGTTATACTCCTCATTTGCCGCCAAATACAGCGGACCTGCTCCTGATTATATTATGTCAACCCGGGTCGAGGACAATTGTAATGTAGTTGTAGTACTGCATATTCAGGATTCAATTCTTCATTGAATGTATCTACACTGCTATTGGTCATATCACGACAATCGGTGCGCGTGATACTCCACATTCCCAACCAAATACAGCGCACCTGCTCCTGTTTACATTATTTCAACTCGGGTCAAGGAAAAATGCAATGTTTTTGCAGTACAGCACATTCAGGATTCGATATTTCATTGAACGGATCTACACTGCTATTTGTGATATCTCGTCAATTCGATGCGCGGTATACCGCACAGTTGCCGCCAAATACAGCGCAAATCAGCCATTGTGCGCTGAGTCAACCCAAGTCCCTGCCTAACTCATTGTAATTGTAGTTTTGCATATTTAGGCTTAAGTATTCAATTAAACGTATCTCCGATGCTATTGGTGGTATGCCTACAACTCGATGCGCGTTATACTCCACAGTTCCCGCCAAATACAGCGCACGTGCTCTTGTTTACATTATGTTAACTCGGGTCGAGGACAAATGCAATGTTGTTGCAGTACTGCATATCCAGGTTTCAATACTTCATTGAACGTACCTACACTGCTATTGGAGATATATCGTCAATTCCAAGCGCCTTGTACTCCATATTTCCTGCCGAATACAGCACACCTGCTCCTGTTTACATTATGTCAACTCGGGTCGGGGACAAATGCAATCTTTTTGCAGAACAGCATATTCAGGATTCAATATTTCATTGAACGTAAATACACTGCTATTGGTGATTTCCCGACAATTCGATGCGCGTTATACTCCTCATTCGCTGCTAAATACTACGCACATCAGCCGGTATGCGCATTGTCAACTCTGTGTCCCGTCAAATACATTGTAATTGCAGCTTATCATATTAGGATCAAGTATTTATTTAGACGTATCTCCGCTGCTATTAGTAGTATGTCGACAAATCTATGCGCGTTATACTCCTCATTTGCCGCCAAATACAGCGGACCTGCACCTGTTTACATTATGTCAACTGGGGTCGAGGACGAATCCAATGTTTTTGCAGTACAGGATATTCAGGATTCAATATTTCATTGAACGTATATACACTGCTATTGGTGATATCCTGACAATTCGATGCGCGTGATGCTCCACATCCCCAGGCAAATACTACGCAGATCAGCCGGTTTGCGCATTGTCAACTCTGTGTCCTGTCAAATACGTTGTATTTGCAGTTTATCATATTAGGCTCAAGTATTTATTTAAATGTATCTCCGCTGCTATTAGTAGTATGTCGACAAATCTATGCGCGTTATACTCCTCATTTGCCGCCAAATACAGCGGACCTGCTCCTGATTATATTATGTCAACCCGGGTCGAGGACAATTGTAATGTAGTTGTAGTACTGCATATTCAGGATTCAATTCTTCATTGAATGTATCTACACTGCTATTGGTCATATCACGACAATCGGTGCGCGTGATACTCCACATTCCCAACCAAATACAGCGCACCTGCTCCTGTTTACATTATTTCAACTCGGGTCAAGGAAAAATGCAATGTTTTTGCAGTACAGCACATTCAGGATTCAATATTTCATTGAACGGATCTACACTGCTATTTGTGATATCTCGTCAATTCGATGCGCGGTATACCGCACAGTTGCCGCCAAATACAGCGCACCTGCCCCTGTTTACATTATATCAACTTGGGTCGAGGACAAATGCAACGATTTTGTAGTACTGCATATTCAGGATTCAATACTTCAATGAATGTATCTACACTGCTATCGGTCATATCACGACAATTCGATGCGCCTGATACACCACATTCCCTGCCAAATACAGCGCACCTGCTCTTGTTTACATTGTGTCAACCGTGGTCGTGGACAAATGCATTGTTTTTGCAGTACAGCATATACCGGATTCAATACTTCATTGAACGTATATACACTGTTTTTGGTTATATCCCGACCATTCGATGAGCGTGAAGCTCCACATTTCCTGCCACATACGCCGCACCTGTTGCTGTTTACATTATATCAACTCGGGTCGAGGACTAATGCAATGTTGTTGCAGTACAGCATATTCATGATTCAATATTCCATTGACCGGATCTACACTGCTATTGGTAATATCCCGACAATTCCATGCGCGTTATACTCCTCATCCGCTGCAAAATACTACGCACATCAGCCGGTGTGCGCATTGACAACTCTGTGCCCTGTCAAATACATTGTAGTTGCAGTTTATCATATTAGGCACAAGTATTTATTTAAACGTATCACCGCTGCTATTCGTGGTATGTCGACAAATCTATGCGCGTTATACTCCTCATTTGCCGCCAAATACAGCGCATCTGCTCCTGTTTACATTATGTCAACTCGGTTCGAGGACAAATCCTACGTTGATGTAGTACTGCATATTCAGGATTCAATATTTCATAGAACGGATCTACACTGCTATTGGTGATATCATGACAATTCGATGCGCGTGATACACCACATTCCCTGCCAAATACAGCGCACCTGCTCCTGTTTACATTATGTCAACTGGGGTCGAGGACACACGCAATGTTGTTGCAGTACTGCATATTCAGGATTCAATATTTCATTGAACGTATATACACCGCTATTGGTGATATCCCGTCCATTTGAAGCGTGTCATACTCCTCATTCGCTGCCAAATTCTACGCACATCAGAGAGGTTGTGCATTGTCAACTCTGTGTCCTGTCAAATACATTGTATTTGCAGTTTATCATATTATGCACAAGTATTTATTTAAACGTATCTCCGCTGCTATTCGTAGTATGTCGACAAATCTATGCGCGCTATACTCCTCATTTGCCGCCAAATACAGCGGACCTGCTCCTGTTTACATTATGTCAACTCGGGTCGAGGACAAATGCAATGTTGCTGTAGTGTTGCATATTCAGGATTCAATACTTCATTGAATGTATATACACTGCTATTGGTGATATCCCGACAATTCGATGTGCGTGATACTACACATTTCCTGGTAAAAACGGCACACCTGCTCCTGTTTACATTATGTCAACTCGGGTCCAGGACAAATCCAATGCTTTTGCAGTACAGGATATTCAGGATTCAATATTTCATTGAACGTATATACACTGCTATTGGTGATATCCTGACAATTCGATGCGCGTTATACTCCTCATTCGCAGCAGAACACTACGTACATCAGCCCGTTGGCGCATTGTCAACTCTGAGTCCTGTCAAATACATTGTAATTGCAGTTTATCATATTAGGCTTAAGTATTTATTTAAACGTATCTCCGCTGCTATTCGTGGTATGTTGACAAATCTATGCGCGTTATACTCCTCATTTGCCGCCAAATACAGCGCACCTGCTCCTGTTTACATTATGTCAACTCGGGTCGAGGACAAATGCTACGTTGTTGTAGTACTGCATATTCAGGATTCAATATTTCATAGAACGGATCTACACTGCTATTTGTGATATCTCGTCAATTCGATGCGCGGTATACCGCACAGCTGCTGCCAAATAGAGTGCAAATCAGCCACTGTGCGCTCTGTCAACTCAGGTCACTGCCTAATTCATTGTAATTGTATTTTTGCATATTTAGGCTGATGTATTCAACTAAACGTACCTCCGGTGCTAGAGGTGGTATGCCTACAATTCGATGCGCGTTATGCTCCACAGTTGCCGCCAAATAGCGCACCTGCGCCTATTTACATTATATCAACTTGGGTCGAGGACAAATGCAACGTTGTTGTAGTACTGCTTATTCAGGATTCAGTACTTCATTGAATGTATCTACACTGCTATTGGTGATATCACGACAATCCGATGCTCGTGATACTCCGCATTCCCTGCCAAATACAGCGCACCTGCTCCTGTTTACATTATGTCAACTCGGGTCGAGGACAAATGCTACGTTGTTGTAGTACTGCATATTCAGGATTCAATACTTCATTGAATGTATCTACAGTGCAATTAGTCATATCACGACAATTCGATGCGCGTGATACACCACATTCCCTGCCAAATACAGCGCACCTGCTCTTGTTTACATTGTGTCAACTGTGGGCGTGGACAAATGCAATGTTTTTGCAGTTATGCATATTCAGTATTCAATATTTCATTGAACAGATCTACACTGCTATTGGTGATATCGCTTCAATTCGATGCGGGAATACCGCACACTTGCTGCCAAATAGAGCGCAAATCAGCCACTGTGCGCTATGTCAACTCAGGTCCCTGCCTAACTCATTGTAATTGTAGTTATGCATATTTAGGCTTAAGTATTCAATTAAACGTATCTGCGGTGCTATTGGTGGTATGCCTACAATTCGACGCGCGATGTACTCCACATTTACCGCAAAACAGCGGACCTGCTCCTGTTTACATTATGTCAACTCTAGTCGAGGACAAATGCAATGTTGTTGCAGTACTGCATATGCAGGATTCAATACTTCATTGAACGTATCTACACTGCGACTGAAGATAATTCGTCAATTCTATGCGTCTTGTACTCCACATTTTCTGCCGAATACAGCACACCTGCTCCTGTTTACATTATGTCAACTCGGGTCAAGTACAAATTCAATGTTTTTGCGGAACAGCATATCCAGCATTCAATATTTCATTGAATGTATCTGCACTGCGATTGGTCATATCACGACAATGCGATGCGCGTGATACTCCACATTCCCTGCCAAATAAAGCGCGTGCTCCTGTTTACATTATATCAACTCGGATCCAGGACAAATGCAATGTTTTTGTAGTACTGCATATTCAGGATTCAATACTTCATTGAATGTATCTACACTGCTATTGGTGATATCCCGGCAATTCGATGCGCGTTTTACTCCTCATTCGCTGCCATATGCTACGCACATCAGAGAGTGTGGGCATTGTCAACTCTGTGTCCTGTCAAATACATTGTAATTGCAGTTTATCATATTAGGCTCAAGTATTTCTTTGAAAGTATCTCCGCTGCTATTCGTGGTACGTCGACAAATCTATGCGCGTTATACTCCTCATTTGCCGCCAAATACAGCGCACCTACTCCTGTTTACATTATGTCAACTCGGGTCGAGGACACATGCAATGTTGTTGCAGTACAGCATACTCAGGACTCAATACTTCATTGAATGTATCTACACTACTATTGGTGATATCACGACAATCCGATGCGCGTGATACCCCACATTTCCTGCCAAATACAGCGCACCTGCTCCTGTTTACATTATGTCATTCGGGTCGAGGACAAATGCATTGTTTTTGGAGTACAGCATATACTGGATTCAATATTTCATTGAATGTATCTACACTGCTACTGGAGATATTTCGTCAATTCGATGCGCGCTATACCGCACAGTTGCTGCCAAATAGAGCGCAAATCAGCCACTTTGCGCTATGTCAACTCAGGTACCTGCCTAATTCATTGTAATTGTAGTTTTGCATACTTAGGCTTATGTATTCAATTAAACGTATCTCCGGTGCTATTGGTGGTATGCCTACAATTCGATGCGCGTTATGCTCCACAGTTGCCGCCAAATAGCGCACCTGCGCCTGTTTACATTATGTCAACTCGGGTCGAGGTCAAACGTTACGTTGTTGTAGTACTGCATATTCAGGATTCAATTCTTCATTGAATGTATCTACACTGCTATTGGTGATATCACGACAATTCGATGCGCGTGATACTCCACATTCCCTGCCAAATAGAGCGCATCTGCTCCTGTTTACGTTATGTCAACTCGGGTCGAGGACAAATGCTACGTTGTTGTAGTACTGCATATTCAGGATTCAATATTTCATAAAACGGATCTACACTGCTATTTGTGATATCTCGTCAATTCGATACGCGGTATACCGCACAGCTGCTGCCAAATAGAGCGCAAATCAGCCACTGTGCGCTGTGTCAACTCAGGTCACTGCCTAATTCATTGTAATTGTATTTTTGCATATTTAGGCTGATGTATTCAATTAAAGGTACCTCCGGTGCTATTGGTGGTACGCCTACAATTCGATGCGCGTGATACTCCACATTCCCTGCCATATACAGCGCACCTGCTCCTGTTTACATTATGTCAACTCGGGTCAAGGACAAATGCAATGTTTTTGCAGTACAGCACATTCAGGATTCAATACTTCATTGAATGTATCTACACTGCTATTGGTGATACCTCGACAATTCGATGCGCGGTATACCGCACAGTTGCTGCCAAATAGAGCGGAAATCAGCCACTGTGCGCTATGACAACTCAGGTCCCTGCCTAATTCATTGTAATTGTAGTTTTGCATATTTAGGCTTATGTATTCAATTAAACGTATCTGCGGTGCTATAGGTGGTCTGCCTACAATTCGATGCGCGTTATGCTCCACAGTTGCCGCCAAATACAGCGCACCTGCTCCTGTTTACATTATGTCAACTCGGGTCGGGGACAAATGCAATGTTGCTGCAGTCTGCATATCCAGGATTCAACACTTCATTGAATGTATCTACACTGCCATTGGTGTTATCACGGCAATTCGATGCGCGTGATACTCCACATTCCTTGCCAAATACAGAGCAACTGCTCCTGTTTCCATTATCTCAACTCGGGTCGAAGACAAATGCTATGTTGTTGCAGTACTGCATATCCAGGATTCAATACTTCATTGAATGTATCTACACTGGTATTGGTGATATCCCGACAATTCGATGCGCGTGATACTCCACATTCCCTACCAAATAGAGCGCTCCTGCTCCTGTTTACATTATGTCAACTCGGGTCGAGGACTAATGGAATGTTGTTACAGTACTGCATATTCAGGATTCAATATTTCATTGAACGGATATACACTGCTATTGGTGATATCGTGTCAATTCGATGAGCGGCATACCGCACAGATGCTGCCAAATAGAGCGCAAATCAGCCACTTTGCGCTATGTCAACTCAGGTTCCTGTCTAATTCATTATATTTGTACTTTCGCATATTTAGGCCTATGTATTCAATAAAACGTATCTCCGGTGCTATTGGTGGTATGCCTACCATTCGATGCGCGTTATGCTCCACAGTTACAACCAAACAGCGGACCTGCTCCTGTTTATATTATGTCAACTGGGTTCGAAGACAAATGCAATGTTCTTGTAGTACTGCATACTCTTGATTCACTACTTCCTTGAACGGATCTACACTGCTATTGGCGATATGACGACAATTCGAAGCGCGTTATACTCCTCATTTGCCGCCAAATACAGCGTACCTGCTCCTGTTTACATTATATCAACTAGGGTAGAGGACACATGCAATGCTGTTGTAGTACTGCATATTCAGGATTCAACACTTCATTCAATGTATTTACACTGCTATTGGAAATATCACGACAATTCAATGCTCGTGATACTGCACATTCCCTGGCATATACAGCGCACCTGCTCCTGTCTACATTATGTCAACTGAGGTCGAGGACAAATGCAATATTGCTGCAGTACAGTATATTCAGGACTCAATATTTCATTGAACGTATATACACTGTTATTCTGATATCCCGACAATTTGAAGCGCGTCATGCTCCTCATTCGCTGCCAAATACTACGCAGATCAGAGAGTTCGCGCATTGTCAACTCTGTGTCCTGTCAAATACATTGTAATTGCAGTTTATCATATTAGGCACAAGTATTTATTTAAACGTATCTCCGCTGCTATTCGTGGTATGTCGACAAATCTATGCGCGTTATACTCCTCATTTGCTGCCAAATACAGCGCACCAGCTCCCGTTTACATTACGTCAACTCGGGACGAGGACTAATGCAATGTTGTTGTAGTACTGCATATACAGGATTCAATACTTCATTGAATGTATCTACACTGCTATTGGTGATATCACAACAATTCGATGCGCGTGATACTCCACGTTCCCTGCCAAATACAGCGCACCTGCTCCTGTTTACATTATGTCAACTCGGTTCCAGGACAAATGCAATGTTTTTGCAGTACAGCACATTCATGGTTCAATATTTCATTGAACGGATCTACACTGCTATTGGTGATATCTCGTCAATTCGATGCGCGGTATACCGCACACTTGCTGCCAAATAGAGCGCAAATCAGTCACTGTGCGCTATGACACCTCAGGTCCCTGCCTAATTCATTGTAATTGTAGTTTTGCATATTTAGGCCTATGTATTCAATTAAACGTATCTGCGGTGCTATAGGTGGTATGCCTAAAATTCGATGCGCGTTATGCTCCACAGTTGCCGCCAAATACAGCGCACCTGCTCCTGTTTACATTATGTCAACTGGGGTCGAAGACAAATGTAATGTTCTTGTAGTACTGCATACTCAGGATTCAATACATCATTGAACGTATATACACTGCTATTCGTTATATCCCGACAATTCGAAACGCGTTATACTCCTCATTCGCTGCCAAATACTACGCACATCAGCGAGTTTGCTCATTGTCAACTCTGTGTCCTGTCAAATACATTGTAATTGCAGTTTCTCATATTAGGCTCAAGTATTTATTTAAACGTATCTCCGCTGCCATTCGTGGTATGTCGACAAATCTATGCGCGTAATACTCCTCATTTGCCGCCAAATACAGCGCCCCTGCTCCTGTTTGCATTATGTCAACTCGGGTCGAGGACAATTGCAATGTTGTTGTAGTACTGCATATTCAGGATTCAATATTTCATTGAATTTATATACACTGCCATGGTAATATCCCGACAATTCGATGCGCATGAAACTCCACATTTTCTGCCCAATACAGTGCACTTGCTCCTGTTTATATTATGTCAACTCGTTTCGAGGACAAATGCAATGTTGCTGCAGTGCAGCAAATTCATGATTCAATATTTCATTGAACGTATATACACTGCTATTCGTGATATCCCGACAATGTGAAGCGCGTTATACTCCTCATTCGCTGCAAAATACTACGCACATCAGCCGGTTTGCGCATTGTCAACTCTGTGTCCTGTCAAATACACTGTAATTGCAGTTTATCATATTAGGCACAAGTATTTATTTAAACGTATCTCCGCTGCTATTCGTGGTATGTCGACAAATCTATGCGCGTTATACTCCTCATTTGCTGCCAAATACAGCGCAGCTGCTCCCGTTTACATTATGTCAACTCGGGACGAGGACTAATGGAATGTTGTTGTAGTACTGCATATACAGGATTCAATACTTCATTGAATGTATCTACACTGCTATTGGTGATATCACAACAATTCGATGCGTGTGATACTCCACATCCCCAGCCAAATACAGCGCACCTGCTTCTGTTTACATTATGTCAACTCGGATCGAGGACAAATGCCATGTTGTTGCAGTACAGAATATACAGGATTCAATATTTCATTGAACTTATATACACTGCCATGGTGATATCCCGACAATTCGATGAGCATGATACTCCACATTTCCTGCCAAATACAGCGCACCTGCTCCTGTTTACATTATGTCAACTCGGGTCGAAGACAAATGCAATGTTGCTGAAGTACACCATATTCAGGATTCAATATTTCATTGAACGTATATACACTGCTATTCGTGATATCCCGACAATTCGAAGCGCGTTATACTCCACATTCCCTGGAAAATACAGCGCACCTGCTCCTGTTTACATTATGTCAACACGGGTCAAGGACAAATGCAATGTTTTTGCAGTACAGCACATTCAGGATTCAATATTCCATTGAATGTATCTACAATTCTATTGGTGATATCACGACAATTCGATGCGTGTGATACTCCACATCCCCAGCCAAATACAGCGCACCTGCTCCTGTTTACATTATGTCAACTCGGATGGAGGACAAGTGTCATGTTGTTGCAGTACAGCATATACGGGATTCAATATTTCATTGAACGTATATACGCTGCCATGGTAATATCCCGACAATTCGAGGCGCATGATACTCCACATTTCCTGCCAAGTACAGTGCACCTGCTCGTGTATATATTATGTCAACTCGTTTCGAGGACAAATGCAATGTTGCTGCAGTACAGCATATTCAGGATTCAAAATTTCATTGAACGTATACACACTGCTATTCGTGATATCCCGACAATTCGAAGCGCGTTGTACTCCACATTCCCTGGCAAATGCAGCGCACCTGCTCCTGTTTACATTATGTCAACTCGGGTCAAGGACAAATGCAATGTTTTTGCAGTACAGCACATTCAGGATTCAATATTTCATTGAATGTATTACACTGCTATTCGTGATATCCCGACAATTCGGAGCGCGTTGTACTCCACATTTCCTGGCAAATACAGCGCACCTGCTCGTGTATATATTATGTCAACTCGGGTCGAGGACAAATGCAATGTTGCTGCAAGTACTGCATATTCAGGATTCAATATTTCATTGAACGTGAATACACTGTTATTGGTGACATCCCGACAACTCGATACGCGTGATACTACACATTCCCTGCCAAATACAGCGCACCTGCTCCTGTTTGCATTATGTCAACTGGGGCCGAAGACGATTGCAATGTTGTTGCAGTACACCATATTCAGGATCCAATATTTCATTGAACGTACATACACTGCCATTGGTGATATCCCGACAATTCGATGCGCGTTATACTCCTCATTCGCTGCAGAGTACTACGTACATAAGCCGGTTGGCGCATTGTCAACTCTGTGTCCTGTCAAATACATTGTAATTGCAGTTCATTATATTAGGCTCAAATATTTATTTAAACGTATCTCCGCCGCTATTCGTGGTATGTCGACAAATCTATGCGCGTTATACTCCTCATTTGCCGCCAAATACGGGGGACCTGCTCCTGTTCACATTATGTCAACTGGGGTCGAAGACAAATGCAATGTTGTTGTAGTACTGCATATTCAGGATTCAATATTTCATTGAACGGATCTACACTGCTAATGGTGATATCTCGTCAGTTCGATGCGCGTGATACTCCACTGTTCCTGCCAAATACGGCGCACCTGCTCCTGTTTACATTATGTCAACTCGGGTCGAGGACAAATCCAATGATTTTGCAGTACAGGATATTCAGGATTCAATATTTCATTGATCGTATATACACTGCTGTTAGTAATATCTTGACAAATCTATGCGCGCTGTACTCCTCATTTGCCGCCAAATAAAGAGGACCTGCTCCTGTTTACATTAAGTCAACTGGGGTCGAGGACAATTGCAATGTTGTTGCAGTAAAGCATATTCAGGAATCAATATTTCATTGAAAAGACCTACACTGCTATTTGTGATATCTCGTCAATTCGATGCGCGGTATGCCACACAGTTGCTACCAAATAGAGCGCAAATCAGCCACTTTGCGCTATGTAAACTCAGGTCCGTGCCGAATTCATTGCAATTGTATTTTTGCATATTTAGGCTTATGTATTCAATTAAACGTATCTCCGGTGCAATAGGTGGTATGCCTACAATTCGATGCGCGTTATGCTCCACAGCTGCCGCCAAAGAGCGCACCTGCTCCTGTTTGCATTATGTCAACTCGGGTCGTGGACATATCCAATGTTTTTGCCGTTCAGGATATTCAGGATTCAATATTGCATTGATCGTATATACACTGCCATTAGTGATATCCTGACAATTCGATGGGCGTTGTGCTCCTCATTGGCTGCCAAATACTACGCAGATCAGCCGGTTTGCGCATTGTCAACTCTGTGTCCTGTCAAATACATTGTAATTGCAGATTATCATGTTACGCTCAAGTATTTATTTAAACGTATCTCCGCTGCTATTAGTGGTATGTCGACAAATCTATGCGCGTCATACTCCTCATTTGCCGCCAAACAGCGCACCTGCTCCTGTTTACATTATGTCAACTCGGGTCGAGGACAATTGCAATGTTGCTGCAAGTACTGCATATTCAGGATTCAATATTTCATTGATCGTATATACACTGCCATTAGTGATATCGTGACAACTCGATGCGCGTTGTGCTCCTCATTGGCTGCCAAATACTACGCAGATCAGCCGGTTTGCGCATTGTCAACTCTGTGTCCTGTCAAATACATTGTAATTGCAGTTTATCATATTAGGTTCAAGTATTTATTAAAACCTATCTCCGCTGCTATTCGTGGTATCTCGACAAATCTATGCGCGTTATACTCCTCATTTGCCGCCAAATACAGCGCACCTGCTCCTGTTTACATTATATCAACTTGGGTCGAGGACAAATGCAACGTTTTTGTAGTACTGCATATACTGGATTAAATACTTCATTGAACGTATATACACTGCTATTGGTGATATTCCGACAATTCGATGCGCGTGAAACTACGCATTTCCTGCCAAATACAGCGCACCTGCTCCTGTTTACATTGTATCAACTGTGGTCGAGGACAAATGCATTGTTTTTGCAGTACAGCACATTCAGGATTCAATATTTCATTGAACGGATCTACACTGCTATTTGTGATATCTCGCCAATTCGATGCGCGGTATACCGAACAGATGCTGCCAAATAGAGCGCAAATCAGCCACTGTGCGCTATGTCAACTCAGGCCCCTGCCTAATTCATTGTAATTGTAGTTTTGCATATTCAGGCTCAAGTATTCAATTAAACGTATCTCCGATGCTATTGGTGGTATGCCTACAATTCGATGCGCGTTATGCTCCACAGTTGCCGCCAAATACAGCGCACCTGCCCCTGTTTACATTGTATCAACTTGGGTCGAGGACAAATGCAACGCTTTGTAGTACTGCATATTCAGGATTCAATACTTCATTGAATGAATCTACACTGCTATTTGTGATATCTCGTCAATTCGATGCGCGGTATACCGCACAGTTGCTGCCAAATAGAGCGCAAATCTGCCACTTTGCGCTATGTCAACTCAGGTCCCAGCCTAATTCATTGTAATTGTAGTTTTGCATATTTAGGCCTAAGTATTCAATTAAACGGGTCTCCGGTGCTATTGATGGTATGCCTACAATTCGATGCGCGTTATACGCCACAGTTGTCGCCAAATACAGCGCATCTGGTCCTGTTTACATTATGTCAACTCGGGTCGAGGACAAATGCAAGGTATTTGCAGAACAGCATATTCAGGAACCAATATTTCATTAAACGTAAATACGCTACTATTGGTGATATCCCGACAATTCGATGCGCCTGATACTCCACATTTCCTGCCCAATACAGCGCACCTGCTCCTGTTTACATTATGTCAACTCGGGACGAGGACAAATGCAATGTTGCTGCAGTACAGCATATTCAGTATTCAATATTGCATTGAACGTTTCTACACTGCTATTGGTGATATCTCGTCAATTCGATGCGCGGTATACCGCACACTTGCTGCCAAGTAGGGCGCAAATCAGACACTGTGCGCTGTGTCAACCCAGGTCCCTGCCTAAATCATTGTAATTATAGTTTGGCACATTTCCGCTTAATGTATTCAATTAAACATATCTCCGGTGCTATTGGTGGTATGCCTACTATTCGATGCGCGTCATGCTCCACAGTTGCCGCCAAATAGCGCACCTGCTCCTGTTTATATTATATCAACTCGGGACAAGGACAAATGCAATGTTTTTGCAGTACAGCACATTCAGGATTCAATATTTCATTGAACGTACATATCCTGCTATTGGCGATATCCCGACAATTCGATGCGCGTTATACTCCTCATTCGCTGCAGAATACTACGTACATCAGCCGGTTGGCGCATTGTCAACTCTGTGTCCTGTCAAATACATTGTAATTGCAGTTCATTATATTAGGCTCAAATATGTATTTAAACGTATCTCCGCTGCTATTCGTGGTATGTCGACAAATCTATGCGCGTTATACTCCTCATTTGCCGCCAAATACAGGGGTCCTGCTCCTGTTCACATTATGTCAACTGGGGTCGAAGACAAATGCCATGTTGTTGTAGTACTGCATATTCAGGATTCACTATTTCATTGAACGGATCTACACTGCTAATGGTGATATCTCGTCAATTCGATGCGCGTGATACTCCACATTTCCTGCCAAATACGGCGCACCTGCTCCTGTTTACATTATGACAACTCGGGTCGAGGACAAATGCTACGTTGTTGTACTACTGCATATTCAGGATTCATTTCTTCATTGAATGTATCTACACTGCTATTCGTGATTCCGACAATTCGAAGCGCGTTATACTCCACATTCCCTGGCAAACACAGCGCACCTGATCCTGTTTACATTATGTCAACTCGGGTCAGGGACAAATGCAATGTTTCTGCAGTACAGCATATTCAGGATTCAATATTTCATTGAACGAATCTATACTGCTATTTGTTATATTCTCGTCAATTCGATGCGCGGTATACCGCACAGTTGCTGCCAAATAGAGCGCAAAGCAGCGACCTTGCGCTATGTCAATTCAGGTCACTGCCTAATTCATTGTAATTGTATTATTACATATTTAGACTGATGTAATCAATTAAACGTATTTCCGGTGCTATTGGTGGTATGCCTACAATTCGATGCACTTGATACGCCTTATTCCCTGGCAAATACAGCGCACCTGCTCCTGTTTACATTATGTCAACTCGGGTCAAGGACAAATGCAATGTTTTTGCAGTACAGCACATTCAGGATTCAATATTTCATTGAACGGATCTACACAGCTATTGGTGATATCCCGACAATACGATGCGCTTGATACTCCACGTTTCCTGCCAAATACGGCACACCTGCTCCTGTTTACATTATGTCAACTCGGGTCGAGGACAAATGCAATGTTTTTGCAGTACTGCATATCCAGGATACAATACTTCATTGAAAGTATCTACACTGCTACTGGAGATATTTCGTCTATTCCAAGCGCCTTGTACTCCACATTTTCTGCCAAATACTGCGCACCTGCTCCTGTCTACATTATGTCAACTGGGGTCCGCGGACAATTGCAATGTTGTTGCAGTACACCATATTCAGGATTCAATATTTCATTGAACGTACATATCCCGCTATTGGTGATATCCCGACAATTCGATGCGCGTTATACTCCTCATTCGCTGCAGAATACTACGTACATCAGCCGGTTGGCGCATTGTCAACTCTGTGTCCTGTCAAATACATTGTAATTGCAGTTCATTATATTAGGCTCAAATATGTATTTAAACGTATCTCCGCTGCTATTCGTGGTATGTCGACAAATCTATGCGCGTTGTACTCCTCATTTGCCGCCAAATACAGGGGTCCTGCTCCTGTTCACATTATGTCAACTGGGGTCGAAGACAAATGCCATGTTGTTGTAGTACTGCATATTCAGGATTCACTATTTCATTGAACGGATCTACACTGCTAATGGTGATATCTCGTCAATTCGATGCGCGTGATACTCCACATTTCCTGCCAAATACGGCGCACCTGCTCCTGTTTACATTATGTCAACTCGGGTCGAGGACAAATGCTACGTTGTTGTACTACTGCATATTCAGGATTCAAGTCTTCATTGAATGTATCTACACTGCTATTGGTGATATCACGACAATTCGATGCGCGTGATACTCCACATTTCCTGCCAAATACAGCGCACCTGCTCCTGTTTACATTATGTCAACTCGGGTCGAGGACAAATGCTACGTTGTTGTAGTACTGCATATTCAGGATTCAATTCTTCATTGAATGTATCTACACTGCTATGGGTGACATCACGACAATTCGATGCGCGTGATACTCCACATTCCCTGCCAAATACAGCGCACCTGCTCCTGTTTACATTATGTCAACTCGGGTCGAGGTCAAATGCTACGTTGTTGTAGTACTGCATATTCAGGATTCAATATTTCATAGAACGGATCTACACTGCTATTTGTGGTATCTCGTCAATTCGATGCGCGGTATACCGCACAGCTGCTGCCAAATAGAGCGCAAATCAGCCAATGTGCGCTGTGTCAACTCAGGTCACTGCCTAATTCATTGTAATTTTATTTTTGCATATTTTGGCTGATGTATTCAATTAAACGTACCTCCGGTGCTAGAGGTGGTATGCCTACAATTCGATGCGCGTTATGCTCCACAGTTGCCGCCAAATAGCGCACCTGCGCCTGTTTACATTATGTCAACTCTGGTCGAGGACAAATGCAACGTTGTTGTAGTACTGCTTATTCAGGATTCAATACTTCATTGCATGTATCTACACTGCTACTGGTGATATCACTACAATTCGATACGCGTGGTACTCCACATTTCCTGCCAAATACAGCGCACCTACTCCTGTTTACATTATGTCAATTCGGGTCGAGGACAAATGCGACGTTGTTGTACTACTGCATATTCAGGATTCAATTCTTCATTGAATGTATCTACACTGCTATTGGTGATATCACGACAATCCGATGCTCGTGATACTCCGCATTCCCTGCCAAATACAGCGCACCTGCTCCTGTTTACATTATGTCAACTCGGGTCGAGGACAAATCCAATGTTTTTGCAGTACAGGATATTCAGGATTCAATATTTCATTGAACGTGTATACACTGCTATTGGTGATATCCTGACAATTCGATGCGCGTTATACTCCACATTCCCTGCCAAATACAGCGCACCTGCTCCTGTTTACATTATGTCAACTCGGGTGAAGGACAAATGCAATGTTTTTGCAGTACAGCACATTCAGGATTCAATATTTCATTGAACGGATCTACACTGCGACTGGAGATATTTCGTCAATTCCATGCGTCTTGTACTCCACATTTCCTGGCAAATAGTGCGCACCTGTTCCTGTTTACATTATGTCAACTCGGATCGAGAACAAATGCAATGTTGTTGCAGTACAGCATATACAGAATCCAATATTTCATTGAACGTATATACACTGCTGTTCGTGATATGCCGACAATTCGAAGCGGGTTATACTCCTCATCCGCTGCCAAAGACAACTCACATCAGAGAATTGGCGCATTGTCAACTCTGTGTCCTGTCAAATACATTGTAATTGCAGTTTATCATATTAGGCTCAAGTATTTATTTAAAAGTATCTCCGCTGCTATTCGTGGTACGTCGACAAATCTATGCGCGTTATACTCCTCATTTGCCGCCAAATAGAACGTACCTGCTCCTGTTTACACTATGTCAACTCGGATCGAGGACAAATGCAATGTTGTTGCAGTACATCATATACAGGATTCAATATTTCATTGAACGTATATACACTACCATGGTGATATCGCGACAATTCGATGCGCATGATACTCCACATTTCCTGCCAAATACAGCGCATCTGCTCCTGTTTACATTATTTCAACTCGGGTCGAGGAAAAATGCAATGTTTTTGCAGTTCAGCACATTCAGGATTCGATATTTCATTGAACGGATCCACATTGCTATTTGTGATATCTCGTCAATTCGATGCGCGGTATATCGCACAGTTGCTGCCAAATAGAGCGCAAACCAGCCACTTTGCGCTATGTCAACTCAGGTCCCTGCCCAATTCATTGTAATTGTAGTTTTGCATACTTAGGCCTAAGTATTCAATTAAACGGATCTCCGGTGCTATTGGTGGTATGCCTACAATTCGATGCGCGTTATGCTCCACAGTTGCCGCCAAATACAGCGCACATGCCCCTGTTTACATTATATCAACTGGGGTCGAAGACAATTGCAATGTTGTGGCAGTACACCATGTTCAGGATTCAATATTTCATTGAACGGATCTACACTGCTGTTTGTGATATCTCGTCAATTCGATGCGAGGTTTACCGCACAAGTGCTGCCAAATAGAGCGCATATCAGCCACTTTGCGCTGTGTCAACTCAGGGCCCTGCCTAATTCATTGTAATTGTATTTTTGCATACTTAGGCTTATGTATTCAAATTAAACGTATCTCCGGTGCTATAGGTGGTATGCCTACAATTCGATGCGCGTTATGCTCCACAGCTGCCGCCAAACAGCGCACCTGCTACTGTTTACATTATGTCAACTCGGGTCGAGGACAAATCCAATGTTTTTGCAGTACAGGATATTCAGGATTCAATATTTCATTGATCGTAAATACACTGCTATTGGTGATATCCCGACAATTCGATGAGCGTGATACTCCACATTCCCTGCCAAATGCAGCGCACCTGCTCCTGTTTACATTATGTCAACTGGGGTCGAGGATAATTGCAATGTTGTTGCAGTACAGCATATTTACGAACCGATATTTCATTGAACGTAAATACACTGTTATTGGTGATATCCCGACAACTCGACGCGCATGATACTCCATATTTCCTGCCAAATACAGCGTACCTGCTCCTGTTTACATTATGTCAACTCGAGTCGACAACAAATGCAATGTTGCTACAAGTAGAGCATATTCAGGATTCAATATTTCATTGAACGTAAATACACTGTTATTGGTTATATCCCGACAACTCGATGCGCGTGATACTCCACATTCCCTGCCAAATACAGCGCACCTGCTCCTGTTTACATTATGTCAACTCGGGTCGAGGACAATTGCAATGTAGTTGTAGTACTGCATATTCAGGATTCAACTCTTCATTGAATGTATCTACACTGCTATTGGTCATATCACGACAATCGGTGCGCGTGATACTCCACATTTCCTGCCCAATTCGGCGCACCTGCTCCTGTTTACATTATGTCAACTCGGGTCGAGGACACATGCAACGTTTCTGTAGTGTTGCATATTCAGGATTCAATACTTCATTGAATGTATATACACTGCTATTGGTGATATCCTGTTAATTCGATGCGCGTGATACTCCACATTCCCTGGCAAATACTACGCAGATCAGCCGGTTTGCGCATTGTCAACTCTGTGTCCTGTCAAATACACTGTAATTGCAGTTTATCATATTAGGCACAAGTATTTATTTAAACGTATCGCCGCTGCTATTCGTGGTATGTCGACAAATCTATGCGCGTTATACTCCTCATTTGCTGCCAAATACAGCGCAGCTGCTCCCGTTTACATTATGTCAACTCGGGACGAGGACTAATGGAATGTTGTTGTAGTACTGCATATACAGGATTCAATACTTCATTGAATGTATCTACACTGCTATTGGTGATATCACAACAATTCGATGCGTGTGATACTCCACATCCCCAGCCAAATACAGCGCACCTGCTTCTGTTTACATTATGTCAACTCGGATCGAGGACAAATGCCATGTTGTTGCAGTACAGAATATACAGGATTCAATATTTCATTGAACGTATATACACTGCCATGGTGATATCCCGACAATTCGATGAGCATGATACTCCACATTTCCTGCCAAATACAGCGCACCTGCTCCTGTTTACATTATGTCAACTCGGGTCGAAGACAAATGCAATGTTGCTGAAGTACACCATATTCAGGATTCAATATTTCATTGAACGTATATACACTGCTATTCGTGATATCCCGACAATTCGAAGCGCGTTATACTCCACATTCCCTGGCAAATACAGCGCACCTGCTCCTGTTTACATTATGTCAACACGGGTCAAGGACAAATGCAATGTTTTTGCAGTACAGCACATTCAGGATTCAATATTCCATTGAATGTATCTACAATTCTATTGGTGATATCACGACAATTCGATGCGTGTGATACTCCACATCCCCAGCCAAATACAGCGCACCTGCTCCTGTTTACATTATGTCAACTCGGATGGAGGACAAGTGTCATGTTGTTGCAGTACAGCATATACGGGATTCAATATTTCATTGAACGTATATACGCTGCCATGGTAATATCCCGACAATTCGACGCGCATGATACTCCACATTTCCTGCCAAGTACAGTGCACCTGCTCCTGTATATATTATGTCAACTCGTTTCGAGGACAAATGCAATGTTGCTGCAGTACAGCATATTCAGGATTCAATATTTCATTGAACGTATATACACTGCTATTCGTGATATCCCGACAATTCGAAGCGCGTTGTACTCCACATTCCCTGGCAAATGCAGCGCACCTGCTCCTGTTTACATTATGTCAACTCGGGTCAAGGACAAATGCAATGTTTTTGCAGTACAGCACATTCAGGATTCAATATTTCATTGAATGTATTACACTGCTATTCGTGATATCCCGACAATTCGGAGCGCGTTGTACTCCACATTTCCTGGCAAATACAGCGCACCTGCTCGTGTATATATTATGTCAACTCGGGTCGAGGACAAATGCAATGTTGCTGCAAGTACTGCATATTCAGGATTCAATATTTCATTGAACGTGAACACACTGTTATTGGTGACATCCCGACAACTCGATACGCGTGATACTCCACATTCCCTGCCAAATACAGCGCACCTGCTCCTGTTTGCATTATGTCAACTGGGGCCGAAGACGATTGCAATGTTGTTGCAGTACACCATATTCAGGATCCAATATTTCATTGAACGTACATACACTGCCATTGGTGATATCCCGACAATTCGATGCGCGTTATACTCCTCATTCGCTGCAGAGTACTACGTACATAAGCCGGTTGGCGCATTGTCAACTCTGTGTCCTGTCAAATACATTGTAATTGCAGTTCATTATATTAGGCTCAAATATTTATTTAAACGTATCTCCGCCGCTATTCGTGGTATGTCGACAAATCTATGCGCGTTATACTCCTCATTTGCCGCCAAATACGGGGGACCTGCTCCTGTTCACATTATGTCAACTGGGGTCGAAGACAAATGCAATGTTGTTGTAGTACTGCATATTCAGGATTCAATATTTCATTGAACGGATCTACACTGCTAATGGTGATATCTCGTCAGTTCGATGCGCGTGATACTCCACTGTTCCTGCCAAATACGGCGCACCTGCTCCTGTTTACATTATGTCAACTCGGGTCGAGGACAAATCCAATGATTTTGCAGTACAGGATATTCAGGATTCAATATTTCATTGATCGTATATACACTGCTGTTAGTAATATCTTGACAAATCTATGCGCGCTATACTCCTCATTTGCCGCCAAATAAAGAGGACCTGCTCCTGTTTACATTAAGTCAACTGGGGTCGAGGACAATTGCAATGTTGTTGCAGTAAAGCATATTCAGGAATCAATATTTCATTGAAAAGACCTACACTGCTATTTGTGATATCTCGTCAATTCGATGCGCGGTATGCCACACAGTTGCTACCAAATAGAGCGCAAATCAGCCACTTTGCGCTATGTAAACTCAGGTCCGTGCCGAATTCATTGCAATTGTATTTTTGCATATTTAGGCTTATGTATTCAATTAAACGTATCTCCGGTGCAATAGGTGGTATGCCTACAATTCGATGCGCGTTATGCTCCACAGCTGCCGCCAAAGAGCGCACCTGCTCCTGTTTGCATTATGTCAACTCGGGTCGTGGACATATCCAATGTTTTTGCCGTTCAGGATATTCAGGATTCAATATTGCATTGATCGTATATACACTGCCATTAGTGATATCCTGACAATTCGATGGGCGTTGTGCTCCTCATTGGCTGCCAAATACTACGCAGATCAGCCGGTTTGCGCATTGTCAACTCTGTGTCCTGTCAAATACATTGTAATTGCAGATTATCATGTTACGCTCAAGTATTTATTTAAACGTATCTCCGCTGCTATTAGTGGTATGTCGACAAATCTATGCGCGTCATACTCCTCATTTGCCGCCAAACAGCGCACCTGCTCCTGTTTACATTATGTCAACTCGGGTCGAGGACAATTGCAATGTTGCTGCAAGTACTGCATATTCAGGATTCAATATTTCATTGATGGTATATACACTGCCATTAGTGATATCGTGACAACTCGATGCGCGTTGTGCTCCTCATTGGCTGCCAAATACTACGCAGATCAGCCGGTTTGCGCATGGTCAACTCTGTGTCCTGTCAAATACATTGTAATTGCAGTTTATCATATTAGGTTCAAGTATTTATTAAAACCTATCTCCGCTGCTATTCGTGGTATCTCGACAAATCTATGCGCGTTATACTCCTCATTTGCCGCCAAATACAGCGCACCTGCTCCTGTTTACATTATATCAACTTGGGTCGAGGACAAATGCAACGTTTTTGTAGTACTGCATATACTGGATTAAATACTTCATTGAACGTATATACACTGCTATTGGTGATATTCCGACAATTCGATGCGCGTGAAACTACGCATTTCCTGCCAAATACAGCGCACCTGCTCCTGTTTACATTGTATCAACTGTGGTCGAGGACAAATGCATTGTTTTTGCAGTACAGCACATTCAGGATTCAATATTTCATTGAACGGATCTACACTGCTATTTGTGATATCTCGCCAATTCGATGCGCGGTATACCGAACAGATGCTGCCAAATAGAGCGCAAATCAGCCACTGTGCGCTATGTCAACTCAGGCCCCTGCCTAATTCATTGTAATTGTAGTTTTGCATATTCAGGCTCAAGTATTCAATTAAACGTATCTCCGATGCTATTGGTGGTATGCCTACAATTCGATGCGCGTTATGCTCCACAGTTGCCGCCAAATACAGCGCACCTGCCCCTGTTTACATTGTATCAACTTGGGTCGAGGACAAATGCAACGCTTTGTAGTACTGCATATTCAGGATTCAATACTTCATTGAATGAATCTACACTGCTATTTGTGATATCTCGTCAATTCGATGCGCGGTATACCGCACAGTTGCTGCCAAATAGAGCGCAAATCTGCCACTTTGCGCTATGTCAACTCAGGTCCCAGCCTAATTCATTGTAATTGTAGTTTTGCATATTTAGGCCTAAGTATTCAATTAAACGGGTCTCCGGTGCTATTGATGGTATGCCTACAATTCGATGCGCGTTATACGCCACAGTTGTCGCCAAATACAGCGCATCTGGTCCTGTTTACATTATGTCAACTCGGGTCGAGGACAAATGCAAGGTATTTGCAGAACAGCATATTCAGGAACCAATATTTCATTAAACGTAAATACGCTACTATTGGTGATATCCCGACAATTCGATGCGCCTGATACTCCACATTTCCTGCCCAATACAGCGCACCTGCTCCTGTTTACATTATGTCAACTCGGGACGAGGACAAATGCAATGTTGCTGCAGTACAGCATATTCAGGATTCAATATTGCATTGAACGTTTCTACACTGCTATTGGTGATATCTCGTCAATTCGATGCGCGGTATACCGCACACTTGCTGCCAAGTAGGGCGCAAATCAGACACTGTGCGCTGTGTCAACCCAGGTCCCTGCCTAAATCATTGTAATTATAGTTTGGCACATTTCCGCTTAATGTATTCAATTAAACATATCTCCGGTGCTATTGGTGGTATGCCTACTATTCGATGCGCGTTATGCTCCACAGTTGCCGCCAAATAGCGCACCTGCTCCTGTTTATATTATATCAACTCGGGACAAGGACAAATGCAATGTTTTTGCAGTACAGCACATTCAGGATTCAATATTTCATTGAACGTACATATCCTGCTATTGGCGATATCCCGACAATTCGATGCGAGTTATACTCCTCATTCGCTGCAGAATACTACGTACATCAGCCGGTTGGCGCATTGTCAACTCTGTGTCCTGTCAAATACATTGTAATTGCAGTTCATTATATTAGGCTCAAATATGTATTTAAACGTATCTCCGCTGCTATTCGTGGTATGTCGACAAATCTATGCGCGTTATACTCCTCATTTGCCGCCAAATACAGGGGTCCTGCTCCTGTTCACATTATGTCAACTGGGGTCGAAGACAAATGCCATGTTGTTGTAGTACTGCATATTCAGGATTCACTATTTCATTGAACGGATCTACACTGCTAATGGTGATATCTCGTCAATTCGATGCGCGTGATACTCCACATTTCCTGCCAAATACGGCGCACCTGCTCCTGTTTACATTATGACAACTCGGGTCGAGGACAAATGCTACGTTGTTGTACTACTGCATATTCAGGATTCATTTCTTCATTGAATGTATCTACACTGCTATTCGTGATTCCGACAATTCGAAGCGCGTTATACTCCACATTCCCTGGCAAACACAGCGCACCTGATCCTGTTTACATTATGTCAACTCGGGTCAGGGACAAATGCAATGTTTCTGCAGTACAGCATATTCAGGATTCAATATTTCATTGAACGAATCTATACTGCTATTTGTTATATTCTCGTCAATTCGATGCGCGGTATACCGCACAGTTGCTGCCAAATAGAGCGCAAAGCAGCGACCTTGCGCTATGTCAATTCAGGTCACTGCCTAATTCATTGTAATTGTATTTTTACATATTTAGACTGATGTAATCAATTAAACGTATTTCCGGTGCTATTGGTGGTATGCCTACAATTCGATGCACTTGATACGCCTTATTCCCTGGCAAATACAGCGCACCTGCTCCTGTTTACATTATGTCAACTCGGGTCAAGGACAAATGCAATGTTTTTGCAGTACAGCACATTCAGGATTCAATATTTCATTGAACGGATCTACACAGCTATTGGTGATATCCCGACAATACGATGCGCTTGATACTCCACGTTTCCTGCCAAATACGGCACACCTGCTCCTGTTTACATTATGTCAACTCGGGTCGAGGACAAATGCAATGTTTTTGCAGTACTGCATATCCAGGATACAATACTTCATTGAAAGTATCTACACTGCTACTGGAGATATTTCGTCTATTCCAAGCGCCTTGTACTCCACATTTTCTGCCAAATACTGCGCACCTGCTCCTGTCTACATTATGTCAACTGGGGTCCGCGGACAATTGCAATGTTGTTGCAGTACACCATATTCAGGATTCAATATTTCATTGAACGTACATATCCCGCTATTGGTGATATCCCGACAATTCGATGCGCGTTATACTCCTCATTCGCTGCAGAATACTACGTACATCAGCCGGTTGGCGCATTGTCAACTCTGTGTCCTGTCAAATACATTGTAATTGCAGTTCATTATATTAGGCTCAAATATGTATTTAAACGTATCTCCGCTGCTATTCGTGGTATGTCGACAAATCTATGCGCGTTGTACTCCTCATTTGCCGCCAAATACAGGGGTCCTGCTCCTGTTCACATTATGTCAACTGGGGTCGAAGACAAATGCCATGTTGTTGTAGTACTGCATATTCAGGATTCACTATTTCATTGAACGGATCTACACTGCTAATGGTGATATCTCGTCAATTCGATGCGCGTGATACTCCACATTTCCTGCCAAATACGGCGCACCTGCTCCTGTTTACATTATGTCAACTCGGGTCGAGGACAAATGCTACGTTGTTGTAGTACTGCATATTCAGGATTCAATACTTTATTGAATGTATCTACACTGCTATTGGTGATATCACGACAATTCGATGCGCGTGATACTCCACATTTCCTGGCACATACAGCGCACCTGCTCCTGTTTACATTATGTCAACTCGGGTCGAGGACAAATGCTACGTTGTTGTAGTACTGCATATTCAGGATTCAATTCTTCATTGAATGTATCTACACTGCTATGGGTGACATCACGACAATTCGATGCGCGTGATACTCCACATTCCCTGCCAAATACAGCGCACCTGCTCCTGTTTACATTATGTCAACTCGGGTCGAGGACAAATGCTACGTTGTTGTAGTACTGCATATTCAGGATTCAATATTTCATAGAACGGATCTACACTGCTATTTGTGGTATCTCGTCAATTCGATGCGCGGTATACCGCACAGCTGCTGCCAAATAGAGCGCAAATCAGCCAATGTGCGCTGTGTCAACTCAGGTCACTGCCTAATTCATTGTAATTTTATTTTTGCATATTTTGGCTGATGTATTCAATTAAACGTACCTCCGGTGCTAGAGGTGGTATGCCTACAATTCGATGCGCGTTATGCTCCACAGTTGCCGCCAAATAGCGCACCTGCGCCTGTTTACATTATGTCAACTCTGGTCGAGGACAAATGCAACGTTGTTGTAGTACTGCTTATTCAGGATTCAATACTTCATTGCATGTATCTACACTGCTACTGGTGATATCACTACAATTCGATACGCGTGGTACTCCACATTTCCTGCCAAATACAGCGCACCTGCTCCTGTTTACATTATGTCAACTCGGGTGAAGGACAAATGCAATGTTTTTGCAGTACAGCACATTCAGGATTCAATATTTCATTGAACGGATCTACACTGCGACTGGAGATATTTCGTCAATTCCATGCGTCTTGTACTCCACATTTCCTGCCAAATAGTGCGCACCTGTTCCTGTTTACATTATGTCAACTCGGATCGAGGACAAATGCAATGTTGTTGCAGTACAGCATATACAGAATCCAATATTTCATTGAACGTATATACACTGCTGTTCGTGATATGCCGACAATTCGAAGCGGGTTATACTCCTCATCCGCTGCCAAAGACAACTCACATCAGAGAATTGGCGCATTGTCAACTCTGTGTCCTGTCAAATACATTGTAATTGCAGTTTATCATATTAGGCTCAAGTATTTATTTAAAAGTATCTCCGCTGCTATTCGTGGTACGTCGACCAATCTATGCGCGTTATACTCCTCATTTGCCGCCAAATAGAACGTACCTGCTCCTGTTTACACTATGTCAACTCGGATCGAGGACAAATGCAATGTTGTTGCAGTACATCATATACAGGATTCAATATTTCATTGAACGTATATACACTACCATGGTGATATCGCGACAATTCGATGCGCATGATACTCCACATTTCCTGCCAAATACAGCGCATCTGCTCCTGTTTACATTATTTCAACTCGGGTCGAGGAAAAATGCAATGTTTTTGCAGTTCAGCACATTCAGGATTCGATATTTCATTGAACGGATCCATATTGCTATTTGTGATATCTCGTCAATTCGATGCGCGGTATATCGCACAGTTGCTGCCAAATAGAGCGCAAACCAGCCACTTTGCGCTATGTCAACTCAGGTCCCTGCCCAATTCATTGTAATTGTAGTTTTGCATACTTAGGCCTAAGTATTCAATTAAACGGATCTCCGGTGCTATTGGTGGTATGCCTACAATTCGATGCGCGTTATGCTCCACAGTTGCCGCCAAATACAGCGCACATGCCCCTGTTTACATTATATCAACTGGGGTCGAAGACAATTGCAATGTTGTGGCAGTACACCATGTTCAGGATTCAATATTTCATTGAACGGATCTACACTGCTGTTTGTGATATCTCGTCAATTCGATGCGCGGTTTACCGCACAAGTGCTGCCAAATAGAGCGCATATCAGCCACTTTGCGCTGTGTCAACCCAAGTCCCTGCCTAATTCATTGTAATTGTATTTTTGCATATTTAGGCTTATGTATTCAAATTAAACGTATCTCCGGTGCTATAGGTGGTATGCCTACAATTCGATGCGCGTTATGCTCCACACCTGCCGCCAAACAGCGCACCTGCTACTGTTTACATTATGTCAACTCGGGTCGAGGACAAATCCAATGTTTTTGCAGTACAGCATATTCAGGATTCAATATTTCATTGAAAGTAAATACACTGCTATTGGTGATATCCCGACAATTCGATGAGCGTGATACTCCACATTCCCTGCCAAATGCAGCGCACCTGCTCCTGTTTACATTATGTCAACTGGGGTCGAGGATAATTGCAATGTTGTTGCAGTACAGCATATTTAGGAATCGATATTTCATTGAACGTAAATACACTGTTATTGCTGATATCCCGACAACTCGATGCACATGATACTCCATATTTCCTGCCAAATACAGCGTACCTGCTCCTGTTTACATTATGTCAACTCGAGTCGACAACAAATGCAATGTTGCTACAAGTAGAGCATATTCAGGATTCAATATTTCATTGAACGTAAATACACTGTTATTGGTTATATCCCGACAACTCGATGCGCGTGATACTCCACATTCCCTGCCAAATACAGCGCACCTGCTCCTGTTTACATTATGTCAACTCGGGTCGAGGACAATTGCAATGTAGTTGTAGTACTGCATATTCAGGATTCAATTCTTCATTGAATGTATCTACACTGCTATTGGTCATATCACGACAATCGGTGCGCGTGATACTCCACATTTCCTGCCCAATTCGGCGCACCTGCTCCTGTTTACATTATGTCAACTCGGGTCGAGGACACATGCAACGTTTCTGTAGTGTTGCATATTCAGGATTCAATACTTCATTGAATGTATATACACTTCTATTGGTGATATCCTGTTAATTCGATGCGCGTGATACTCCACATTCCCTGGCAAATACTACGCAGATCAGCCGGTTTGCGCATTGTCACCTCTGTGTCCTGTCAAATACATTGCCATTGCAGTTTATCATATTAGGCTCAAGTATTTATTTAAACGTATCTCCGCTGCTATTAGTAGTATGTCGACAAATCTATGCGCGTTATGCTCCTCATTTGCCGCCAAATACAGCGGACCTGCTCCTGTTTACATTATGTCAACTCGGGTCGAGGACAATTGCAATGTAGTTGTAGTGCTGCATATTCAGGATTCAATTCTTCATTGAATGTATCTACACTGCTATTGGTCATATCACGACAATCGGTGCGCGTGATACTCCACATTTCCTGCCCAATTCGGCGCACCTGCTCCTGTTTACATTATGTCAACTGGGGTCGAGGACACATGCAATGTTTCTGTAGTGTTGCATATTCAGGATTCAATATTTCATTGAACGTATATACACTGCTATTGGTGATATCCTGACAATTCGATGCGCGTGATACTCCACATTCCCTGGCAAATACTACGCAGATCAGCCGGTTTGCGCATTGTCAACTCTGTGTCCTGTCAAATACGTTGTAATTGCAGTTTATCATATTAGGCTCAAGTATTTATTTAAACGTATCTCCGCTGCTATTAGTAGTATGTCGACAAATCTATGCGCGTTATGCTCCTCATATGCCGCCAAATACAGCGGACCTGCTCCTGTTTACATTATGTCAACTGGGGTCGAGGACACATGCAATGTTTCTGTAGTGTTGCATATTCAGGATTCAATATTTCATTGAACGGATCTACACTGCTGTTTGTGATATCTCGTCAATTCGATGCGCGGTATATCGCACAGTTGCTGCCAAATAGATCGCATATCAGCCACTTTGCGCTGTGTCAACTCAGGTCCCTGCCTAATTCATTGTAATTGTATTTTTGCATATTTAGTCTTATGTATTCAATTAAACGTATCTGCGGAGCTATAGGTGGTATGCCTACAATTCGATGCGCGTTATGCTTCACAGTTGCCGCCTAATACAGCGCACCTGCTCCTGTTTACATTATGTCAACTCGGGTCGAGGACATATGCAATGTTTTTGTAGTACAGCATATTCGGGATTCAATATTTCATTGAACGTATATACACTGCTATTGGTGATATCTCGACAATTCGAAGCGCCTTATACTCCTCATTCGCTGCCAAATACAACGCACATCAACCGGTTTGCACAATATCAACTCTGTGTCCCTGTCAAATCCATTGGAATAGTGAGTTTAGCATATTTAGGATTAAGTATTCAATTAAACGTATCTCCGCTGCTATTGGTGGTAAGTCCAGAATTTGATGCGCGTTATACCCCACATTTGCTGCCAAATACAGAGCACATTAACCGGTTTACGCAATGTCAACTCTATATCCTGTCGAATCCATTGTATTTGCAGTTTGGCCTATTTGGGCCTAAGTACTCAATTAAACCTATTTTCGCTGTTATTGGTGGTATCTCGACAACTCGATGCGCGTTATACCCGACATTTTCTGCCAAATACAGCGCACGTGCTCCTGTTTACATTATGTCAACTCGGGTGAAGGACAAATGCAATGTTTTTGCAGTACAGCACATTCAGGATTCAATATTTCATTGAACGGATCTACACTGCGACTGGAGATATTTCGTCAATTCCATGCGTCTTGTACTCCACATTTCCTGCCAAATAGTGCGCACCTGTTCCTGTTTACATTATGTCAACTCGGATCGAGGACAAATGCAATGTTGTTGCAGTACAGCATATACAGAATCCAATATTTCATTGAACGTATATACACTGCTGTTCGTGATATGCCGACAATTCGAAGCGGGTTATACTCCTCATCCGCTGCCAAAGACAACTCACATCAGAGAATTGGCGCATTGTCAACTCTGTGTCCTGTCAAATACATTGTAATTGCAGTTTATCATATTAGGCTCAAGTATTTATTTAAAAGTATCTCCGCTGCTATTCGTGGTACGTCGACCAATCTATGCGCGTTATACTCCTCATTTGCCGCCAAATAGAACGTACCTGCTCCTGTTTACACTATGTCAACTCGGATCGAGGACAAATGCAATGTTGTTGCAGTACATCATATACAGGATTCAATATTTCATTGAACGTATATACACTACCATGGTGATATCGCGACAATTCGATGCGCATGATACTCCACATTTCCTGCCAAATACAGCGCACCTGCTCCTGTTTACATTATGTCAACTCGGGTCGAGGAAAAATGCAATGTTTTTGCAGTTCAGCACATTCAGGATTCGATATTTCATTGAACGGATCCATATTGCTATTTGTGATATCTCGTCAATTCGATGCGCGGTATATCGCACAGTTGCTGCCAAATAGAGCGCAAACCAGCCACTTTGCGCTATGTCAACTCAGGTCCCTGCCCAATTCATTGTAATTGTAGTTTTGCATACTTAGGCCTAAGTATTCAATTAAACGGATCTCCGGTGCTATTGGTGGTATGCCTACAATTCGATGCGCGTTATGCTCCACAGTTGCCGCCAAATACAGCGCACATGCCCCTGTTTACATTATATCAACTGGGGTCGAAGACAATTGCAATGTTGTGGCAGTACACCATGTTCAGGATTCAATATTTCATTGATCGTAAATACACTGCTATTGGTGATATCCCGACAATTCGATGAGCGTGATACTCCACATTCCCTGCCAAATGCAGCGCACCTGCTCCTGTTTACATTATGTCAACTGGGGTCGAGGATAATTGCAATGTTGTTGCAGTACAGCATATTTACGAACCGATATTTCATTGAACGTAAATACACTGTTATTGGTGATATCCCGACAACTCGACGCGCATGATACTCCATATTTCCTGCCAAATACAGCGTACCTGCTCCTGTTTACATTATGTCAACTCGAGTCGACAACAAATGCAATGTTGCTACAAGTAGAGCATATTCAGGATTCAATATTTCATTGAACGTAAATACACTGTTATTGGTTATATCCCGACAAATCGATGCGCGTGATACTCCACATTCCCTGCCAAATACAGCGCACCTGCTCCTGTTTACATTATGTCAACTCGGGTCGAGGACAATTGCAATGTAGTTGTAGTACTGCATATTCAGGATTCAATTCTTCATTGAATGTATCTACACTGCTATTGGTCATATCACGACAATCGGTGCGCGTGATACTCCACATTTCCTGCCCAATTCGGCGCACCTGCTCCTGTTTACATTATGTCAACTCGGGTCGAGGACACATGCAACGTTTCTGTAGTGTTGCATATTCAGGATTCAATACTTCATTGAATGTATATACACTGCTATTGGTGATATCCTGTTAATTCGATGCGCGTGATACTCCACATTCCCTGGCAAATACTACGCAGATCAGCCGGTTTGCGCATTGTCAACTCTGTGTCCTGTCAAATACATTGCCATTGCAGTTTATCATATTAGGCTCAAGTATTTATTTAAACGTATCTCCGCTGCTATTAGTAGTATGTCGACAAATCTATGCGCGTTATGCTCCTCATTTGCCGCCAAATACAGCGCATCTGCTCCTGTTTACATTATTTCAACTCGGGTCGAGGAAAAATGCAATGTTTTTGCAGTTCAGCACATTCAGGATTCGATATTTCATTGAACGGATCCATATTGCTATTTGTGATATCTCGTCAATTCGATGCGCGGTATATCGCACAGTTGCTGCCAAGTAGAGCGCAAACCAGCCACTTTGCGCTATGTCAACTCAGGTCCCTGCCCAATTCATTGTAATTGTAGTTTTGCATACTTAGGCCTAAGTATTCAATTAAACGGATCTCCGGTGCTATTGGTGGTATGCCTACAATTCGATGCGCGTTATGCTCCACAGTTGCCGCCAAATACAGCGCACATGCCCCTGTTTACATTATATCAACTGGGGTCGAAGACAATTGCAATGTTGTGGCAGTACACCATGTTCAGGATTCAATATTTCATTGAACGGATCTACACTGCTGTTTGTGATATCTCGTCAATTCGATGCGCGGTTTACCGCACAAGTGCTGCCAAATAGAGCGCATATCAGCCACTTTGCGCTGTGTCAACTCAGGGCCCTGCCTAATTCATTGTAATTGTATTTTTGCATATTTAGGCTTATGTATTCAAATTAAACGTATCTCCGGTGCTATAGGTGGTATGCCTACAATTCGATGCGCGTTATGCTCCACAGCTGCCGCCAAACAGCGCACCTGCTACTGTTTACATTATGTCAACTCGGGTCGAGGACAAATCCAATGTTTTTGCAGTACAGGATATTCAGGATTCAATATTTCATTGATCGTAAATACACTGCTATTGGTGATATCCCGACAATTCGATGAGCGTGATACTCCACATTCCCTGCCAAATGCAGCGCACCTGCTCCTGTTTACATTATGTCAACTGGGGTCGAGGATAATTGCAATGTTGTTGCAGTACAGCATATTTACGAACCGATATTTCATTGAACGTAAATACACTGTTATTGGTGATATCCCGACAACTCGACGCGCATGATACTCCATATTTCCTGCCAAATACAGCGTACCTGCTCCTGTTTACATTATGTCAACTCGAGTCGACAACAAATGCAATGTTGCTACAAGTAGAGCATATTCAGGATTCAATATTTCATTGAACGTAAATACACTGTTATTGGTTATATCCCGACAACTCGATGCGCGTGATACTCCACATTCCCTGCCAAATACAGCGCACCTGCTCCTGTTTACATTATGTCAACTCGGGTCGAGGACAATTGCAATGTAGTTGTAGTACTGCATATTCAGGATTCAATTCTTCATTGAATGTATCTACACTGCTATTGGTCATATCACGACAATCGGTGCGCGTGATACTCGACATTTCCTGCCCAATTCGGCGCACCTGCTCCTGTTTACATTATGTCAACTCGGGTCGAGGACACATGCAACGTTTCTGTAGTGTTGCATATTCAGGATTCAATACTTCATTGAATGTATATACACTGCTATTGGTGATATCCTGTTAATTCGATGCGCGTGATACTCCACATTCCCTGGCAAATACTACGCAGATCAGCCGGTTTGCGCATTGTCAACTCTGTGTCCTGTCAAATACATTGCCATTGCAGTTTATCATATTAGGCTCAAGTATTTATTTAAACGTATCTCCGCTGCTATTAGTAGTATGTCGACAAATCTATGCGCGTTATGCTCCTCATTTGCCGCCAAATACAGCGGACCTGCTCCTGTTTACATTATGTCAACTCGGGTCGAGGACAATTGCAATGTAGTTGTAGTGCTGCATATTCAGGATTCAATTCTTCATTGAATGTATCTACACTGCTATTGGTCATATCACGACAATCGGTGCGCGTGATACTCCACATTTCCTGCCCAATTCGGCGCACCTGCTCCTGTTTACATTATGTCAACTGGGGTCGAGGACACATGCAATGTTTCTGTAGTGTTGCATATTCAGGATTCAATATTTCATTGAACGTATATACACTGCTATTGGTGATATCCTGACAATTCGATGCGCGTGATACTCCACATTCCCTGGCAAATACTACGCAGATCAGCCGGTTTGCGCATTGTCAACTCTGTGTCCTGTCAAATACGTTGTAATTGCAGTTTATCATATTAGGCTCAAGTATTTATTTAAACGTATCTCCGCTGCTATTAGTAGTATGTCGACAAATCTATGCGCGTTATGCTCCTCATATGCCGCCAAATACAGCGGACCTGCTCCTGTTTACATTATGTCAACTGGGGTCGAGGACACATGCAATGTTTCTGTAGTGTTGCATATTCAGGATTCAATATTTCATTGAACGGATCTACACTGCTGTTTGTGATATCTCGTCAATTCGATGCGCGGTATATCGCACAGTTGCTGCCAAATAGAGCGCATATCAGCCACTTTGCGCTGTGTCAACTCAGGTCCCTGCCTAATTCATTGTAATTGTATTTTTGCATATTTAGTCTTATGTATTCAATTAAACGTATCTGCGGAGCTATAGGTGGTATGCCTACAATTCGATGCGCGTTATGCTTCACAGTTGCCGCCTAATACAGCGCACCTGCTCCTGTTTACATTATGTCAACTCGGGTCGAGGACATATGCAATGTTTTTGTAGTACAGCATATTCGGGATTCAATATTTCATTGAACGTATATACACTGCTATTGGTGATATCTCGACAATTCGAAGCGCCTTATACTCCTCATTCGCTGCCAAATACAACGCACATCAACCGGTTTGCACAATATCAACTCTGTGTCCCTGTCAAATCCATTGGAATAGTGAGTTTAGCATATTTAGGATTAAGTATTCAATTAAACGTATCTCCGCTGCTATTGGTGGTAAGTCCAGAATTTGATGCGCGTTATACCCCACATTTGCTGCCAAATACAGAGCACATTAACCGGTTTACGCAATGTCAACTCTATATCCTGTCGAATCCATTGTATTTGCAGTTTGGCCTATTTGGGCCTAAGTACTCAATTAAACCTATTTTCGCTGTTATTGGTGGTATCTCGACAACTCGATGCGCGTTATACCCGACATTTTCTGCCAAATACAGCGCACGTGCTATTGTTTACATTATGTCAACTCGGGTCGAGTACAAATGCAATGTTTTTGTAGTACTGCATATTCAGGATTCAATACTTCATTGAATGTATCTACACTGCTATTGGTGATATCCCGGCAATTCGATGCGCGTTTTACTCCTCATTCGCTGCCATATGCTACGCACATCAGAGAGTGTGGGCATTGTCAACTCTGTGTCCCGTCAAATACATTGTAATTGCAGATTATAATATTAGGCTCAAGTATTTATTTAAACGTATCTCCGCTGCTATTAGTGGTATGTCGACAAATCTATGCGCGTTATACTCCTCATTTGCCGCCAAATACAGCGGACCTGCTCCTGTTTACATGATGTCAACTGGGGACGAGGACAATTGCAATGTTTTTGCAGTACAGCATATTTAGGAATCAATATTTCATTGAACAGACCTACACAGCTATTTGTGATATCTCGTCAATTCGATGCGCGGTATGCCGCACAGTTGCTGCCAAATAGAGCGCAAATCAGCCACTTTGCGCTATGCAAACTCAGGTCCGTGCCAAATTCATTGTAATTGTATTTTTGCATATTTAGGCTTATGTATTCAAATTAAACGTATCTCCGGTGCTATACGTGGTATGCCTACAATTCTATGCGCGTTATGCTCCACAGCTGCCGCCAAACAGCGCACCTGCTCCTGTTCACATTATGTCAACTCGGGTCGAGGACAAATCCAATGTTTTTGCAGTACAGGATATTCAGGATTCAATATTTCATTGATCGTATATACACTGCTATCAGTGATATCATGACAATTCGATGCGCGTAGTACTCCTCATTCGCTGCCAAATACTACGCAGATCAGCCGGTTTGCGCATTGTCAACTCTGTGTCCTGTCAAATACATTGTAATTGCAGATTATAATATTAGGCTCAAGTATTTATTTAAACGTATCTCCGCTGCTATTAGTGGTATGTCGACAAATCTATGCGCGTTATACTCCTCATTTGCCGCCAAATACAGCGGACCTGCTCCTGTTTACATTATGTCAACTGGGGTCGAGGACAAATCCAATGTTTTTGCAGTACAGGATATTCAGGATTCAATATTTCATTGAACGTATATACACTGCTATTGGTGATATCCTGACAATTCGATGCGCGTGATACTCCACATTCCCTGGCAAATACTACGCAGATCAGCCGGTTTGCGCATTGTCAACTCTGTGTCCTGTCAAATACATTGCCATTGCAGTTTATCATATTAGGCTCAAGTATTTATTTAAACGTATCTCCGCTGCTATTAGTAGTATGTCGACAAATCTATGCGCGTTATACTCCTCATTTGCCGCCAAATACAGCGGACCTGCTCCTGTTTACATTATGTCAACTCGGGTCGAGGACAATTGCAATGTAGTTGTAGTACTGCATATTCAGGATTCAATTCTTCATTGAATGTATCTACACTGCTATTGGTCATATCACGACAATCGGTGCGCGTGATACTCCACATTTCCTGCCCAATTCGGCGCACCTGCTCCTGTTTACATTATGTCAACTGGGGTCGAGGACACATGCAATGTTTCTGTAGTGTTGCATATTCAGGATTCAATATTTCATTGAACGTATATACACTGCTATTGGTGATATCCTGACAATTCGATGCGCGTGATTCTCCACATTCCCTGGCAAATACTACGCAGATCAGCCGGTTTGCGCATTGTCAACTCTGTGTCCTGTCAAATACGTTGTAATTGCAGTTTATCATATTAGGCTCAAGTATTTATTTAAACGTATCTCCGCTGCTATTAGTAGTCTGTCGACAAATCTATGCGCGTTATGCCCCTCATTTGCCGCCAAATACAGCGGACCTGCTCCTGATTACATTATGTCAAGCCGGGTCGAGGACAATTGCAATGTAGTTGTAGTACTGCATATTCAGGATTCAATTCTTCATTGAATGTATCTACACTGCTATTGGTCATATCACGACAATCGGTGCGCGTGATACTCCACATTCCCAACCAAATACAGCGCATCTGCTCCTGTTTACATTATTTCAACTCGGGTCGAGGAAAAATGCAATGTTTTTGCAGTTCAGCACGTTCAGGATTCGACATTTCATTGAACGGATCCACATTGCTATTTGTGATATCTCGTCAATTCGATGCGCGGTATATCGCACAGTTGCTGCCAAATAGAGCGCAAACCAGCCACTTTGCGCTATGTCAACTCAGGTCCCTGCCCAATTCATTGTAATTGTAGTTTTGCATACTTAGGCCTAAGTATTCAATTAAACGGATCTCCGCTGCTATTAGTGGTATGTCGACAAATCTATGCGCGTTATACTTCTCATTTGCCGCCAAATACAGCGGACCTGCTCCTGTTTACATTATGTCAACTGGGGTCGAGGACAATTGCAACGTTGTGGCAGTACACCATATTCAGGATTCAATATTTCATTGAACGGATCTACACTGCTGTTTGTGATATCTCGTCAATTCGATGCGCGGTTTACCGCACAAGTGCTGCCAAATAGAGCGCATATCAGCCACTTTGCGCTGTGTCAACTCAGGTCCCTGCCTAATTCATTGTAATTGTATTTTTGCATACTTAGGCCTAAGTATTCAATTAAACGGATCTCCGGTGCTATTGGTGGTATGCCTACAATTCGATGCGCGTTATGCTGCACAGTTGCCGCCTAATACAGCGCACCTGCTCCTGTTTACGTTATGTCAACTCGGGTCGAGGACATATGCAATGTTTTTGTAGTACAGCATATTCGGGATTCAATATTTCATTGAACGTATATACACTGCTATTGGTGATATCTCGACAATTCGAAGCGCCTTATACTCCTCATTCGCTGCCAAATACAACGCACATCAACCGGTTTGCACAATATCAACTCTGTGTCCCTGTCAAATCCATTGGAATTGCAGTTTAGCATATTTAGGATTAAGTATTCAATTAAACGTATCTCCGCTGCTATTGGTGGTAAGTCCAGAATTTGATGCGCGTTATACCCCACATTTGCTGCCAAATACAGAGCACATTAACCGGTTTACACAATGTCAACTCTATATGCTGTCGAATCCATTGTATTTGCAGTTTGGCCTATTTGGGCCTAAGTACTCAATTAAACCTATTTTCGCTGTTATTGGTGGTATCTCGACAGCTCGATGCGCGTTATACCCGACATTTTCTGCCAAATACAGCGCACGTGCTATTGTTTACATTATGTCAACTCGGGTCGAGTACAAATGCAATGTTTTTGTAGTACTGCATATTCAGGATTCAATACTTCATTGAATGTATCTACACTGCTATTGGTGATATCCCGGCAATTCGATGCGCGTTTTACTCCTCATTCGCTGCCATATGCTACGCACATCAGAGAGTGTGGGCATTGTCAACTCTGTGTCCCGTCGAATACATTGTAATTGCAGTTTATCATATTAGCCTCAAGTATTTATTTAAACGTATCTCCGCTGCTATGAGTGGTATGTCGACAAATCTATGCGCGTTATACTCCTCATTTGCCGCCAAATACAGCGGACCTGCTCCTGTTTACATGATGTCAACTGGGGTCGAGGACAATTGCAATGTTTTTGCAGTACAGCATATTTAGGAATCAATATTTCATTGAACAGACCTACACAGCTATTTGTGATATCTCGTCAATTCGATGCGCGATATGCCGCACAGTTGCTGCCAAATAGAGCGCAAATCAGCCACTTTGCGCTATGCAAACTCAGGTCCGTGCCAAATTCATTGTAATTGTATTTTTGCATATTTAGGCTTATGTGTTGAGATATGTGTAATTTTCTGTGCTGAACTAAGTTAGATGCGTGGTGAGGATACTTGTGTGTGAGTGTCGGTGTGTGGAAGTATGTGTGTCCGCAGCGTCTCGGAAACAAAAGAAATGTAAACAGAAGAGTCGGTCAAGAACCGCTCAAGAGTAGGTCAAGGGCGGTCAACTGTCAGAGTGCTGAGACGCGTGCGAGTGTGTATTGACAAATATATAAGGAATCATCCACGAAATAAACTATGATTATTTAATGTGAATCCTCAGTGTAAACTTAATGTTCCTATAACATTATTTCGGCTTCAAAGATCCACAATTCTCAACATGGTAGCAGAGCGTGGTTGCCGAGATTTAAGATTAAGGAACTACGTGTAACCGGGAGTGAATGTATGAAAGTCGATTTAGAAAAAATAAAAATTGGAAATAAGTTCTAAGAGATAAAAGGGCTATTGGCAGAATAAATAAAAGGAATCTGAAGAAAAAGAAAGGGTGAAAATAAAAAACGAATCAAGATGCCAAGGGACGATGAAATTAAGGTTCAAATATTCGATGGACGTGATTACAAAATGTGGAAGAAAAGAATATTGATGTACTTAAAGTGTAAAAAATGTTATGAACCGGCTACACGAGAGAAAATGGACAAGGATGAGCAAGATAAGTGGGATGAAAAGAATCAATGGGCGATGAACTACATCTATGGTAGTATAACGAATGAGCAATTAGAATTTGTTAGTGATGAGGACACTGCTTTAAAAATAATGAAAAAATTTGATAAGATGTATATGAAGGAATCAACAGCATTGCAAATTTGTATAAGAAGCAGACTAGACATGATGAGATTGAAAGACTTTGAAGAATCAAGTTCATTTTTCACGGAATTTGAAAAAACGATAAATGACTTAAAGAGTGCTGGTGCAAATGTAAGTGAACGTGAAAAACTTGACTACATGCTGAAAACACTACCAGAATCATTGAGCTATATTGGTGACTTAATCGACTCAGTGAAAGAAAGTGATCGAACATGTGAATTTTTAAAAAATAAAATTATAATGTGGGAAACGCGTAGAAAGAGGGAAAGTGATAGGACAAGGTCAAATGCATTCACAGCTGAAAAAAAGGACATAAAGTGCTATGGCTGTGGTAAGTACGGCCACATGGCAAGAAATTGCACAAACACGTGCAGAGGCGAAAACAACGGCGGAGCGCAACGGCAAGGAGGTGCGTATCAGCCGCAGCAGAATAGGGGTCGCGGCGGACGAGGTTTTGGCCAAAGAGGACGAGGATATGGTCAACGAGGATTTGGCCAACGAGGACGAGGCAGAGGCTGGCAACAACGCTACAACGAGGGCTGCGACAACCAAGAAATTGGATCTTTCCTAACGAGAGTAGAGCGCGAAAACAGTAAGAGTGAAATTACGGTATATACTAGCGATACGCGAAAAATAGATTGGATATTGGATAGTGGATGTACAGATCACATTGTAAATGATGACTCTTATTTCGTAGAATATGAAAATTTAAAAAACCCGATAAATGTAAAGTTAGGAGACGGTAGAATTCTGAAAGGAACAAAAGTCGGAAAAATTTTAACTTACTTTGAAGTAAACAAAAGGAGGATTAAAATTACAATGTCTAATGTATTTTATGTAAAAGAAATGGATAATAACTTGATTAGCTATGCGAGAGTAACGAATGAAAATAAGATAGTCTCAGCAGGAAATACTTCAAAGATATATAACAAATACAGAAAGTTGATAGGGATAGCATTCAAAGATAATGGTTTATATAAAATAAGTAGTTACATTGAAAGACAAGAATCTCACGCTAAAAATGTGGGAAAAATGACAAATAAAGAAAAATTTCACAGGATCTTAGGGCATATAAACTTTAATTATTTAGATACAATGTGTAAGAAAAGATTAGTTGAGGGAATGCCTGAAAATTTTGAGCAAGTACAATTAAAATGTGGTACATGTATCCAAAATAAAATGCACAATTTACCGTTCCAAAATAACCGTAGTAGAGCACGCGAGATTTTAGAAGTAGTACATACAGATTTAAATGGTCCTCATAAAAATACCGGGTTTGATGGGTCCAAATATTTCTTAACATTTATAGACGACTACAGTAAGTGCGCATTGATTTATACTTTGAAATCAAAAGATGAAGTTTACAATTGCTTCCTTGACTATATAAACAAAGTTGAAAATCTTACTGGTAAGAAGATAAAGAGATTAAGATGTGATAATGGAAAAGAATATATGAACAAAAACATGTACAATCTAACTAGAGAAAAAGGAATTGTCGTAGAACCATGCCCACCTTACGTTCACGAGTTAAATGGAACAGCTGAGCGCTACAATAGAACAGTCATGAATTCCGCTAGATGCTTATTACATGATTCAAAGCTGAACATTAAATATTGGCCGGAAATAGTTAGAGCCGCGGCGCACTTAAAAAATAGAACCATTACGAATACATGTGAAAATAAAACACCATTTGAAATATTTTTTAAAAGGAAACCGAATATAAGTAATTTAAGATTGTACGGAAGTAGAGTTTTCGTAAGAATACCTGAAATTAAAAGAAATTCGAAATGGGACAAAAAAGCAGACACTGGGATACTTGTAGGTTATGAAAACAATGGATATAGGATCCTAGTTAATAATAAAATTATAATTGCAAGACACGTAGAATTTATAGGTGAAGATGATAATTTAGTAGGATTTCAAGGCGAAGATGGACCAGATAATGAAACAGAAAAGGATTTTGACGAACATTCAGATTTAAACGAAAAGATCGAGCAGGTTGTAATAAAAGAGGAGAGAAATTTAAATAACGAATCAGAAACAGAACTTGAGGACACAGAAAATAACTTGAGAAGGTCAGAACGGGAAAGAAAGAAACCTCAAAGATATGGCCAAACGAGCTCATATTTCATTTATGTGAATATAGTTAGTGCAGACAGTCCTCAAACCTATGAAGAAGCTTTAAGTGGAAATGATAGCGTTTCATGGAAAGAAGCAATGGATCAAGAAATGAATAGTTTAATCAAAAATAAGACCTGGCAGTTGGTAGAGAAACCAAAAGACAAAAAAATATTAGACTTAAAATGGATATATACGAATAAATCTGATAATCGTAAGAAAGCGCGACTAGTTGTTCGAGGCTTCCAACAAAAGGAAGTACTGGAAGATTTATACTCTCCAGTGGCAAAAATGCAAACGTTAAAGTTATTATTATCTTATTGTTGTCAATACGGTTTGGCGATTATGCAAATGGATGTAGAAACAGCATTCCTAAATGGAACTATAAAAACGGAAGTATTTGTAAAACAACCTATAGGTTACGATGATAAAAGCGGGAGAGTATGTAGATTATCAAAAGCGTTATATGGATTGCGTGAAAGTTCAAGAGCTTGGTATGAATGTTTCGACAAGTATATGGAAAAATTAGGATTTCAAAGAAGTAAGAGTGATTATTGTCTGTATATGAAGTATGAGAGCGATGATGTTATATATTTAATTCTATTCGTAGACGACTTATTAATATGTGGAAAAAACAAAAGAAAAATCGGTGAGATTAAAAGCGAATTGTCAAACCAATTTGCGATGAAGGACTTAGGTGAAATAAAGACTTACTTAGGAATAAACATTGAATACGATAATAAGAAGTGTGAGATGAAATTAGATCAAAGTAGTTATATAGAGTCATTAGCAAGACAATATAATATAGAAAGTAGTAAACTATATTTTACACCAATGGAACAAAACTTAAGTTTAGAACCCGCACAATCAGCCTCAGACGATATTAGATATAGAAATCTCATAGGAGCTTTATTATATATTAGTACTGGAACAAGATTAGACGTTAGCTATAGTGTAAACTATTTAAGTCGATTTCAAAACAGTTACAACGAGACGCACTATAAATATGCATTGAGAATTTTGAAATACTTATATTTAACTAGGAAATTAAAATTAACTTATAAAAGAAATTTGAATGCTGAAGTTATTGATTGTTTTGTTGATGCTGATTGGGCTGGAGATAAAACAGATAGAAAATCCACTACGGGATTTATCATAAGATTTTTCGGAAACGTAATTTACTGGAAATCGAGAAAACAAAGTAGCGTGACAAAATCATCAACAGCCGCCGAATATGTAGCTTTATCGGAAGCTGTGAGCGAAATTAAATTTGTAAGAAAATTGTTGAAAGATTTTAAAATAATGACCGAGACACCAATAAAAATTTACGAAGATAATTCTGGAGCGATTGCAATATCAAAATTTGGAAACTTAACAAAAAATTCGAAGTATATTGAAGTTCACTTCCATTTTGTAAATGAAAGTTACGAAAATAAAGAGATTGACATTATAAAAGTAGATTCAGAAAATAATGTAGCTGATATTTTAACGAAGGCACTAGGGAGAAACAAATTTGAAAATTTTAGATTATTTTTAAGAATAGTTTGATTGACTTATAAAAGGAAATGAATATGCAGCACAAAAAATTAAGGAGGTGTGTTGAGATATGTGTAATTTTCTGTGCTGAACTAAGTTAGATGCGTGGTGAGGATACTTGTGTGTGAGTGTCGGTGTGTGGAAGTATGTGTGTCCGCAGCGTCTCGGAAACAAAAGAAATGTAAACAGAAGAGTCGGTCAAGAACCGCTCAAGAGTAGGTCAAGGGCGGTCAACTGTCAGAGTGCTGAGACGCGTGCGAGTGTGTATTGACAAATATATAAGGAATCATCCACGAAATAAACTATGATTATTTAATGTGAATCCTCAGTGTAAACTTAATGTTCCTATAACATTATTTCGGCTTCAAAGATCCACAATTCTCAACATTATGTATTCAAATTAAACGTATCTCCGGTGCTATACGTGGTATGCCTACAATTCTATGCGCGTTATGCTCCACAGCTGCCGCCAAACAGCGCACCTGCTCCTGTTTACATTATGTCAACTGGGGTCGAGGACAAATCCAATGTTTTTGCAGTACAGGATATTCAGGATTCAATATTTCATTGAACGTATATATACTGCTATTGGTGATATCCTGACAATTCGATGCGCGTGATACTCCACATTCCCTGGCAAATACTACGCGGAACAGCCGGTTTGCGCATTGTCAACACTGTGTCCTGTCAAATACGTTGTAATTGCAGTTTATCATATTAGGCTCAAGTATTTATTTAAACGTATCTCCGCTGCTATTAGTAGTATGTCGACAAATCTATGCGCGTTATACTCCTCATTTGCCGCCAAATACAGCGGACCTGCTCCTGATTACATTATGTCAACCCGGGTGGAGGAGAATTGCAATGTAGTTGTAGTACTGCATATTCAATATTCAATTCTTCATTGAATGTATCTACACTGCTTTTGGTCATATCACGACAATCGGTGCGCGTGATACTCCACATTCCCAACCAAATACAGCGCACCTGCTCCTGTTTACATTATTTCAACTCGGGTCAAGGAAAAATGCAATGTTTTTGCAGTACAGCACATTCAGGATTCGATATTTCATTGAACGGATCTACACTGCTATTTGTGATATCTCGTCAATTCGATGCGCGGTATATCGCACAGTTGCCGCCAAATACAGCGCACCTGCCCCTGTTTACATTATATCAACTTGGGTCGAGGACAAATGCAACGATTTTGTAGTACTGCATATTCAGGATTCAATGCTTCAATGAATGTATCTACACTGCTATCGGTCATATCACGACAATTCGATGCGCGTGATACTCCATATTTCCTGACCAATACGGCGCACCCGCTCCTGTTTACATTATGTCAACTCGGGTCGAGGACAAATGGAATGTTGCTGTAGTGTTGCATATTCAGGATTTAATACTACATTGAATGTATCTACACTGCAATTGGTCTTATCACGACAATTCGATGCGCGTGATACACCACATTCCCTGCCAAATACAGCGCACCTGCTCTTGTTTACATTGTGTTAACCGTGGTCGTGGACAAATGCATTGTTTTTGCAGTACAGCATATACCGGATTCAATACTTCATTGAACGTATATACACTGTTTTTGGTTATATCCCGGCCATTCGATGAGCGTGGTACTACACGTTTCCTGCCAAATACGGCACACCTGCTCCTGTTTACATTATGTCAACTCGGGTCGAGGACAAATCCAATGTTTCTGCAGTACAGGATATTCGGGATTCAATATTTCATTGAACGTATATACACTGCTATTGGTGATATCCTGACAATTCGATGCGCGTTATACTCCACATTCCCTGCCAAATACAGCGCACCTGCTCCTGTTTACATTATGTCAACACGGGTGAAGGACAAATGCAATGTTTTTGCAGTACAGCACATTCAGGATTCAATATTTCATTGAACGGATCTACACTGCGACTGGAGATATCTCGTTTATTCGATGCGCGGTATACCGCACACTTCCTGCCAAATATAGCGCAAATCAGCCATTGTGCGCTGAGTCAACCCAAGTCCCTGCCTAACTCAATGTAATTGTAGTTTTGCATATTTAGGCTTAAGTATTCAATTAAACGTATCTCCGATGCTATTGGTGGTATGCCTACAACTCGATGCGCGTTATACTCCACAGTTCCCGCCAAATACAGCGCACGTGCTCTTGTTTACATTATGTCAACTCGGGTCGAGGACAAATGCAAAGTTGTTGCAGTACTGCATATCCAGGTTTCAATACTTCATTGAACGTACCTACACTGCTATTGGAGATATATCGTCAATTCCAAGCGCCTTGTACTCCATATTTCCTGCCGAATACAGCACACCTGCTCCTGTTTACATTATGTCAACTCGGGTCGGGGACAAATGCAATCTTTTTGCAGAACAGCATATTCAGGATTCAATATTTCATTGAACGTAAATACACTGCTATTGGCGATATCCCGACAATTCGATGCGCGTTATACTCCTCATTTGCCGCCAAATACAGCGCACCTGCTCCTGGTTACATTAAGTCAACTGGAGTCGAGGACAGTTGCAATGTTGTTGCAGTAAAGCATATTCAGGAATCAATATTTCATGAACAGACCTACACTGCTATTTGTGATATCTCGTCAATTCGATGCGCGGTATGCCGCACAGTTGCTGCCAAATAGAGCGCAAATCAGCCACTTTGCGCTATGTAAACTGAGGTCCGTGCCTAATTCATTGTAATTGTATTTTTGCATACTTAGGCTTATGTATTCAAATTAAACGTATCTCCGGTGCTATAGGTGGTATGCCTACAATTCGATGCGCGTTATGCTCCACAGCTGCCGCCTAACAGCGAACCTGCTACTGTTTACATTATGTCAACTCGGGTCGAGGACAAATCCAATGTTTTTGCAGTACAGGATATTCAGGATTCAATATTTCATTGATCGTAAATACACTGCTATTGGTGATATCCCGACAATTCGATGCGCGTGATACTCCACATTCCCTGCAAAATGCAGCGCACCTGCTCCTGTTTACATTATGTCAACTGGGGTCGAGGATAATTGCAATGTTGTTGCAGTACAGCATGTTTACGAACCGATATTTCATTGAACGTAATTACACTGTTATTGGTTATATCCCGACAACTCGATGCGCGTGATACTCCACATTCCCTGCCAAATACAGCGCACCTGCTCCTGTTTACATTATGTCAACTCGGGTCGAGGACAATTGCAATGTAGTTGTAGTACTGCATATTCAGGATTCAATTCTTCATTGAATGTATCTACACTGCTATTGGTCATATCACGACAATCGGTGCGCGTGATACTCCACATTTCCTGCCCAATTCGGCGCACCTGCTCCTGTTTACATTATGTCAACTGGGGTCGAGGATAATTGCAATGTTGTTGCAGTACAGCATGTTTACGAACCGATATTTCATTGAACGTAAATACACTGTTATTGGTGATATCCCGACAACTCGACGCGCGTGATACTCCACATTCCCTGGCAAATACAGCGCACCTGCTCCTGTTTACATTATGTCAACACGGATCGAGGGCAAATGCTATGTTGTTGCAGTACAGCATATACAGGATTCATATTTCTTTGAACGTATATACACTGCCATGGCGATATCCCGACAATTCGATGCGCATGATACTCCATATTTCCTGCCAAATACAGCGTACCTGCTCCTGTTTACATTATGTCAACTCGGGTCGACAACAAATGCAATGTTGCTACAAGTAGAGCATATTCAGGATTCAATATTTCATTGAACGTAAATACACTGTTATTGGTTATATCCCGACAACTCGATGCGCGTGATACTCCACATTCCCTGCCAAATACAGCGCACCTGCTCCTGTTTACATTATGTCAACTCGGGTCGAGGACAATTGCAATGTAGTTGTAGTACTGCATATTCAGGATTCAATTCTTCATTGAATGTATCTACACTGCCATTGGTCATATCACGACAATCGGTGCGCGTGATACTCCACATTTCCTGCCCAATTCGGCGCACCTGCTCCTGCTTACATTATGAGAACTCGGGTCGAGGACACATGCAACGTTTCTGTAGTGTTGCATATTCAGGATTCAATACTTCATTGAATGTATATACACTGCTATTGGTGATATCCTGACAATTCGATGCGCGTGATACTCCACATTCCCTGGCAAATACTACGCAGATTAGCCGGTTTGCGCATTGTCAACTCTGTGTCCTGTCAAATACATTGCCATTGCAGTTTATCATATTAGGCTCAAGTATTTATTTAAACGTATCTCCGCTGCTATTAGTAGTATGTCGACAAATCTGTGCGCGTTATACTCCTCATTTGCCGCCAAATACAGCGGACCTGCTCCTGTTTACATTATGTCAACTGGCGTCGAGGACAAATCCAATGTTTTCGCAGTACAGGATATTCAGGATTCAATATTTCATTGAACGTATATACACTGCTATTGGTGATATCCTGACAATTCGATGCGCGTGATACTCCACGTTCCCTGGCAAATACTACGCAGAACAGCCGGTTTGCGCATTGTCAACTCTGTGTCCTGTCAAATACGATGTAATTGCAGTTTATCATATTAGGCTCAAGTATTTATTTAAACGTATCTCCGCTGCTATTAGTAGTATGTCGACAAATCTATGCGCGTTATACTCCTCATTTGCCGTCAAATACAGCGGACCTGCTCCTGATTACATTATGTCAACCCGAGTCGAGGACAATTGCAATGTAGTTGTAGTACTGCATATTCAGGATTCAATACTTCAATGAATGTATCTACACTGCTATCGGACATATCACGACAATTCGATGCGCGTGATACTCCATATTTCCTGACCAATACGGCGCACCTGATCCTGTTTACATTATGTCAACTCGGGTCGAGGACAAATGGAATGTTGCTGTAGTGTTGCATATTCAGGATTTAATACTTCATTGAATGTATCTACACTGCAATTGGTCATATCACGACAATTCGATGCGCGTGATACACCACATTCCCTGCCAAATACAGCGCACCTGCTCTTGTTTACATTGTGTCAACTCGGGTCGAGGACAAATCCAATGTTTTTGCAGTACAGGATATTCAGGATTCAATATTTCATTGAACGTGTATACACTGCTATTGGTGATATCCTGACAATTCGATGCGCTTTATACTCCACATTCCCTGCCAAATACAGCGCACCTGCTCCTGTTTACATTATGTCAACTCGGGTGAAGGACAAATGCAATGTTTTTGCAGTACAGCACATTCAGGATTCAATATTTCATTGAACGGATCTACACTGCGACTGGAGATATCTCGTCTATTCGATGCGCGGTATACCGCACACTTCCTGCCAAATAGAGCGCAAATCAGCCATTGTGCGCTGAGTCAACCCAAGTCCCTGCCTAACTCATTGTAATTGCAGTTTTGCATATTAAGGCTTAAGTATTCAATTAAAAGTATCTCCGATGCTATTGGTGGTATGCCTACAACTCGATGCGCGTTATACTCCACAGTTCCCGCCAAATACAGCGCACGTGCTCTTGTTTACATTATGTCAACTCGGGTCGAGGACAAATGCAATGTTGTTGCAGTACTGCATATCCAGGTTTCAATACTTCATTGAACGTACCTACACTGCTATTGGAGATATATCGTCAATTCCAAGCGCCTTGTACTCCATATTTCCTGCCGAATACAGCACACCTGCTCCTGTTTACATTATGTCAACTCGGGTCGGGGACAAATGCAATCTTTTTGCAGAACAGCATATTCAGGATTCAATATTTCATTGAACGTAAATACACTGCTATTGGTGATATCCCGACAATTCGATGCGCGTGATACACCACATTCCCTGCCAAATACAGCGCACCTGCTCTTGTTTACATTGTGTCAACTCGGGTCGAGGACAAATCCAATGTTTTTGCAGTACAGGATATTCAGGATTCAATATTTCATTGAACGTGTATACACTGCTATTGGTGATATCCTGACAATTCGATGCGCTTTATACTCCACATTCCCTGCCAAATACAGCGGATCTGCTCCTGTTTACATTATGTCATCTCGGGTCGAGGACAAATGCAATGGTGTTGCAGTACAGCATATACAGGATTCAATATTTTATTGAACGTATATACACTGCTATTCGTGATATCCCGATAATTCGATGTGTGTTATACTCCTCATTTGCCGCCAAATACAGCGGACCTGCTCCCGTTTACATTATGTCAACTCGAGTCGAGTACAAATGCAATGTTGTTGTAGTACTGCATATTCAGGAGTCAATACTTCGTTGAATGTATCTACACTGCTATTGGTGATATCCCGGCAATTTGAAGCGCGTTATACTCCTCATTCGCTGCCAAATGCTACGCACATCAGAGAGTGTGGGCATTGTCAACTCTGTGTCCCGACAAATACATTGTAATTGCAGTTTATCATATTAGGCTCAAGTATTTATTTAAACGTGTCTCCGCTGCTATTCGTGGTATGTCGAAAAATCTATGCTCGTTATACTCCTCATTTGCCGACAAATACAGCGCACTTGCTCCTGGTTACATTATGTCAACTGGAGACGAGGACAGTTGCAATGTTGTTGCAGTAAAGCATATTCAGGAATCAATATTTCATTGAACAGACCTACACTGCTATTTGTGATATCTCGTCAATTCGATGCGCGGTATGCCGCTCAGTTGCTGCCAAATAGAGCGCAAATCAGCCACTTTGCGCTATGTAAACTGAGGTCCGTGCCTAATTCATTGTAATTGTACTTTTGCATACTTAGGCTTATGTATTCAAATTAAACGTATCTCCGGTGCCATAGGTGGTATGCCTACAATTCGATGCGCGTTATGCTCCACAGCTGCCACCAAACAGCGCACCTGCTACTGTTTACATTATGTCAACTCGGGTCGAGGACAAATCCAATGTTTTTGCAGTACAGGATATTCAGGATTCAATATTTCATTAATCGTAAATACACTGCTATTGGTGATATCCCGACAATTCGATGCGCGTGATACTCCACATTCCCTGCCAAATGCAGCGCACCTGCTCCTGTTTACATTATGTCAACTGGGGTCGAGGACAATTGCAATGTTGTTGCAGTACAGGATATTTAGGAACCGATACTTCATTGAACGTAAATACACTGTTATTGGTGATATCCCGACAACTCGACGCGCGTGATATTCCACATTCCCTGGCAAATACAGCGCACCTGCTCCTGGTTACATTATGTCAACACGGATCGAGGGCAAATGCTATGTTATTGCAGTACAGCATATACAGGATTCACATTTCTTTGAACGTATATACACTGCCATGGCGATATCCCGACAATTCGATGCGCATGATACTCCATAATTCCTGCCAAATACAGCGTACCTGCTCCTGTTTACATTATGTCAACTCGGGTCGACAACAAATGCAATGTTGCTACAAGTAGAGCATATTCAGGATTCAATATTTCATTGAACGTAAATACACTGTTATTGGTTATATCCCGACAACTCGATGCGCGTGATACTCCACATTCCCTGCCAAATACAGCGTACCTGCTCCTGTTTACACTATGTCAACTCGGGTCGAGGTCAATTGCAATGTAGTTGTAGTACTGCATATTCAGGATTCAATCCTTCATTGAATGTATCTACACTGCTATTGGTTATATCACGACAATTGGTGCGCGTGATACTCCACATTTCCTGCCCAATTCGGCGCACCTGCTCCTGTTTACATTATGTCAACTCGGGTCGAGGACACATGCAATGTTTCTGTAGTGTTGCATATTCAGGATTCAATACTTCATTGAATGTATATACACTGCTATTGGTGATATCCTGACAATTCGATGCGCGTGATACTCCACATTCCCTGGCAAATACTACGCAGATAAGCCGGTTTGCGCATTGTCAACTCTGTGTCCTGTCAAATACATTGTCATTGCAGTTTATCATATTAGGCTCAAGTATTTATTTAAACGTATCTCCGCTGCTATTAGTAGTATGTCGACAAATCTATGCGCGTTATACTCCTCATTTGCCACCAAATACAGCGGACCTGCTCCTGTTTACATTATGTCAACTCGGGTCGACGACAATTGCAATGTAGTTGTAGTACTGCATATTCAGGATTCAATTCTTCATTGAATGTATCTACACTGCTATTGGTCATATCACGACAATCGGTGCGCGTGATACTCCAAATTCCCAACCAAATACAGCGCATCTGCTCCTGTTTACATTATTTAAACTCGGGTCGAGGAAAAATGCTATGTTTTTGCCGTTCAGCACATTCAGGATTCGATATTTCATTGAACGGATCCACATTGCTATTTGTGATATCTCGTCAATTCGATGCGCGGTATATCGCACAGTTGCTGCCAAATAGAGCGCAAACCAGCCACTTTGCGCTATGTCAACTCAGGACTCTGCCGAATTCATTGTAATTGTAGTTTTGCATATTTAGGCATTTTATTCAATTAAACGTATCCCCGGTGCTATTGGTAGTATGCCTGCCATTCGATGCGCGTTATGCTCCACAGTTGCAGCCAAACAGCGGACCTGCTCCTGTTTATATTTTGTCAGCTGGGGTCGAAGACAAATGCAATGTTCTTGTAGTACTGCATACTCAGGATTCAATATTTCATTGAATTTATCTACACTGCTATTGGTGATATCACGACAATTCGATGCGCGTGATACTCCATATTCCCTGCCAAAGACAGCGCACCTGCTCTTGTTTACATTATGTCAACTCGGGTCGGGGACAAATGCATTGTTTTTGCAGTACAGCACAAACAGGATTCAATACTTCACTGAGCATATATACACTGCTCTTGGTGATATCCCGACAATTCGATGCGCGTGATACTCCACATTACCTGCCAGATACAGCGTACCTGCTCCTCTTCACATTATATCAACTCGGATCGAGGACAAATGCAATGTTGCTGCAGTACAGCATATTCAGGATTCAACATTTCATTGAACGTATATACACTACTATTGGTGATATTTCGTCAATTCCATGAGCGTGATACTCCACAGCTGCCGCCAAACAGCGGGCCAGCTCTTGTTACATTGTGCCAACTGTTTTCGAGGTCAAATGCAATGTTGTTGCAGTACAGCATATACAGGATTCAATATTTCATTGAACGTATATACACTGCCATGGTGATATCCCGACAATTCGATGCGCATGATACTCCACATTTCCTTCCAAATACAGCGCACCTGCTCCTGTTTACATTATGTCCTTCGGGTCGAGGACAAATGCATTGTTTTTGCAGTACAGAATATACCGGATTCAATACTTCATTGAACGTAAATACACTGCTATTGGTGATACCCCGATAATTCGATGAGCATGATACTCCACATTCCCTGCCAAATACAGCGCACCTGCTCCTGTTTACATTATGTCAACTCGGGTCGAGGACAAATGCAATGTTTTTGCAGTACTGCATATCCAGCATTCTATATTTCATTGAACGTATCTACACTGCTACTGGAGATATTTCGTCAATTCCATGCGTCCTGCACTCCACATTTCCTGCCAAATACTGCGCACCTGCTCCTGTTTACATTATGTCAACTCGGGTCGAGGACAACTGCAATGTTGTTGCAGTACAGCATATTCAGGATTCAATATTTCATTGAAAGGCTCTACACTGCCATTGGTGATATCTCGTCAATTCGATGCGCGGTATACCGCACAGATGCTGCCAAATTGAGCGGAAATCAGCCACTTTGCGCTATGTCAACTCAGGACCCTGACTAATTCATTGTAACTGTAGTTTTGCATATTTAGGCTTTTTTATTCAATTAAACGTATCCCCGGTGCTATTGGTGGTATGCCTACCATTCAATGCGCGCTATGCTCCACAGTTGCAACCAAACAGCGGACCTGCTCCTGTTTACATTATGTCAACTGGGGTCGAGGGCAAATGGAATGTTGTTGCAGTAATGCATATCCAGCATTCAATATTTCATTGAACGTATATACACTGCCATTGTGATATCCCGACAATTCGATGCGCTTGATACTCCACATTTCCTGCCAAATACAGCGTACCTGCTCCTCTTCACATTATGTCAACTCGGGTCGAGGACAAATGCAATGCTGCTGCAGTACAGCATATTCAGGATTCAACATTTCATTGAACGTATATACACTGCTAATGGTGATATCCCGACAAATCGATGCGCGTCATGCTCCACATTTCCAGCCAAATACGGCGCATCTGCTCCTGTTTACTATATATCAACTGCTGTCGAATACAAAGGCAATGTTCTTGTAGTACTGCATACTCAGGATTCAATACTTCATTGAACGTATCTACACTACTATTGGAGATATTTCGTCAATTCCATGAGCGTGATACTCCACAGCTGCCGCCAAACAGCGGGCCAGCTCTTGTTTACATTGTGTCAACTGTTTTCGAGGACTACTGCAATGGTGTTGCAGTACAGCATAATCAGGATTCAATATTTCATTGAACGTATATACACTGCTATTCGTGATATCCCGACAATTCGATGCGCGTTATACTCCTCATTCGCTGCCAAATACTACGCAGATCGGCCGGATTGCGCATTGTCAACTCTGTGTCCTGTCAAATACATTGTAATTGCATTTTATCATATTAGGCTCAAGTATTTATTTAATCGTGTCTCTGCTGCTATTTGTGGTATGTCCACAAATCCATGCGCGTTATACTCCTCATATGCCGCCAAATACAGCGCACCTGCTCTTGTTTACATTGTGTCAACTGTGGTCTAGGACAAATGCATTGTTTTTGCAGTACAGCACATACGGGATTCAGTACTTCATTCAACGTATATACATTGCTATTGGCGATATCACGACAAATCGATGCGCGTGATACTCCACATTCCCTGCCAAATACAGCGCACCTGCTCCTGTTTACATTATGTCAACTCGGATCGAGGACAAATGCAATGTTGTTGCAGTACAGTATATACAGAATTCAAAATTTCATTGAACGTATATACACTGCTACTGGTGATATCCCGACAATTCCATGCGCGTGATACTCCACATTCCCTGCCAAATACAGCGCACCTGCTCCTGTTTACATTATGTCATTCGGGTCGAGGACAAATGCAATGTTTTTGCAGTACAACACATTCAGGATTCAATATTTCATTGAACGGATCTACACTGCTATTGGTGATATCCCGACAATGTGAAGCGCGTTATACTCCTCATTCTCTGCCAAATACTACGCACATCAGAGTGTTTGCGCATTGTAAACTCTGTGTCCTGTCAAATACATTGTAATTGCAGTTTATCATATTAGGCACAAGTATTTATTTAAACGTATCTCCGCTGCTATTCGTGGTATGTCGACAAATCTATGCGCGTTATACTCCTCATTTTCTGCCAAATACAGTGCACCTGCTCCTGTTTACATTATGTCAACTCGTTTCCAGGACAAATGCAATGTTTTTGCAGTACAGCACATTCAGGATTCAATACTTCATTGAATGTATCTACACTGCTATTGGTGATATCACGACAATTCGATGCGCGTGATACTCCACGTTCCCTGCCAAATACAGCGCACCTGCTCTTGTTTACATGATGTCAACTCGGGTCGGGGACAAATGCATTGATTTTGCAGTACAGCACAGACAGGATTCAATACTTCACTAAGCATATATACACTGCTCTTGGTGATATCCCGACAATTCGATGCGCGTGATACTCCACATTACCTGCCTGATACAGCGTACCTGCTCCTCTTCACATTATATCAACTCGGGTCGAGGACAAATGCAATGTTGCTGCAGTACAGCATATTCAGGATTCAACATTTCATTGAACGTATATACGGTGCTATTCGTGATATCCCGGCAATTCGATGCGCGTTATACTCCTCATTCGCTGCCAAATACTAAGAACATCAGAGAGTTTGCGCATTGTCAACTCTGTTTCCTGTCAAATACATTGCATTTGCTGTTTATCATGTTAGGCTCAAGTATTTAGTTAAACGTATCTCCGCTGCTATTCGTGATATTCCGACAAATCTAAGCGCGTTATTCTCCACATTTCCAGCCAAATACGGCGCATCTGCTCCTGTTTACATTATATCAACTGGGGTCGAAGACAAATGCAATGTTCTTGTAGTACTGCATACTCTGGACTCAATACTTCATTGAACGTATCTACACTGCTACTGGAGATATTTCGTCAATTCCATGCGTCTTGTACTCCACATTTCCTGCCAACTACAGCGCACCTGCTCCTGTTTACATTATGTCAACTCGGGTCGAGGACAAATGCAATGTTGTTGTAGTACAGCACAAACAGGATTCAATACTTCACTGAGCATATATACACTGCTCTTGGTGATATCCCGACAATCCGATGCGCGTGATACTCCACATTACCGTCCAGATACAGCGTACCTGCTCCTCTTCACATTATGTCAACCCGTTTCGAGGACAAATGCAATGTTGCTGCAGTACAGCATATTCAGGATTCAACATTTCATTGAACGTATATACACTGCTATTCGTGATATCCCGACAATTCGAAGCGCGTTACACTCCTCATTCGCTGCCAAATACTAAGCACATCAGAGAGTTTGCGCATTGTCAACTCTGTTTCCTGTCAAATACATTGCATTTACTGTTTATCATTTTAGGCTCAAGTATTTAGTTAAACGTATCACCGCTGCTATTCGTGATATCCCGACAAATCTATGCGCGTTATTCTCCACATTTCCAGCCAAATACGGCGCATCTGCTCCTGTTTACATTATATCAACTGCTGTCGAAGACAAAGGCAATGTTCTTGTAGTACTGCATACTCAGGATTCAATACTTCATTGGACGTATCTACACTACTATTGGAGATATTTCGTCAATTCCATGAGCGTTATACTCCACAGCTGCCGCCAAACAGAGGGCCAGCTCTTGTTTACGTTGTGTCAACTGTTTTCGAGGACAACTGCATTATTGTTGCAGTACAGCATAATCAGGATTCAATATTTCATTGAACGTATATACACTGCTATTCGTGATATCCCGACAATTCGATGCGCGTTTTAATCCTCATTCGCTGCCAAATACTACGCAGATCGGCCGGATTGCGCATTGTCAACTCTGTGTCCTGTCAAATACATTGCAATTGCAGTTTACCATATTAGGCTCAAGTATTTATTTAATCGTGTCTCTGCTGCTATTTGTGGTATGTCCACAAATCCATGCGCGTTATACTCCTCATATGCCGCCAAATACAGCGCACCTGCTCTTGTTTACATTGTGTCAACTGTGGTCGAGGACAAATGCATTGTTTTTGCAGTACAGCATATACCGGATTCAATACTTCATTGAACGTATATGCCCTGCTATTGGTGGTATCCCGACAATTCGATGCGCGTGATACTCCACATTACCTGCCAAATACGGCGCACCTGCTCCTGTTTACATTATGGCAACTCGGGTCGAAGACAAATACGATGTTGTTGCAGTACTGCATATCCAGGATTCAAAACTTCATTGAACGTATATATACTGCTATTCGTGATATCCCGACAATTCGAAGCGTTTTATACTCCTCATTCGCTATCAAATACTAAGCATATCAGAGAGTTTGCGCATTGTCAACTCTGTTTCCTGTCAAATACATTGTATTTGCTGTTTATCATGTTAGGCTCAAGTATTTAGTTAAACGTATCTCCGCTGCTATTCGTGGTATGTCGACAAATCTATGCGCGTTATACTCCACAGTTGCCGCCAAACAGCGCACCTGCTCCTGTTTACATTTTCTCATTCGGGTCGAGGACAAATGCATTGTTTTTGCAGTACATCATATACCGGATTCAATACTTCATTGAACGTACATACAGTGCCATTGGTTATATCCCGACAATTCGAGACGCGTGATACTCCACATTTCCTGCCACATACGGCGCACCTGTTGCTGTTTACATTATGTCAACTCGGGTCGAGGACAAATGCAATGTTGTTGCATTACAGCATATTCAGGATTCAATATTCCATTGAACGGATCTACACTGCTATTTGTGATATCTCGCCAATTCGATGCGCGCTGCGCCGCACAGTTGCTGCCAAATAGAGCGCAGATCAGCCACTTTGCGCTATGTCAACTCAGGTCCCTGCCTAATTCATTGTAATTGTAGTTTTGCATATTTCGGCTTATGTATTCAATTAAACGTATCTCCGGTGCTATTGGTGGTACGCCTACAATTCGCCTTATGCTCCACAGTTGCCGCCAAACAGCGGACCTGCTCCTGTTTACATTATGGCAACTGGGGTCGAAGACAAAAGCAATGTTCTTGTAGTACTGCATACTCCGGATTCAATACTTCATTGAATGCATCTACACTGCTATTGGCGATATCACGACAATTCGATGCGCGTGATACTCCACATTCCCTGCCAAAGACAACGCACCTGCTCTTGTTTACATTATGTCAAATAGGCTCCAGGACAAATGCAATGTTGCTGCAGTACATCATATTCAGGATTCAATACTTCATTGAACGGATCTACACTGCTATTGGTGATATTCCGACAACTCGATGCGCGTTGTACTCCTCATTTGCTGCCAAATACTACGCACATCAGCCGGTTTGCGCATTGTCAACTCTGTTTCCTGTCAAATATATTGTAATTGCAGTTTATCATATTAGGCTCAAGTATTTATTTAAACGTATCTCCGCTGCTATTCGTGGTATGTCGACAAATTTATGCGCGTTATACTTCTCATTTGCCGCCAAATACAGCGGATCTGTTCGTGTTTACATTATGTCAACTCGGGTCGAGGACAATTGCAATGTTGTTGCAGTACTGCATATTCAGGATTCAATATTTCATTGATCGTAAATTCACTGCTTTTGGTGAAATCGTGACAATTCGTTGCGCGTGATACTCCACATTCCCTGCCAAATACAGCGTACCTGCTCCTGTTTACGTTATGTCTCATCTGGTCGAGGTCATATGCAATGTTGTTGCAGTACTGCATAATCAGGATTCAATATTTCATTGAACGTATATACACTGCCATGGTGATATCCCGACAATTCGATGCGCAAGATACTCCATATTTCCTGCCAAATACAGCGTACCTGCTCCTGTTTACATTATGTCAACTCGGGTCGACAACAAATGCAATGTGTCTGCAAGTAGAGCATATTCAGTATTCAATATTTCATTAAACGTACATACACTGCCATTGGTGATATCCCGACAATTCGATGCGCGTTGTACTCCTCATTTGCTGCCAAATACTACGCACATCAGCCGGTTTGCGCATTGTCAACTCTGTTTCCTGTCAAATATATTGTAATTGCAGTTTATCTTATTAGGCTCAAGTATTTATTTAAACGTATCTCCGCTGCTATTCGTGGTATGTCGACAAATTTATGCGCGTTATACCCCACAATTGCTGCCAAATACAGTGCACATTAACCGGCTTGCGCAATGTTAAATCTGTCTCCTGTCAAATCCAGCGTAATTGCAGTTTATCATATTTTGGCTCAAGTATTTAATTAAGCGTATCTCCGCTGCTCTTGGTGGTACGTCGACATTTCGATACGCGCACTGCTCCACATATGCTGCCAAATGCAGCGCACGTCATTCGGTTTGCGTTATGTTAACTCTAGGTGCTGTCAAATACGGAGATATTGGTGCTTTGCAGATTCTATCTTAAGTATTCAATTGAGGGTCTCTCAGTTTCCATTCCAGATATCTGGACAAATCGATTCGCGTTATACTCCACACTTGCTGCCAAATACTGCGCACATCAGCCGGTTTGCGCAATGTCAACTCTGTGTCCTGTCAAATCCATTGTAGTTACAGTTTAGCATATTTAGGCTGAAGTATTCAATTAAACGTATCCGCTGCTATTGGTGTTATGTCGACAATTCGGTGCGCGCGGTACTCCACATGTGCCGCCAAATGCAGCTGACCTGCTCCTCTTTACATTATGTCAACTCGGGTCGAGGTTAAATGCAATGTTACTGCAGTACTGCATATCCAGGATTCAATACTCCATTGAACGTATCTACACTGATATTGGTGATATCTCGACATTTCGACCCGTGTTATACGCCACATTTGCTGCCAAATACTGCGCACATCAGCCGGTTTGCGCTATGTCAACTCAGACCCTGTCATATCCAGCGTAATTGGCGTTTTGGAGATTCTGCCGGGAATATTCAATTGGACGTATCTCGGTTTCTCATGGAGATATGTCGACAATTCGATGCGCGTACTACTCCACATAAGCAGTCAAATACAGCGCACGGCATTCGGTTTGCGGTATGGCAACTCTGGGCCCTGTCAAATACAGCGTTGCTGCAGTTTTGCAGATTCTGTCTTAAATATTATATTGAGCGCATCTCATTGTTTATTCCAGATATCTCGACAATTCGATGAGCGTGTTGAGTAGATGATACATTTACACTGTACATGTGAATGTGTGTGTAAGCGTGAGAGGGCGCCCAGGTCTTAGTTGAGACAAGAGACAGTTGCCGGATGTTAGAATCTTCAGGAAGAGTCGGTCAACAACAAGCGTGCGTGTAAGAAGGTTATCGTGGTCTGCAGAGTGCAACATATATGTGTAGCTATTGTGTATAAAATAAAATAAACTATTTGTAATTCCGAATCCTTTCATTACCTTAACATGGTAGCAGAGCGTGGTTACTAGTTTTGCAAGCTATTGAGTGCGTGGTTACGATCTTGCGAGTGAGTTTAGTACGGGAAGAAACCGTCAGAGGATAAAAAGAAAAAAAATACTTCAAGCACGTAGGAATGCTTAAGTACAGGAAAAAAAACCAATTAAAATGGAGAGATCGGAAATCATGATACCTGTATTCGATGGTCAGGATTATGGAATGTGGAAGCAAAGAACACGATGTTTCTCAAGTATAAGGAATGCAAGGTTGTTACAACTAGAATTAAGACCGAAAGAGACAATGAAGATTGGGACAAAAAGGATTTGAGGGCGATAAATATAATTTACAGTGCCATCACAAATAGACAATTGGGGTATGTTAGGGAAGAAAAAACGGCATATAATATAATAAAAAGGTTTGATGAAATGTACTTGATGTTGCGACACACAAACTAACTAACGACCAGTCAGGCACAACTGATCGGTTGGTATCGCGAAACTTGAACGTTATTTGCGCTCAAGGGTGAGGATTATAATAAGTGTAAAGAGCGAGATTTAGTTCACCTTATTTATTCCACTCAATACTCTGGTTACAACTGTCTTGATATGTACTGAATTCCTCTTACTACTATGAATACACTGAACTTAAGTTACTGATTCTCCTGTTCACTGACTGACGACTGGTAGGTGTTGACTCTTAGAAGACTGGCGCAAGAGTCCCTGATTAAACTCTTCCCTGACTGAAGACTGGTAGGTGTTGACTCTTCGAAGACTGGTGCAAGAGTGATTCTTGGGAATGTTGCTGTCGTAGCGGAAGATTCGTGGTGCGGCTGTCTCAAGTCTGTTCCTAATTGCTCATTGGGTAAAGACGTATGTTTTGGAATGGGCTGGCTGCCTGCACAGGTGACCTTACCCTTGGGGAAAACCCGCGTGTTCGGTCTTCCTGAGATGTAGCATAAACAATAAAGAGATTTCGTGTTTTATGGGTCTTTTCCGTGAGGTCTTAAAGTACCTTGACTGTACGATAGGTCCACTGTTTATGAGGGGTCCGCATTAGGGTACCCTTAACGGTCGTCCTGCCCGGGGATCGTATGGTCCCTTAAACCGCCGCGGCAATTACCAGGCGGCCATTCCAAATCTCGAACACTTGAAAGAGTCGACGGCACTGCAGATCGTATGCAGAAGGAGATTGGAAAACATAAGACTGGAGAACTACAGTGAATCAGAGTCATTTTTTTGTGAGTTTGAAAAATTAATAAACGAATTAAAACGTGCCGGCGCACAAGTGAGTGAGGGGGAAAAGCTAAATTACATGCTGAATACGTTACCCGAAGAATACAGCTACATACCGGACCTAATTCTTTGTAATTGCTGTTTTGCATACTTAGGCTTCAGTATTCAATTAAACTAATCCCCGCTGTTATTGATAGAATGTCAACAATTGGACGCGCGTTATACTCCTCATTTGCCGCCAAATACAGCGCACCTGCTCTTGTTTACATTGTGTCAACTGTGGTCGAGGACAAATGCATTGTTTTTGCAGTACAGCATATACCGGATTCAATACTTCATTGAACGTATATGCCCTGCTATTGGCGATATCACGACAAATCGATGCGCGTGATACTCCACATTCCCTGCCAAATACAGCGCACCTGCTCCTGTTTACATTATGTCAACTCGGATCGAGGACAAATGCAATGTTGTTGCAGTACAGTATATACAGAATTCAAAATTTCATTGAACGTATATACACTGCTATTGGTGATATCCCGACAATTCCATGCGCGTGATACTCCACATTCCCTGCCAAATACAGCGCACCTGCTCGTGTTTACATTATGTCAACTCGGATCGAGGACAAATGCAATCTTTTTGCAGTACTGGATATGCAGTATTCAATATTTCATCGAACGTATATGCACTGCTATTGGTGATATCCCGACAATTCGATGCGCGTTATACTCCACATTACCTGCCAAATACAGCGTACCTGCTCCTCTTCACATTATGTCAACTCGGCTCAAGGACAAATGCAATGTTTTTACAGTACAGCACATTCAGGATTCAATATTTCATTGAACGGATATACACTGCTATTGGTGATATCCCGACAATTCGATCCGCGTTATACTCCTCATACGCTGCCAAATACTACGCACATCAGCCGGTTTGCGCATTGTCAACTCTGTGTCCTGTCAAATACATTGTAATTGCAGTTTATCATATTAGGCTCAAATATTTATTTAAACGTATCTCCGCTGCTATTCGTGGTATGTCGACAAATCTATGCGCGTTATACTCCTCATTTGCCGCCAAATACAGCGCACCTGCTCTTGTTTACATTATGTCAACTCGGGTCAAGGACAAATGCAATGTTTTTGCAGTACAGCACATTCAGGATTCAATATTTCATTGAACGCATCTACACTGCTATTGGTGATATCACGACAATTCGATGCGCATGATACTCCACAGATCCTGCCAAATACAGCGCACCTGCTCCTGTTTACATTATGTCAACTGGGATCGAGGACAATTGCAATGTTGTTGCAGTACAGCATATTCAGTATTCAATTTTTCATTGAACGGATCTACAATGCTATTGGTGATATCTCGTCAATTCCATGCGCGGTGTACCACACAGTTGCTGCCACATAGAGCGCAAATCAGCCACATTGCGCTATGTCAACTCAGGTCCCTGCCTAATTCATTGTAATTGTTGTTTTGCATATTTAGGCTTTTTTATTCAAATAAACGTATCTCCGGTGCTATTGGTGGTATGCCTACCATTCGATGCGCGGTATGCTCCACAGTTACAACCAAAGAGCGGACCTGCTCTTGTTTATATTATGTCAACTGGGGTCGAAGACAAATGCAATGTTCTTGTAGTACTGCATACTCAGGATTCAATATTTCATTGAATGTATCTACACTGCTATTGGCGATATCACGACAATTCGATGCGCGTGATACTCCACATTCCCTGCCATAGACAACGCACCTGCTCTTGTTTACATTATGTCAACTCGGGTCGGGGACAAATGCATTGTTTTTGCAGTATAGCACATACAGGATTCAATACTTCACTGAACATATATACACTGCTATTGGTGATATCCCGACAATTCCATGCGCGTGATACTCCACATTACCTGCCAAATACAGCGCACCTGCTCCTGTTTACATTATGTCAACTGGGGTCGAAGACAATTGCAATGTTGTTGCAGTACACCACATTCAGGATTCAATATTTCATTGAACGTACATATCCTGCAATTGGTGATATCCCGACAATTCGATGCGCGTTATACTCCTCATTCGCTGCCAAATACTACGCAGATCGGCCGGATTGCGCATTGTCAACTCTGTGTCCTGTCAAATACATTGTAATTGCAGTTTATCATATTAGGCTCAAGTATTTATTTAATCGTGTCTCTGCTGCTATTTGTGGTATGTCCACAAATCCATGCGCGTTATACTCCTCATATGCCGCCAAATACAGCGCACCTGCTCTTGTTTACATTGTGTCAACTGTGGTCGAGGACAAATGCATTGTTTTTGCAGTACAGCACATACGGGATTCAGTACTTCATTCAACGTATATACACTGCTATTGGCATTATCACGACAAATCGATGCGCGTGATACTCCACATTCCCTGCCAAATACAGCGCACGTGCTCTTGTTTAAATTATGCCAACTCGGGTCGAGGACAAATGCAATGTTTTTGCCGTACTGCATATCCAGGATTCAATACTTCATTGAACGTAAATACACTGCTATTGGTGATATCCCGACAATTCCATGCGCGTGATACTCCACATTCCCTGCCAAACACAGCGCACCTGCTCCTGTTTACATTAAGTCAACTGGGGTCGAAGGCAAATGCAATGATGTTGTAGTACTGCATATACAGGATTCAATATTTCATTGAACGTAAATACACTGCTATTGGTGAAATACCGACAACTGGATGCGCGTGATACACCACATTCCCTGCCAAATACAGCGCACCTGCTCCTGTTTATATCATATCAACTGGGGTCGAAGACAAATGCAATGTTCTTGTAGTACTGCATACTCAGGGTTCAATACTTCATTGAACGTATCTACACTGCGACTGGAGATATTTCGTCAACTCCATGCGTCTTGTACTCCACATTTCCTGCCGAATACAGCACTCCTGCTCCTGTTTACATTATGTCAACTCGAGTCGAGGGCAAATGCAATGTTTTTGCAGAACAGCATATTCAGCATTCAATATTTCATTCAACGTAAATACACTGCTGTTGGTGATATCCCGACAATTCGATGCGCGTGATACTCCACATTCGATGCCAAATACTACGCACATCAGCCGGTTTGCGCATTATCAACTCTGTGTCCTGTCAAATACATTGCAATCGCAGTTTATCATATTAGGCTCAATTATTTATTTAAACGAATCTCCGCTGCTATTCGTGGTATGTCGACAAATTTATGCGCGATATACTTCTCATTTGCCGCCAAATACAGCGGATCTGCTCCTGTTTACATTATGTCATCTCGGGTCGAGGACAAATGCAATGGTGTTGCAGTACAGCATATACAGGATTCAATATTTTATTGAACGTATATACACTGCTATTCGTGATATCCCGATAATTCGATGTGCGTGATACTCCACATTTCCAGCCAAATACAGCGCACCTGCTCCTGTTTACATTATATCAACTCGGGTCGAGGTCCAATGCAATGAAGTTGAAGTACTGCATATTCAGGATTCAATACTTCATTGAATGTATCTACACTGCTATTGGTCCTATCACGACTATTCGTTGCACGTGATGCTCCACATACCCAGCCTAATACAGCGCACCTGCTCTTGTTTACAGTGTGTCAATTGTGGTCGAGGACAAATGCATTGTTTTTGCAGTACAGCATATACCGTATTCAATACTTCATTGAACGTATACACACTGCCATTGTTGATATCCCGACAATTCGATGCCCGTGGTACTCTACATTTCCTGCCAAATACGGCGCACCTGCTCCTGTTTACATTATGTCAACTCAGGTCGAGGACAAATGCAATGTTCTTGTAGTACTGCATACTCAGGATTCAATATTTCATTGAACGTAAATACACTGCTATTGGTGAAATCCCGACAATTCGATGCGCGTTATACTCCTTATTCGCTGCCAAATACTACGCACATCAGCCGGTTTTCGCATTGTCAACTCTGTGTTCTGCTAAATACATTGTAATTGCAGTTTATCATATTAGGCTCAAGTATTCATTTAAACGTATCTCCGCTGCTATTCGCGGTATGTCGACAAATCGATGCGCGTTATACTCGTCATTTGCCGCCAAATACAGCGCACCTGCTCCTGTTTACATTATGTCAACACGTATCGAGGGCAAATGCTATGTTGTTGCAGTACAGCATATACAGGATTCAACCTTTCATTGAACGTATATACACTGCCATGGTGATATCCCGACAATTCGATGCGCATGATACTCCACATTTTCTGCCAAATACAGCGCACCTGCTCCTGTTTACATTATGTGAACACGTATCGAGGACAAATGCAATGTTGCTGCAAGTACAGGATATTCAGGATTCAATATTTCATTGAACGGATCTACACTGCTATTGGTGATATCCCGACAATTCGATGCGCGTTATACCGCACAGTGGCTGCCGAATAGAGCGTAAATCAGCCACTTTGCGCTATGTCAACTCAGGTCCCTGCATAATTCATTGTAATTGTGGTTTTGCTTATTTAGGCTTATGTATTCAATTAAACCTAGGTCCTGTGCTATTGGTGGTATGCGACAATTCTGCTAGAAATATTCAATTGCGCTGATCTCAGATTTTATTCCAGATGTCTCAACAATTCTATGCGCGTTCCACTCCACATATGCTGCCAAATACAGCGCGCGTCATTCAATTCCATGCGCGTTCTACTCCACACTTGCTCTCGCATATAGCGCACCTGCTCCAGTTTACATTATGTCAAATCGGGTCGAGGTCAAATCCAATGTTATTGCAGTACTTTATATTCAGCCTTCAATATTCCATTGAACGTTGCTTCGTTTCGATTGGAGATACGAAGAAAATTCTATGCGCGTTCTACTCCACAGATGCTGCCAAATACAGCGCACATCAACTGGTTTACTCAATGTCAACTCTGTGTCCTGTCAAATCCAGCGTAATTGCCGTTTTAAAATATTCTACCGGAAATATTCAATTAAACGTGTCTCCGTCGCTATTGGTGGTATGTCGACAAGTCGAAGCGCTTTACACTCCACATTTGCTGCCAAATACAGCGCACATGCTCCCGTTTACATTTTGCCAACTCGGGTCGACGTCAAATCCAATGTTATTGCTATGCTGCTTATCCAGGCTTCAATTATCAATTGAACGAATCTGTACTACTATTGGTGATATGTCGACAATTCGATGCGCGCTACCCCGCACATTTGCTGCAAGAAATAGCGCAAAGCAACCAGTTTGCGCAATGTCAACTCTGTGCCCTATCAAATACAGCGTTATTCCTGTTTTGCATATTCAGTTTTAAATATTCATTTGGGCGTATTCCAGTTTCTATTCCAGAAATCTCGATAGTTCGATACGCTTTAAACTCCACATTTGCTGCCAAATAGAGCGCACTTGCAACTGTTTACATCAAGTAATCTCGGATCGAGGTCAAATCCAATGCTATTGCTGTACTGCATATTCAGGAATCAATACTCCATTGAAATTTTCTACACTGCTATTGGTGATATTTCGTCTATTCGATGCGCGGTATACCGCACACTTGCTGCCAAATAGAGCGCAAATCAGCCACTGTGCGCTATGTCAACTCAGGTCCCTGCCTAATTCATTGTAATTGTAGTTTTGCATATTCAGGCTTAAGTATTCAATTAAACGTATCTCCGGTGCTATTGGTGGTATACCTACAATTCGTTGCGCGTGAAACTCCACATTCCCTGCCAAATACAGCGAACCTGCTTCTGTTTACATTATGTCAACTCGGATCGAGGACAAATGCCATGTTGTTGCAGTACAGCATATTCAGGAATCAATATTTCATTGAACAGACCTACACTGCTATTTGTGATATCTCGTCAATTCGATGCGCGGTATGCCGCACAGTTGCTACCAAATAGAGCGCAAATCAGCCACTTTGCGCTATGTAAACTCAGGTCCGTGCCGAATTCATTGCAATTGTATTTTTGCATATTTACGCTTCTGTATTCAATTAAACGTATCTCCGGTGCAATAGGTGGTATGCCTACAATTCGATGCGCGTTATGCTCCACAGCTGCCGCCAAACACCGCACCTGCTCCTGTTTACATTATGTCAACTCGGGTCGGGGACATATCCAATGTTTTTGCCGTTCAGGATATTCAGGATTCAATATTTCATCGATCGTATATACACTGCCATTAGTGATATCCTGACAATTCGATGGGCGTTGTGCTCCTCATTGGCTGCCAAATACTACGCAGATCAGCCGGTTTGCGCATTGTCAACTCTGTGTCCTGTCAAATACATTGTAATTGCAGATTATCATGTTACGCTCAAGTATTCATTTAAACGTATCTCCGCTGCTATTAGTGGTATGTCGACAACTCGATACGCGTGATACTCCACTGTTCCTGCCAAATACAGCGCATCTGCTCCTGTTTGCATTATGTCAACTGGGGCCGAAGACGATTGCAATGTTGTTGCAGTACACCATATTCAGGATCCAATATTTCATTGAACGTACATACACTGCCATTGGTGATATCCCGACAAATCGATGCGCGTTATACTCCTCATTCGCTGCAGAATACTATGTACATCAGCCGGTTGGCGCATTGTCAACTCTGTGTCCTGTCAAATACATTGTAATTGCAGTTCTTTATATTAGGCTCAAATATTTATATAAACGTATCTCCGCTGCTATTCGTGGTATGTCGACAAATCTATGCGCGTTATACTCATCATTTGCCGCCAAATACGGGGGACCTGCTCCTGTTTACATTATGTCAACTGGGGTCGAGAACAATTGCAATGTTGTTGCAGTAAAGCATATTCAGGAATCAATATTTCATTGAACGGATCTACACTGCTAATGGTGATATCTCGTCAATTCGATGCGCGTGATACTCCACTGTTCCTGCCAAATACGGCGCACCTGCTCCTGTTTACATTATGTCAACTCGGGTCGAGGACAAATCCAATGATTTTGCAGTACAGGATATTCAGGATTCAATATTTCATTGATCGTATATACACTGCTATTAGTGATATTTTGACAAATCTATGCGCGCTATACTCCTCATTTGCCGCCAAATAAAGCGGACCTGCTCCTGTTTACATTAAGTCAACTGGGGTCGAGGACAATTGCAATGTTGTTGCAGTAAAGCATATTCAGGAATGAATATTTCATTGAACAGACCTACACTGCTATTTGCGATATCTCGTCAATTCGATGCGCGGTATGCCGCACAGTTGCTACCAAATAGAGCGCAAATCAGCCACTTTGCGCTATGTAAACTCAGGTCCGTGCCGAATTCATTGCAATTGTATTCTTGCATATTTAGGCTTATGTATTCAATTAAACGTATCTCCGGTGCAATAGGTGGTATGCCTACAATTCGATGCGCGTTATGCTCCACAGCTGCCGCCAAACAGCGCACCTGCTCCTGTTTACATTATGTCAACTCGGGTCGGGGACATATCCAATGTTTTTGCCGTTCAGTATATTCAGGATTCAATATTTCATTGATCGTATATACACTGCCATTAGTGATATCCTGACAATTCGATGGGCGTTGTACTCCTCATTGGCTGCCAAATACTACGCAGATCAGCCGGTTTGCGCATTGTCAACTCTGTGTCCTGTCAAATACATTGTAATTGCAGATTATCATGTTACGCTCAAGTATTTATTAAAACGTATCTCCGCTGCTATTCGTGGTATCTCGACAAATCTATGCGCGTTATACTCCTCATTTGCCGCCAAATACAGCGCACCTGCTCCTGTTTACATTATATCAACTTGGGTCGAGGACAAATGCAACGTTTTTGTAGTACTGCATATACAGGATTAAATACTTCATTGAACGTATATACACTGCTATTGGTGATATCCCGACAATTCGATGCGCGTGAAACTATGCATTTCCTGCCAAATACGGCACACCTGCTCCTGTTTACATTATGTCAACTCGGGTCTAGGAAAAATGCAATGTTTTTGGAGTACAGCACATTCGGGATACAATATTTCATTGAACAGATCTACACTGCTATTTGTGATATCTCGTCAATTCCATGCGCGGTATACCTCACAGTGGCTGCCAAATAGAGCGCAAATCTGCCACTTTGCGCTATGCCAACTCCGGTCCCTGCCTAATTCATTGTAATTGTAGTTTTGCATATTTAGGCCTAAGTATTCAATTGAGCGGATCTCCAGTGCTATTGGTGGTATGCCTACAATTCGATGCGCGTTATGCTCCACAGTTGCCGCCAAATACAGCGCACCTGCTCATGTGTACATTATGTCAACTCGGGTCGAGGACAAATCCAATGTTTTTGCAGTAGAGGATATTCAGGACTCAATATTTTATTGAACGTATATACACTGCTATTCGTGATATCCCGACAATTCGAAGCGCGTTATACTCCACATTCCCTGGCAAATACAGCGCACCTGCTCCTGTTTACATTATGTCAACTCGGGTCAAGGACAAATGCAATGTTTTTGCAGTACAGCACATTCAGGATTCGATATTTCATTTGACGGATCTACACTGCTATTGGTGATATCTCGTCAATTCGATGCGCGGTATACAGCACGCTTGCTGCCAGATAGAGCGCAAATCAGCCACTGTGCGCTATGTCAACTCAGGTCCCTGAGTAATTCATTGTAATTGTAGTTTTGCATATGCAGGCTTAAGTATTCAATTAAACGGATCTCCAGTGATATTGGTGGTATGCCTACAATTCGATGCGCGTTATGCTCTACAGTTGCCGCCAAATACAGCATACCTGCTCCTGTTTACTTTATATCAACTTGGGTTGAGGACAAATGCAACGTTTTTGTAGTACTGCATATTCAGGATTCAATACTTCATTGAATGTATCTATATTGCTATTGGTCATATCACGACAATTCGAAGCGAGTTGTACTCCAAATTCCCTGCCAAACACAGCGCACCTGCTCCTGTTTACATTATCTCAACTCGGTTCGAGGACAAATGCAATGTTGCTGCAGTACAGCATATTCAGGATTCAAAATTTCATTGAACGTATATACGCTGCTATTGGTCATATCACGACAATTCGATGCGCGTGATACTCCACATTTCCTACCCAATACAGCGCACCTGTTCTTGTTTACATTATGTCAACTCCGGTCGAGGACAAATCCAATGTTTTTGCAGTACAGGATATTCGGGATTCAATATTTCATTGAACGTATATACACTGCTATTGGTGATATCCTGACAGTTCGATGCGCGTTAAACTCCTCATTCGCTGGCAAATACTACGCACATCAGCCGGTTTGCGCATTGTCAACTCTGTGGCCTGTTAAATACATTGTAATTGCAGTTTACCATATTAGGTTCAAGTATTTATTAAAACGTATCTCCGCTGCTATTCGTGGTATCTCGACAAATCTATGCGCGATATACTCCTCACTTGCCGCCAAATACAGCGCACCTGCTCCTGTTTACATTATGTCAACTCGGGTCGAGGACAGTTGCAATGTTGTTGTAGTACTGCATTTTCAGGATTCAATACTTCATTGAATGTATCTACACTACTATTGGTCATATCACGACAATTCGATGCGCGTGTTACTCCACATTTCCTGCCAAATACAGCGCACCTGCTCCTGTTTACATTATGTCAACTCGGGTCGAGGACAATTGCAATGTTGTTGTAGTACTGCATTTTCAGGATTCAATACTTCATTGAATGTATCTACACTGCTATTGGTCATATCACGACAATTCGGTACGCGTGATACTCCACATTCCCAACCAAATACAGCGCATCTGCTCCTGTTTACATTATGTCAACTCGGGTCAAGGAAAAATGCAATGTTTTTGCAGTACAGCACATTCAGGATTCAATATTTCATTGAATGTATCTACACTGCAATTGGTCATATCACGACAATTCGATGCGCGTGATACACCACATTCCCTGCCAAATACAGCGCACCTGCTCCTGTTTACAATATGTCAACTCGGGTCGAGGACAAATGCAATGTTGCTGCAGTACAGCATATTCAGGATTCAATATTTCATTGAACGTATATACACTGCCGTGGTGATATCCCGACAATTCGATGCGCATGATACTCCACATTTCCTGCCAAATACAGCGCTCCTGCTCCTGTTTACAATATGTCAACTCGGGTCGAGGACAAATGCAATGTTGCTGCAGTACAGCATATTCAGGATTCAATATTTCATTGAAATTATATACACTGCTATTCGTCATATCCCGACAGTTCGATGCGAGTTGTACTCCGCATTCCCTGCCAAGTACTACGTTCATCAGAGTGTTTGCGCATTGTCAACTCTGTGTCCTGTCAAGTACATTGTAATTGCAGATTGTCATATTAGGCTTAATTATTTATTTAAACGTATCTACGCTGCTATTCGTGGTATGTCGACAAATCTGTGCGCGTTATATTCCTCATTTGCCGCCAAATACAGCGCACCTGCTTCTGTTTACATTGTATCAAGTGTGGTCGAGGACAAATGCATTGTTTTTGCAGTACAGCACATTCAGGATTCAATATTTCATTGAACGGATCTACACTGCTATTTGTGATATCTCGCCAATTCGATGCGCGGTATACCGAACAGTTGCTGCCAAATAGAGCGCAAATCAGCCACTGTGCGCTATGTCAACTCAGGCCCCTGCCTAATTCATTGTAATTGTAGTTTTGCATGTTTAGGCTTAAGTATTCAATTAAACGTATCTCCGGTGCTATTGGTGGTATGCCTACAATTTGCTGCGCGTTATACTCCACAGTTGCCGCCGAATACAGCGCTCCTGTCTCTGTTTACATTATGTCAACTTGGGTCGAGGACAAAAGCAACGTTGTTGTAGTACTGCATTTTCAGGATTCAATACTCCATTGAATGTATCTACACTGTTATTGGTCATATCACGACAATTCGATGCGCGTGATACTACACATTTCCTGCCAAATACGGCACACCTGCTCCTGTTTACATTATGTGAACTCGGGTCGAGGACAAATCCAATGTTTTTGCAGTACAGGATATTCAGGATTGAATATGTCATTGGACGTATATACACTGCTATTGGTGATATCCTGACAATTCGATGCGCCTTATACTCCTCATTCGCTGCCAAATACTACGCACATCAGCCGGTTTGCGCTGTTAACTCTGTGTCCTGTCAAATACATTGTAATTGCAGTTTATCATATTAGGCTCAAGTATTTATTTAAACGTATCTCCGCTGCTATACGTGGTATGTCGACAAATCTATGCGCGTTATACTCCTCATTTCCTGCCCAATACGGTGCACCTGCTCCTGTTTACATTATGTCAACTCGGGTCGGGGACATGTCCAATGTTTTTGCCGTTCAGGATATTCAGGATTCAATATTTCATTGATCGTATATACACTGCCATTAGTGATATCCTGACAATTCGATGGGCGTTGTGCTCCTCATTGGCTGCCAAATACTACGCAGATCAGCCGGTTTGCGCATTGTCAACTCTGTGTCCTGTCAAATACATTGTAATTGCAGATTATCATGTTACGCTCAAGTATTTATTTAAACGTATCTCCGCTGCTATTAGTGGTATGTCGACAACTCGATACGCGTGATACTCCACTGTTCCTGCCAAATACAGCGCACCTGCTCCTGTTTGCATTATGTCAACTGGGGCCGAAGACGATTGTAATGTTGTTGCAGTACACCATATTCAGGATCCAATATTTCATTGAACGTACATACACTGCCATTGGTGATATCCCGATAAATCGATGCGCGTTATACTCCTCATTCGCTGCAGAATACTACGTACATCAGCCGGTTGGCGCATTGTCAACTCTGTGTCCTGTCAAATACATTGTAATTGCAGTTCATTATATTAGGCTCAAATATTTATATAAACGTATCTCCGCTGCTATTCGTGGTATGTCGACAAATCTATGCGCGTTATACTCATCATTTGCCGCCAAATACGGGGGACCTGCTCCTGTTTACATTATGTCAACTGGGGTCGAGGACAATTGCAATGTTGTTGCAGTAAAGCATATTCAGGAATCAATATTTCATTGAACGGATCTACACTGCTAATGGTGATATCTCGTCAATTCGATGCGCGTGATACTCCACTGTTCCTGCCAAATACGGCGCACCTGCTCCTGTTTACATTATGTCAACTCGGGTCGAGGACAAATCCAATGATTTTGCAGTACAGGATATTCAGGATTCAATATTTCATTGATCGTATATACACTGCTATTGGTGATATCCCGACAATTCGATGCGCGTGAAACTATGCATTTCCTGCCAAATACGGCACACCTGCTCCTGTTTACATTATGTCAACTCGGGTCTAGGAAAAATGCAATGTTTTTGGAGTACAGCACATTCGGGATACAATATTTCATTGAACAGATCTACACTGCTATTTGTGATATCTCGTCAATTCCATGCGCGGTATACCTCACAGTGGCTGCCAAATAGAGCGCAAATCTGCCACTTTGCGCTATGCCAACTCCGGTCCCTGCCTAATTCATTGTAATTGTAGTTTTGCATATTTAGGCCTAAGTATTCAATTGAGCGGATCTCCAGTGCTATTGGTGGTATGCCTACAATTCGATGCGCGTTATGCTCCACAGTTGCCGCCAAATACAGCGCACCTGCTCATGTGTACATTATGTCAACTCGGGTCGAGGACAAATCCAATGTTTTTGCAGTAGAGGATATTCAGGATTCATTATTTTATTGAACGTATATACACTGCTATTCGTGATATCCCGACAATTCGAAGCGCCTTATACTCCACATTCCCTGGCAAATACAGCGCACCTGCTCCTGTTTACATTATGTCAACTCGGGTCAAGGACAAATGCAATGTTTTTGCAGTACAGCACATTCAGGATTCAATATTTCATTTGACGGATCTACACTGCTATTGTTGATATCTCGTCAATTCGATGCGCGGTATACAGCACGCTTGCTGCCAGATAGAGCGCAAATCAGCCACTGTGCGCTATGTCAACTCAGGTCCCTGAGTAATTCATTGTAATTGTAGTTTTGCATATGCAGGCTTAAGTATTCAATTAAACGGATCTCCGGTGATATTGGTGGTATGCCTACAATTCGATGCGCGTTATGCTCTACAGTTGCCGCCAAATACAGCATACCTGCTCCTGTTTACTTTATATCAACTTGATATGAGGACAAATGCAACGTTTTTGTAGTACTGCATATTCAGGATTCAATACTTCATTGAATGTATCTATATTGCTATTGGTCATATCACGACAATTCGAAGCGAGTTGTACTCCAAATTCCCTGCCAAACACAGCGCACCTGCTCCTGTTTACATTATCTCAACTCGGGTCGAGGACAAATGCAATGTTGCTGCAGTACAGCATATTCAGGATTCAAAATTTCATTGAACGTATATACGCTGCTATTGGTCATATCACGACAATTCGATGCGCGTGATACTCCACATTTCCTACCCAATACAGCGCACCTGTTCTTGTTTACATTATGTCAACTCCGGTCGAGGACAAATCCAATGTTTTTGCAGTACAGGATATTCGGGATTCAATATTTCATTGAACGTATATACACTGCTATTGGTGATATCCTGACAGTTCGATGCGCGTTAAACTCCTCATTCGCTGGCAAATACTACGCACATCAGCCGGTTTGCGCATTGTCAACTCTGTGGCCTGTTGAATACATTGTAATTGCAGTTTACCATATTAGGTTCAAGTATTTATTAAAACGTATCTCCGCTGCTATTCGTGGTATCTCGACAAATCTATGCGCGATATACTCCTCACTTGCCGCCAAATACAGCGCACCTGCTCCTGTTTACATTATGTCAACTCGGGTCGAGGACAATTGCAATGTTGTTGTAGTACTGCATTTTCAGGATTCAATACTTCATTGAATGTATCTACACTGCTATTGGTCATATCACGACAATTCGGTACGCGTGATACTCCACATTCCCAACCAAATACAGCGCATCTGCTCCTGTTTACATTATGTCAACTCGGGTCAAGGAAAAATGCAATGTTTTTGCAGTACAGCACATTCAGGATTCAATATTTCATTGAATGTATCTACACTGCAATTGGTCATATCACGACAATTCGATGCGCGTGATACACCACATTCGCTGCCAAATACAGCGCACCTGCTCCTGTTTACAATATGTCAACTCGGGTCGAGGACAAATGCAATGTTGCTGCAGTACAGCATATTCAGGATTCAATATTTCATTGAACGTATATACACTGCCGTGGTGATATCCCGACAATTCGATGCGCATGATACTCCACATTTCCTGCCAAATACAGCGCACCTGCTCCTGTTTACATAATGTCAACTCGGGTCGAGGACAAATGCAATGTTGCTGCAGTACAGCATATTCAGGATTCAATATTTCATTGAACGTATATACACTGCTATTCGTCATATCCCGACAGTTCGATGCGAGTTGTACTCCGCATTCCCTGCCAAGTACTACGTTCATCAGAGTGTTTGCGCATTGTCAACTCTGTGTCCTGTCAAGTACATTGTAATTGCAGATTGTCATATTAGGCTTAATTATTTATTTAAACGTATCTACGCTGCTATTCGTGGTATGTCGACAAATCTGTGCGCGTTATATTCCTCATTTGCCGCCAAATACAGCGCACCTGCTCCTGTTTACATTGTATCAAGTGTGGTCGAGGACAAATGCATTGTTTTTGCAGTACAGCACATTCAGGATTCAATATTTCATTGAACGGATCTACACTGCTATTTGTGATATCTCGCCAATTCGATGCGCGGTATACCGAACAGTTGCTGCCAAATAGAGCGCAAATCAGCCACTGTGCGCTATGTCAACTCAGGCCCCTGCCTAATTCATTGTAATTGTAGTTTTGCATGTTTAGGCTTAAGTATTCAATTAAACGTATCTCCGGTGCTATTGGTGGTATGCCTACAATTTGCTGCGCGTTATACTCCACAGTTGCCGCCGAATACAGCGCTCCTGTCTCTGTTTACATTATGTCAACTTGGGTCGCGGACAAAAGCAACGTTGTTGTAGTACTGCATTTTCAGGATTCAATACTTCATTGAATGTATCTACACTGTTATTGGTCATATCACGACAATTCGATGCGCGTGATACTACACATTTCCTGCCAAATACGGCACACCTGCTCCTGTTTACATTATGTGAACTCGGGTCGAGGACAAATCCAATGTTTTGGCATTACAGGATATTCAGGATTGAATATGTCATTGGACGTATATACACTGCTATTGGTGATATCCTGACAATTCGATGCGCCTTATACTCCTCATTCGCTGCCAAATACTACGCACATCAGCCGGTTTGCGCTGTCAACTCTGTGTCCTGTCATATACATTGTAATTGCAGTTTATCATATTAGGCTCAAGTATTTATTTAAACGTATCTCCGCTGCTATACGTGGTATGTCGACAAATCTATGCGCGTTATACTCCTCATTTGCCGCCAAATACAGCGCACCTGCTCCTGTTTACATTATGTCAACTCGGGTCGAGGACAATTCCAATGTTGTTGTAGTACTGCTTATTCAGGATTCAGTACTTCATTGAATGAATCTACACTGCTATTTGTGATATCTCGTCAATTCGATGCGCGGTATACCGCACAGTTGCTGCCAAATAGAGCGCAAATCAGCCACTTTGCGCTATGTCAACTCAGGTCCCTGCCTAATTCATTGTGTTACGACCGTCCGCGGAGAGACGCGGTCGCTAGGAATACGCCTCAGCGAGAGGCGTAAATTCTCGCTACGATTCAGTTAATCGACGCCGCGAAGTAGTCGCTCCCCTGTTTCGTTTAGGACAACAGAGGTGGTTGATTGAATATACACGTTGTAAGTAGTTGCAAATCGCCGTTTATTCTAACCACTTGTAAGGACGATAGCTACGTCGGTGCGTAAGTACAAGATGGCTGAGTAAGCCGGGCGAAGGATGTTGCCTGGACGACGGATAGCAAAACAGTCCAGTTCGGTGTCGATGTCGTAGCGGACGAGAATGTAGTATGCCGACTGACTTGCGTGGATCCTTGATGTAGACTCCAATTGCTTGACGTGTAGAGTGAGTAGAGTTGACTTGAGAAGAGTACCAAGACGAGACTGAGTCGAGACTCAGACCAGACTAATAATAAACTGAGGTACAGCGACGATGTTGTGTCATAGGAAAGCTAGCGATGAGTGTTTCTAGCGTACAGGACCATCGGATTTGTTGGCGACGGTTTCGCCTCTGAGGGTGAGGGAGGTAGGCTTCGTTGTTAATTGGTTAAACGAAGATTGATGGCCTAGGAAGGGTCTTAGCTGCCCTCGATAGAAAGTGGCTATTAAAAGAAAGGTTGTATCGTATGTTAGAAAAACTAACTTTCCCGGGTCAAGCCGTAGTAGACAATAATCGTAAAAAAGGCGATTTAAAAAAGGCTATTTGTTGGGTCTGAAGGACCTTCGCTTGCAAATTACTGGGATTTATGATGGGCCCTTATGCTTAATGGGGGTCCGCCGTAAGGATGAATGGACATCTGGCGTCCGTCTGGCCCGCGATGTATGACCTGGTCTAGGTAGAGGGTCGCGCGGCGTAACACATTGTAATTGTAGTTTTGCATATTTAGGCTTAAGTATTCAATTAAACGGATCTCCGGTGCTATTGATGGTATGCCTACAATTCGATGCGCGTTATACTCCACATTCCCTGCCAAATACAGCGCACCTGCTCCTGTTAACATTATGTCAACTCGGATCGAGTACAAATGCCATGATGTTGCATTACAGCATATACAGGATTCAATATTTAATTGAACGTATATACACATCCATGGTGATATCCCGACAATTCGATGCGCATGATACTCCACATTTCCTGCCAAATACAACGCACCTGCTCCTGTTTACATTATGTCAACTCGGGCCGGGGACAAATGCAACGTTGCTGCAGTACAGCATATTCAGGATTCAATATTTCTTTGAACGTATGTACAAGGCTATTCGTGATATCCCGACAATTCGAAGCGAGATGTACTCCACATTCCCTGCCAAATACAGCGCACCTGCTCCTGTTTACATTATGTCAACTCGGGTGAAGGACAAATGCAATGTTTTTGCAGTACAGCACATTCAGGATTCAATATTTCATTGAAGGGATCTACACTGCTATTGGTGATATCTTGTCAATTCGATGCGCGGTATACCGCACACTTGCTGCCAAGTAGAGCGCAAATCAGCCACTGTGTGCTATGTTAACTCAGGTCCCTGCCTAATTCATTGTAATTGTAGTTTTGCATATTCAGGCTCAAGTATTCAATTAAACGTATCTCCGATGCTATTGGTGGTATGCCTACAATTCGATGCGCGTTATGCTCCACAGTTGCCGCCAAATACAGCGCACCTGCCCCTGTTTACATTGTATCAACTTGGGTCGAGGACAAATGCAACGCTTTGTAGTACTGCATATTCAGGATTCAATACTTCATTGAATGAATCTACACTGCTATTTGTGATATCTCGTCAATTCGATGCGCGGTATACCGCACAGTTGCTGCCAAATAGAGCGCAAATCAGCTACTTTGCGCTATGTCAACTCAGGTCCCTGCCTAAATCATTGTAATTGTAGTTTTGCATAATTAGGTTTAAGTATTCAATTAAACGTATCTCCGGTGCTAGAGGTGGTGTGCCTACAATTCGATGCGCGTTATGCTCCACAGTTGCCGCCAAATAGCGCACCTGCGCCTGTTTACACTATGTCAACTTGGGTCGAGGACAAATGCAACGTTGTTGTAGTACTGCTTATTCAGGATTCAATACTTCATTGAATTTATCTACACTGCTATTGGTGATATCACGACAATTGGATGCGCGTGATACTCCACATTTCCTGCCAAATACAGCGCACCTGCTCCTGTTTACATTATGTAAACTCGGGTCGAGGACAAATGCTACGTTGTTGTAGTACTGCATATTCAGGATTCAATATTTCATAGAACGGATCTACACTGCTATTTGTGATATCTCGCCAATTCGATGCGCGGTATGCCGCACAGCTGCTGCCTAATAGAGCGCAAATCAGCCACTGAGCGCTGTGTCAACTCAGATCCCTGCCTAATTCATTGTAATTGTAGTTATGCATATTCAGGCTTAAGTATTCAATTAAACGTATCTCCGGTGCTATTGGTGGTACGCCTACAATCCGATGCGCGTGATACTCCGCATTCCCTGCCAAATACAGCGCACCTGCTCCTGTTTACATTATGTCAACTCGGGTCGAGGACAAATGCTACGTTGTTGTAGTACTGCATATTCAGGATTCAATTCTTCATTGAATGTATCTACACTGCTATTGGTGATATCACGACAATTCGATGAGCGTGATACTCCACATTCCCTGCCAAATACAGCGCACCTGCTCCTGTTTACATTATGTCAACTCGGGTCGAGGACAATTGCAATGTTGTTGCAGTACAGCAGATTCAGGATTCAATATTTCGTTAAACGGATTTACAGTGCTATTTGTGATATCTCGTCAATTCGATGTGCGGTATACCGCACAGTTGCTGCCAAATAGAGCGCAAATCAGCCACTTTGCGCTATGTCAACTCAGGTCCCTGCCTAATTCATTGTAATGGTCGTTTTGCATATTTAGGCTTATGTATTCAATTAAACTTATCTCCGCTGCTATTCGTGGTATGCCGACAAATCCGTGCGCGTGAGACTCCTCATTTGCCGCCAAATACAGCGGACCTGCTCCTGATTACATTATGTCAACCCGGGTCGAGGACAATTGCAATGTAGTTGTAGTACTGCATATTCAGGATTCAATACTTCAATGAATGTATCTACTCTGCTATCGGTCATATCACGACAATTCGATGCGCGTGATACTCCATATTTGCTGACCAATACGGCGCACCTGCTCCTGTTTGCATTATGTCAACTCGGGTCGAGGACAAATGCAATGTTGCTGCAGTGCAGCAAATTCAGGATTCAATATTTCATTGAACGTATATACACTGCTATTCGTGATATCCCGACAATTCGATGCGCGTTGTGCTCCACAGTTGCCGCCAAACAGCGCACCTGCTCCTGTATACATTATGTAAACTCGTTTCGAGGACAAATGCAATGTGTCTGCAGTACACCATATTCAGGACTCAATATTTCATTGAACGTATATACAGTGCTACTCGTGATATCCCGACAATTTGAAGCGCGTTATACTCCCCATTCGCTGCCAAATACTACGCACATCAGAGTGTTTGCGCATTGTCAACTCTGTGTCCTGTCAAATACATTGTAATTGCAGTTTATCATATTAGGCACAAGTATTTATTTAAACCTATCTCCGCTGCTATTCGTGGTATGTCGACAAATCTTTGCGCGTTATACTCCTCATTTGCTGCCATATACAGCGCACCTGCTCCCGTTTACATTATGTCAACTCGGGTCGAGGACAAATGCTACGTTGTTGTAGTACTGCATATTCAGGATTCAATTCTTCATTGAATGTATCTACACTGCTATTGGTGATATCACGATAATTCGATGCGCGTGATACCTCACGTTCCCTGCCAAAGAGAGCGCACCTGCTCCTGTTTACATTATGTCAACTCGATTCCAGGACAAATGCAATGTTTTTGCAGTACAGCACATTCAGGATTCAATATTTCATTCAACGGATCTACACTGCTATTGGTGATATCTCGTCAATTCGATGCGCGGTATACCGCACACTTGCTGCCAAATAGAGCGCAAGTCAGCCACTGTGCGCTATGACAACACAGCTCCCTGCCTAATTCATTGTAATTGTAGTTTTGCATATTTAGGCTTATGTATTCAATTAAACGTATCTGTGGTGATATAGGTGGGATGCCTAAAATTCGATGTGCGTTATGCTCCACAGTTGCCGCCAAACAGCGCACCTGCTCCTGTTTACATTATGTCAACTGGGGTCGAAGACAAATGTAATGTTCTTGTAGTACTGCATACTCAGGATTCAATACTTCATTGCATGTATCTACACTGCTACTGGTGATATCACTACAATTCGATACGCGAGGTACTCCACATTTCCTGCCAAATACAGCGCACCTGCTCCTGTTTACATTATGTCAACTCGGGTCGAGGACAAATGCTACGTTGTTGTAGTACTGCATATTCAGGATTCAATTCTTCATTGAATGTATCTACACTGCTATTCGTGATTCCGACAATTCGAAGCGCGTTATACTCCACATTCCCTGGCAAACACAGCGCACCTGCTCCTGTTTACATTATGTCAACTCGGGTCAGGGACAAATGCAATGTTTCTGCAGTACAGCACATTCAGGAATCAATATTTCATTGAACGGATCTACACAGCTATTGGTGATATCCCGACAATACGATGCGCTTGATACTCCACATTTCCTGCCAAATACGGCACACCTGATCCTGTTTACATTATGTCAACTCGGGTCGAGGACAAATGCAATGTTTTTGCAGTACTGCATATCCAGGATACAATACTTCATTGAACGTATCTACACTGCTGCTGGAGACATGTCGTCTACTCCATGCGCCTTGTACTCCACATTTCCTGCCAAATACTGCGCACCTGCTCCTGTCTACATTATGTCAACTGGGGTCCGCGGACAATTGCAATGTTGTTTCAGTACAGCACATTCAGGATTCAATATTTCGTTGAACGGATATACACTGCTATTGGTGATATCCCGACAATTCGATCCGCGTTATACTCCTCATTGGCTGCCAAATACTATGCAGATCAGCCGGTTTGCGCATTGTCAACTCTGTGTCCTGTCAAATACATTGTAATTGTAGATTATCATGTTAGGCTCAAGTATTTATTTAAACGTACCTCCGCCGCTATTAGTGGTATGTCGACAAATCTATGCTCGTTACACTCCTCATTTGCCGCCAAACAGCGCACCTGCTCCTGTTTACATTATGTCAAAAGGGATCGAGGCAAATGCTATGTTGTTGCAGTACAGCCTATACAGGATTCATATTTCATTGAACGTATATACACTGCCATGGTGATATCCCGACACTTCGATGCGCATGATACTACACATTCCCTGCCAAATACAGCGCACCTGCTCTTGTTTACATTGTGTCAATTGTGGTCGAGGACAAATGCATTGCTTTTGCAGTACAGCATATACCGGATTCAATACTTCATTGAACGTATATACCCTGCTATTGGTGGTATCCCGACAATTCGATGCCCGTGATACTCCACATTTCCTGCCAATTACGGCGCACCTGCTCCTGTTTACATTATGTCAACTCGGGTCGTGGACAAATGCAATGTTGTTGCAGTACAGCATATTCAGGATTCAATATTTCATTGAACGTAAATTCACTGCTATTGGTGATATCCCGACAACTGGATGCGCGTTGTACTCCTCTTTCGCTGCCAAATACTACGCAGATCAGCCGGTTTGCGCATTGTCAACTCTGTGTCCTGTCAAATACATTGTAATTGCAGATTATCATATTAGGTTCAAGTATTTATTTAAAAGTATCTCCGCTGCTATTAGTGGTATGTCGACAAATCTATGCGCGTTATACTCCTCATTTGCCGCCAAATACAGCGGACCTGCTCCTGATTACATTATGTCAACCCGGGTCGAGGACAATTGCAATGTAGTTGTAGTACTGCATATTCAGTATTCAATTCTTCATTGAATGTATCTACACTGCTATTGGTCATATCACGACAATCGGTGCGCGTGATACTCCACATTCCCAACCAAATACAGCGCACCTGCTCCTGTTTACATTATTTCAACTCGGGTCAAGGAAAAATGCAATCTTATTGCAGTACAGCACATTCAGGATTCGATATTTCATTGAACGGATCTACACTGCTATTTGTGATATTTCGTCAATTCGATGCGCGGTATACCGCACAGTTGCCGCCAAATACAGCGCACCTACCCCTGTTTACATTATATCAACTTGGGTCGAGGACAAATGCAACGATTTTGTAGTACTGCATATTCAGGATTCAATACTTCAATGAATGTATCTACTCTGCTATCGGTCATATCACGACAATTCGATGCGCGTGATACTCCATATTTGCTGACCAATACGGCGCACCTGCTCCTGTTTGCATTATGTCAACTCGGGTCGAGGACAAATGGAATGTTGCTGTAGTGTTGCATATTCAGGATTTAATACTTCATTGAATGTATCTACACTGCAATTGGTCATATCACGACAATTCGATGCGCGTGATACACCACATTCCCTGCCAAATTCAGGGCACCTGCTCTTGTTTACATTGTGTCAACCGTGGTCGTGGACAAATGCATTGTTTTTGCAGTACAGCATATACCGGATTCAATACTTCATTGAACGTATATACACTGTTTTTGGTTATATCCCGACCATTCGATGAGCGTGGTACTACACGTTTCCTGCCAAATACGGCACACCTGCTCCTGTTTACATTATGTCAACACGTATCGAGGGCAAATGCTATGTTGCTGCAAGTACAGGATATTCAGGATTCAATATTTCATTGAACGTATATACACTGCTATTCGTGATATCCCGACAATTCGAAGCGCGTTATACTCCACATTCCCTGGCAAATACAGCGCACCTGCTCCTGTCTACATTATGTCAACTCGGGTCAAGGACAAATGCAATGTTTTTGCAGTACAGCACATTCAGGATTCAATATTCCATTGAATGTATCTACAATTCTATTGCTGATATCACGACAATTCGATGCGTCTGATACTCCACATCCCCAGCCAAATACAGCGCACCTGCTCCTGTTTACATTATGTCAAATCGGGTCGAGAACAAATTCAATGTTTTTGCCGTTCAGGATATTCAGGATTCAATATTTCATTGAATGTATCTACACTGCCATTGATGTTATCACGACAATTCGATGCGCGTGATACTCCACATTCCTTGCCAAATACAGCGCACCTGCTCCTGTTTACATTATGTCAACTCGGATCGGGGACAAGTGCCACGTTGTTGCAGTACACCATATACAGGATTCAATACTTCATTGAACGTATATGCACTGCCATGGTGATATCCCGACTATTTGATGCGCATGATACTCCACATTTCCTGCCAAATACAGCGCTACTGCTCCTGTTTACATTATGTCAACTCGAGTCGAGAACAAATGCAATGTTGCTGCAGTACAGCATATTCAGGAATCAATATTTCATTGAACGTATATACACTGATATTCGTGATATCCCGACAATTCGATGCGCGTGATACTCCACATTCCTTGCCAAATACAGCGCTACTGCTCCTGTTTACATTATGTCAACTCGAGTCGAGAACAAATGCAATGTTGCTGCAGTACAGCATATTCAGGATTCAATATTTCATTGAACGTATATACACTGCTATTGGTGATATCCCGACAATTCGATGCGCGTTATAATCCACATTCGCTGCCAAATACTATGCACATCAGCCGGTTTGCGCATTGTTAACTCTGTGTCCTGTCAAATACATTGTAATTGCAGTTTATCATATTAGGCACAAGTATTTATTTAAACGTATCTCCGCTGCTATTCGTGGTATGTCGACAAATCTATGCGCGCTATACTCCCCATTTGCCGCCAAATACAGCGCAGCTCCTCCTGTTTACATTATGTCAACTCGGATCGAGGACAAATGCCATGTTGTTGCAGTACAGCATATACAGGATTCAATATTTCATTGATCGTAAATACACTGCTATTCCTGATATCCCGATAATTCGAAGAGAGTTATACTCCACATTCCCTGCCAAACACAGCGCACCTGCTCCTGTTTACATTATGTCAACTCACGTCGAGGACAAATGCAATGTTGCTGCAGTACAGCATATTCAGGATTCAATATTGCCTTGAACGTATATACTGCTATTCCTGATATCCCGATAATTCGAAGAGAGTTATACTCCACTTTCCCTGCCAAACACAGCGCACCTGCTCCTGTTTACATTTGTCAACTCGGGTCAAGGACAAATGCAATGTTTTTGCAGTACAGCACATTCAGGATTCAATATTGCCTTGAACGTATATACTGCTATTCCTGATATCCCGATAATTCGAAGAGAGTTATACTCCACATTCCCTGTCAAATACAGCGATCCCGCTCCTGTTTACATTATGTCAACTCCGGTCGAGGACAAATGCAATGTTGCTGTAGTGTTGCATATTCAGGATTCAGTACTTCATTGAATGTATCTACACTGCTATTGGTCATATCACGACAATTCGATGCGCGTATTACTCCACATTCCCTGCCGAATACAGCGCACCTGCTCTTGTTTACATTGTGTCAACTGTGTTCGAGGACAAATGCATTGTTTTTGCAGTATAGCACATTCAGGATTCAATATTTCATTGAACGGATCTACACTGCTATTTGTGATATCTCGTCAATTCGATGCGCGGTATACCGCACAGTTGCTGCCAAATAGAGCGCAAATCAGCCACTTTGCGCTATGTCAACTCAGGTCCGTGCCTAATTCATTGTAATTGTATTTTTGCATATTTTGGCATATGTATTCAAATTAAACGTATCTCCGGTGCTATTGGTGGTATGCCTACAATTCGATGCGCGTTATGCTCCACAGCTGCCGCCAAACAGCGCACCTGCTACTGTTTACATTACATCAACTCGGGACGAGGACAAATCCAATGTTTTGGCAGTACGGGATATTCAGGATTCAATATTTCATTGATCGTAAATACACTGCTATTCCTGATATCCCGATAATTCGAAGAGAGTTATACTCCACATTCCCTGCCAAACACAGCGCACCTGCTCCTGTTTACATTATGTCAACTCGCGTCGAGGACAAATGCAATGTTGCTGCAGTACAGCATATTCAGGATTCAATATTGCCTTGAACGTATATACTGCTATTCCTGATATCCCGATAATTCGAAAAGAGTTATACTCCACATTCCCTGCCAAACACAGCGCACCTGCTCCTGTTTACATTATGTCAACTCGGGTCAAGGACAAATCTAATGTTTTTGCAGTACAGCACATTCAGCATTCAAAATGTCATTGAACGTATATACACTGCTATTCGTGATATCCCGACAAATCGAAGCGCGTTATGCTCCTCATTCGCTGCCAAGTACTACGCTGATCAGAGAGTTTGCGCATTGTCAACTCTGTGTCCTGTCAAATACATTGTAATTGCAGTTTATCATATTATGCACAAGTATTTATTTAAACGTATCTCCGCTGCTATTCGTGGTATGTCGACAAATCTATGCGCGTTATACTCCTCATTTGCCGCCAAATACAGCGCACCTGCTGCCGTTTACATTATGTCAACTGGGGTCGAGGTCAAATCCAATCGTTTTGCAGTACTGCAAATTCAGGATTCAATATCCCATTTAACGTTTCTACACTGCTATTGGTGATATCTCGTCAATTCGATGCGCGGTATACGGCACACTTGCTGCCAAATGGGGACACTGTGCGCTGTGTCAACCCAGGTCCCTGCCTAACTCATTGTAATTGTAGTTTTGCATATTTAGGCTTAAGTATTCAATTAAACGTATCTCCGGTGCTATTGCTGTTATGCCTACAACTCGATGCGCGTTATACTCCACAGCTCCCGCCAAATACAGCGCACTTGCTCTTGTTTACATTATGTCAACTCGGGTCGAGGACAATTGCAATGTAGTTGTAGTACTGCATATTCAGGATTCAATTCTTCATTGAATGCTTCTACACTGCTATTGGTCATATCACGACAATCGGTGCGCGTGATACTCCACATTCCCTGCCAAATACAGCGCACCTGCTCCCGTTAACATTATGTCAACTCGGATCGAGGGCAAATGCTATGTTGTTGCAGTACAGCATATACAGAATTCAACATTTCATTGAACGTATATACACTGCCATGGTGACATCCCGACAATTCGGTGCGCATGATACTCCACATTCCCTGCCAAATACAGCGCACCTGCTCCTGGTTACATTAAGTCAACTGGAGTCGAGGACAATTGCAATGTTGTTGCATTAAAGCATATTCAGGAATCAATATTTCATTGAACAGACCTACACTGCTAGTTGTGATATCTCGTCAATTCGATGTGCGGTATGCCGCACAGTTGCTGCCAAATAGAGCGTAAATCAGCCACTTTGCGCTATGTAAACTGAGGTCCGTGCCTAATTCATTGTAATTGTATTTTTGCATATTTAGGCATATGTATTCATATTAAACGTATCTCCGGTGCTATAGGTGGTATGCCTACAACTCGATGCGCGTTATGCTCCACAGCTGCCGCCAAACAGCGCACCTGCTACTGTTTACATTATGTCAACTCGGGTCGAGGACAAATCCAATGTTTTTGCAGTACAGGATATTCAGGATTCAATATTTCATTGATCGTAAATACACTGCTATTGGTGATATCCCGACAATTCGATGCGCGTGATACTCCACATTCCCTGCCAAATACAGCGCTCCTGCTCCTGTTTACATTAAGTCAACTCGGGTCGAGGACAAATGCAATATTGCTGTAGTGTTGCATATTCAGGATCCAATACTTCATTGAATGTATATACACTGTTATTGGTTATATCCCGACAACTCGATGCGCGTGATACTCCACATTCCCTGCCAAACACAGCGCACCTGCTCCTGTTTACATTATGTCAACTCGGGTCGAGGACATATGCAATGTTTTTGCAGTACAGCATATTCGGGATTCAATATTTCATTGAACGTATATACACTGCTATTGGTGATATCTCGACAAATCAAAGCGCGTTATACTCCTCATTCGCTGCCAAATACAACGCACATCAACCGGTTTGCGCAATATCAACTCTGTGTCCCTGACAAATCCATTGGAATTGCAGTGTAGCATATTTAGGATTAAGTATTCAATTAAACGTTTCTCCGCTGCTATTGGTGGTAAGTCCAGAATTTGCTGCGCGTTATACCTCACATTTGCTGCCAAATACAGAGCACATTAACCGGTTCACGCAATGTCAACTCTATATCCTGTCGAATCCATTGCATTAGCAGTTTGGCATATTTGGGCCTAAGTACTCAATTAAACCTATTTTCGCTGTTATTGGTGGTATCTCGACAACTGGATGCGCTTTGTACCCGACATTTTCTGCCAAATACAGCGGGCCTGCTCCTGTTTACATTATGACATCTCCTGTCGAGGTCAAATCCAATCGTTTTGCAGTACTGCAAATTCAGGATTCAATATCCCATTGAACGTTTCTACACTGCTATTGGTGATATCTCGTCAATTCGATGCGCGGTATACCGCACACTTGCTGCCAAATAGGGCGCAAATCAGACACTGTGCGCTAAGTCAACCCAAGTCCCTGCCTAACTCATTGTAATTGTAGTTTTGCATATTTAGGCTTAAGTATTCAATTAAACGTATCTCCGATGCTATTGGTGGTATGCCTACAACTCGATGCGCGTTATACTCCACAGTTCCCGCCAAATACAGCGCAGTGCTCTTGTTTACATTATGTCAACTCGGGTCGAGGACAAATGCAATGTTGTTGCAGTACTGCATATCCAGGTTTCAATACTTCATTGAACGTACCTACACTGCTATTGGAGATATATCGTCAATTCCAAGCGCCTTGCACTCCATATTTCCTGCCGAATACAGCACACCTGCTCCTGTTTACATTATGTCAACTCGGGTCGGGGACAAATGCAATCTTTTTGCAGAACAGTATATTCAGGATTCAATATTTCATTGAACGTAAATACACTGCTATTGGTGATATCCCGACAATTCGATGCGCGTTATACTCCACATTCCCTGCCAAATGCAGCGCACCTGCTCCTGTTTACATTATGTCAACTGGGGTCGAGGACAATTGCAATGTTGTTGCAGTACAGCATATTTAGGAACCGATATTTCATTGAACGTAAATACACTGTTATTGGTGATATCCCGACAACTCGACGCGCGTGATACTCCACATTCCCTGGCAAATACAGCGCACCTGCTCCTGTTTACATTATGTCAACACGGATCGAGGGCAAATGCTATGTTGTTGCAGTACAGCATATACAGGATTCATATTTCTTTGAACGTATATACACTGCCATGGCGATATCCCGACAATTCGATGCGCATGATACTCCATATTTCCTGCCAAATACAGCGTACCTGCTCCTGTTTACATTATGTCAACTCGGGTCGACAACGAATGCAATGTTGCTACAAGTAGAGCATATTCAGGATTCAATATTTCATTGTACGTAAATACACTGTTATTGGTTATATCCCGACAACTCGATGCGCGTGATACTCCACATTCCCTGCCAAATACAGCGCACCTGCTCCTGTTTACATTATGTCAACTCGGGTCGAGGACAATTGCAATGTAGTTGTAGTACTGCATATTCAGGATTCAATTCTTCATTGAATGTATCTACACTGCTATTGGTGATATCCTGACAATTCGATGCGCGTGATACTCCACATTCCCTGGCAAATACTACGCAGATCAGCCGTTTTGCGCATTGCCAACTCTGTGTCCTGTCAAATACATTGTAATTGCAGTTTATCATATTAGGCTCAAGTATTTATTTAAACGTATCTCCGCTGCTATTAGTGGTATGTCGACAAATCTATGCGCGTTATACTCCTCATTTGCCGCCAAATACAGCGCACGTGCTCCCGTTTACATTATGTCAACTGCGGTCGAGAACAATTGCAATGTTGTGGCAGTACAGCACAGTCAGGATTCAATATTTCATTGAACGGATCTACACTGCTGTTTGTGATATCTCGTCAATTCGATGCGCGGTTTACCGCACAAGTGCTGCCAAGTAGAGCGCATATCAGCCACTTTGCGCTGTGTCAACTCAGGTACCTGCCTAATTCATTGTAATTGTATCTTTGCATATTTAGTCTTATGTATTCAATTAAACGTATCTGCGGAGCTATGGGTGGTATGCCTACAATTCGATGCGCGTTATGCTTCACAGTTGCCGCCTAATACAGCGCACCTGCTCCTGTTTACATTATGTCAACTCGGGTCGAGGACATATGCAATGTTTTTGTAGTACAGCATATTCGGGATTCAATATTTCATTGAACGTATATACACTGCTATTGGTGATATCTCGACAATTCGAAGCGCCTTATACTCCTCATTCGCTGCCAAATACAACGCACATCAACCGGTTTGCACAATATCAACTCTATATCCTGTCGAATCCATTGTATTTGCAGTTTGGCCTATTTGGGCCTAAGTACTCAATTAAACCTATTTTCGCTGTTATTGGTGGTATCTCGACAACTCGATGCGCGTTATACCCGACATTTTCTGCCAAATACAGCGCACGTGCTCTTGTTTACATTGTGTCAACTCGGGTCGAGGACAAATGCAATGTTGCTGCAGTACAGCATATTCAGGATTCAATATTTCATTGAACGTATATACACTGCTATTCGTCATATCCCGACAGTTCGATGCGAGTTGTACTCCACATTCCCTGCCAAGTACTACGTTCATCAGAGAGTTTGCGCATTGTCAACTCTGTGTCCTGTCAAGAACATTGTAATTGCAGATTATCATATTAGGCTCAAGTATTTATTTAAACGTATCTACGCTGCTATTCGTGGTATGTCGACAAATCTGTGCGCGCTATACTCCTCTTTTGCCGCCAAATACAGCGCACCTGCTCCTGTTTACATTGTATCAACTGTGGTCGAGAACAAATGCATTGTTTTTGCAGTACAATATATTCAGGAATCAATATTTCATTGAACGGATCTACACTGCTATTTGTGATATCTCGTCAATTCGATGCGCGGTATGCCGCACAGTTGCTGCCAAATAGAGCGCAAATCAGCCACTTTGCGCTATGTAAACTGAGGTCCGTGCCTAATTCATTGTAATTGTATTTTTGCATATTTAGTCATATGTATTCAAATTAAACGTATCTCCGGTGCTATAGGTGGTATGCCTACAATTCGATGCGCGTTATGCTCCACAGCTGCCGCCAAACAGCGGACCTGCTCCTGTTTCCATTATGTCAACTCGGGTAGAGGGCAAATGGAATGTTGTTGCAGTACTGCATATCCAGCATTCAATATTTCATTGGACGTATCTACACTGCTACTGGAGATATTTCGTCAATTCCATGCGTCTTGTACTGGACATTTCCTGCCAAATACAGCGCACCTGCTCCTGTTTACATTATGTCAACTCGGGTCGAGGACAAATGCAATGTTGTTGCAGTACATCACAAACAGGATTCAATACTTCACTGAGCATATATACACTGCTCTTGGTGATATCCCGACAATCCGATGCGCGTGATACTCCACATTACCTGCCAGATACAGCTTACCTGCTCCTCTTCACATTATGTCAACTCGTTTCGAGGACAAATGCAATGTTGCTGCAGTACAGCATATTCAGGATTCAACATTTCATTGAACGTATATACACTGCTATTCGTGATATCCCGACAATTCGAAGCGCGTTATACTCCTCATTCGCTGCCAAATACTAAGCACATCAGAGAGTTTGCGCATTGTCAACTCTGTTTCCTGTCAAATACATTGCATTTGCTGTTTATCATGTTAGGCTCAAGTATTTAGTTAAACGTATCTCCGCTGCTATTCGTGATATCCCGACAAATCTATGCGCGTTATTCTCCACAATTCCAGCCAAATACGGTGCATCTGCTCCTGTTTACAATATATCAACTGGGGTCGAAGACAAATGCAATGTTCTTGTAGTACTGCATACTCAGGACTCAATACTTCATTGAACGTATCTACACTACTATTGGTGATATTTCGTCAATTCCATGAGCGTGATACTCCACAGCTGCCGCCAAACAGCGGGCCAGCTCTTGTTTACATTGTGCCAACTGTTTTCGAGGTCAAATGCAATGTTGTTGCTGTACAGCATATACAGGATTCAATATTTCATTGAACGTATATACACTGCCATGGTGATATACCGACAATTCGATGCGCATGATACTCCACATTTCCTGCCCAATACAGCGTACCTGCTCCTCTTCACATTATGTCAACTCGGGTCGAGGACAAATGCAATACTGCTGCAGTACAGCATATTCAGGATTCAACATTTCATTGAACGTATATACACTGCTAATGGTGATATCCCGACAAATCGATGCGCGTCATACTCCACATTTCCAGCCAAATACGGCGCATCTGCTCCTGTTTACATTATATCAACGGCTGTCGAAGACAAAGGCAATGTTCTTGTAGTACTGCATACTCAGGATTCAATACTTCATTGAACGTATCTACACTACTATTGGAGATATTTCGTCAATTCCATGAGCGTTATACTCCACAGCTGCCGCCAAACAGCGGGCCAGCTCTTGTTTACATTGTGTCAACTGTTTTCGAGGACAACTGCATTATTGTTGCAGTACAGCATAATCAGGATTCAATATTTCATTGAACGTATATACACTGCTATTCGTGATATCCCGACAATTCGATGCGCGTTATACTCCTCATTCGCTGCGAAATACTACGCAGATCGGCCGGATTGCGCATTGTCAACTCTGTGTCCTGTCAAATACATTGTAATTGCAGTTTATCATATTAGGCTCAAGTATGTATTTAATCGTGCCTCTGCTGCTATTTGTGGTATGTCCACAAATCCATGCGCGTTATACTCCTCATATGCCGCCAAATACAGCGCACCTGCTCTTGTTTACATTGTGTCAACTCTGGTCGAGGACAAATGCATTGTTTTTGCAGTACAGCACATACGGGATTCAGTACTTCATTCAACGTATATACACTGCTATTTCTAATATCACGACAAATCGATGCGCGTGATACTCCACATTCCCTGCCAAATACCGCGCACGTGCTCTTGTTTAAATTATGCCAACTCGGGTCGAGGACAAATGCAATGTTTTTGCCGTACTGCATATCCAGGATTCAATACTTCATTGAACGTAAATACACTGCTATTGGTGATATCCCGACAATTCCATGCGCGTGATACTCCACATTCCCTGCCAAATACAGCGCACTTGCTCGTGTTTAGATTATGTCAACTCGGATAGAGGACAAATGCAATGCTGTTGCAGTACAGCATATACAGGATTCACTATTCCATTGAACGTATATACACTGCTATTCGTCATAGGCCCACAATTCGAAGCGCGTTATACTCCTCATTCGCTGCCAAATACTAAGCACATCAGAGAGTTTGCGCATTGTCAACTGTGTTTCCTGTCAAATAAATTGTATTTGCTGTTTATCATGTTAGGCTCAAGTATTTAGTTAAACGTATCTCCGCTGCTATTCGTGGTATGTCGACAAATCTATGCGCGTTATACTCCACAGTTGCCGCCAAACAGCGCACCTGCTCATGTTTACATTATGTCATTCGGGTCGAGGACAAATGCATTGTTTTGGCAGTACATCATATACCGGATTCAATACTTCATTGAACGTATATACACTGCTATTCGTGATATCCCGACAATTCGATGCGCGTTATACTCCTCATTCGCTGCGAAATACTACGCAGATCGGCCGGATTGAGCATTGTCAACACTGTGTCCTGTCAAATACATTGTAATTGCAGTTTATCATATTAGGCTCAAGTATGTATTTAATCGTGCCTCTGCTGCTATTTGTGGTATGTCCACAAATCCATGCGCGTTATACTCCTCATATGCCGCCAAATACAGCGCACCTGCTCTTGTTTACATTGTGTCAACTCTGGTCGAGGACAAATGCATTGTTTTTGCAGTACAGCACATACGGGATTCAGTACTTCATTCAACGTATATACACTGCTATTTCTAATATCACGACAAATCGATGCGCGTGATACTCCACATTCCCTGCCAAATACAGCGCACGTGCTCTTGTTTAAATTATGCCAACTCGGGTCGAGGACAAATGCAATGTTTTTGCCGTACTGCATATCCAGGATTCAATACTTCATTGAACATAAATACACTGCTATTGGTGATATCCCGACAATTCCATGCGCGTGATACTCCACATTCCCTGCCAAATACAGCGCACTTGCTCGTGTTTAGATTATGTCAACTCGAATAGAGGACAAATGCAATGCTGTTGCAGTACAGCATATACAGGATTCACTATTCCATTGAACGTATATACACTGCTATTAGTCATAGGCCCACAATTCGAAGCGCGTTATACTCCTCATTCGCTGCCAAATACTAAGCACATCAGAGAGTTTGCGCATTGTCAACTGTGTTTCCTGTCAAATAAATTGTATTTGCTGTTTATCATGTTAGGCTCAAGTATTTAGTTAAACGTATCTCCGCTGCTATTCGTGGTATGTCGACAAATCTATGCGCGTTATACTCCACAGTTGCCGCCAAACAGCGCACCTGCTCATGTTTACATTATGTCATTCGGGTCGAGGACAAATGCATTGTTTTGGCAGTACATCATATACCGGATTCAATACTTCATTGAACGTACATACACTGCCATTGGTGATATCCCGACAATTCGATGCGCGTGATACTCCACATTACCTGCCTAATACGGCGCACCTACTTCTTTTACATTATGTCAACACGGATCGAGGACAAATGCAATGTTGTTGCAGTACAGCATATACAGGATTCAATATTTCATTGAACGTATATACACTGCCATGGTGATATCCCGACAATTCGATTCGCATGATATTCCACATTTCCTGCCAAATACAGCGCACCTGCCCTTGTTTACATTGTGTCAACTGTGGTCGAGGACAAATGCATTGTTTTTGCAGTACAGCACATACGGGATTCAGTACTTCATTCAACGTATATACACTGCTATTGGTGATATCCCGACAATTCGATGCGCGTGATACTCCACATTACCTGCCAAATACAGCGTACCTGCTCCTCTTCACATTATGTCAACTCGGGTCGAGGACAAATGCAATGTTGCTGCAGTACAGCATATTCAGGATTCAACATTTCATTGAACGTATATACACTGCTATTCGTGATATCCCGACAATCCGAAGCGCGTCATACTCCTCATTCGCTGCCAAATACTAAGCACATCAGAGAGTTTGCGCATTGTCAACTCTGTTTCCTGTCAAATAAATTGTATTTACTGTTTATCATGTTAGGCTCAAGTATTTAGTTAAACGTATCTCCGCTGCTATTCGTGGTATGTCGACAAATCTATGCGCGTTATACTCCACAGTTGCCGCCAAACAGCGCACCTGCTCCTGTTTACATTATGTCATTCGGGTCGAGGACAAATGCATTGTTTTGGCAGCACATCATATACCGGATTCAATACTTGATTGAACGTACATACACTGCCATTGGTGATATCCCGACAATTCGATGCGCGTGATACTCCACATTACCTGCCAAATACGGCGCACCTTCTCCTGTTTACATTATGTCAACACGGATCGAGGACAAATGCAATGTTGTTGCAGTACAGTATATACAGAATTCAAAATTTCATTGAACGTATATACACTGCTATTGGTGATATCCCGACAATTCCATGCGCGTGATACACCACATTCCCTGCCAAATACAGCGCACCTGCTCGTGTTTACATTATGTCAACTCGGATCGAGGACAAATGCATTGTTTTTGCTGTACAGCACATACGTGATTAAGTACTTCATTCAACGTATATACACTGCTATTGGCAATATCACGACAAATCGATGCGCGTGATACTCCACATTCCCTGCCAAATACAGCGCACGTGCTCTTGTTTAAATTATGCCAACTCGGGTCGAGGACAAATGCAATGTTTTTGCCGTACTGCATATCCAGGATTCAATACTTCATTGAACGTAAATACACTGCTATTGGTGATATCCCGACAATTCCATGCGCGTGATACTCCACATTCCCTGCCAAATACAGCGCACCTGCTCGTGTTTACATTATGTCAACTCGGATAGAGGACAAATGCAATGCTGTTGCAGTACAGCATATACAGGATTGACTAATCCATTGAACGTATATACACTGCTATTCGTCATAGGCCCACAATTCGAAGCGCGTTATACTCCTCATTCGCTGCCAAATACTAAGCACATCAGAGAGTTTGCGCATTGTCAACTGTGTTTTCTGTCAAATAAATTGTATTTGCTGTTTATCATGTTAGGCTCAAGTATTTAGTTAAACGTATCTCCGCTGCTATTCGTGGTATGTCGACAAATCTATGCGCGTTATACTCCACAGTTGCCGCCAAACAGCGCACCTGCTCCTGTTTACATTATGTCATTCGGCTCGAGGACAAATGCATTGTTTTGGCAGTACATCATATGCCGGATTCAATACTTCAGTGAACGTACATACACTGCCATTGGTGATATCCCGACAATTCGATGCGCGTGATACTCCACATTACCTGCCAAATACGGCGCACCTACTCCTGTTTACATTATGTCAACACGGATCGAGGACAAATGCAATGCTGTTGCAGTACAGCATATACAGGATTCAATATTTCATTGAACGTATATACACTGCCATGGTGATATCCCGACAATTCGATTCGCATGATACTCCACATTTCCTGCCAAATACAGCGCACCTGCCCTTGTTTACATTGTGTCAACTGTGGTCGAGGACAAATGCATTGTTTTTGCAGTACAGCACATACGGGATTCAGTACTTCATTCAACGTATATACACTGCCATGGTGATATCCCGACAATTCGATGCGCATGATACTCCACATTCCCTGCCAAATACAGCGCACGTGCTCTTGTTTAAATTATGCCAACTCGGGTCGAGGACAAATGCAATGTTTTTGCCGTACTGCATATCCAGGATTCAATACTTCATTGAACGTATATACACTGCTATTGGTGATATCCCGACAATTCGAAGCGCGTTGTACTCCACATTCCCTGGCAATTACAACGCACCTGCTCCTGTTTACATTATGACTACTCGGGTAGAGGACAAATGCAATGTTTTTGTAGTAGTGCATATTCAGGAATCAATACTTCACTGAACATATGTACACTGTTATTGGTGATATCCCGAAACTTCGATGCGCCTGATACTCCACATTCCCTGCCAAATACGGCGCAACTGCTCCTGTTTGCGTTATGTCAACACGGGTCGAGGACAAATGCAATCTTTATGCAGTGCAGGATATTCAGGATTCAAAATTCCATTGAATGTATCTACACTGCTATTGGTAATATCACGACAATTCGATGCGCGTGATACTCCACATTCCCTGCCAAATACAGCGCACCTGCTCCTGTTTACATTATGTCCCACTCGTGTCGAGGACAAATGCAATGTTGTTGCAGTACTGCATATCCAGGATTCAATATTTCATTGAACGGATATACACTGCTATTGGTGATATCGTGTCAATTCGATGAGCGGCATACCGCACAGATGCTGCCAAATAGAGCGCAAATCAGCCACTTTGCGCTATGTCAACTCAGGTCCCTGCCTAACTCATTGTAATTGTAGTTTTGCATATTTAGGCTTAAGTATTCAATTACACGTATCTCCGCGGCTATTGGTGATATTCCAACAATTCGATGCGAGTGATACTCCACATTTCCTGCCAAATACAGCGCACCTGCTCCTGTTTACATTATGTCAACTCGGGTCAAAGACAAATGCAATGTTGCTGCAGTACAGCATATTCAGGATTCAACATTTATTGAACGTATATACACTGCTATTCGTGATATCCCGACAATTCGAAGCGCGTTATACTCCACATCCCCAGCCAAATACAGCGCACCTGCTCCTGTTTACATTATTTCAACTCGGGTCGAGAACAAATGCAATGTTTTTGCAGTACAGCATATTCATGATTCAATATTTCATTGAAAGTAAATACACTGCTATTGGTGATATCCCGATAATCTGATGCGCGCTATACTCCACATTCCCTGTCAAATACAGCGATCCCGCTCCTGTTTACATTATGTCAACTCGGATGGAGGACAAGTGTCATGTTGTTGCAGTACTGCATATACGGGATTCAATATTTCATTGAACGTATATACGCTGCCATGGTAATATCCCGTCAATTCGACGCGCATGATACTCCACATTTCCTGCCAAATACAGTGCACCTGCTCCTGTTTACATTATGTCAACTCGGGTCAAGGACAAATGCAATGTTTTTGCAGTACAGCACATTCAGGATTCAATATTTCATTGAATGTATCTACACTGCTATTCGTGATATCCCGACAATTCGAAGCGCGTTGTACTCCACATTCCCTGGCAATTACAACGCACCTGCTCCTGTTTACATTATGTGAACTCGGCTCAAGGACAAATGCAATGTTTTTGCAGTACAGCACTTTCAGGATTCAATATATCATTGAACGGATATACACTGCTATTGGTGATATCCCGACAATTCGATCCGCGTTATACTCCTCATTCGCTGCCAAATACTACGCACATCAGCCGGTTTGCGCATTGTCAACACTGTGTCGTGTCTTATACATTGTATTTGCAGTTTATCATGTTAGGCTCAAGTATTTAGTTAAACGTATCTCCGCTGCTATTCGTGGTATGTCGACAAATCTATGCGCGTTATACTCCACAGTTGCCGCCAAACAACGCACCTGCTCCTGTTTACATTATGTCATTCGGGTCGAGGACAAATGCATTGTTTTGGCAGTACATCATATACCGGATTCAATACTTGATTGAACGTACATACACTGCCATTGGTGATATCCCGACAATTCGATGCGCGTGATACTCCACATTACCTGCCAAATACGGCGCACCTTCTCCTGTTTACATTATGTCAACACGGATCGAGGACAAATGCAATGTTGTTGCAGTACAGTATATACAGAATTCAAAATTTCATTGAACGTATATACACTGCTATTGGTGATATCCCGACAATTCCATGCGCGTGATACACCACATTCCCTGCCAAATACAGCGCACCTGCTCGTGTTTACATTATGTCAACTCGGATCGAGGACAAATGCATTGTTTTTGCTGTACAGCACATACGTGATTCAGTACTTCATTCAACGTATATACACTGCTATTGGCAATATCACGACAAATCGATGCGCGTGATACTCCACATTCCCTGCCAAATACAGCGCACGTGCTCTTGTTTAAATTATGCCAACTCGGGTCGAGGACAAATGCAATGTTTTTGCCGTACTGCATATCCAGGATTCAATACTTCATTGAACGTAAATACACTGCTATTGGTGATATCCCGACAATTCCATGCGCGTGATACTCCACATTCCCTGCCAAATACAGCGCACCTGCTCGTGTTTACATTATGTCAACTCGGATAGAGGACAAATGCAATGCTGTTGCAGTACAGCATATACAGGATTGACTAATCCATTGAACGTATATACACTGCTATTCGTCATAGGCCCACAATTCGAAGCGCGTTATACTCCTCATTCGCTGCCAAATACTAAGCACATCAGAGAGTTTGCGCATTGTCAACTGTGTTTTCTGTCAAATAAATTGTATTTGCTGTTTATCATGTTAGGCTCAAGTATTTAGTTAAACGTATCTCCGCTGCTATTCGTGGTATGTCGACAAATCTATGCGCGTTATACTCCACAGTTGCCGCCAAACAGCGCACCTGCTCCTGTTTACATTATGTCATTCGGCTCGAGGACAAATGCATTGATTTGGCAGTACATCATATGCCGGATTCAATACTTCAGTGAACGTACATACACTGCCATTGGTGATATCCCGACAATTCGATGCGCGTGATACTCCACATTACCTGCCAAATACGGCGCACCTACTCCTGTTTACATTATGTCAACACGGATCGAGGACAAATGCAATGTTGTTGCAGTACAGCATATACAGGATTCAATATTTCATTGAACGTATATACACTGCCATGGTGATATCCCGACAATTCGATTCGCATGATACTCCACATTTCCTGCCAAATACAGCGCACCTGCCCTTGTTTACATTGTGTCAACTGTGGTCGAGGACAAATGCATTGTTTTTGCAGTACAGCACATACGGGATTCAGTACTTCATTCAACGTATATACACTGCCATGGTGATATCCCGACAATTCGATGCGCATGATACTCCACATTCCCTGCCAAATACAGCGCACGTGCTCTTGTTTAAATTATGCCAACTCGGGTCGAGGACAAATGCAATGTTTTTGCCGTACTGCATATCCAGGATTCAATACTTCATTGAACGTATATACACTGCTATTGGTGATATCCCGACAATTCGAAGCGCGTTGTACTCCACATTCCCTGGCAATTACAACGCACCTGCTCCTGTTTACATTATGACTACTCGGGTAGAGGACAAATGCAATGTTTTTGTAGTAGTGCATATTCAGGAATCAATACTTCACTGAACATATGTACACTGTTATTGGTGATATCCCGACACTTCGATGCGCCTGATACTCCACATTCCCTGCCAAATACGGCGCAACTGCTCCTGTTTGCGTTATGTCAACACGGGTCGAGGACAAATGCAATCTTTATGCAGTGCAGGATATTCAGGATTCAAAATTCCATTGAATGTATCTACACTGCTATTGGTAATATCACGACAATTCGATGCGCGTGATACTCCACATTCCCTGCCAAATACAGCGCACCTGCTCCTGTTTACATTATGTCCCACTCGTGTCGAGGACAAATGCAATGTTGTTGCAGTACTGCATATCCAGGATTCAATATTTCATTGAACGGATATACACTGCTATTGGTGATATCGTGTCAATTCGATGAGCGGCATACCGCACAGATGCTGCCAAATAGAGCGCAAATCAGCCACTTTGCGCTATGTCAACTCAGGTCCCTGCCTAACTCATTGTAATTGTAGTTTTGCATATTTAGGCTTAAGTATTCAATTACACGTATCTCCGCGGCTATTGGTGATATTCCAACAATTCGATGCGAGTGATACTCCACATTTCCTGCCAAATACAGCGCACCTGCTCCTGTTTACATTATGTCAACTCGGGTCAAAGACAAATGCAATGTTGCTGCAGTACAGCATATTCAGGGTTCAACATTTATTGAACGTATATACACTGCTATTCGTGATATCCCGACAATTCGAAGCGCGTTATACTCCACATCCCCAGCCAAATACAGCGCACCTGCTCCTGTTTACATTATTTCAACTCGGGTCGAGAACAAATGCAATGTTTTTGCAGTACAGCATATTCAGGATTCAATATTTCATTGAAAGTAAATACACTGCTATTGGTGATATCCCGATAATCTGATGCGCGCTATACTCCACATTCCCTGTCAAATACAGCGATCCCGCTCCTGTTTACATTATGTCAACTCGGATGGAGGACAAGTGTCATGTTGTTGCAGTACTGCATATACGGGATTCAATATTTCATTGAACGTATATACGCTGCCATGGTAATATCCCGTCAATTCGACGCGCATGATACTCCACATTTCCTGCCAAATACAGTGCACCTGCTCCTGTTTACATTATGTCAACTCGGGTCAAGGACAAATGCAATGTTTTTGCAGTACAGCACATTCAGGATTCAATATTTCATTGAATGAATATACACTGCTATTCGTGATATCCCGACAATTCGAAGCGCGTTGTACTCCACATTCCCTGGCAATTACAACGCACCTGCTCCTGTTTACATTATGTGAACTCGGCTCAAGGACAAATGCAATGTTTTTGCAGTACAGCACATTCAGGATTCAATATATCATTGAACGGATATACACTGCTATTGGTGATATCCCGACAATTCGATCCGCGTTATACTCCTCATACGCTGCCAAATACTACGCACATCAGCCGGTTTGCGCATTGTCAACTCTGTGTCCTGTCAAATACATTGTAATTGCAGTTCATTATATTAGGCTCAAATATTTAGTTAAACGTATCTCCGCTGCTATTCGTGGTATGTCGACAAATCTATGCGCGTTATACTCCACAGTTGCCGCCAAACAACGCACCTGCTCCTGTTTACATTATGTCATTCGGGTCGAGGACAAATGCATTGTTTTGGCAGTACATCATATACCGGATTCAATACTTGATTGAACGTACATACACTGCCATTGGTGATATCCCGACAATTCGATGCGCGTGATACTCCACATTACCTGCCAAATACGGCGCACCTTCTCCTGTTTACATTATGTCAACACGGATCGAGGACAAATGCAATGTTGTTGCAGTACAGTATATACAGAATTCAAAATTTCATTGAACGTATATACACTGCTATTGGTGATATCCCGACAATTCCATGCGCGTGATACACCACATTCCCTGCCAAATACAGCGCACCTGCTCGTGTTTACATTATGTCAACTCGGATCGAGGACAAATGCATTGTTTTTGCTGTACAGCACATACGTGATTCAGTACTTCATTCAACGTATATACACTGCTATTGGCAATATCACGACAAATCGATGCGCGTGATACTCCACATTCCCTGCCAAATACAGCGCACGTGCTCTTGTTTAAATTATGCCAACTCGGGTCGAGGACAAATGCAATGTTTTTGCCGTACTGCATATCCAGGATTCAATACTTCATTGAACGTAAATACACTGCTATTGGTGATATCCCGACAATTCCATGCGCGTGATACTCCACATTCCCTGCCAAATACAGCGCACCTGCTCCTGTTTACATTATGTCAACTCGGATAGAGGACAAATGCAATGCTGTTGCAGTACAGCATATACAGGATTGACTAATCCATTGAACGTATATACACTGCTATTCGTCATAGGCCCACAATTCGAAGCGCGTTATACTCCTCATTCGCTGCCAAATACTAAGCACATCAGAGAGTTTGCGCATTGTCAACTGTGTTTTCTGTCAAATAAATTGTATTTGCTGTTTATCATGTTAGGCTCAAGTATTTAGTTAAACGTATCTCCGCTGCTATTCGTGGTATGTCGACAAATCTATGCGCGTTATACTCCACAGTTGCCGCCAAACAGCGCACCTGCTCCTGTTTACATTATGTCATTCGGCTCGAGGACAAATGCATTGTTTTGGCAGTACATCATATGCCGGATTCAATACTTCAGTGAACGTACATACACTGCCATTGGTGATATCCCGACAATTCGATGCGCGTGATACTCCACATTACCTGCCAAATACGGCGCACCTACTCCTGTTTACATTATGTCAACACGGATCGAGGACAAATGCAATGTTGTTGCAGTACAGCATATACAGGATTCAATATTTCATTGAACGTATATACACTGCTATTGGTGATATCCCGACAATTCGATCCGCGTTATACTCCTCATACGCTGCCAAATACTACGCACATCAGCCGGTTTGCGCATTGTCAACTCTGTGTCCTGTCAAATACATTGTAATTGCAGTTCATTATATTAGGCTCAAATATTTATTTAAACGTATCTCCGCTGCAATTCGTGGTATGTCGACAAATCTATGCGCGTTATACTCCTCATTTGCCGCCAAATACAGGGACCTGCTCCTGTTCACATTATGTCAACTGCGGTCGAAGACAAATGCAATGTTGTTGCAGTACACCATGTTCAGGATTCAATATTTCATTGAAAGTACATATCCTGCTATTCGTGATATCCCGACAATTCGAAGCGCGTTGTACTCCACATTCCCTGGCAAATACAGCGCACCTGCTCCTGTTTACATTATGTCAACTCGGGTCAAGGACAAATGCATTGTTTTTGCAGTACAGCGCATACAGGATTCAATACTTCACTGAACATATATACACTGCTATTGGTGATATCCCGACAACTCCCTGCGCGTGATACTCCACATTACCTGCGAAATACAGCACACCTGCTCCTGTTTACATTATGCCCCACTCGGGTCGAGGATAAATACAATGTTGTTGCAGTACTGCATATCCAGGATTCAATACTTCATTGAACGTATATACACTGCTATTCGTGATATGCCAACAATTCGAAGCGCGTTATACTCCTCATTCGCTGCCAAATACTACGCACATCAGAGAATTGACGCATTGTCAACTCTGTGTCCTGTCAAATACATTGTAATTGCAGTTTATCATATTAGACTCAAGTATTTATTTAAAAGTATCTCCGCTGCTATTCGTGGTACGTCGACAAATCTATGCGCGTTATACTCCTTATCTGCCGCCAAATACAGCGCACCTGCTCCTGTTTACATTATGTCAACTCGGATCGAGGACAAATGCAATGTTGTTGCAGTACAGCATATACAGTATTCAATATTTCATTGAACGTATATACACTGCCATGGTGATATCCCGACAATTCGATGCCCATGATACTCCACATTTCCTGCCAAATACAGCGCACCTGCTCCTGTTTACATTATGTCATTCGGGTCGAGGACAAATGTATTGTTTTTGCAGTACATCATATAACGGATTCAATACTTCATTGAACGTAAATACACTGCTATTGGAGATATCCCGACAATTCGATGCGCATGATACTCCACATTTCCTTCCATATCAGCGCACCTGCTCCTGTTTACATTATGTCATTCGGGTCGAAGACAAATGTATTGTTTTTGCAGTACATCATATAACGGATTCAATACTTCATTGAACGTAAATACACTGCTATTGGAGATATCCCGACAATTCGATGCGCACGATACTCCACATTCCCTGCCAAATACAGCACACCTGCTCCTGTTTACATTATGTCCCACTCGGGTCGTGGACAAATGCAATGTTGTAGCAGTACTGCATATTCAGGATTCAATATTTCATTGAACGTATATACACTGCAATTCGTGATATGCCGACAATTCGAAGCGCGTTACACTCCTCATTCGCTGCCAAATACTACGCACATCAGAGAACTGGAGCATTGTCAACTCTGTGTCCAGTCAAATACATTGTAATTGCAGTTTATCATATTAGGCTCAAGTATTTATTTAAAAGTATCTCCGCTGCTATTCGTGGTACGTCGACAAATCTATGCGCCTTATGCTCCACAGTTGCAACCAAACAGCGGACCTGCTCCTGTTTACATTATGTCAACTCGGGTCGAGGACAAATGCAATGTTGTTGCAGTACAGCATATACAGAATTCAATATTTCATTGAACGTACATACACTGCCATTGGTGATATCCCGACAATTCGATACGCGTGATACTCCACATTTCCTGCCACATACGACGCAACTGTTGCTGTTTACATTATGTCAACTCGGGTCGAGGACACATGCAATGTTGTTGCAGTACAGCATATTCAGGATTCAATATTCCATTGAACGGATTTACACTGCTATTGTTGATATCTCGACAATTCGATGCGCGCTATACCGCTCAGTTGCAGCCAAATAGAGCGCAAATCAGCCACTTCGCGCTATGTCAACTCAGGTCCCTGCGTAATTCATTGTAATTGTTTTTTTGCATATTTAGGCTTATGTATTCAATTAAACGTATCTCCGGTGCCGTTGGTGGTATGCCTTCAATTCGATGCGCGTTATGCTCCACAGTTGCCGCCAAACAGCGGACCTGCTCCTGTTTATATTATGTCAACTGGGGTCGAAGACAAATGCAATGATCTCGTAGTACTGCATACTCAGGATTCAATATTTCATTGAATGTATCTACACTGCTATTGGCGATATCACGACAATTCGATGCGCGTGATACTCCACATTCCCTGCCAAAGACAACGCACCTGCTCTTGTTTACATTATGTCAACTCGGGTCGGGGTCAAATGCATTGTTTTTGCAGTATAGCACATACAGAATTCAATACTTCACTGAACATATATACACTGCTATTGGTGATATCCCGACAATTCCATGCGCGTGATACTCCACATTACCTGCCAAATACAGCGCACCTGCTCCTGTTTACATTATGCCCCACTCGGGTCGAGGATAAATACAATGTTGTTGCAGTACTGCATATCCAGGATTCAATACTTCATTGAACGTATATACACTGCAATTCGTGATATGCCGACAATTCGAAGCGCGTTACACTCCTCATTCGGTGCCAAATACTACGCACATCAGAGAACTGGAGCATTGTCAACTCTGTGTCCTGTCAAATACATTGTAATTGCAGTTCATTATATTAGGCTCAAGTATTTATTTAAAAGTATCTCCGCTGCTATTCGTGGTACGTCGACAAATCTATGTGCCTTATGCTCCACAGTTGCAACCAAACAGCGGACCTGCTCCTGTTTACATTATGTCAACTCGGGTCGAGGACAAATGCAATGTTGTTGCAGTACAGCATATACAGAATTCAATATTTCATTGAATGTATTGCACTGCTATTCGTGATATCCCGACAATTCGAAGCGCGTTGTACTCCACATTTCCTGGCAAATACAGCGCACCTGCTCGTGTATATATTATGTCAACTCGGGTCGAGGACAAATGCAATGTTGCTGCAAGTACTGCATATTCAGGATTCAATATTTCATTGAACGTGAATACACTGTTATTGGTGACATCCCGACAACTCGATACGCGTGATACTCCACATTCCCTGCCCAATACAGCGCACCTGCTCCTGTTTGCATTATGTCAACTGGGGCCGAAGACGTTGCAATGTTGTTGCAGTACACCATATTCAGTATCCAATATTTCATTGAACGTACATACACTGCCATTGGTGATATCCCGACAATTCGATGCGCGTTATACTCCTCATTCGCTGCAGAATACTACGTACATCAGCCGGTTGGCGCATTGTCAACTCTGTGTCCTGTCAAATACATTGTAATTGCAGTTCATTATATTAGGCTCAAATATTTATTTAAACGTATCTCCGCTGCTATTCGTGGTATGTCGACAAATCTATGCGCGTTATACTCCTCATTTGCCGCCAAATACGGGGGACCTGCTCCTGTTCACATTATGTCAACTGGGGTCGAAGACAAATGCAATGTTGTTGTAGTACTGCATATTCAGGATTCAATATTTCATTGAACGGATCTACACTGCTAATGGTGATATCTCGTCAGTTCGATGCGCGTGATACTCCACTGTTCCTGCCAAATACGGCGCACCTGCTCCTGTTTACATTATGTCAACTCGGGTCGAGGACAAATCCAATGATTTGGCAGTACAGGATATTCAGTATTCAATATTTCATTGATCGTATATACACTGCTATTAGTAATATCTTGACAAATCTATGCGCGCTATACTCCTCATTTGCCGCCAAATAAAGAGGACCTGCTCCTGTTTACATTAAGTCAACTGGGGTCGAGGACAATTGCAATGTTATTGCAGTAAAGCATATTCAGGAATCAATATTTCATTGAACAGACCTACACTGCTATTTGTGATATCTCGTCAATTCGATGCGCGGTATGCCACACAGTTGCTACCAAATAGAGCGCAAATCAGCCACTTTGCGCTATGTAAACTCAGGTCCGTGCCGAATTCATTGCAATTGTATTTTTGCATATTTAGTCTTATGTATTCAATTAAACGTATCTCCGGTGCAATAGGTGGTATGCCTACAATTCGATGCGCGTTATGCTCCACAGCTGCCGCCAAACAGCGCACCTGCTCCTGTTTACATTATGTCAACTCGGGTCGGGGACATATCCAATGTTTTTGCCGTTCAGGATATTCAGGATTCAATATTGCATTGATCGTATATACACTGCCATTAGTGATATCCTGACAATTCGATGGGCGTTGTGCTCCTCATTGGCTGCCAAATACTACGCAGATCAGCCGGTTTGCGCATTGTCAACTCTGTGTCCTGTCAAATACATTGTAATTGCAGATTATCATGTTACGCTCAAGTATTTATTTAAACGTATCTCCGCTGCTATTAGTGGTATGTCGACAAATCTATGCGCGTCATACTCCTCATTTGCCGCCAAACAGCGCACCTGCTCCTGTTTACATTATGTCAACTCGGGTCGAGGACAATTGCAATGTTGCTGCAAGTACTGCATATTCAGGATTCAATATTTCATTGATCGTATATACACTGCCGTTAGTGATATCGTGACAACTCGATGCGCGTTGTGCTCCTCATTGGCTGCCAAATACTACGCAGATCAGCCGGTTTGCGCATTGTCAACTCTGTGTCCTGTCAAATACATTGTATTTGCAGTTTATCATATTAGGTTCAAGTATTTATTAAGACCTATCTCCGCTGCTATTCGTGGTATCTCGACAAATCTATGCGCGTTATACTCCACATTTGCCGCCAAATACAGCGCACCTGCTCCTGTTAACATTATATCAACTTGGGTCGAGGACAAATGCAACGTTTTTGTAGTACTGCATATACTGGATTAAATACTTCATTGAACGTATATACACTGCTATTGGTGATATTCCGACAATTCGATGCGCGTGAAACTACGCATTTCCTGCCAAATACGGCACACCTGCTCCTGTTTACATTATGTCAACTCGGGTCAAGGAAAAATGCAATGTTTTTGGAGTACAGCACATTCGGGATACAATATTTCATTGAACAGATCTACACTGCTATTTGTGATATCTCGTCAATTCCATGCGCGGTATACCTCACAGTTGCTGCCAAATAGAGCGCAAATCTGTCAGTTTGCGCTATGCCAACTCCGGTCCCTGCCTAATTCATTGTAATTGTAGTTTTGCATATTTAGGCCTAAGTATTCAATTGAACGGATCTCCAGTGCTATTGGTGGTATGCCTACAATTCGATGCGCGTTATGCTCCACAGTTGCCGCCAAATACAGCGCACCTGCTCCTGTTTACATTATCTCAATACGGATCGAGGGCAAATGCATTGTTTTTGCAGTACTACATATACAGGATTAAATACTTCATTGAACGTATATACACTGCTATTGGTGATATCCCGACAATTGGATGCGCGTGATACTCCACATTTCCTGCCCAATACAGCGCACCTGGTCCTGTTTACATTATGTCAACTGGGGTCGAAGGCAAATGCAATGTTGTTGTAGTACTGCATATTCAGGATTCAATATTTCATTGAACGGATCTACACTGCTAATGGTGATATCTCGTCAATTCGATGCGCGTGATACTCCACTGTTCCTGCCAAATACGGCGCATCTGCTCCTGTTTACATTATGTCAACTCGGGTCGAAGACAAATCCAATGATTTTGCAGTACAGGATATTCAGGATTCAATATTTCATTGATCGTATATACACTGCTATTAGCAATATCTTGACAAATCTATGCGCGCTATACTCCTCATTTGCCGCCAAATAAAGCGGACCTGCTCCTGTTTACATTAAGTCAACTGGGGTCGAGGACAATTGCAATGTTGTTGCAGTAAAGCATATTCAGGAATCAATATTTCATTGAACAGACCTACACTGCTATTTGTGATATCTCGTCAATTCGATGCGCGGTATGCCACACAGTTGCTACCAAATAGAGCGCAAATCAGCCACTTTGCGCTATGTAAACTCAGGTCCGTGCCGAATTCATTGCAATTGTATTTTTGCATATTTAGGCTTATGTATTCAGTTAAACGTATCTCCGGTGCAATGGGTGGTATGCCTACAATTCGATGCGCGTTATGCTCCACAGCTGCCGCCAAACAGCGCACCTGCTCCTGTTTACATTATGTCAACTCGGGTCGGGGACATATCCAATGTTGCTGCAGTACAGCATATTCAGGATTCAATATTTCATTGAACGTATATACACTGCTATTGGTGATATCCCGACAATTCGATGCGCGTTATACTCCACATTCGCTGCCAAATACTATGCACATCAGCCGGTTTGCGCATTGTTAACTCTGTGTCCTGTCAAATACATTGTAATTGCAGTTTACCATATTAGGCTCAAGTATTTATTTAAACGTATCTCCGCTGCTATGCGTGGTATGTCGACAAATCTATGCGCGCTATACTTCCCATTTGCCGCCAAATACAGCGCACCTCCTCCTGTTTACATTATGTCAACTCGGATCGAGGACAAATGCCATGTTGTTGCAGTACAGCATATACAGGATTCAATATTTCATTGAACGTATATACACTGCCATGGTGATATCCAGACAATTCGATGAGCATGATACTCCACATTTCCTGCCAAATACAGCGCACCTGCTCCTGTTTACATTATGTCAACTCGGGTCGAAGACAAATGCAATCCTGCTGCAGTTCAGCATATTCAGGATTCAATATTTCATTGAACGTATATACACTGCTATTCGTGATATCCCGACAATTCGAAGCGCATGATACTCCACATTCCCTGCCAAATACAGTGCACCTGCTCCTGTCTACATTATGTCAACTCGGGTCGAGGACAAATTCAATGATTTTGCATTACAGGATATTCAGGATTCAATATTTCATTGATCGTATATACACTGCTATTAGTGATATCCTGACAAATCTATGCGCGTTATACTCCTCATTTGTCGCCAAATAAAGCGCAACTGCTCCTGTTTACATTAAGTCAACTGGGGTCGAGGTCAATTGCAATGTTGTTGCAGTAAAGCATATTCAGGAATCAATATTTCATTGAACAGATATACACTGCTATTTGTGATATCTCGTCAATTCGATGCGCGGTATGCCGCACAGTTGCTACCAAATAGAGCGCAAATCCGCCACTTTGCGCTATGTAAACTCAGGTCCCTGCCTAATTCATTGCGATTGTATTTTTGCATATTTAGGCTTATGTATTCAATTAAACGTAGCTCCGGTGCTATAGGTGGTATGCCTACAATTCGATGCGCGTTATGCTCCACAGCTGCCGCCAAACAGCGCACCTGCTCCTGTTTGCATTATGTCAACTCGGGTCGGGGACAAATCCAATGTTTTTGCCGTTCAGGATATTCAGGATTCAATATTTCATTGAATGTATCTACACTGCCATTCATGTTATCACGACAATTCGATGCGCGTGATTCTCCACATTCCTTGCCAAATACAGCGCACCTGCTCCTGTTTACATTATGTCAACTCGAATCGAGGACAAGTGCCATGTTGTTGCAGTACACCATATACAGGATTCAATACTTCATTGAACGTATATGCACTGCCATGGTGATATCCCGACTATTCGATACGCATGATACTCCACATTTCCTGCCAAATACAGCGCTACTGCTCACTGCTCCTGTTTACATTATGTCAACTCGAGTCGAGAACAAATGCAATGTTGCTGCAGTACAGCATATTCAGGAATCAATATTTCATTGAACGTATATACACTGCTATTCGTGATATCCCGACAATTCGATGCGCGTGATACTCCACATTCCTTGCCAAATACAGCGCTACTGCTCCTGTTTACATTATGTCAACTCGAGTCGAGAACAAATGCAATGTTGCTGCAGTACAGCATATTCAGGATTCAATATTTCATTGAACGTATATACACTGCTATTGGTGATATCCCGACAATTCGATGCGCGTTATACTCCACATTCGCTGCCAAATACTATGCACATCAGCCGGTTTGCGCATTGTTAACTCTGTGTCCTGTCAAATACATTGTAATTGCAGTTTACCATATTAGGCTCAAGTATTTATTTAAACGTATCTCCGCTGCTATGCGTGGTATGTCGACAAATCTATGCGCGCTATACTTCCCATTTGCCGCCAAATACAGCGCACCTCCTCCTGTTTACATTATGTCAACTCGGATCGAGGACAAATGCCATGTTATTGCAGTACAGCATATACAGGATTCAATATTTCATTGAACGTATATACACTGCCATGGTGATATCCAGACAATTCGATGAGCATGATACTCCACATTTCCTGCCAAATACAGCGCACCTGCTCCTGTTTACATTATGTCAACTCGGGTCGAAGACAAATGCAATCCTGCTGCAGTTCAGCATATTCAGGATTCAATATTTCATTGAACGTATATACACTGCTATTCGTGATATCCCGACAATTCGAAGCGCGTTATGCTCCACATTCCCTGGCAAATACAGCGCACCTGCTCCTGTCTACATCATGTCAACTCGGGTCAAGGACAAATGCAATGTTTTTGCATTACAGCACATTCAGGATTCAATTTTTCCATTGAATGTATCTACAATTCTATTGCTGATATCACGACAATTCGATGCGTCTGATACTCCACATCCCCAGCCAAATACAGCGCACCTGCTCCTGTTTACATTATGTCAAATCGGGTCGAGAACAGATTCAATGTTTTTGCCGTTCAGGATATTCAGGATTCAATATTTCATTGAATGTATCTACACTGCCATTGATGTTATCACGACAATTCGATGCGCGTGATACTCCACATTCCTTGCCAAATACAGCGCACCTGCTCCTGTTTACATTATGTCAACTCGGATCGAGGACAAGTGCCATGTTGTTGCAGTACACCATATACAGGATTCAATACTTCATTGAACGTATATGCACTGCCATGGTGATATCCCGACTATTCGATGCGCATGATACTCCACATTTCCTGCCAAATACAGCGCTACTGCTCCTGTTTACATTATGTCAACTCGAGTCGAGAACAAATGCAATGTTGCTGCAGTACAGCATATTCAGGAATCAATATTTCATTGAACGTATATACACTGCTATTGGTGATATCCCGACAATTCGATGCGCGTTATACTCCACATTCGCTGCCAAATACTATGCACATCAGCCGGTTTGCGCATTGTTAACTCTGTGTCCTGTCAAATACATTGTAATTGCAGTTTATCATATTAGGCTCAAGTATTTATTTAAACGTATCTCCGCTGCTATTCGTGGTATGTCGACAAATCTATGCGCGCTATACTCCACATTCCTTGCCAAATACAGCGCACCTGCTCCTGTTTACATTATGTCAACTCGGATCGAGGACAAGTGCCATGTTGTTGCAGTACACCATATACAGGATTCAATACTTCATTGAACGTATATGCACTGCCATGGTGATATCCCGACTATTCGATACGCATGATACTCCACATTTCCTGCCAAATACAGCGCTACTGCTCACTGCTCCTGTTTACATTATGTCAACTCGAGTCGAGAACAAATGCAATGTTGCTGTAGTGTTGCATATTCAGGATTCAGTACTTCATTGAATGTATCCACAATTCTATTGCTGATATCACGACAATTCGATGCGTCTGATACTCCACATCCCCTGCCAAATACAGCGCACCTGCTCCTGTTTACATTATGTCAAATCGGCTCGAGAACAAATGCAATGTTTTTGCAGTACAGCGTATTCAGGATTCAATATTTCATTGAAAGTAAATACACTGCTATTGGTGATATCCCGACAAATTCGATGGGCGTGATACTCCACATTCCCTGTCAAATACAGCGATCCCGCTCCTGTTTACATTATGTCAACTCGGGTCGAGGACAAATGCAATGTTGCTGTAGTGTTGCATATTCAGGATTCAGTACTTCATTGAATGTATCTACACTGCTATTGGTCATATCACGACAATTCGATGCGCGTGTTGCTCCACATTCCCTGCCCAATGCAGCGCACCTGCTCTTGTTTACATTGTGTCAACTGTGTTCGAGGACAAATGCATTGTTTTTGCAGTACAGCACATTCAGGATTCAATATTTCATTGAACGGATCTACACTGCTATTTGTGATATCTCGTCAATTCGATGCGCGGTATACCGCACAGTTGCTGCCAAATGGAGCGCAAATCAGCCACTTTGCGCAATGTCAACTCAGGTCCCTGCCTAATTCATTGTAATTGTAGTTTTGCATATTCAGGCTCAAGTATTCAATAAAACGTATCTCCGATGCTATTGGTGGTATGCCTACAATTCGATGCGCGTTACACTCCACAGTTGCCGCCAAATACAGCGCACCTGCTCCTGTTTACATTATGTCAACTGGGGTCGAGGTCAAATCCAATCGTTTTGCAGTACTGCAAATTCAGGATTCAATATCCCATTTAACGTTTCTACACTGCTATTGGTGATATCTCGTCAATTCGATGCGCGGTATACGGCACACTTGCTGCCAAATGGGGACACTGTGCGCTGTGTCAACCCAGGTCCCTGCCTAACTCATTGTAATTGTAGTTTTGCATATTTAGGCTTAAGTATTCAATTAAACGTATCACCGGTGCTATTGCTGTTATGCCTACAACTCGATGCGCGTTATACTCCAACGCTCCCGCCAAATACAGCGCACTTGCTCTTGTTTACATTATGGCAACTCGGGTCGAGGACAATTGCAATGTAGTTGTAGTACTGCATATTCAGGATTCAATTCTTCATTGAATGTATCTACACTGCTATTGGTCATATCACGACAATCGGTGCGCGTGATACTCCACATTCCCTGCCAAATACAGCGCACCTGCTCCCGTTAACATTATGTCAACTCGGATCGAGGGCAAATGCTATGTTGTTGCAGTACAGCATATTCGGGATTCAATATTTCATTGAACGTATATACACTGCTATTGGTGATATCCCGACAATTCGATGCGCGTGATACTCCACATTCCCTGCCAAATACAGCGCACCTGCTCCTGTTTACATTAAGTCAACTCGGGTCGAGGACAAATGCAATATTGCTGTAGTGTTGCATATTCAGGATTCAATACTTCATTGAATGTATATACACTGTTATTGGTTATATCCCGACAACTCGATGCGCGTTATACTCCACATTCCCTGCCAAATGCAGCGCACCTGCTCCTGTTTACATTATGTCAACTGGGGTCGAGGACAATTGCAATGTTGTTGCAGTACAGCATATTTAGGAACCGATATTTCATTGAACGTAAATACACTGTTATTGGTGATATCCCGACAACTCGACGCGCGTGATACTCCACATTCCCTGGCAAATACAGCGCACCTGCTCCTGTTTACATTATGTCAACACGGATCGAGGGCAAATGCTATGTTGTTGCAGTACATCATATACAGGATTCATATTTCTTTGAACGTATATACACTGCCATGGCGATATCCCGACAATTCGATGCGCATGATACTCCATATTTCCTGCCAAATACAGCGTACCTGCTCCTGTTTACATTATGTCAACTCGGGTCGACAACAAATGCAATGTTGCTACAAGTAGAGCATATTCAGGATTCAATATTTCGTTGAACGTAAATACACTGTTATTGGTTATATCCCGACAACTCGATGCGCGTGATACTCCACATTCCCTGCCAAATACAGCGCACCTGCTCCTGTTTACATTATGTCAACTCGGGTCGCTGACAGATGCAATGTTGCTGCAGTACAGTATATTCAGGATTCAATATTCCATTGAACGGATCTACACAGCTATTGGTGATATCCCGACAATACGTTGCGCTTGATACTCCACATTTCCTGCCCAATTCGGCGCACCTGCTCCTGTTTACATTATGTCAACTCGGGTCGAGGACACATGCAATGTTTCTGTAGTGTTGCATATTCAGGATTCAATACTTTATTGAATGTATATACACTGCTATTGGTGATATCCTGACAATTCGATGCGCGTGATACTCCACATTCCCTGGCAAATACTACGCAGATCAGCCGTTTTGCGCAATGTCAACTCTGTGTCCTGTCAAATACATTGTCATTGCAGTTTATCATATTAGGCTGAAGTATTTATTGAAACGTATCTCTGCTGCTATTAGTAGTATGTCGACAAATCTATGCGCGTTATACTCCTCATTTGCCGCCAAATACAGCGGACCTGCTCCTGTTTACATTATGTCAACTCGGGTCGAGTACAATTGCAATGTAGTTGTAGTACTGCATATTCAGGATTCAATTCTTCATTGAATGTATCTACACTGCTATTGGTCATATCACGACAATCGGTGCGCGTGATACTCCAGATTCCCAACCAAATACAGCGCATCTGCTCCTGTTTACATTATTTCAACTCGGGTCGAGGAAAAATGCAATGTTTTTGCAGTTCAGCACATTCAGGATTCGATATTTCATTGAACGGATCCACATTGCTATTTGTGATATCTCGTCAATTCGATGCGCGGTATATCGCACAGTTGCTGCCAAATAGAGCGCAAACCAGCCACTTTGCGCTATGTCAACTCAGGTCCCTGCCCAATTCATTGTAATTGTAGTTTTGCATACTTAGGCCTAAGTATTCAATTAAACGGATCTCCGGTGCTATTGGTGGTATGCCTACAATTCGATGCGCGTTATACTCCACAGTTGCCGCCAAATACAGCGCACATGCCCCTGTTTACATTATGTCAACTGGGGTCGAAGACAATTGCAATGTTGTTGCAGTACACCATATTCAGGATTCAATATTTCATTGAACGTACATACGCTGCTATTGGTGATGTCAAGACAATTCGATGAGCGTTATACTCCTCATTCGCTGCAGAATACTACGCACATCAGCCGGTTGGCGCATTGTCAACTCTGTGTCCTGTCAAATACATTGTAATTGCAGTTTATCATATTAGGCTCAAGTATTTATTTAAACGTATCTCCGCTGCTATTAGTGGTATGTCGACAAATCTATGCGCGTTATACTCCTCATTTGCCGCCAAATACAGCGCACGTGCTCCCGTTTACATTATGTCAACTGCGGTCGAGAACAATTGCAATGTTGTGGCAGTACAGCACAGTCAGTATTCAATATTTCATTGAACGGATCTACACTGCTGTTTGTGATATCTCATCAATTCGATGCGCGGTTTACCGCACAAGTGCTGCCAAATAGAGCGCATATCAGCCACTTTGCGCTGTGTCAACTCAGGTCCCTGCCTAATTCATTGTAATTGTATCTTTGCATATTTAGTCTTATGTATTCAATTAAACGTATCTGCGGAGCTATGGGTGGTATGCCTACAATTCGATGCGCGTTATGCTTCACAGTTGCCGCCTAATACAGCGCACCTGCTCCTGTTTACATTATGTCAACTCGGGTCGAGGACATATGCAATGTTTTTGTAGTACAGCATATTCGGGATTCAATATTTCATTGAACGTATATACACTGCTATTGGTGATATCTCGACAATTCGAAGCGCCTTATACTCCTCATTCGCTGCCAAATACAACGCACATCAACCGGTTTGCACAATATCAACTCTGTGTCCCTGTCAAATCCATTGGAATTGCAGTTTAGCATATTTAGGATTAAGTATTCAATTAAACGTATCTCCGCTGCTATTGGTGGTAAGTCCAGAATTTGATGCGCGTAATACCCCACATTTGCTGCCAAATACAGAGCACATTAACCGGTTTACGCAATGTCAACTCTATATCCTGTCGAATCCATTGTATTTGCAGTTTGGCCTATTTGGGCCTAAGTACTCAATTAAACCTATTTTCGCTGTTATTGGTGGTATCTCGACAACTCGATGCGCGTTATACCCGACATTTTCTGACAAATACAGCGCACGTGCTATTGTTTACATTATGTCAACTCGGGTCGAGTACAAATGCAATGTTTTTGTAGTACTGCATATTCAGGATTCAATACTTCATTGAATGTATCTACACTGCTATTGGTGATATCCCGGCAATTTGAAGCGCGTTTTACTCCTCATTCGCTGTCATATGCTACGCACATCAGAGAGTGTGGGCATTGTCAACTCTGTGTCCCGTCAAATACATTGTAATTGCAGTTTATCATATTAGGCTCAAGTATTTATTTAAACGTATCTCCGCTGCTATTGGCGGTATGTCGACAATTCGAAGCGCTTTACACTCCACATTTGCTGCCAAATACAGCGCACATGCTCCCGTTTACATTTTGCCAACTCTGGTCGAGGTCAAATCCAATGTTATTGCTATGCTGCTTATCCAGGCTTCAATTACCAATTGAACGAATCTGTACTACTATTGGTGATATGTCGACAATTCGATGCGCACTATCCCGCACATTTGCTGCAAGAAATAGCGCACAGCAACCAGTTTGCGCAATGTCAACTCTGTGCCCTATCAAATACAGCGTTATTCCTGTTTTGCATATTCAGTTTTAGATATTCATTTGAGCGTATTCCAGTTTCTATTCCAGACATCTCGATAGTTCGATACGCGTTAAACTCCACATTTGCTGCCAAATAGAGCGCACTTGCAACTGTTTACATTAAGTAATCTCGGATCGAGGTCAAATCCAATGCTATTGCTGTACTGCATATTCAGGAATCAATATTCCATTGAAATTTTCTACAATGCTATTGGTGATATCCCGACAATTCGATGCGCGTTATACTCCTCATTCGCTGCAGAATACTACGTACAACAGCCGGTTGGCGCATTGTCAACTCTGTGTCCTGTCAAATACATTGTAATTGCAGTTCATTATATTAGGCTCAAATATTTATTTAAACGTATCTCCGCAGCTATTCCTGGTATGTCGACAAATCTATGCGCGTTATACTCCTCATTTGCCGCCAAATACAGGGGACCTGCTCCTGCTCACATTATGTCAACTGGGGTCGCAGACAAATGCAATGTTGTTGTAGTACTGCATATTCAGGATTCAATATTTCATTGAACGGATCTACACTGCTAATGGTGATATCCCGACAACTCGTTGCCCGTGATACTCCACATTCCCCGCCAAATACAGCGCACCTGCTCCTCTATACATTATGTCAACTGAGGTCGAAGACAAATGCAATGTGTTTGCAGAACAGCATATTCAGGATTCAATTCTTCATTGAACGTATCTACACTGCTGTTGTTGATATACCGACAATTCCATGCGCCTTGTACGCCACGTTTCCTGCCAAATACAGCGCACCTTCTCCTGTTTACATTATGTGAGCGCGGATCGAGGACAAATGCAATGTTTTTGCAGAACAGCATATCCAGGATTCAATATTTCATTCAATGTAAATACACTGCTGTTGTTGATATACCGACAATTCTATGCGCGTTGTACACCACGTTTCCTGCCAAATACAGCGCACCTTCTCCTGTTTACATTATGTCTGCTCGGGTCGAGGACAAATGCAATGTTTTTGCAGAACAGCATATCCAGGATTCAATATTTCATTCAATGTAAATACACTGCTGTTGTTGATATACCGACAATTCGCGTTGTACACCACGTTTCCTGCCAAATACAGCGCACCTTCTCCTGTTTACATTATGTGAGCGCGGATCGAGGACAAATGCAATGTTGTTGCAGTACAGCATATTCAGAATTCAGTATTTTAATGAACGGATCTACTCTGCTATTGGTGATATCCCGACAATACGATGCTCGTTATACTCCTCATTCGCTGCCAAATGCTACGCACATCAGCCGGTTTGCGCATTGTCAACTCTGTGTCCTGTCAAATACATTATATTTGCAGTTTATCATATAAAGCTCAAGTATTTATTTAAACGTATTACCGCTGCTACTCGAGGTTTATAGACAAATCCATGCGCGTTATACTCCTCATTTGCCGCCAAATAGAGCGCACCTGCTCCTGTTTACATTATGTCAACACCGATCGAGGACAAATGCAATGTTGTTGCAGTACAACATATTTAGGATTCAATATTTCATTGAACGGATATACACTGCCATTGGTGATATCTCCTCATTTCGATGCGCGTAATACTCCACATTCCCTGCCAAATACAGCGCACCTGCTCCTGTTTACATTATGTCAACTCGGGTCGCTGACAGATGCAATGTTGCTGCAGTACAGTATATTCAGGATTCAATATTCCATTGAACGGATCTACACAGATATTGGTGATATCCCGACAATACGTTGCGCTTGATACTCCTCATTTGCCGCCAAATACAGCGACCCTGCCCCTGTTTACATTATGTCAACTAGGGTCGAGGACAAATGCAATGTCGTTGTCGTACTGCATATTCAGGATTCAACACTTCATTGAATGTATTTACACTGCTATTGGAGATATCACGACAATTCAATGCTCGTGATACTCCACATTCCCTGCCAAATACTGCGCACCTGCTCCTGTTTACATTATGTCAACTCGGGTCGAGGACTAATGGAATGTTGTTGCAGTACTGCATATTCAGGATTCAATATTTCATTGAACGGATATACACTGCTATTGGTGATAACGTGTCTATTCGAAGAGCGGCATACCGCAATGTTGCTGCCAAATAGAGCGCAAATCAGCCACTTTGCGCTATGTCAACTCAGGTCCCTGCGTAATTCATTGTATTTGTACTTTTGCATCTTTAGGCCTATGTATTCAATAAAACGTATCTCCGGTGCTATTGGTGGTATGCCTACAATTCGCTGCGCGCTATGCTCCACAGTTGCCGCCAAACAGCGGACCTGGTCCTGTTTACATTATGTCAACTGGGGTCGAAGACAAATGTAATGTACTTGTAGTACTGCATACTCAGGATTCAATACTTCATTTAATGTATCTACACTGCTACTGGTGATATCACGACAATTCGATACGCGTGATACTCCACATTCCCTGCCAAATACAGCGCACGTGCTATTGTTTGCATTATGTCAACTCGGGTCGTGGACAAATGCAATGTTGTTGCAGTACAGCATATTCAGGATTCAATATTTCATTGAATGGATATACACTGCCATTTGTGATATCTCGTCATTTCGATGCGCGTAATACTCCTCATTTGTCGCCAAATAAAGCGCAACTGCTCCTGTTTACATTAAGTCAACTGGGGTCGAGGACAATTGCAATGTTGTTGCAGTAAAGCATATTCAGGAATCAATATTTCATTGAACAGATATACACTGCCATTTGTGATATCTCGTCAATTCGATGCGCGGTATGCCGCACAGTTGCTTCCAAATAGAGCGCAAATCCGCCACTTTGCGCTATGTAAACTCAGGTCCCTGCCTAATTCATTGCGATTGTATTTTTGCATATTTAGGCTTATGTATTCAATTAAACGTAGCTCCGGTGCTATAGGTGGTATGCCTACAATTCGATGCGCGTTATGCTCCACAGCTGCCGCCAAACAGCGCACCTGCTCCTGTTTGCATTATGTCAACTCGGGTCGGGGACAAATCCAATGTTTTTGCGGTTCAGGATATTCAGGAATCAATATTTCATTGAACGTATATACACTGCTATTCGTGATATCCCGACAATTCGATGCGCGTGATACTCCACATTCCTTGCCAAATACAGCGCACCTGCTCCTGTTTACATTATGTCAACTCGGATCGAGGACAAGTGCCATGTTGTTGCAGTACACCATATACAGGATTCAATACTTCATTGAACGTATATGCACTGCCATGGTGATATCCCGACTATTCAATACGCATGATACTCCACATTTCCTGCCAAATACAGCGCTACTGCTCACTGCTCCTGTTTACATTATGTCAACTCGAGTCGAGAACAAATGCAATGTTGCTGCAGTACAGCATATTCAGGAATCAATATTTCATTGAACGTATATACACTGCTATTCGTGATATCCCGACAATTCGATGCGCGTGATACTCCACATTCCTTGCCAAATACAGCGCTACTTCTCCTGTTTACATTATGTCAACTCGAGTCGAGAACAAATGCAATGTTGCTGCAGTACAGCATATACAGGATTCAATATTTCATTGAACGTATATACACTGCCATGGTGATATCCCGACAATTCGATGAGCATGATACTCCACATTTCCTGCCAAATACAGCGCACCTGCTCCTGTTTACATTATGTCAACTCGGGTCGAAGACAAATGCAATCCTGCTGCAGTTCAGCATATTCAGGATTCAATATTTCATTGAACGTATATACACTGCTATTCGTGATATCCCGACAATTCGAAGCGCGTTATACTCCACATTCCCTGGCAAATACAGCGCACCTGCTCCTGTCTACATCATGTCAACTCGGGTCAAGGACAAATGCAATGTTTTTGCATTACAGCACATTCAGGATTCAATATTCCATTGAATGTATCTACAATTCTATTGCTGATATCACGACAATTCGAAGCGTCTGATACTCCACATCCCCAGCCAAATACAGCGCACCTGCTCCTGTTTACATTATGTCAAATCGGGTCGAGAACAGATTCAATGTTTTTGCCGTTCAGGATATTCAGGATTCAATATTTCATTGAATGTATCTACACTGCCATTGATGTTATCACGACAATTCGATGCGCGTGATACTCCACATTCCTTGCCAAATACAGCGCACCTGCTCCTGTTTACATTATGTCAACTCGGATCGAGGACAAGTGCCATGTTCTTGCAGTACACCATATACAGGATTCAATACTTCATTGAACGTATATGCACTGCCATGGTGATATCGCGACAATTCGATGCGCGTTATACTCCACATTCGCTGCCAAATACTATGCACATCAGCCGGTTTACGCATTGTTAACTCTGTGTCCTGTCAAATACATTGTAATTGCAGTTTATCATATTAGGCTCAAGTATTTATTTAAACGTATCTCCGCTGCTATTCGTGGTATGTCGACAAATCTATGCGCGCTATACTCCCCATTTGCCGCCAAATACAGCGCAGCTCCTCCTGTTTACATTATGTCAACTCGGATCGAGGACAAATGCCATGTTGTTGCAGTACAGCATATACAGGATTCAATATTTCATTGATCGTATATACACTGCCATGGTGATATCCCGACAATTCGATGAGCATGATACTCCACATTTCCTGCCAAATACAGCGCACCTGCTCCTGTTTACATTATGTCAACTCGGGTCGAGGACAAATGCAATGTTGCTGTAGTGTTGCATATTCAGGATTCAGTACTTCATTGAATGTATCTACAATTCTATTGCTGATATCACGACAATTCGATGCGTCTGATACTCCACATCCCCTGCCAAATACAGCGCACCTGCTCCTGTTTACATTATGTCAAATCGGGTCGAGAACAAATGCAATGTTTTTGCAGTACAGCATATTCAGGATTCAATATTTCATTGAAAGTAAATACACTGCTATTGGTGATATCCCGACAAATTCGATGGGCGTGATACTCCACATTCCCTGTCAAATACAGCGATCCCGCTCCTGTTTACATTATGTCAACTCGGGTCGAGGACAAATGCAATGTTGCTGTAGTGTTGCATATTCAGGATTCAGTACTTCATTGAATGTATCTACACTGCTATTGGTCATATCACGACAATTCGATGCGCGTGTTACTCCACATTCCCTGCCCAATGCAGCGCACCTGCTCTTGTTTACATTGTGTCAACTGTGATCGAGGACAAATGCATTGTTTTTGCAGTACAGCACATTCCGGATTCAATATTTCATTGAACGGATCTACACTGCTATTTGTGATATCTCGTCAATTCGATGCGCGGTATACCGCACAGTTGCTGCCAAATGGAGCGCAAATCAGCCACTTTGCGCTATGTCAACACAGGTCCCTGCCTAATTCATTGTAATTGTAGTTTTGCATATTCAGGCTCAAGTATTCAATAAAACGTATCTCCGATGCTATTGGTGGTATGCCTACAATTCGATGCGCGTTACACTCCACAGTTGCCGCCAAATACAGCGCACCTGCTCCTGTTTACATTATGTCAACTGGGGTCGAGGTCAAATCCAATCGTTTTGCAGTACTGCAAATTCAGGATTCAATATCCCATTTAACGTTTCTACACTGCTATTGGTGATATCTCGTCAATTCGATGCGCGGTATACGGCACACTTGCTGCCAAATGGGGACACTGTGCGCTGTGTCAACCCAGGTCCCTGCCTAACTCATTGTAATTGTAGTTTTGCATATTTAGGCTTAAGTATTCAATTAAACGTATCACCGGTGCTATTGCTGTTATGCCTACAACTCGATGCGCGTTATACTCCACAGCTCCCGCCAAATACAGCGCACTTGCTCTTGTTTACATTATGGCAACTCGGGTCGAGGACAATTGCAATGTAGTTGTAGTACTGCATATTCAGGATTCAATTCTTCATTGAATGTATCTACACTGCTATTGGTCATATCACGACAATCGGTGCGCGTGATACTCCACATTCCCTGCCAAATACAGCGCACCTGCTCCCGTTAACATTATGTCAACTCGGATCGAGGGCAAATGCTATGTTGTTGCAGTACAGCATATACAGAATTCAACATTTCATTGAACGTATATACACTGCCATGGTGATATCCCGACAATTCGGTGCGCATGATACTCCACATTCCCTCCCAAATACAGCGCACCTGCTCCTGGTTACATTAAGTCAACTGGAGTCGAGGACAATTACAATGTTGTTGCAGTAAAGCATATTCAGGAATCAATATTTCATTGAACAGACCTACACTGCTATTTGTGATATCTCGTCAATTCGATGTGCGGTATGCCGCACAGTTGCTGCCAAATAGAGCGCAAATCAGCCACATTGCGCTATGTAAACTGAGGTCCGTGCCTAATTCATTGTAATTGTATTTTTGCATATTTAGGCATATGTATTCAAATTAAACGTATCTCCGGTGCTATAGGTGGTATGCCTACAACTCGATGCGCGTTATGCTCCGCAGCTGCCGCCAAACAGCGCACCTGCTACTGTTTACATTATGTCAACTCGGGTCGAGGACAAATCCAATGTTTTTGCAGTACAGCATATTTAGGAACCGATATTTCATTGAACGTAAATACACTGTTATTGGTGATATCCCGACAACTCGACGCGCGTGATACTCCACATTCCCTGGCAAATACAGCGCACCTGCTCCTGTTTACACTATGTCAACACGGATCGAGGGCAAATGCTATGTTGTTGCAGTACAGCATATACAGGATTCATATTTCTTTGAACGTATATACACTGCCATGGCGATATCCCGACAATTCGATGCGCATGATACTCCATATTTCCTGCCAAATACAGCGTACCTGCTCCTGTTTACATTATGTCAACTCGGGTCGACAACAAATGCAATGTTGCTACAAGTAGAGCATATTCAGGATTCAATATTTCATTGTACGTAAATACACTGTTATTGGTTATATCCCGACAACTCGATGCGCGTGATACTCCACATTCCCTGCCAAATACAGCGCACCTGCTCCTGTTTACATTATGTCAACTCGGGTCGAGGACAATTGCAATGTAGTTGTAGTACTGCATATTCAGGATTCAATTCTTCATTGAATGTATCTACACTGCTATTGGTCATATCACGACAATCGGTGCGCGTGATACTCCAGATTCCCAACCAAATACAGCGCATCTGCTCCTGTTTACATTATTTCAACTCGGGTCGAGGAAAAATGCAATGTTTTTGCAGTTCAGCACATTCAGGATTCGATATTTCATTGAACGGATCCACATTGCTATTTGTGATATCTCGTCAATTCGATGCGCGGTATATCGCACAGTTGCTGCCAAATAGAGCGCAAACCAGCCACTTTGCGCTATGTCAACTCAGGTCCCTGCCCAATTCATTGTAATTGTAGTTTTGCATACTTAGGCCTAAGTATTCAATTAAACGGATCTCCGGTGCTATTGGTGGTATGCCTACAATTCGATGCGCGTTATACTCCACAGTTGCCGCCAAATACAGCGCACATGCCCCTGTTTACATTATGTCAACTGGGGTCGAAGACAATTGCAATGTTGTTGCAGTACACCATATTCAGGATTCAATATTTCATTGAACGTACATACACTGCTATTGGTGATGTCCCGACAATTCGATGAGCGTTATACTCCTCATTCGCTGCAGAATACTACGCACATCAGCCGGTTGGCGCATTGTCAACTCTGTGTCCTGTCAAATACATTGTAATTGCAGTTTATCATATTAGGCTCAAGTATTTATTTAAACGTATCTCCGCTGCTATTAGTGGTATGTCGACAAATCTATGCCCGTTATACTCCTCATTTGCCGCCAAATACAGCGCACGTGCTCCCGTTTACATTATGTCAACTGCGGTCGAGAACAATTGCAATGTTGTGGCAGTACAGCACAGTCAGTATTCAATATTTCATTGAACGGATCTACACTGCTGTTTGTGATATCTCATCAATTCGATGCGCGGTTTACCGCACAAGTGCTGCCAAATAGAGCGCATATCAGCCACTTTGCGCTGTGTCAACTCAGGTCCCTGCCTAATTCATTGTAATTGTATCTTTGCATATTTAGTCTTATGTATTCAATTAAACGTATCTGCGGAGCTATGGGTGGTATGCCTACAATTCGATGCGCGTTATGCTTCACAGTTGCCGCCTAATACAGCGCACCTGCTCCTGTTTACATTATGTCAACTCGGGTCGAGGACATATGCAATGTTTTTGTAGTACAGCATATTCGGGATTCAATATTTCATTGAACGTATATACACTGCTATTGGTGATATGCCGACAATTCGAAGCGGGTTATACTCCTCATCCGCTGCCAAAGACAACTCACATCAGAGAATTGGCGCATTGTCAACTCTGTGTCCTGTCAAATACATTGTAATTGCAGATTATCATGTTACGCTCAAGTATTTATTTAAACGTATCTCCGCTGCTATTAGTAGTATGTCGACAAATCTATGCGCGTTATACTCCACATTCCCTGCCAAATACAGAGCACCGGCTCCTGTTTACATTATGTCAACTGGGGTCGAAGACAAATGCAATGTTCTTGTAGTACTGCATACTCAGAACTCAATACTTCATTGAACGTATCTACACTGCGACTGGAGATATTTCGTCAATTCCATGCGTCTTGTACTCCACATTTCCTGCCAAATAGCGCGCACCTGCTCCTGTTTACATTATGTCAACTCGGATCGAGGACAAATGCAATGTTGTTGCAGTACAGCATATACAGAATCCAATATTTCATTGAACGTATATACAATGCTGTTCGTGATATGCCGACAATTCGAAGCGGGTTATACTCCTCATCCGCTGCCAAAGACAACTCACATCAGAGAATTGGCGCATTGTCAACTCTGTGTCCCGTCAAATACATTGTAATTGCAGTTTATCATATTAGGCTCAAGTATTTATTTAAACGTATCTCCGCTGCTATTAGTGGTATGTCGACAAATCTATGCGCGTTATGCTCCACAGCTGCCGCCAAACAGCGCACCTGCTCCTGTTTACATGATGTCAACTGGGGTCGAGCACAAATCCAATGTTTTTGCAGTACAGGATATTCAGGATTCAATATTTCAATGATCGTATATACACTGCTATCAGTGATATCCTGACAATTCGATGCGCGTGATACTCCACATTCCCTGGCAAATACTACGCAGATCAGCCGGTTTGCGCATTGTCAACTCTGTGTCCTGTCAAATACGTTGTAATTGCAGTTTATCATATTAGGCTCAAGTATTTATTTAAACGTATCTCCGCTGCTATTAGTAGTATGTCGACAAATCTATGCGCGTTATGCTCCTCATTTGCCGCCAAATACAGCGCACCTGCTCCTGTTTACATTATTTCAACTCGGGTCAAGGAAAAATGCAATGTTTTTGCAGTACAGCACATTCAGGATTCGATATTTCATTGAACGGATCTACACTGCTATTTGTGATATCTCGTCAATTCGATGCGCGGTATACCGCACAGTTGCCGCCAAATACAGCGCAACTGCCCCTGTTTACATTATATCAATTTGGGTCGAGGACAAATGCAACGATTTTGTAGTACTGCATATTCAGGATTCAATACTTCAATGAATGTATCTACAAGGCTATCGGTCATATCACGACAATTCGATGCGCGTGATACTCCATATTTCCTGACCAATACGGCGCACCTGCTCCTGTTTACATTATGTCAACTCGGGTCGAGGACAAATGGAATGTTGCTGTAGTGTTGCATATTCAGGATTTAATACTTCATTGAATGTATCTACACTGCAATTGGTCTTATCACGACAATTCGATGCGCGTGATACACCACATTCCCTGCCAAATATAGCGCACCTGCTCTTGTTTACATTGTGTCAACCGTGGTCGTGGACAAATGCATTGTTTTTGCAGTACAGCATATACCGGATTCAATACTTCATTGAACGTATATACACTGTTTTTGGTTATATCCCGGCCATTCGATGAACGTGGTACTACACGTTTCCTGCCAAATACGGCACACCTGCTCCTGTTTACATTATGTCAACTCGGGTCGAGGACAAATCCAATGTTTTTGCAGTACAGCACATTCAGGATTCAATATTTCATTGAACGGATCTACACTGCGACTGGAGATATCTCGTTTATTCGATGCGCGGTATACCGCACACTTCCTGCCAAATATAGCGCAAATCAGCCATTGTGCGCTGAGTCAACCCAAGTCCCTGCCTAACTCATTGTAATTGTAGTTTTGCATATTTAGGCTTAAGTATTCAATTAAACGTATCTCCGATGCTATTGGTGGTATGCCTACAACTCCATGCGCGTTATTCTCCACAGTTCCCGCCAAATACAGCGCACGTGCTCTTGTTTACATTATGTCAACTCGGGTCGAGGACAAATGCAATGTTGTTGCAGTACTGCATATCCAGGTTTCAATACTTCATTGAACGTACCTACACTGCTATTGGAGATATATCGTCAATTCCAAGCGCCTTGTACTCCATATTTCCTGCCGAATACAGCACACCTGCTCCTGTTTACATTATGTCAACTCGGGTCGGGGACTAATGCAATCTTTTTGCAGAACAGCATATTCAGGATTCAATATTTCATTGAACGTAAATACACTGCTATTGGTGATATCCCGACAATTCGATGCGCGTTATACTCCTCATTTGCCGCCAAATACAGCGCACCTGCTCCTGGTTACATTAAGTCAACTGGAGTCGAGGACAGTTGCAATGTTGTTGCAGTAAAGCATATTCAGGAATCAATATTTCATTGAACAGACCTACACTGCTATTTGTGATATCTCGTCAATTCGATGCGCGGTATGCCGCACAGTTGCTGCCAAATAGAGCGCAAATCAGCCACTTTGCGCTATGTAAACTGAGGTCCGTGCCTAATTCATTGTAATTGTATTTTTGCATACTTAGGCTTATGTATTCAAATTAAACGTATCTCCGGTGCTATAGGTGGTATGCCTACAATTCGATGCGCGTTATGCTCCACAGCTGCCGCCAAACAGCGCACCTGCTACTGTTTACATTATGTCAACTCGGGTCGATGACAAATCCAATGTTTTTGCAGTACACCATATTCAGGATTCAATATTTCATTGAACGGATCTACACTGCTGTTTGTGGTGTCTCGTCAATTCGATGCGCGGTTTACCGCACAAGTGCTGCCAAATAGAGCGCATATCAGCCACTTTGCGCTGTGTCAACTCAGGTCCCTGCCTAATTCATTGTAATTGTATTCTTGCATATTTAGTCTTATGTATTCAATTAAACGTATCTGCGGAGCTATAGGTGGTATGCCTACAATTCGATGCGAATTATGCTTCATAGTTGCCGCCTAATACAGCGCACCTGCTCCTGTTTACGTTATGTCAACTCGGGTCTAGGACATATGCAATGTTTTTGTAGTACAGCATATTCGGGATTCAATATTTCATTGAACGTATATACACTGCTATTGGTGATATCTCGACAGTTCGAAGCGTCTTATACTCCTCATTCGCTGCCAAATACAACGCACATCAACCGGTTTGCGCAATATCAACTTTGTGTCCCTGTCAAATCCATTGGAATTGCAGTTTAGCATATTTAGTATTAAGTATTCAATTAAACGTATCTCCGCTGCTATTGGTGGTAAGTCCAGAATTTGATGCGCGTTATACCCCACATTTGCTGCCAAATACAGCGCACGTGCTCTTGTTTACATTATGTCAACTCGGGTCGAGTACAAATGCAATGTTGTTGTAGTACTGCATATTCAGGATTCAATACTTCATTGAATGTATCTACACTGCTATTGGTGATATCCCGGCAATTTGAAGCGCGTTTTACTCCTCATTCGCTGCCATATGCTACGCACATCGGAGAGTGTGGGTATTGTCAACTCTGTGTCCCGTCAAATACATTGTAATTGCAGTTTATCATATTAGGCTCAAGTATTTATTTAAACGTATCTCCGCTGCTATTAGTGGTATGTCGACAAATCTATGCGCGTTATACTTCTCATTTGCCGCCAAATACAGCGGACCTGCTCCTGTTTACATTATGTCAACTGGGGTCGAGGACAATTGCAATGTTGTGGCAGTACACCATATTCAGGATTCAATATTTCATTGAACGGATCTACACTGCTGTTTGTGATATCTCGTCAATTCGATGCGCGGTTTACCGCACAAGTGCTGCCAAATAGAGCGCATATCAGCCACTTTGCGCTGTGTCAACTCAGGTCCCTGCCTAATTCATTGTAATTGTATTTTTGCATATTTAGTCTTATGTATTCAATTAAACGTATCTGCGGAGCTATAGGTGGTATGCCTACAATTCGATGCGCGTTATGCTTCACAGTTGCCGCCTAATACAGCGCACCTGCTCCTGTTTACATTATGTCAACTCGGGTCGAGGACAAATCCAATGTTTTTGCAGTACAGGATATTCAGGATTCAATATTTCATTGAACGTATATACACTGCTATTGGTGATATCCTGACAATTCGATGCGCGTTATACTCCACATTCCCTGCCAAATACAGCGCACCTGCTCCTGTTTACATTATGTCAACTCGGGTGAAGGACAAATGCAATGTTTTTGCAGTACAGCACATTCAGGATTCAATATTTCATTGAACGGATCTACACTGCGACTGGAGATATCTCGTTTATTCGATGCGCGGTATACCGCACACTTCCTGCCAAATATAGCGCAAATCAGCCATTGTGCGCTGAGTCAACCCAAGTCCCTGCCTAACTCATTGTAATTGTAGTTTTGCATATTTAGGCTTAAGTATTCTATTAAACGTATCTCCGATGCTATTGGTGGTATGCCCACAACTCGATGCGCGTTATACTCCACAGTTCCCGCCAAATACAGCGCACGTGCTCTTGTTTACATTATGTCAACTCGGGTCGAGGACAAATGCAAAGTTGTTGCAGTACTGCATATCCAGGTTTCAATACTTCATTGAACGTACCTACACTGCTATTGGAGATATATCGTCAATTCCAAGCGCCTTGTACTCCATATTTCCTGCCGAATACAGCACACCTGCTCCTGTTTACATTATGTCAACTCGGGTCGGGGACAAATGCAATCTTTTTGCAGAACAGCATATTCAGGATTCAATATTTCATTGAACGTAAATACACTGCTTTTGGTGATATCCCGACAATTCGATGCGCGTGATACTCCACATTCCCTGCCAAATGCAGCGCACCTGCTCCTGTTTACATTATGTCAACTGGGGTCGAGGATAATTGCAATGTTGTTGCAGTACAGCATATTTACGAACCGATATTTCATTGAACGTAAATACACTGTTATTGGTGATATCCCGACAACTCGGCGCGCGTGATACTCCACATTCCCTGGCAAATACAGCGCACCTGCTCCTGTTTACATTATGTCAACACGGATCGAGGGCAAATGCTATGTTGTTGCAGTACAGCATATACAGGATTCATATTTCTTTGAACGTATATACACTGCCATGGCGATATCCCGACAATTCGATGCGCATGATACTCCATATTTCCTGCCAAATACAGCGTACCTGCTCCTGTTTACATTATGTCAACTCGGGTCGACAACAAATGCAATGTTGCTACAAGTAGAGCATATTCAGGATTCAATATTTCATTGAACGTAAATACACTGTTATTGGTTATATCCCGACAACTCGATGCGCGTGATACTCCACATTCCCTGCCAAATACAGCTCACCTGCTCCTGTTTACATTATGTCAACTCGGGTCGAGGACAATTGCAATGTAGTTGTAGTACTGCATATTCTGGATTCAATTCTTCATTGAATGTATCTACACTGCTATTGGTCATATCACGACAATCGGTGCGCGTGATACTCCACATTTCCTGCCCAATTCGGCGCACCTGCTCCTGTTTACATTATGTCAACTCGTGTCGAGGACACATGCAACGTTTCTGTAGTGTTGCATATTCAGGATTCAATACTTCATTGAATGTATATACACTGCTATTGGTGATATCCTGACAATTCGATGCGCGTGATACTCCACATTCCCTGGCAAATACTACGCAGATCAGCCGGTTTGCGCATTGTCAGCTCTGTGTCCTGTCAAATACGTTGTAATTGCAGTTTATCATATTAGGCTCAAGTATTTATTTAAACGTATCTCCGCTGCTATTAGTAGTCTGTCGACAAATCTATGCGCGTTATGCTCCTCATTTGCCGCCAAATACAGCGGACCTGCTCCTGATTACATTATGTCAACTCGGGTCGATGACAAATCCAATGTTTTTGCAGTACAGGATATTCAGGATTCAAAATTTCATTGATCGTAAATACACTGCTATTGGTGATATCCCGACAATTCGATGCGCGTAATACTTCACATTCCCTGCCAAATGCAGCGCACCTGCTCCTGTTTACATTATGTCAACTGGGGTCGAGGATAATTGCAATGTTGTTGCAGTACAGCATATTTACGAACCGATATTTCATAGTACGTAAATACACTGTTATTGGTGATATCCCGACAACTCGACGCGCGTGATACTCCACATTCCCTGGCAAATACAGCGCACCTGCTCCTGTTTACATTATGTCAACACGGATCGAGGGCAAATGCTATGTTGTTGCAGTACAGCATATACAGGATTCATATTTCTTTGAACGTATATACACTGCCATGGCGATATCCCGACAATTCGATGCGCATGATACTCCATATTTCCTGCCAAATACAGCGTACCTGCTCCTGTTTACATTATGTCAACTCGGGTCGACAACAAATGCAATGTTGCTACAAGTAGAGCATATTCAGGATTCAATATTTCATTGAACGTAAATACACTGTTATTGGTTATATCCCGACAACTCGATGCGCGTGATACTCCACATTCCCTGCCAAATACAGCGCACCTGCTCCTGTTTACATTATGTCAACTCGGGTCGAGGACAATTGGAATGTAGTTGTAGTACTGCATATTCAGGATTCAATTCTTCATTGAATGTATCTACACTGCTATTGGTCATATCACGACAATCGGTGCGCGTGATACTCCACATTTCCTGCCCAATTCGGCGCACCTGCTCCTGTTTACATTATGTCAACTGGGGTCGAGGACACATGCAATGTTTCTGTAGTGTTGCATATTCAGGATTCAATATTTCATTGAACGTATATACACTGCTATTGGTGATATCCTGACAATTCGATGCGCGTGATACTCCACATTCCCTGGCAAATACTACGCAGATCAGCCGGTTTGCGCATTGTCAACTCTGTGTCCTGTCAAATACGTTGTAATTGCAGTTTATCATATTAGGCTCAAGTATTTATTTAAACGTATCTCCGCTGCTATTAGTAGTCTGTCGACAAATCTATGCGCGTTATGCTCCTCATTTGCCGCCAAATACAGCGGACCTGCTCCTGATTACATTATGTCAAGCCGGGTCGAGGGCAATTGCAATGTAGTTGTAGTACTGCATATTCAGGATTCAATTCTTCATTGAATGTATCTACACTGCTATTGGTCATATCACGACAATCGGTGCGCGTGATACTCCACATTCCCAACCAAATACAGCGCATCTGCTCCTGTTTACATTATTTCAACTCGGGTCGAGGAAAAATGCAATGTTTTTGCAGTTCAGCACGTTCAGGATTCGACATTTCATTGAACGGATCCACATTGCTATTTGTGATATCTCGTCAATTCGATGCGCGGTATATCGCACAGTTGCTGCCAAATAGAGCGCAAACCAGCCACTTTGCGCTATGTCAACTCAGGTCCCTGCCAAATTCATTGTAATTGTAGTTTTGCATACTTAGGCCTAAGTATTCAATTAAACGGATCTCCGGTGCTATTGATGGTATGCCTACAATTCGATGCGCGTTATGCTCCACAGTTGCCGCCAAATACAGCGCACATGCCCCTGTTTACATTATGTCAACTGGGGTCGAAGACAATTGCAATGTTGTTGCAGTACACCATATTCAGGATTCAATATTTCATTGAACGGATCTACACTGCTGTTTGTGATATCTCGTCAATTCGATGCGCGGTTTACCGCACAAGTGCTGCCAAATAGAGCGCACATCAGCCACTTTGCGCTGTGTCAACTCAGGTCCCTGCCTAATTCATTGTAATTGTATTTTTGCATATTTAGTCTTATGTATTCAATTAAACGTATCTGCGGAGCTATAGGTGGTATGCCTACAATTCGATGCGCGTTATGCTTCACAGTTGCCGCCTAATACAGCGCACCTGCTCCTGTTTACGTTATGTCAACTCGGGTCGAGGACATATGCAATGTTTTTGTAGTACAGCACATTCAGGATTCAATATTTCATTGAACGGATCTACACTGCGACTGGAGATATCTCGTCTATTCGATGCGCGGTATACCGCACACTTCCTGCCAAATAGAGCGCAAATCAGCCATTGTGCACTGAGTCAACCCAAGTCCCTGCCATCTCATTGTAATTGCAGTTTTGCATATTAAGGCTTAAGTATTCAATTAAAAGTATCTCCGATGCTATTGGTGGTAAATCCAGAATTTGATGCGCGTTATACCCCACATTTGCTGCCAAATACAGAGCACATTAACCGGTTTACGCAATGTCAACTCTATATCCTGTCGAATCCATTGTATTTGCAGTTTGGCCTATTTGGGCCTAATTACTCAATTAAACCTATTTTCGCTGTTATTGGTGGTATCTCGACAACTCGATGCGCGTTATACCCGACATTTTCTGCCAAATACAGCGCACGTGCTCTTGTTTACATTATGTCAACTCGGGTCGAGTAATGCAATGTTGTTGTAGTACTGCATATTCAGGATTCAATACTTCATTGAATGTATCTACACTGCTATTGGTGATATCCCGGCAATTTGATGCGCGTTTTACTCCTCATTCGCTGCCATATGCTACGCACATCAGAGAGTGTGGGCATTGTCAACTCTGTGTCCCGTCAAATACATTGTAATTGCAGTTTATCATATTATGCTCAAGTATTTATTTAAACGTATCTCCTCTGCTATTAGTGGTATGTCGACAAATCTATGCGCGTTATACTCCTCATTTGCCGTCAAATACAGCGGACCTGCTCCTGATTACATTATGTCAACCCGAGTCGAGGACAATTGCAATGTAGTTGTAGTACTGCATATTCAGGATTCAATACTTCAATGAATGTATCTACACTGCTATCGGTCATATCACGACAATTCGATGCGCGTGATACTCCATATTTCCTGACCAATACGGCGCACCTGCTCCTGTTTACAATTATGTCAACTCGGGTCGAGGACAAATGGAATGTTGCTGTAGTGTTGCATATTCAGGATTTAATACTTCATTGAATGTATCTACACTGCAATTGGTCATATCACGACAATTCGATGCGCGTGATACACCACATTCCCTGCCAAATACAGCGCACCTGCTCTTGTTTACATTATGTCAACTCGGGTGAAGGACAAATGCAATGTTTTTGCAGTACAGCACATTCAGGATTCAATATTTCATTGAACGGATCTACACTGCGACTGGAGATATCTCGTCTATTCGATGCGCGGTATACCGCACACTTCCTGCCAAATAGAGCGCAAATCAGCCATTGTGCACTGAGTCAACCCAAGTCCCTGCCTAACTCATTGTAATTGCAGTTTTGCATATTAAGGCTTAAGTATTCAATTAAAAGTATCTCCGATGCTATTGGTGGTATGCCTACAACTCCATGCGCGTTATTCTCCACAGTTCCCGCCAAATACAGCGCACGTGCTCTTGTTTACATTATGTCAACTCGGGTCGAGGACAAATGCAATGTTGTTGCAGTACTGCATATCCAGGTTTCAATACTTCATTGAACGTACCTACACTGCTATTGGAGATATATCGTCAATTCCAAGCGCATTGTACTCCATATTTCCTGCCGAATACAGCACACCTGCTCCTGTTTACATTACGTCAACTCGGGTCGGGGACAAATGCAATCTTTTTGCAGAACAGCATATTCAGGATTCAATATTTCATTGAACGTAAATACACTGCTATTGGTGATATCCCGACAATTCGATGCGCGTTATACTCCTCATTCGCTGCTAAATACTACGCACAGCAGCCGGTATGCGCATTGTCAACTCTGTGTCCCGTCAAATACATTGTAATTGCAGTTTATCATATTAGGCTCAAATATTTATTTAAACGTATCTCCGCTGCTATTCGTGGTATGTCGAAAAATCTATGTGTGTTATACTCCTCATTTGCCGCCAAATACAGCGGACCTGCTCCCGTTTACATTATGTCAACTCGAGTCGAGTACAAATGCAATGTTGTTGTAGTACTGCATATTCAGGAGTCAATACTTCGTTGAATGTATCTACACTGCTATTGGTGATATCCCGGCAATTTGAAGCGCGTTATACTCCTCATTCGCTGCCAAATGCTACGCACATCAGAGAGTGTGGGCATTGTCAACTCTGTGTCCCGACAAATACATTGTAATTGCAGTTTATCATATTAGGCTCAAGTATTTATTTAAACGTGTCTCCGCTGCTATTCGTGGTATGTCGAAAAATCTATGCGCGTTATACTCCTCATTTGCCGACAAATACAGCGCACCTGCTCCTGGTTACATTAAGTCAACTGGAGTCGAGGACAGTTGCAATGTTGTTGCAGTAAAGCATATTCAGGAATCAATATTTCATTGAACAGACCTACACTGCTATTTGTGATATCTCGTCAATTCGATGCGCGGTATGCCGCACAGTTGCTGCCAAATAGAGCGCAAATCAGCCACTTTGCGCTATGTAAACTGAGGTCCGTGCCTAATTCATTGTAATTGTATTTTTGCATACTTAGGCTTATGTATTCAAATTAAACGTATCTCCGGTGCCATAGGTGGTATGCCTACAATTCGATGCGCGTTATGCTCCACAGCTGCCACCAAACAGCGCACCTGCTACTGTTTACATTATGTCAACTCGGGTCGAGGACAAATCCAATGTTTTTGCAGTACAGGATATTCAGGATTCAATATTTCATTGATCGTAAATACACTGCTATTGGTGATATCCCGACAATTCGATGCGCGTGATACTCCACATTCCCTGCCAAATGCAGCGCACCTGCTCCTGTCTACATTATGTCTACTGGGGTTCGCGGACAATTGCAATGTTGCTGTAGTACTGCATATTCAGGATTCAATATTTCATAGAACGGATCTACACTGCTATTTGTGATATCTCGTCAATTCGATGCGCGGTATACCGCACGGCTGCTGCCAAATAGAGCGCAAATCAGCCACGGTGCGCTGTGTCATCTCAGGTCCCTGCCTAATTCATTGTAATTGTATTTTTGCGTATTTAGACTGATGTAATCAATTAAACGTATCTCCGGTGATATTGGTGGTATGCCTACAATTCGATGCACGTGATACTCCACATTCCCTGCCATATACAGCGCAGCTGCTCCTGTTTACATTATGTCAACTCGGGTCAAAGACAAATGCAATGTTTTTGCAGTACAGCACATTCAGGATTCCATATTTCATTGAACGGATCTACACAGCTATTGGTGATATCCCGACAATTCGAAGCGCATGATACTCCACATTTCCTGCCAAATACTGCACACCTGCTCCTGTTTACATTATGTCAACTAGGGTCGAGGACAAATGCAATGCTTTTGCAGTACTGCATATCCAGGATACAATTCTTCATTGAACGTATCTACACTGCTACTGGAGATATTTCGTCTATTCCATGCGCCTTGTACTCCACATTTCCTGCCAAATAACGCACCTGCTCCTGTCTACATTATGTCAACTGAGGTCGGGGAAAATTGCAATGTTGTTGCAGTACAGCATATTCAGGATTCAATATTTCATTGAACGTATATACACTGCTATTCGTGATATCCCGACAATTCGATGCGCGTTATACTCCTCATTCGCTGCAAAATACTACGCACATCAGCCGGTTTGCGCATTGTCAACTCTGTGTCCTGTCAAATACATTGTAATTGCAGTTTATCATATTAGGCACAAGTATTTATTTAAACGTATCTCCGCTGCTATTCGTGGTATGTCGACAAATCTATGCGCGTAATACTCCTCATTTGCCGCCAAATACAGCGCCCCTGCTCCTGTTTGCATTATGTCAACTCGGGTCGAGGACAATTGCAATGTTGTTGTAGTACTGCATATTCAGGATTCAATATTTCATTAAACGTATATACACTGCCATGGTAATATCCGGACAATTCGATGCGCATGAAACTCCTCATTTGCTGCCAAATACAGCGCACCTGCTCCCGTTTACATTATGTCAACTGGGGTCGAAGACAAATGTAATGTACTTGTAGTACTGCATACTCAGGATTCAATACTTCATTGAATGTATCTACACTGCTACTGGTGATATCACGACAATTCGATACGCGTGATACTCCACTTTCCCTGCCACATACAGCGCACGTGCTCTTGTTTGCATTATGTCAGCTCGGGTCGAGGACAAATGCAATGTTTTTGCAGTACTGCATATCCAGGATTCAATATTTCATTGAACGGCTCTACACTGCCATTGGTGATATCTCGTCAATTCGATGCGCGGTATACCGCACAGATGCTGCCAAATTGAGCGCAAATCAGCCACTTTGCGCTATGTCAACTCAGGACTCTGCCGAATTCATTGTAATTGTAGTTTTGCATATTTAGGCTTTTTTATTCAATTAAACGTATCCCCGGTGCTATTGGTGGTATGCCTGCCATTCGATGCGCGTTATGCTCCACAGTTGCAGCCAAACAGCGGACCTGCTCCTGTTTATATTTTGTCAGCTGGGGTCGAAGACAAATGCAATGTTCTTGTAGTACTGCATACTCAGGATTCAATATTTCATTGAATGTATCTACACTGCTATTGGTGATATCCCGACAATTCGATGCGCATGATACTCCACATTTCCTGCCAAATACAGCGTACCTGCTCCTCTTCACATTATGTCAACTCGGGTCGAGGACAAATGCAATGCTGCTGCAGTACAGCATATTCAGGATTCAACATTTCATTGAACGTATATACACTGCTAATGGTGATATCCCGACAAATCGATGCGCGTCATACTCCACATTTCCAGCCAAATACGGCGCTTCTGCTCCTGTTTACTATATATCAACTGCTGTCGAAGACAAAGGCAATGTTCTTGTAGTACTGCATACTCAGGATTCAATACTTCATTGAACGTATCTACACTACTATTGGAGATATTCCGTCAATTCCATGAGCGTGATGCTCCACAGCTGCCGCCAAACAGCGGGCCAGCTCTTGTTTACATTGTGTCAACTGTTTTCGAGGACTACTGCAATGTTGTTGCAGTACAGCATAATCAGGATTCAATATTTCATTGAACGTATATACACTGCTATTCGTGATATCCCGACAATTCGATGCGCGTTATACTCCTCATTCGCTGCCAAATACTACGCAGATCGGCCGGATTGCGCATTGTCAACTCTGTGTCCTGTCAAATACATTGTAATTGCAGTTTATCATATTAGGCTCAAGTATTTATTTAATCGTGTCTCTGCTGCTATTTGTGGTATGTCCACAAATCCATGCGCGTTATACTCCTCATATGCCGCCAAATACAGCGCACCTGCTCTTGTTTACATTGTGTCAACTGTGGTCTAGGACAAATGCATTGTTTTTGCAGTACAGCACATACGGGATTCAGTACTTCATTCAACGTATATACATTGCTATTGGCGATATCACGACAAATCGATGCGCGTGATACTCCACATTCCCTGCCAAATACAGCGCACCTGCTCCTGTTTACATTATGTCAACTCGGATCGAGGACAAATGCAATGTTGTTGCAGTACAGTATATACAGAATTCAAAATTTCATTGAACGTATATACACTGCTATTGGTGATATCCCGACAATTCCATGCGCGTGATACTCCACATTCCCTGCCAAATACAGCGCACCTGCTCCTGTTTACATTATGTCATTCGGATCGAGGACAAATGCAATGTTTTTGCAGTACAGCACATTCAGGATTCAATATTTCATTGAACGGATCTACACTGCTATTGGTGATATCCCGACAATGTGAAGCGCGTTATACTCCTCATTCTCTGCCAAATACTACGCACATCAGAGTGTTTGCGCATTGTCAACTCTGTGTCCTGTCAAATACATTGTATTTGCAGTTTATCATATTAGGCACAAGTATTTATTTAAACGTATCTCCGCTGCTATTCGTGGTATGTCGACAAATCTATGCGCGTTATACTCCTCATTTGCTGCCAAATACAGCGCACCTGCTCCTGTTTGCATTATGTCAACTCGGGTCGAGGACCATTGCAATGTTGTTGTAGTACTGCATATTCGGGATTCAATATTTCATTGAACGTATATACACTGCCATGGTAATATCCCGACAATTCGATGCGCATGAAACTCCACATTTTCTGCCAAATACAGTGCACCTGCTCCTGTTTACATTATGTCAACTCGTTTCCAGGACAAATGCAATGTTTTTGCAGTACAGCACATTCAGGATTCAATATTTCATTGAACGGATCTACACTGCTATTGGTGATATCCCGACAATGTGAAGCGCCTTATACTCCTCATTCTCTGCCAAATACTACGCACATCAGAGTGTTTGCGCATTGTAAACTCTGTGTCCTGTCAAATACATTGTAATTGCAGTTTATCATATTAGGCACAAGTATTTATTTAAACTTATCTCCGCTGCTATTCGTGATATCCCGCCAATTCGAAGCGCGTTGTACTGCACATTCCCTGGCAAATACAACGCACCTGCTCCTGTTTACATTATGTCAACTCGGCTCAAGGACAAATGCAATGCTTTTGCAGTACTGCATATTCAGGATTCAATATTTCATTGAAGGGATATACACTGCTATTGGTGATATCCCGACAATTCGATCCGCGTTATACTCCTCATACGCTGCCAAATACAGCGTACCTGCTCCTGTTTACGTTATGTCTCATCTGGTCGAGGTCATATGCAATGTTGTTGCAGTACTGCATAATCAGGATTCAATATTACATTGAACGGAGCGGCACTGCTATAGGTGATATCTCGACAATTCGACGTGCCTCATACTCCACATTTGCTGCCAAATACAGTGGACCTGCTGCTGTTTACATTATGTCAAGTCGGGGGTCGCAGACCAATCCAATGTTTTTGCAGTACTGCACATTTAGGCTTCAATATTCAATTGAAAGTATCTCCGTTTCCATTGAAGATTTGTCGACAATTCGATGCGCGTTATACCCCACAATTGCTGCCAAATACAGTGCACATTAACCGGCTTGCGCAATGTTAAATTTGTCTCCTGTCAAATCCAGCGTAATTGCAGTTTATCATTTTTTGGCTCAAGTATTTAATTAAACGTATCAGCGCTGCTGTTGGTGGTACGTCGACATTTCGATACGCGCACTGCTCCACATATGCTGCCAAATGCAGCGCACGTCATTCGGTTTGCGTTATGTTAACTCTAGGTGCTGTCAAATACGAAGGTATTGGTGCTTTGCAGATTCTATCTTAAATATTCAATTGAGAGTCTCTCAGTTTCCATTCCAAATATCTCGACAAATCGATTCGCGTTATACTCCACACTTGCTGCCAAATACACCGCGCATCAGCCGGTTTGCGCAATATCAACTCTGTGTCCTGTCAAATCCATTGTAGTTACAGTTTAGCATATTTAGGCTGAAGTATTCAATTAAACGTATCCGCTGCTATTGGTGTTATGTCGACAAATCGGTGCGCGCGGTACTCCACATGTGCCGCCAAATGCAGCTGACCGGCTCCTCTTTACATTATGTCAACTCGGGTCGAGGTTAAATGCAATGTTACTGCAGTACTGCATATCCAGGATTCAATACTCCATTGAACGTATCTACACTGCTATTGGTGATATCTCGAAATTTCGACCCGTGTTATACGCCACATTTGCTGCCAAATACTGCGCACATCAGCCGGTTTGCGCTATGTCAACTCAGGCCCTGTCATATCCAGCGTAATTGGCGTTTTGGAGATTCTGCCGGGAATATTCAATTGAACGTATCTCGGTTTCTCATGGAGATATGTCGACAATTCGATGCGCGTACTACTCCACATAAGCAGTCAAATACAGCGCACGTCATTCGGTTTGCGGTATGGCAACTCTGGGCCCTGTCAAATACAGCGTTGCTGCAGTTTTGCAGATTCTGTCTTAAATATTATATTGAGCGTATCTCATTGTTTATTCCTGTTATCTCGACAATTCGATGAGCGTGTTGAGTAGATGATACATTTACACTGTACATGTGAATGTGTGTGTAAGCGTGAGAGGGCGCCCAGGTCTTAGTTGAGACAAGAGACAGTTGCCGGATGTTGGAAGCTTCAGGAAGAGTCGGTCAACAACAAGCGTGCGTGTAAGAAGGTTATCGAGGTCTACAGAGTGCAACATATATGTGTAGCTATTGTGTATAAAATAAAATAAACTATTTGTATTTCCGAATCCTTTCATTACTTTAACATGGTAGCAGAGCGTGGTTACTAGTTTTGCAAGCTATTGAGTTCGTGGTTACGATCTTGCGAGTGAGTATAGTAAGGGAAGAAACCGTCATAGGATAAAAAGAAAAAAATACTTCAAGCACGTAGGAATGCTTAAGTACAGGAAAAAAAATCAATTAAAATGGAGAGATCGGAAATCATGATACCTGTATTCGATGGTCAGGATTATGGAATGTGGAAGCAAAGAACACGATGTTTCTCAAGTATAGGAATGCAAGGTTGTTACAACTAGAATTAAGACCGAAAGAGACAATGAAGATTGGGACAAAAAGGATTTGAGGGCGATAAATATAATTTACAGTGCCATCACAAATAGACAATTGGGGTATGTTAGGGAAGAAAAAACGGCATATAATATAATAAAAAGGTTTGATGAAATGTACTTGATGTTGCGACACACAAACTAACTAACGACCAGTCAGGCACAACTGATCGGTTGGTATAGCGAACCTTGAACGTTATTTGCGCTCAAGGGTGAGGATTATAATAAGTGTAAAGAGCGAGATTTAGTTCACCTTACTTATTCCACTCAATACTCTGGTTACAACTGTCTTGATATGTACTGAATTCCTCTTACTACTATGAATACACTGAAATTAAGTTACTGATTCTCCTGTTCACTGACTGACGACTGGTAGGTGTTGACTCTTCGAAGACTGGTGCAAGAGTGATTCTTGGGGATGTTGCTGTCGTAGCGGAAGATTCGTGGTGGGGGTGTCTCAAGTCTGTTCCTAATTGCTCATTGGGTAAAGACGTATGTTTTGGAATGGGCTGGCTGCCTGCGCAGGTGACCTTACCCTTGGGGAAAACCCGCGTGTTCGGTCTTCCTAAGATGTAGCATAAACAATAAAGAGATTTCGTGTTTTATGGGTCTTTTCCGTGAGGTCCTAAAGTACCTTGACTGTACGTTAGGTCCACTGTTTATGAGGGGTACGCATTAGGCTACCCTTAACGGTCGTCCTTCCCGCGGGTCGTATGGTCCCTTAAACCGCCGCGGCAATTACCAGACGGCCACTCCAAATCTCGAACACATGAAAGAGTCGACGGCACTGCAGATCGTATGCAGAAGGAGATTGGAAAACATAAGACTGGAGAACTACAGTGAATCAGAGTCATTTTTTTGTGAGCTTTAAAAATTAATAAACGAATTAAAAGGTGCCGGCGCACAAGTGAGTGAGGGGGAAAAGCTAAATTACATGCTGAATACGTTACCCGAACAATACAGCTACATAGCGGACCTAATTCTTTGTAATTGCTGTTTTGCATACTTAGGCTTCAGTATTCAATTAAACTAATCCCCGCTGTTATTGATAGAATGTCAACAATTCGATGCGCGTTATACTCCTCATTTGCCGCCAAATACAGCGGACCTGCTCCTGTTTACATTATGTCAACTCCTGTCGAGGTCAAATGCAATGTTTTTGCAGTACTGCATATTCAGGCTTCAATATTCATTTGAACGTATCGCCGTTTCCCTTGGAGATATGTCGACAATTTGATGCGCTTTCTACTCCACATTTGCTGCGAAATACAGCGCACATCAACCGATTTGCACAATGTCAACTGTGTATCCTGCCAAATCCATTGTAGTTGCAGTAAAGCATATTTAGGCTTAAGTATTCAATCAAACGTATCTCTACTGCTATTGGGGGTATGTCGATAATTCTATGCGCCTTCTACTCCACATCTGTTGCCAACTACAGCGCGCGTCAGCCGGATTTCACTATGTCAACCCTGGTCCCTGCCAAATCACTTGAAGTTGCAGTTTTGCATATTTAGGCTGCATTTTCCAATTAAACGTATCTCCGCAGCTATTGATGGCATGTCGAAAATTCGATGCGCGTTATACATCCCATTAGCTGAGAAAAACAGCGCCCTTCGGCCGGTTTGCGCTATGCTAACTCTGTGCTCTGTCAAATATAGCGTTACTGTAGTTTAGGAAATTCTGCCAGAAATATTCAATTGCGCTGATCTCAGATTTTATTCCAGATGTCTCAACAATTCTATGCGCGTTCCACTCCACATATGCTATCAAATACAGCGCGCGTCATTCAATTCGGTGCGCGTTCTACTCCACACTTGCTCTCGCATATAGCGCACCTGCTCCTGTTTAAATTATATCAACTCGGGTCATGGTCAAATCCAATGTTATTGCTGTACTGCATATTCAGGATTCAATATTCCCTTAATTGTTTATACACTGCTATTGGTGAAATCTCGACAATTCGACGTGCGTTACTCCACATATGCGGCCAAATTCAGCGCACGTCATTCGGTTTGCCCTATGTCAACTCTGGGCCCTGTCAAGTGCAGCGTAATTGCAATTTTGCAGAGTCTGTGTTAAATACTCAATTAAACGTATCCGCACTGTTATTGATGATATCTAGACAAGTGGTTCAGCGTTAAACTCCTCATTCGCTGCGAAATTAAGCGGAGCTGCTCCAGTTTACATTATGTCAAATCGGGTCGAGGTCAAATCCAATGTTATTTCAGTACTGTATATTCAGCCTTCAATATTCAATTGAACGTTGCTTCGTTTCGATTGGAGATACGAAGAAAATTCGATGCGCGTTCTATTCCAGAGATGCTGCCAAATACAGCTCACATCAACCGGTTTACTCAATGTCAACTCTGTGTCCTGACAAATCCAGCGTTATTCCTGTTTTGCATATTCAGTTTTAAATATTCATTTGAGCGTATTCCAGTTTCTATTCCAGACATCTCGATAGTTCGATACGCGTTAAACTCCACATTTGCTGCCAAATAGAGCGCACTTGCAACTGTTTACATTAAGTAATCTCGGATCGAGGTCAAATCCAATGCTATTGCTGTACTGCATATTCAGGAATCAATATTCCATTGAAATTTTCTACACTGCTATTGATGATATTTCGTCAATTCGATGCGCGGTATACCGCACACTTGCTGCCAAATAGAGCGCAAATCAGCCACTGTGCGCTATGTCAACTCAGGTCCCTGCCTAATTCATTGTAATTGTAGTTTTGCATATTCAGGCTTAAGTATTCAATTAAACGTATCTCCGGTGCTATTGGTGGTATGTCGACAAATCTATGCGCGTTATACTCCTCATTTGCCGCCAAACAGCGCACCTGCTCCTGTTAACATTATGTCAACTCGGGTCGAGGACAAATGCTATGTTGTTGCAGTACAGCCTATACAGGATTCATATTTCATTGAACGTATATACACTGCCATGGTGATATCCCGACAATTCGATGCGCAAGATACTCCATATTTCCTGCCAAATACAGCGTACCTGCTCCTGTTTACATTATGTCCACTCGGTTCGAGGACTAATGGAATGTTGTTGCAGTACTGCATATTCAGGATTCAATGCTTCATTGAACGGATCTACACTGCTATTGGTGATATCCCGACAACTCGATGCGCGTTGTACTCCTCATTTGCTGCCAAATACTACGCACATCAGGCGGTTTACGCATTGTCAACTCTGTGTCCTGTCAAATACATTGTAATTGTAGTTTATCATATTAGGCTCAAACCTTTATTTAAACGTATCTCCGCTGCTATTCGTGGTATGTCGACAAATCTATGCGCGTTATACTCCTCATTTTCCGCCAAATACAGCGGACCTGCACCTGTTTACATTATGTCATCTCGGGTCGAGGACAAATGTAATGTTCCAGCAGTACAGCATATTCAGGATTCAATGTTTCATTGAACGTATATACACTGCTATTCGTGATATCCCGACAATTCGATGCGTGTGATACTCCACATTCCCTGCCAAATACAGCGCACCTGCTCCTGTTTACATTATGTCATCTCGGGTCGAGGAAAATGCAATGTTTTTGCAGTACAGCACATTCAGGATTCAATATTCCATTCAACGGATCTACACTGCTATTGGCGATATCTCGTCAATTCGGTGCGCGCTATATCGCACAGTTGCTGCCAAATAGAGCGCAAATCAGCCACTTTGCGCTATGTCAACTCAGGTCCCTGCCTAATTCATTGTAATTGTAGTTTTGCATATTTAAGCTCAAGTATTCAATTACACGTATCTCCGGTGCTATTGGTGGTATGCCTACAATTCGATGAGCGTTATACTCCACAGTAGCCGCCAAATACAGCGCACCTGCTCCTGTTTACATTATGACTACTCGGGTAGAGGACAAATGCAATGTTTTTGTAGTACTGCATATTCAGGATTCAATACTTCACTGAACATATATACACTGTTATTGGTGATATCCCGACACTTCGATGCGCCTGATACTCCACATTCCCTGCCAAATACGGCGCAACTGCTCCTGTTTGCGTTATGTCAACACGGGTCGAGGACAAATGCAATGTTGTTGCAGTACTGCATATCCAGGATTCAATATTTCATTGAACGGATATACACTGCTATTGGTGATATCGTGTCAATTCGATGAGCGGCATGCCGCACAGATGCTGCCAAATAGAGCGCAAATCAGCCACTTTGCGCTATGTCAACTCAGGTCCCTGCCTAATTCATTGTATTTGTACTTTTGCATATTTAGGCCTATGTATTCAATAAAACGTATCTCCGGTGCTATTTTTGGTATGCCTACAATTCGATGCGCATGATACTCCACATTTCCTGCCAAATACAGCGCACCTGCTCCTGTTTACATTATGTCAACTCGGGTCGAAGACAAATGCAATGTTGCTCCAGTACAGCATATTCAGGATTCAACATTTATTGAACGTATATACACTGCTATTCGTGATATCCCGACAATTCGAAGCGCGTTATACTCCACATCCCCAGCCAAATACAGCGCACCTGCTCCTGTTTACATTATGTCAACTCGGTTCCAGGACAAATGCAATGGTTTTGCAGCACAGCACATTCAGGATTCAATATTTCATTGAACGGACCTACACTGCTATTTGTGATATCTCGTCAATTCGATGCGCGGTATGCCGCACAGTTGCCACCAAATAGAGCGCAAATCAGCCACTTTGCGCTATGTAAACTAAGGTCCCTGCCTAATTCATTGCAATTGTATTTTTGCGTATTTAGGCTTATGTATTCAATTAAACGTATCTCCGGTGCTATAGGTGGTATGCCTACAATTCGATGCGCGTTATGCTCCACAGCTGCCGCCAAACAGCGCACCTGCTCCTGTTTACATTATGTCAACTCGGGTCGGGGACAAATCCAATGTTTTTGCCGTTCAGGATATTCAGGATTCAACATTTATTGAACGTATATACACTGCTATTCGTGATATCCCGACAATTCGTAGCGCGTTATACTCCACATCCCCAGCCAAATACAGCGCACCTGCTCCTGTTTACATTATGTCAACACGTATCGAGGGCAAATGCTATGTTTGTTGCAGTACAGCATATACAGGATTCAACCTTTCATTGAACGTATATACACTGCCATGGTGATATCCCGACAATTCGATGCGCGTTATACCGCACAGTGTCTGCCGAATAGAGCGTAAATCAGCCACTTTGCGCTATATCAACTCAGGTCCCTGCATAATTCATTGTAATTGTGGTTTTGCTTATTTAGGCTTATGTATTCAATTAAACCTAGGTCCTGTGCTATTGGTGGTATGCGACAATTCTGCTAGAAATATTCAATTGCGCTGATCTCAGATTTTATTCCAGATGTCTCAGCAATTCTATGCGCGTTCCACTCCACATATGCTGCCAAATACAGCGCGCGTCATTCAATTCCATGCGCGTTCTACTCCACACCTGCTCTCGCATATAGCGCACCTGCTCCTGTTTATATTATATCAATTCGGGTCATGGTCAAATCCAATGTTATTGCTGTACTGCATATTCAGGATTCAATATTCCCTTAATTGTTTATACACTGCTATTGGAGAAATCTCGACAATTCGACGTGCGTTACTCCACATATGCGGCCAAATTCAGCGCACGTCATTCGGTTTGCCCTATGTCAACTCTGGGCCCTGTCAAGTGCAGCGTAATTGCAATTTTGCAGAGTCTGTGTTAAATACTCAATTAAACGTATCCGCACTGTTATTGGTGATATCTTGACAAGTAGTTGAGCGTTAAACTCCTCATTCGCTGCGAAATTTAGCGGAGCTGCCTCCAGTTTACATTATGTCAAATCGGGTCGAGGTCAAATCCAATGTTATTGCAGTACTTTATATTCAGCCTTCAATATTCAATTGAACGTTGCTTCGTTTCGATTGGAGATACGAAGAAAATTCTATGCGCGTTCTACTTCACAGATGCTGCCAAATACAGCGCACATCAACCGGTTTACTCAATGTCAACTCTGTGTCCTGTCAAATCCAGCGTAATTGCCGTTTTAAAATATTCTATCGGAAATATTCAATTAAACGTGTCTCCGTCGCTATTGGTGGTATGTCGACAAGTCGAAGCGCTTTACACTCCACATTTGCTGCCAAATACAGCGCACATGCTCCCGTTTACATTTTGCCAACTCGGGTCGACGTCAAATCCAATGTTATTGCTATGCTGCTTATCCAGGCTTCAATTATCAATTGAACGAATCTGTACTACTATTGGTGATATGTCGACAATTCGATGTGCGCGCTACCCCGCACATTTGCTGCAAGAAATAGCGCACAGCAACCAGTTTGCGCAATGTCAACTCTGTGCCCTATCAAATACAGCGTTATTCCTGTTTTGCATATTCAGTTTTAAATATTCATTTGGGCGTATTCCAGTTTCTATTCCAGACATCTCGATAGTTCGATACGCGTTAAACTCCCACATTTGCTGCCAAATAGAGCGCACTTGCAACTGTTTACATTAAGTAATCTCGGATCGAGGTCAAATCCAATGCTATTGCTGTACTGCATATTCAGGAATCAATACTCCATTGAAATTTTCTACACTGCTATTGGTGATATGTCGACAATTCGATGCGCGCTACCCCGCACATTTGCTGCAAGAAATATCGCACAGCAACCAGTTTGCGCAATGTCAACTCTGTGCCCTATCAAATACAGCGTTATTCCTGTTTTGCATATTCAGTTTTAAATATTCATTTGGGCGTATTCCAGTTTCTATTCCAGACATCTCGATAGTTCGATACGCGTTAAACTCCCACATTTGCTGCCAAATAGAGCGCACTTGCAACTGTTTACATTAAGTAATCTCGGATCGAGGTCAAATCCAATGCTATTGCTGTACTGCATATTCAGGAATCAATACTCGATTGAAATTTTCTACACTGCTATTGGTGATATTTCGTCAATTCGATGCGCGGTATACCGCACACTTGCTGCCAAATAGAGCGCAAATCAGCCACTGTGCGCTATGTCAACTCAGGTCCCTGCCTAATTCATTGTAATTGTAGTTTTGCATATTCAGGTTTAAGTATTCAATTAAACGTATCTCCGGTGCTATTGGTGGTATACCTACAATTCGTTGCGCGTGATACTCCACATTCCCTGCCAAATACAGCGAACCTGCTTCTGTTTACATTATGTCAACTCGGATCGAGGACAAATGCCATGTTGTTGCAGTACAGCAGATTCAGGAATCAATATTTCATTGAACAGACCTACACTGCTATTTGTGATATCTCGTCAATTCGATGCGCGGTATGCCGCACAGTTGCTACCAAATAGAGCGCAAATCAGCCACTTTGCGCTATGTAAACTCAGGTCCGTGCCGAATTCATTGCAATTGTATTTTTGCATATTTACGCTTCTGTATTCAATTAAACGTATCTCCGGTGCAATAGGTGGTATGCCTACAATTCGATGCGCGTTATGCTCCACAGCTGCCGCCAAACAGCGCACCTGCTCCTGTTTACATTATGTCAACTCGGGTCGGGGACATATCCAATGTTTTTGCCGTTCAGGATATTCAGGATTCAATATTTCATTGATCGTATATACACTGCCATTAGTGATATCCTGACAATTCGATGGGCGTTGTGCTCCTCATTGGCTGCCAAATACTACGCAGATCAGCCGGTTTGCGCATTGTCAACTCTGTGTCCTGTCAAATACATTGTAATTGCAGTTCATTATATTAGGCTCAAATATTTATTTAAACGTATCTCCGCTGCTATTCGTGGTATGTCGACAAATCTATGCGCGTTATACTAATCATTTGCCGCCAAATACGGGGGACCTGCTCCTGTTCACATTATGTCAACTGGGGTCGAAGACAAATGCAATATTGTTGTAGTACTGCATATTCAGGATTCAATATTTCATTGAACGGATCTACAATGCTAATGGTGATATCTCGTCAATTCGATGCGCGTGATACTCCACTGTTCCTGCCAAATACGGCGCACCTGCTCCTGTTTACATTATGTCAACTCGGGTCGAGGACAAATACAATGATTTTGCAGTACAGGATATTCAGGATTCAATATTTCATTGATCGTATATACACTGCTATTAGTGATATCTTGACAATTCTATGCGCGTTATACTCCTCATTTGCCGCCAAATAAAGCGGACCTGCTCCTGTTTACATTAAGTCAACTGGGGTCGAGGACAATTGCAATGTTGTTGCAGTAAAGCATATTCAGGAATCAATATTTCATTGAACAGACCTACACTGCTATTTGTGATATCTCGTCAATTCGATGCGCGGTATGCCGCACAGTTGCTACCAAATAGAGCGCAAATCAGCCACTTTGCGCTATGTAAACTCAGGTCCCTGCCGAATTCATTGCAATTGTATTTTTGCATATTTAGGCTTATGTATTCAATTAAACGTATCTCCGGTGCAATAGGTGGTATGCCTACAATTCGATGCGCGTTATGCTCCACAGCTGCCGCCAAACAGCGCACCTGCTCCTGTTTACATTATGTCAACTCGGGTCGGGGACAAATCCAATGTTTTTGCCGTTCAGGATATTCAGGATTCAATATTTCATTGATCGTATATACACTGCCATTAGTGATATCCTGACAATTCGATGCGCGTTGTGCTCCTCATTGGCTGCCAAATACTACGCAGATCAGCCGGTTTGCGCATTGTCAACTCTGTGTCCTGTCAAATACATTGTAATTGCAGTTCATTATATTAGGCTCAAATATTTATTTAAACGTATCTCCGCTGCTATTCGTGGTATGTCGACAAATCTATGCGCGTTATACTAATCATTTGCCGCCAAATACGGGGGACCTGCTCCTGTTCACATTATGTCAACTGGGGTCGAAGACAAATGCAATATTGTTGTAGTACTGCATATTCAGGATTCAATATTTCATTGAACGGATCTACAATGCTAATGGTGATATCTCGTCAATTCGATGCGCGTGATACTCCACTGTTCCTGCCAAATACGGCGCACCTGCTCCTGTTTACATTATGTCAACTCGGGTCGAGGACAAATACAATGATTTTGCAGTACAGGATATTCAGGATTCAATATTTCATTGATCGTATATACACTGCTATTAGTGATATCTTGACAATTCTATGCGCGTTATACTCCTCATTTGCCGCCAAATAAAGCGGACCTGCTCCTGTTTACATTAAGTCAACTGGGGTCGAGGACAATTGCAATGTTGTTGCAGTAAAGCATATTCAGGAATCAATATTTCATTGAACAGACCTACACTGCTATTTGTGATATCTCGTCAATTCGATGCGCGGTATGCCGCACAGTTGCTACCAAATAGAGCGCAAATCAGCCACTTTGCGCTATGTAAACTCAGGTCCCTGCCGAATTCATTGCAATTGTATTTTTGCATATTTAGGCTTATGTATTCAATTAAACGTATCTCCGGTGCAATAGGTGGTATGCCTACAATTCGATGCGCGTTATGCTCCACAGCTGCCGCCAAACAGCGCACCTGCTCCTGTTTACATTATGTCAACTCGGGTCGGGGACAAATCCAATGTTTTTGCCGTTCAGTATATTCAGGATTCAATATTTCATTGATCGTATATACACTGCCATTAGTGATATCCTGGCAATTCGATGGGCGTTGTACTCCTCACTTGCCGCCAAATACAGCGCACCTGCTCCTGTTTACATTATGTCAACTCGGGTCGAGGACAATTGCAATGTTGTTGTAGTACTGCATTTTCAGGATTCAATACTTCATTGAATGTATCTACACTGCTATTGGTCATATCACGACAATTCGGTACGCGTGATACTCCACATTCCCAACCAAATACAGCGCACCTGCTCCTGTTTACATTATGTCAACTCGGGTCAAGGAAAAATGCAATGTTTTTGCAGTACAGCACATTCAGGATTCAATAATTCATTGAATGTATCTACACTGCAATTGGTCATATCACGACAATTCGATGCGCGTGATACACCACATTCCCTGCCAAATACAGCGCACCTGCTCCTGTTTACATTATGTCAACTCGGGTCGAGGACAAATGCAATGTTGCTGCAGTACAGCATATTCAGGATTCAATATTTCATTGAACGTATATACACTGCTATTCGTCATATCCCGACAGTTCGATGCGAGTTGTACTCCGCATTCCCTGCCAAGTACTACGTTCATCAGAGTGTTTGCGCATTGTCAACTCTGTGTCCTGTCAAGTACATTGTAATTGCAGATTGTCATATTAGGCTCAATTATTTATTTAAACGTATCTACGCTGCTATTCGTGGTATGTCGACAAATCTGTGCGCGTTATATTCCTCATTTGCCGCCAAATACAGCGCACCTGCTCCTGTTTACATTGTATCAAGTGTGGTCGAGGACAAATGCATTGTTTTTGCAGTACAGCACATTCAGGATTCAATATTTCATTGAACGGATCTACACTGCTATTTGTGATATCTCGCCAATTCGATGCGCGGTATACCGAACAGTTGCTGCCAAATAGAGCGCAAATCAGCCACTGTGCGCTATGTCAACTCAGGCCCCTGCCTAATTCATTGTAATTGTAGTTTTGCATGTTTAGGCTTAAGTATTCAATTAAACGTATCTCCGGTGCTATTGGTGGTATGCCTACAATTTGCTGCGCGTTATACTCCACAGTTGCCGCCGAATACAGCGCTCCTGTCTCTGTTTACATTATGTCAACTTGGGTCGAGGACAAAAGCAACGTTGTTGTAGTACTGCATTTTCAGGATTCAATACTTCATTGAATGTATCTACACTGTTATTGGTCATATCACGACAATTCGATGCGCGTGATACTCCACATTCCCTGCCAAATACAGCGCACCTGCTTCTGTTTACATTATGTCAACTCGGATCGAGGACAAATGCCATGTTGTTGCAGTACAGCAGATTCAGGAATCAATATTTCATTGAACAGACCTACACTGCTATTTGTGATATCTCGTCAATTCGATGCGCGGTATGCCGCACAGTTGCTACCAAATAGAGCGCAAATCAGCCACTTTGCGCTATGTAAACTCAGGTCCGTGCCGAATTCATTGCAATTGTATTTTTGCATATTTACGCTTCTGTATTCAATTAAACGTGTCTCCGGTGCAATAGGTGGTATGCCTACAATTCGATGCGCGTTATGCTCCACAGCTGCCGCCAAACAGCGCACCTGCTCCTGTTTACATTATGTCAACTCGGGTCGGGGACATATCCAATGTTTTTGCCGTTCAGGATATTCAGGATTCAATATTTCATTGATCGTATATACACTGCCATTAGTGATATCCTGACAATTCGATGGGCGTTGTGCTCCTCATTGGCTGCCAAATACTACGCAGATCAGCCGGTATGCGCATTGTCAACTCTGTGTCCTGTCAAATACATTGTAATTGCAGTTCATTATATTAGGCTCAAATATTTATTTAAACGTATCTCCGCTGCTATTCGTGGTATGTCGACAAATCTATGCGCGTTATACTAATCATTTGCCGCCAAATACGGGGGACCTGCTCCTGTTCACATTATGTCAACTGGGGTCGAAGACAAATGCAATATTGTTGTAGTACTGCATATTCAGGATTCAATATTTCATTGAACGGATCTACAATGCTAATGGTGATATCTCGTCAATTCGATGCGCGTGATACTCCACTGTTCCTGCCAAATACGGGGCACCTGCTCCTGTTTACATTATGTCAACTCGGGTCGAGGACAAATACAATGATTTTGCAGTACAGGATATTCAGGATTCAATATTTCATTGATCGTATATACACTGCTATTAGTGATATCTTGACAAATCTATGCGCGCTATACTCCTCATTTGCCGCCAAATAAAGCGGACCTGCTCCTGTTTACATTAAGTCAACTGGGGTCGAGGACAATTGCAATGTTGTTGCAGTAAAGCATATTCAGGAATCAATATTTCATTGAACAGACCTACACTGCTATTTGTGATATCTCGTCAATTCGATGCGCGGTATGCCGCACAGTTGCTACCAAATAGAGCGCAAATCAGCCACTTTGCGCTATGTAAACTCAGGTCCCTGCCGAATTCATTGCAATTGTATTTTTGCATATTTAGGCTTATGTATTCAATTAAACGTATCTCCGGTGCAATAGGTGGTATGCCTACAATTCGATGCGCGTTATGCTCCACAGCTGCCGCCAAACAGCGCACCTGCTCCTGTTTACATTATGTCAACTCGGGTCGGGGACAAATCCAATGTTTTTGCCGTTCAGGATATTCAGGATTCAATATTTCATTGATCGTATATACACTGCCATTAGTGATATCCTGACAATTCGATGCGCGTTGTGCTCCTCATTGGCTGCCAAATACTACGCAGATCAGCCGGTTTGCGCATTGTCAACTCTGTGTCCTGTCAAATACATTGTAATTGCAGTTCATTATATTAGGCTCAAATATTTATTTAAACGTATCTCCGCTGCTATTCGTGGTATGTCGACAAATCTATGCGCGTTATACTAATCATTTGCCGCCAAATACGGGGGACCTGCTCCTGTTCACATTATGTCAACTGGGGTCGAAGACAAATGCAATATTGTTGTAGTACTGCATATTCAGGATTCAATATTTCATTGAACGGATCTACAATGCTAATGGTGATATCTCGTCAATTCGATGCGCGTGATACTCCACATTTCCTGCCAAATACGGCGCACCTGCTCCTGTTTACATTATGTCAACTCGGGTCGAGGACAAATACAATGATTTTGCAGTACAGGATATTCAGGATTCAATATTTCATTGATCGTATATACACTGCTATTAGTGATATCTTGACAAATCTATGCGCGTTATACTCCTCATTTGCCGCCAAATAAAGCGGACCTGCTCCTGTTTACATTAAGTCAACTGGGGTCGAGGACAATTGCAATGTTGTTGCAGTAAAGCATATTCAGGAATCAATATTTCATTGAACAGACCTACACTGCTATTTGTGATATCTCGTCAATTCGATGCGCGGTATGCCGCACAGTTGCTACCAAATAGAGCGCAAATCAGCCACTTTGCGCTATGTAAACTCAGGTCCCTGCCGAATTCATTGCAATTGTATTTTTGCATATTTAGGCTTATGTATTCAATTAAACGTATCTCCGGTGCAATAGGTGGTATGCCTACAATTCGATGCGCGTTATGCTCCACAGCTGCCGCCAAACAGCGCACCTGCTCCTGTTTACATTATGTCAACTCGGGTCGGGGACAAATCCAATGTTTTTGCCGTTCAGTATATTCAGGATTCAATATTTCATTGATCGTATATACACTGCCATTAGTGATATCCTGACAATTCGATGGGCGTTGTACTCCTCACTTGCCGCCAAATACAGCGCACCTGCTCCTGTTTACATTATGTCAACTCGGGTCGAGGACAATTGCAATGTTGTTGTAGTACTGCATTTTCAGGATTCAATACTTCATTGAATGTATCTACACTGCTATTGGTCATATCACGACAATTCGGTACGCGTGATACTCCACATTCCCAACCAAATACAGCGCACCTGCTCCTGTTTACATTATGTCAACTCGGGTCAAGGACAAATGCAATGTTTTTGCAGTACAGCACATTCAGGATTCAATAATTCATTGAATGTATCTACACTGCAATTGGTCATATCACGACAATTCGATGCGCGTGATACACCACATTCCCTGCCAAATACAGCGCACCTGCTCCTGTTTACATTATGTCAACTCGGGTCGAGGACAAATGCAATGTTGCTGCAGTACAGCATATTCAGGATTCAATATTTCATTGAACGTATATACACTGCTATTCGTCATATCCCGACAGTTCGATGCGAGTTGTACTCCGCATTCCCTGCCAAGTACTACGTTCATCAGAGTGTTTGCGCATTGTCAACTCTGTGTCCTGTCAAGTACATTGTAATTGCAGATTGTCATATTAGGCTCAATTATTTATTTAAACGTATCTACGCTGCTATTCGTGGTATGTCGACAAATCTGTGCGCGTTATATTCCTCATTTGCCGCCAAATACAGCGCACCTGCTCCTGTTTACATTGTATCAAGTGTGGTCGAGGACAAATGCATTGTTTTTGCAGTACAGCACATTCAGGATTCAATATTTCATTGAACGGATCTACACTGCTATTTGTGATATCTCGCCAATTCGATGCGCGGTATACCGAACAGTTGCTGCCAAATAGAGCGCAAATCAGCCACTGTGCGCTATGTCAACTCAGGCCCCTGCCTAATTCATTGTAATTGTAGTTTTGCATGTTTAGGCTTAAGTATTCAATTAAACGTATCTCCGGTGCTATTGGTGGTATGCCTACAATTTGCTGCGCGTTATACTCCACAGTTGCCGCCGAATACAGCGCTCCTGTCTCTGTTTACATTATGTCAACTTGGGTCGAGGACAAAAGCAACGTTGTTGTAGTACTGCATTTTCAGGATTCAATACTTCATTGAATGTATCTACACTGTTATTGGTCATATCACGACAATTCGATGCGCGTGATACTCCACATTCCCTGCCAAATACAGCGAACCTGCTTCTGTTTACATTATGTCAACTCGGATCGAGGACAAATGCCATGTTGTTGCAGTACAGCAGATTCAGGAATCAATATTTCATTGAACAGACCTACACTGCTATTTGTGATATCTCGTCAATTCGATGCGCGGTATGCCGCACAGTTGCTACCAAATAGAGCGCAAATCAGCCACTTTGCGCTATGTAAACTCAGGTCCGTGCCGAATTCATTGCAATTGTATTTTTGCATATTTACGCTTCTGTATTCAATTAAACGTGTCTCCGGTGCAATAGGTGGTATGCCTACAATTCGATGCGCGTTATGCTCCACAGCTGCCGCCAAACAGCGCACCTGCTCCTGTTTACATTATGTCAACTCGGGTCGGGGACATATCCAATGTTTTTGCCGTTCAGGATATTCAGGATTCAATATTTCATTGATCGTATATACACTGCCATTAGTGATATCCTGACAATTCGATGGGCGTTGTGCTCCTCATTGGCTGCCAAATACTACGCAGATCAGCCGGTTTGCGCATTGTCAACTCTGTGTCCTGTCAAATACATTGTAATTGCAGTTCATTATATTAGGCTCAAATATTTATTTAAACGTATCTCCGCTGCTATTCGTGGTATGTCGACAAATCTATGCGCGTTATACTAATCATTTGCCGCCAAATACGGGGGACCTGCTCCTGTTCACATTATGTCAACTGGGGTCGAAGACAAATGCAATATTGTTGTAGTACTGCGTATTCAGGATTCAATATTTCATTGAACGGATCTACAATGCTAATGGTGATATCTCGTCAATTCGATGCGCGTGATACTCCACTGTTCCTGCCAAATACGGGGCACCTGCTCCTGTTTACATTATGTCAACTCGGGTCGAGGACAAATACAATGATTTTGCAGTACAGGATATACAGGATTCAATATTTCATTGATCGTATATACACTGCTATTAGTGATATCTTGACAAATCTATGCGCGCTATACTCCTCATTTGCCGCCAAATAAAGCGGACCTGCTCCTGTTTACATTAAGTCAACTGGGGTCGAGGACAATTGCAATGTTGTTGCAGTAAAGCATATTCAGGAATCAATATTTCATTGAACAGACCTACACTGCTATTTGTGATATCTCGTCAATTCGATGCGCGGTATGCCGCACAGTTGCTACCAAATAGAGCGCAAATCAGCCACTTTGCGCTATGTAAACTCAGGTCCCTGCCGAATTCATTGCAATTGTATTTTTGCATATTTAGGCTTATGTATTCAATTAAACGTATCTCCGGTGCAATAGGTGGTATGCCTACAATTCGATGCGCGTTATGCTCCACAGCTGCCGCCAAACAGCGCACCTGCTCCTGTTTACATTATGTCAACTCGGGTCGGGGACAAATCCAATGTTTTTGCCGTTCAGTATATTCAGGATTCAATATTTCATTGATCGTATATACACTGCCATTAGTGATATCCTGGCAATTCGATGGGCGTTGTACTCCTCACTTGCCGCCAAATACAGCGCACCTGCTCCTGTTTACATTATGTCAACTCGGGTCGAGGACAATTGCAATGTTGTTGTAGTACTGCATATTCAGGATTCAATACTTCATTGAATGTATCTACACTGCTATTGGTCATATCACGACAATTCGGTACGCGTGATACTCCACATTCCCAACCAAATACAGCGCACCTGCTCCTGTTTACATTATGTCAACTCGGGTCAAGGAAAAATGCAATGTTTTTGCAGTACAGCACATTCAGGATTCAATATTTCATTGAATGTATCTACACTGCAATTGGTCATATCACGACAATTCGATGCGCGTGATACACCACATTCCCTGCCAAATACAGCGCAGCTGCTCCTGTTTACAATATGTCAACTCGGGTCGAGGACAAATGCAATGTTGCTGCAGTACAGCATATTCAGGATTCAATATTTCATTGAACGTATATACACTGCTATTCGTCATATCCCGACAGTTCGATGCGAGTTGTACTCCGCATTCCCTGCCAAGTACTACGTTCATCAGAGTGTTTGCGCATTGTCAACTCTGTGTCCTGTCAAGTACATTGTAATTGCAGATTGTCATATTAGGCTCAATTATTTATTTAAACGTATCTACGCTGCTATTCGTGGTATGTCGACAAATCTGTGCGCGTTATATTCCTCATTTGCCGCCAAATACAGCGCACCTGCTCCTGTTTACATTGTATCAAGTGTGGTCGAGGACAAATGCATTGTTTTTGCAGTACAGCACATTCAGGATTCAATATTTCATTGAACGGATCTACACTGCTATTTGTGATATCTCGCCAATTCGATGCGCGGTATACCGAACAGTTGCTGCCAAATAGAGCGCAAATCAGCCACTGTGCGCTATGTCAACTCAGGCCCCTGCCTAATTCATTGTAATTGTAGTTTTGCATGTTTAGGCTTAAGTATTCAATTAAACGTATCTCCGGTGCTATTGGTGGTATGCCTACAATTTGCTGCGCGTTATACTCCACAGTTGCCGCCGAATACAGCGCTCCTGTCTCTGTTTACATTATGTCAACTTGGGTCGAGGACAAAAGCAACGTTGTTGTAGTACTGCATTTTCAGGATTCAATACTTCATTGAATGTATCTACACTGTTATTGGTCATATCACGACAATTCGATGCGCTTGATACTACACATTTCCTGCCAAATACGGCACACCTGCTCCTGTTTACATTATGTGAACTCGGGTCGAGGACAAATCCAATGTTTTTGCAGTACAGGATATTCAGGATTGAATATGTCATTGGACGTATATACACTGCTATTGGTGATATCCTGACAATTCGATGCGCCTTATACTCCTCATTCGCTGCCAAATACTACGCACATCAGCCGGTTTGCGCTGTCAAATCTGTGTCCTGTCAAATACATTGTAATTGCAGTTTATCATATTAGGCTCAAGTATTTATTTAAACGTATCTCCGCTGCTATACGTGGTATGTCGACAAATCTATGCGCGTTATACTCCTCATTTGCCGCCAAATACAGCGCACCTGCTCCTGTTTACATTATGTCAACTCGGGTCGAGGACAATTCCAATGTTGTTGTAGTACTGCTTATTCAGGATTCAATACTTCATTGAATGAATCTACACTGCTATTTGTGATATCTCGTCAATTCGATGCGTGGTATACCGCACAGTTGCTGCCAAATAGAGCGCAAATCAGCCACTTTGCGCTATGTCAACTCAGGTCCCTGCCTAATTCATTGTGTTACGACCGTCCGCGGAGAGACGCGGTCGCTAGGAATACGCGTCAGCGAGAGGCGTAAATTCTCGCTACGATTCAGTTAATCGACGCCGCGAAGTAGTCGCTCCCCTGTTTCGTTTAGGACAACAGAGGTGGTTGATTGAATATACACGTTGTAAGTAGTTGCAAATCGCCGTTTATTCTAACCACTTGTAAGGACGATAGCTACGTCGGTGCGTAAGTACAAGATGGCTGAGTAAGCCGGGCGAAGGATGTTGCCTGTACGACGGATAGCAAAACAGTCCAGTTCGGTGTCGATGTTGTAGCGGACGAGAATGTAGTATGCCGACTGACTTGCGTGGATCCTTGATGCAGACTCCAATTGCTTGTCGTGTAGAGTGAGTAGAGTTGACTTGAGAAGAGTACCAAGACGAGACTGAGTCGAGACTCAGACCAGACTAATAATAAACTGAGGTACAGCGACGATGTTGTGTCATAGGAAAGCTAGCGATGAGTGTTTCTAGCGTACAGGACCATCGGATTTGTTGGCGACGGTTTCGCCTCTGAGGGTGAGGGAGGTAGGCTTCGTTGTTAATTGGTTAAACGAAGGTTGATGGCCTAGGAAGGGTCTTAGCTGCCCTCGATAGAAAGTGGCTATTAATAGAAAGGTTGTATCGTATGTTAGAAAAACTAACTTTCCCGGGTCAAGCCGTAGTAGACAATAATCGTAAAAAAGGCGATTTAAAAAAGGCTATTTGTTGGGTCTGAAGGACCTTCGCTTGCAAATTACTGGGATTTATGATGGGCCCTTATGCTTAATGGGGGTCCGCCGTAAGGATGAATGGACATCTGGCGTCCGTCTGGCCCGCGATGTATGACCTGGTCTAGGTAGAGGGTCGCGCGGCGTAACACATTGTAATTGTAGTTTTGTATATTTAGGCTTAAGTATTCAATTAAACGGATCTCCGGTGCTATTGATGGTATGCCTACAATTCGATGCGCGTTATACTCCACATTCCCTGCCAAATACAGCGCACCTGCTCCTGTTAACATTATATCAACTCGGATCGAGGACAAATGCCATGATGTTGCATTACAGCATATACAGGATTCAATATTTAATTGAACGTATATACACATCCATGGTGATATCCCGACAATTCGATGCGCATGATACTTCACATTTCCTGCCAAATACAACGCACCTGCTCCTGTTTACATTATGTCAACTCGGGTCGGGGACAAATGCAACGTTGCTGCAGTACAGCATATTCAGGATTCAATATTTCTTTGAACGTATGTACACGGCTATTCGTGATATCCCGACAATTCGAAGCGAGATGTACTCCACATTCCCTGCCAAATACAGCGCACCTGCTCCTGTTTACATTATGTCAACTCGGGTGAAGGACAAATGCAATGTTTTTGCAGTACAGCACATTCAGGATTCAATATTTCATTGAAGGGATCTACACTGCTATTGGTGATATCTTGTCAATTCGATGCGCGGTATACCGCACACTTGCTGCCAAGTAGAGCGCAAATCAGCCACTGTGCGCTATGTTAACTCAGGTCCCTGCCTAATTCATTGTAATTGTAGTTTTGCATATTCAGGCTCAAGTATTCAATTAAACGTATCTCCGATGCTATTGGTGGTATGCCTACAATTCGATGCGCGTTAAGCTCCACAGTTGCCGCCAAATAGCGCACCTGCGCCTGTTTACACTATGTCAACTTGGGTCGAGGACAAATGCAACGTTGTTGTAGTACTGCTTATTCAGGATTCAATACTTCATTGAATTTATCTACACTGCTATTGGTGATAACACGACAATTGGATGCGCGTGATACTCCACATTTCCTGCCAAATACAGCGCACCAGCTCCTGTTTACATTATGTCAACTCGGGTCGAGGACAAATGCTACGTTGTTGTACTACTGCAGATACAGGATTCAATTCTTCATTGAATGTATCTACACTGCTATTGGTGATATCACGACAATTCGATGCGCGTGATACTCCACATTCCCTGCCAAATACAGCGCACCTGCTCCTGTTTGCATTATGTCCACTCGGGTCGAGGACAAATGCTACGTTGTTGTAGTACTGCATATTCAGGATTCAATATTTCATAGAACGGATCTACACTGCTATTTGTGATATCTCGCCAATTCGATGCGCGGTATGCCGCACAGCTGCTGCCTAATAGAGCGCAAATCAGCCACGGAGCGCTGTGTCAACTCAGATCCCTGCCTAATTCATTGTAATTGTAGTTATGCATATTCAGGCTTAAGTATTCAATTAAACGTATCTCCGGTGCTATTGGTGGTACGCCTACAATCCGATGCGCGTGATACTCCGCATTCCCTGCCAAATACAGCGCACCTGCTCCTGTTTACATTATGTCAACTCGGGTCGAGGACAAATGCTACGTTGTTGTAGTACTGCATATTCAGGATTCAATTCTTCATTGAATGTATCTACACTGCTATTGGTGATATCACGACAATTCGATGCGCGTGATACTCCACATTCCCTGCCAAATACAGCGCACCTGCTCCTGTTTACATTATGTCAACTCGGGTCGAGGACAATTGCAATGTTGTTGCAGTACAGCAGATTCAGGATTCAATATTTCGTTAAACGGATCTACAGTGCTATTTGTGATATCTCGTCAATTCGATGTGCGGTATACCGCACAGTTGCTGCCAAATGGAGCGCAAATCAGCCACTTTACGCTATGTCAACTCAGGTCCCTGCCTAATTCATTGTAATGGTCGTTTTGCATATTTAGGCTTATGTATTCAATTAAACTTATCTCCGCTGCTATTCGTGGTATGCCGACAAATCCGTGCGCGTGAGACTCCTCATTTGCCGCCAAATACTCCGGACCAACTCCTGTTTACATTATGTCAACTGAGGTCGAGTACAATCGCAATGTTGTTGTAGTACTGCATATTCAGGATTCAATATTTCATTGAACGTATATACACTGCCATCGTAATATCCCGACAATTCGATGCGCATGAAACTCCACATTTTCTGCCAAATACAGTGCACTTGCTCCTGTTTATATTATGTCAACTCGTTTCGAGGATAAATGCAATGTTGCTGCAGTGCAGCAAATTCAGGATTCAATATTTCATTGAACGTATATACACTGCTATTCGTGATATCCCGACAATTCGATGCGCGTTGTGCTCCACAGTTGCCGCCAAACAGCGCACCTGCTCCTGTATACATTATGTAAACTCGTTTCGAGGACAAATGCAATGTGTCTGCAGTACACCATATTCAGGACTCAATATTTCATTGAACGTATATACAGTGCTACTCGTGATATCCCGACAATTTGAAGCGCGTTATACTCCTCATTCGCTGCCAAATACTACGCACATCAGAGTGTTTGCGCATTGTCAACTCTGTGTCCTGTCAAATACATTGTAATTGCAGTTTATCATATTAGGCACAAGTATTTATTTAAACCTATCTCCGCTGCTATTCGTGGTATGTCGACAAATCTTTGCGCGTTATACTCCTCATTTGCTGCCATATACAGCGCACCTGCTCCCGTTTACATTATGTCAACTCGGGTCGAGGACAAATGCTACGTTGTTGTAGTACTGCATATTCAGGATTCAATTCTTCATTGAATGTATCTACACTGCTATTGGTGATATCACGATAATTCGATGCGTGTGATACCCCACGTTCCCTGCCAAAGACAGCGCACCTGCTCCTGTTTACATTATGTCAACTCGATTCCAGGACAAATGCAATGTTTTTGCTGTACAGCACATTCAGGATTCAATATTTCATTCAACGGATCTACACTGCTATTGGTGATATCTCGTCAATTCGATGCGCGGTATACCGCACACTTGCTGCCAAATAGAGCGCAAGTCAGCCACTGTGCGCTATGACAACACAGCTCCCTGCCTAATTCATTGTAATTGTAGTTTTGCATATTTAGGCTTACGTATTCAATTAAACGTATCTGTGGTGCTATAGGTGGGATGCCTAAAATTCGATGTGCGTTATGCTCCACAGTTGCCGCCAAACACCGCACCTGCTCCTGTTTACATTATGTCAACTGGGGTCGAAGACAAATGTAATGTTCTTGTAGTACTGCATACTCAGGATTCAATACTTCATTGCATGTATCTACACTGCTATTCTTGATTCCGACAATTCGAAGCGCGTTATACTCCACATTCCCTGGCAAACACAGCGCACCTGCTCCTGTTTACATTATGTCAACTCGGGTCAGGGACAAATGCAATGTTTCTGCAGTACAGCACATTCAGGAATCAATATTTCATTGAACGGATCTACACAGCTATTGGTGATATCCCGACAATACGATGCGCTTGATACTCCACATTTCCTGCCAAATACGGCACACCTGCTCCTGTTTACATTATGTCAACTCGGGTCCGCGGACAATTGCAATGTTGTTGCAGTACAGCACATTCAGGATTCAATATTTCGTTGAACGGATATACACTGCTGCTGGAGATATGTCGTCTACTCCATGCGCCTTGTGCTCCACATTTCCTGCCAAATACTGCGCACCTGCTCCTGTCTACATTATGTCAACTGGGGTCCGCGGACAATTGCAATGTTGTTGCAGTACAGCACATTCAGGATTCAATATTTCGTTGAACGGATATACACTGCTATTGGTGATATCCCGACAATTCGATCCGCGTTATACTCCTCATTGGCTGCCAAATACTATGCAGATCAGCCGGTTTGCGCATTGTCAACTCTGTGTCCTGTCAAATACATTGTAATTGCAGATTATCATGTTAGGCTCAAGTATTTATTTAAACGTATCTCCGCCGCTATTAGTGGTATGTCGACAAATCTATGCTCGTTACACTCCTCATTTGCCGCCAAACAGCGCACCTGCTCCTGTTTACATTATGTCAACTGGGGTCGAAGACAATTGCAATGTTGTTGCAGTACACCATATTCAGGATTCAATATTTCATTGAACGTACATATCCTGCTATTGGTGATATCCCGACAATTCGATGCGCGTTATACTCCTCATTCGCTGCAGAATAATACGTACATCAGCCGGTTGGCGCATTGTCAACTCTGTGTCCTGTCAAATACATTGTAATTGCAGTTCATTATATTAGGCTCAAATATGTATTTAAACGTATCTCCGCTGCTATTCGTGGTATGTCGACAAATCTATGCGCGTTATACTCCTCATTTGCCGCCAAATACAGGGGACCTGCTGCTGTTCACATTATGTCAACTGGGGTCGAAGACAAATGCCATGTTGTTGTAGTACTGCATATTCAGGATTCACTATTTCATTGAACGGATCTACACTGCTAATGGTGATATCTCGTCAATTCGATGCGCGTGATACTCCACATTTCCTGCCAAATACGGCGCACCTGCTCCTGTTTACATTATGTCAACTCGGGTCGAGGACAAATCTAATGATTCTGCAGTACAGGATATTCAGGATTCAATATTTCATTGATCGTATATACACTACTATTAGTGATATCCTGACAAATCTATGCGCGTTATAATCCTCATTTACCGCCAAATAAAGCGGACCTGCTCCTGTTTACATTAAGTCAACTGGGGTCGAGGACAATTGGAATGTTGTTGCAGTAAAGCATATTCAGGAATCAATATTTCATTGAACAGACCTACACTGCTATTTGTGATATCTCGTCAATTCGATGCGCGGTATGCCGCACGGTTGCTACCAAATAGAGCGCAAATCAGCCACTTTGCGCTATGTAAACTCAGGTCCCTGTCTAATTCATTGCAATTGTATTTTTGCATATTTAGGCTTATGTATTCAATTAAACGTATCTCCGGTGCTATAGGTGGTATGCCTACAATTCGATGCGCGTTATGCTCCACAGCTGCCGCCAAACAGCGCACCTGCTCCTGCTTACATTATGTCAACTCGGGTCGGGGACAAATCCAATGTTATTGCCGTTCAGGATATTCAGGATTCAATATTTCATTGATCGTATATACACTGCCATTAGTGATATCCTGACAATTCGATGCGCGATGTACTCTTCATTGGCTGCCAAATACTGCGCAGACCAACCGGTTTGCGCATTGTCAACTCTGTGTCCTGTCAAATACATTGTAATTGCAGATTATCATGTGAGGCTCAAGTATTTATTTAAACGTATCTCCGCTGCTATTAGTGGTATGTCGACATATCTATGCGCGTTATACTCCTCATTTGCCGCCAAACAGCGCACCTGCTCCTGTTTACATTATGTCAACTCGGGTCGAGGACAAATGCAATGTTGCTGCAAGTACTGCATATTCAGGATTCTATATTTCATTGAACGTGAATACACTGTTATTGGTGACATCCCGACAACTCGATGCGCGTGATACTCCACATTCCCTGCCAAATACAGCGCACCTGCTCCTGTTTACATTATGTCAAAAGGGATCGAGGCAAATGCTATGTTGTTGCAGTACAGCCTATACAGGATTCATATTTCATTGAACGTATATACACTGCCATGGTGATATCCCGACAATTCGATGCGCATGATACTCCATATTTCCTGCCAAATACAGCGTACCTGCTCCTGTTTACATTATGGCAACTCGGGTCGACAACAAATACAATGTTTCTGCGAGTAGAGCATATTCAGGATTCAATATTTCATTGAACGTAAATACACTGTTATTGGTTATATCCCGACAACTCGATGCGCGTGATACTCCACATTCCCTGCCAAATACAGCGCACCTACTCCTGTTTACATTATGTCAACTCGTATCGAGGGCAAATGCAATGTTGTTGCAGTACAGCATATTCAGGATTCAATATTTCATTGAACGTAAATTCACTGCTATTGGTGATATCCCGACAACTGGATGCGCGTTGTACTCCTCTTTCGCTGCCAAATACTACGCAGATCAGCCGGTTTGCGCATTGTCAACTCTGTGTCCTGTCAAATACATTGTAATTGCAGATTATCATATTAGGTTCAAGTATTTATTTAAACGTATCTCCGCTGCTATTAGTGGTATGTCGACAAATCTATGCGCGTTATACTCCTCATTTGCCGCCAAATACAGCGGACCTGCTCCTGTTTACATTATGTCAACTGGGGTCGAGGACAAATCCAATGTTTTTGCAGTACAGGATATTCAGGATTCAATATTTCATTGAACGTATATACACTGCTATTGGTGATATCCTGACAATTCGATGCGCGTGATACTCCACATTCCCTGGCAAATACTACGCAGAACAGCCGGTTTGCGCATTGTCAACTCTGTGTCCTGTCAAATACGTTGTAATTGCAGTTTATCATATTAGGCTCAAGTATTTATTTTAACGTATCTCCGCTGCTATTTGTAATATGTCGACAAATCTATGCGCATTATACTCCTCATTTGCCGCCAAATACAGCGGACCTGCTCCTGATTACATTATGTCAACCCGGGTCGAGGACAATTGCAATGTAGTTGTAGTACTGCATATTCAGGATTCAATTCTTCATTGAATGTATCTACACTGCTATTGGTCATATCACGACAATCGGTGCGCGTGATACTCCACATTCCCAACCAAATACAGCGCACCTGCTCCTGTTTACATTATTTCAACTCGGGTCAAGGAAAAATGCAATGTTATTGCAGTACAGCACATTCAGGATTCGATATTTCATTGAACGGATCTACACTGCTATTGGTCATATCACGACAATTCGATGCGCGTTATACTCCTCATTCGCTGCTAAATACTACGCACATCAGCCGGTATGCGCATTGTCAACTCTGTGTCCCGTCAAATACATTGTAATTGCAGTTTATCATATTAGGCTCAAGTATTTATTTAAACGTGTCTCCGCTGCTATTCGTGGTATGTCGAAATATCTATGCGCGTTATACTCCTCATTTGCCGACAAATACAGCGCACCTGCTCCTGGTTACATTAAGTCAACTGGAGTCGAGGACAGTTCCAATGTTGTTGCAGTAAAGCATATTCAGGAATCAATATTTCATTGAACAGACCTACACTGCTATTTGTGATATCTCGTCAATTCGATGCGCGGTATGCCGCACAGTTGCTGCCAAATAGAGCGCAAATCAGCCACTTTGCGCTATGTAAACTGAGGTCCGAGCCTAATTCATTGTAATTGTATTTTTGCATACTTAGGCTTATGTATTCAAATTAAACGTATCTCCGGTGCCATAGGTGGTATGCCTAGAATTCGATGCGCGTTATGCTCCACAGCTGCCGCCTAACAGCGCACCTGCTACTGTTTACATTATGTCAACTCGGGTCGAGGACAAATCCAATGTTTTTGCAGTACAGGATATTCAGGATTCAATATTTCATTGATCGTAAATACACTGCTATTGGTGATATCCCGACAATTCGATGCGCGTGATACTCCACATTCCCTGCCAAATGCAGCGCACCTGCTCCTGTTTACATTATGTCAACTGGGGTCGAGGACAATTGCAATGTTGTTGCAGTACAGCATATTTAGGAACCGATATTTCATTGAACGTAAATACACTGTTATTGGTTATATCCCGACAACTCGATGCGCGTGATACTCCACATCCCCTGCCAAATACAGCGCACCTACTCCTGTTTACATTATGTCAACACGTATCGAGGGCAAATGCTATGTTGCTGCAAGTACAGGATATTCAGGATTCAATATTTCATTGAACGTGTATACACTGCTATTGGTGATATTCTGAAAATTCGATGCGCGTTAAACTCCTCATTCGCTGCCAAATACTACGCACATCAACCGATTTGCACAATGTCAACTGTGTATCCTGTCAAATCCATTGTAGTTGCAGTAAAGCATATTTAGGCTTAAGTATTCAATCAAACGTATCTCTACTGCTATTGGGGGTATGTCGATAATTCTATGCGCCTTCTACTCCACATCTGCTTCCAACTACAGCGCGCGTCAGCCGGATTTCACTATGTCAACCCTGGTCCCTGCCAAATCACTTGAAGTTGCAGTTTTGCATATTTAGGCTGCATTTTTCAATTAAACGTATCTCCGCAGCTATTGATGGCATGTGGAAAATTCGATGCGCGTTATACATCCCATTAGCTGAGAAAAACAGCGCCCTTCGGCCTGTTTGCGCTATGCTAACTCTGTGCTCTGTCAAATATAGCGTTACTGTAGTTTTGGAAATTCTGCTAGAAATATTCAATTGCGCTGATCTCAGATTTTATTCCAGATGTCTCAACAATTCTATGCGCGTTCCACTCCACATATGCTGCCAAATACAGCCCGCGTCATTCAATTCGATGCGCGTTCTACTCCACACTTGCTCTCTCACATAGCGCACCTGCTCCTGTTTAAATTATATCAACTCGGGTCATGGTCATATCCAATGTTATTGCTGTACTGCATATTCAGGATTCAATATTCCCTTAATTGTTTATACACTGCTATTGGTGAAATCTCGACAATTGGACGTGCGTTACTCCACATATGCGGCCAAATTCAGCGCACGTCATTCGGTTTGCCCTATGTCAACTCTGGGCCCTGTCAAGTGCAGCGTAATTGCAATTTTGCAGAGTCTGTGTTAAATACTCAATTAAACGTATCCGCACTGTTATTGGTGATATCTAGACAAGTGGTTGAGCGTTAAACTCCTCATTCGCTGCGATATTTAGCGGAGCTGCTATTGCAGTACTGTACATTCAGCCGTCAATATTCAATTGAACGTTGCTTCGTTTCGATGGGAGATACGAAGAAAATTCGATGCGCGTTCTACTCCACAGATGCTGCCAAATACAGCGCACATCAACCGGTTTACTCAATGTCAACTCTGTGTCCTGTCAAATCCAGTGTAATTGCCGTTTTAAAATATTCTACCGTTAATATTCAATTAAACGTGTCTCCGCCGCTATTGGCGGTATGTCGACAATTCGAAGCGCTTTACACTCCACATTTGCTGCCAAATACAGCGCACATGCTCCCGTTTACATTTTGCCAACTCGGGTCGAGGTCAAATCCAATGTTATTGCTATGCTGCTTATCCAGGCTTCAATTACCAATTGAACGAATCTGTACTACTATTGGTGTTATGTCGACAATTCGATGCGCACTATCCCGCACATTTGCTGCAAGAAATAGCGCACAGCAACCAGTTTGCGCAATGTCAACTCTGTGCCCTATCAAATACAGCGTTATTCCTGTTTTGCATATTCAGTTTTAGATATTCATTTGAGCGTAATCCAGTTTCTATTCCAGACATCTCGATAGTTCGATACGCGTTAAACTCCACATTTGCTGCGAAATAGAGCGCACTTGCAACTGTTTACATTAAGTAATCTCGGATCGAGGTCAAATCCAATGCTATTGCTGTACTGCATATTCAGGAATCAATATTCCATTGAAATTTTCTACAATGCTATTGGTGATATCCCGACAATTCGATGCGCGTTATACTCCTCATTCGCTGCAGAATACTACGTACAACAGCCGGTTGGCGCATTGTCAACTCTGTGTCCTGTCAAATACATTGTAATTGCAGTTGATTATATTAGGCTCAAATATTTATTTAAACGTATCTCCGCTGCTATTCCTGGTATGTCGACAAATCTATGCGCGTTATACTCCTCATTTGCCGCCAAATACAGGGGACCTGCTCCTGCTCACATTATGTCAACTGCAGTCGCAGACAAATGCAATGTTGTTGTAGTACTGCATATTCAGGATTCAATATTTCATTGAACGGATCTACACTGCTAATGGTGATATCCCGACAACTCGTTGCCCGTGATACTCCACATTCCCCGCCAAATACAGCGCACCTGCTCCTCTATACATTATGTCAACTGAGGTCGAAGACAAATGCAATGTGTTTGCAGAACAGCATATTCAGGATTCAATTCCTCATTGAACGCATCTACACTGCTGTTGTTGATATACCGACAATTCCATGCGCCTTGTACACCACGTTTCCTGCAAAACACAGCGCACCTTCTCCTGTTTACATTATGTCAGCTCGGGTCAGGGACAAATGCAATGTTGTTGTAGTACTGCATATTCAGGATTCAATTCATCATTGATCGTATCTACACTGCTGTTGTTGATATAGCGACAATTCTATGCGCGTTGTACACCACGTTTCCTGCCAAATACAGCGCACCTTCTCCTGTTTACATTATGTCAGCTCGGGTCGAGGACAAATGCAATGTTTTTGCAGAACAGCATATCCAGGATTCAATATTTCATTCAATGTAAATACACTGCTGTTGTTGATATACCGACAATTCCATGCGCGTTGTACACCACGTTTCCTGCCCAATACAGCGCACCTTCTCCTGTTTACATTATGTGAGCGCGGATCGAGGACAAATGCAATGTTGTTGCAGTACAGCATATTCAGAATTCAATATTTTAATGAACGGATCTACTCTGCTATTGGTGATATCCCGACAATACGATGCTCGTTATACTCCTCATTCGCTGCCAAATGCTACGCACATCAGCCGGTTTGCGCATTGTCAACTCTGTGTCCAGTCAAATACATTATAGTTGCAGTTTATCATATAAAGCTCAAGTATTTATTTAAACGTATCACCGCTGCTACTCGAGGTTTATAGACAAATCCATGCGCGTTATACTCCTCATTTGCCGCCAAATAGAGCGCACCTGCTCCTGTTTACATTATGTCAACACCGATCGAGGACAAATGCAATGTTGTTGCAGTACAACATATTTAGGATTCAATATTTCATTGAACGGATATACACTGCCATTGGTGATATCTCCTCATTTCGATGCGCGTAACACTCCACATTCCCTGCCAAATACAGCGCACCTGCCCCTGTTTACATTATGTCAACTCGGGTCGCTGACAGATGCAATGTTGCTGCAGTACAGTATATTCAGGATTCAATATTCCATTGAACGGATCTACACAGCTATTGATGATATCCCGACAATACGTTGCGCTTGATACTCCTCATTTGCCGCCAAATACAGCGACCCTGCTCCTGTTTACATTATGTCAACTCGGGTCGAGGACAAATGCAATGTTGTTGTCGTACTGCATATTCAGGATTCAACACTTCATTAAATGTATTTACACTGCTATTGGAGATATCACGACAATTCAATGCTCGTGATACTCCACATTCCCTGCCAAATACTGCGCACCTGCTCCTGTTTACATTATGTCAACTCGGGTCGAGGACTAATGGAATGTTGTTGCAGTACTGCATATTCAGGATTCAATATTTCATTGAACGTACATATCCTGCTATTGGTGATATCCCGACAATTCGATGCGCGTTATACTCCTCATTCGCTGCAGAATACTACGTACATCACCCGGTTGGCGCATTGTCAACTCTGTGTCCTGTCAAATACATTGTATGTGCATTTTATCATATTATGCACATGTATTTATTTAAACGTATCTCCGCTGCTATTCCTGGTATGTCGACAAATCTACGCGCGTTATACTCCTCATTTGCCGCTAAATACAGCGCACCTGCTGCTGTTTGCATTATGTCAACTGGGGTTGAAGACGATTGCAATGTTGCTGCAGTACAGCACATTCAGGATTCAATATTGCATTGAACGGATCTACACTGCTATTTGTGGTATCTCGTCAATTCGATGCGCGGTATACCGCACAGCTGCTGCCAAATAGAGCGCAAATCAGCCACTGTGCGCTGTGTCAACTCAGGTCACTGCCTAATTCATTGTATTTGTATTTTTGCATATTTTGGCTGATGTATTCAATTAAACGTACCTCCGGTGCTAGAGGTGGTATGCCTACAATTCGATGCGCGTTATGCTCCACAGTTGCCGCCAAATAGCGCACCTGCTCCTGTTTATATTATATCAACTCGGGACAAGGACAAATGCAATGTTTTTGCAGTACAGCACATTCAGGATTCAATATTTCATTGAACGGATCTACACAGCTATTGGTGATATCCCGACAATACGATGCGCTTGATACTCCACATTTCCTGCCAAATACGGCACACCTGCTCCAGTTTACATTATGTCAACTCGGGTCGAGGACAAATGCAATGTTTTTGCAGTACTGCATATCCAGGATACAATACTTCATTGAACGTATCTACACTGCTACTGGAGATATTTCGTCTACTCCATGCGCCTTGTACTCCACAGTTCCTGCCAAATACAGCGCACCTGCTCCTGTTTACATTATGTCAACGCAGGTCGAGGACAAATGCTACGTTGTTGTAGTACTGCATATTTAGGATTCATTTCTTCATTGAATGTATCTACACTGCTATTCGTGATTCCGACAATTCGAAGCGCGTTATACTCCACATTCCCTGGCAAACACAGCGCACCTGATCCTGTTTACATTATGTCAACTCGGGTCAGGGACAAATGCAATGTTTCTGCAGTACAGCATATTCAGGATTCAATATTTCATTGAACGAATCTATACTGCTATTTGTTATATTCTCGTCAATTCGATGCGCGGTATACCGCACAGTTGCTGCCAAATAGAGCGCAAAGCAGCGACCTTGCGCTATGTCAATTCAGGTCACTGCCTAATTCATTGTAATTGTATTTTTACATATTTAGACTGATGTAATCAATTAAACGTATCTCCGGTGCTATTGGTGGTATGCCTACAATTCGATGCACTTGATACTCCGCATTCCCTGGCAAATACAGCGCACCTGCTCCTGTTTACATTATGTCAACTCGGGTCAAGGACAAATGCAATGTTTTTGCAGTACAGCACATTCAGGATTCAATATTTCATTGAACGGATCTACACAGCTATTGGTGATATCCCGACAATACGATGCGCTTGATACTCCACGTTTCCTGCCAAATACGGCACACCTGCTCCTGTTTACATTATGTCAACTCGGGTCGAGGACAAATGCAATGTTTTTGCAGTACTGCATATCCAGGATACAATACTTCATTGAAAGTATCTACACTGCTACTGGAGATATTTCGTCTATTCCAAGCGCCTTGTACTCCACATTTTCTGCCAAATACTGCGCACCTGCTCCTGTCTACATTATGTCAACTGGGGTCCGCGGACAATTGCAATGTTGTTGCAGTACACCATATTCAGGATTCAATATTTCATTGAACGTACATATCCTGCTATTGGTGATATCCCGACAATTCGATGCGCGTTATACTCCTCATTCGCTGCAGAATACTACGTACATCAGCCGGTTCGCGCATTGTCAACTCTGTGTCCTGTCAAATACATTGTAATTGCAGTTCATTATATTAGGCTCAAATATGTATTTAAACGTATCTCCGCTGCTATTCGTGGTATGTCGACAAATCTATGCGCGTTATACTCCTCATTTGCCGCCAAATACAGGGGTCCTGCTCCTGTTCACATTATGTCAACTGGGGCCGAAGACAAATGCCATGTTGTTGTAGTACTGCATATTCAGGATTCACTATTTCATTGAACGGATCTACACTGCTAATGGTGATATCTCGTCAATTCGATGCGCGTGATACTCCACATTTCCTGCCAAATACGGCGCACCTGCTCCTGTTTACATTATGACAACTCGGGTCGAGGACAAATGCTACGTTGTTGTACTACTGCATATTCAGGATTCATTTCTTCATTGAATGTATCTACACTGCTATTCGTGATTCCGACAATTCGAAGAGCGTTATACTCCACATTCCCTGGCAAACACAGCGCACCTGATCCTGTTTACATTATGTCAACTCGGGTCAGGGACAAATGCAATGTTTCTGCAGTACAGCATATTCAGGATTCAATATTTCATTGAACGAATCTATACTGCTATTTGTTATATTCTCGTCAATTCGATGCGCGGTATACCGCACAGTTGCTGCCAAATAGAGCGCAAAGCAGCGACCTTGCGCTATGTCAATTCAGGTCACTGCCTAATTCATTGTAATTGTATTTTTACATATTTAGACTGATGTAATCAATTAAACGTATCTCCGGTGCTATTGGTGGTATGCCTACAATTCGATGCACTTGATACTCCGCATTCCCTGGCAAATACAGCGCACCTGCTCCTGTTTACATTATGTCAACTCGGGTCAAGGACAAATGCAATGTTTTTGCAGTACAGCACATTCAGGATTCAATATTTCATTGAACGGATCTACACAACTATTGGTGATATCCCGACAATACGATGCGCTTGATACTCCACGTTTCCTGCCAAATACGGCACACCTGCTCCTGTTTACATTATGTCAACTCGGGTCGAGGACAAATGCAATGTTTTTGCAGTACTGCATATCCAGGATACAATACTTCATTGAAAGTATCTACACTGCTACTGGAGATATTTCGTCTATTCCAAGCGCCTTGTACTCCACATTTTCTGCCAAATACTGCGCACCTGCTCCTGTCTACATTATGTCAACTGGGGTCCGCGGACAATTGCAATGTTGTTGCAGTACACCATATTCAGGATTCAATATTTCATTGAACGTACATATCCTGCTATTGGTGATATCCCGACAATTCGATGCGCGTTATACTCCTCATTCGCTGCAGAATACTACGTACATCAGCCGGTTGGCGCATTGTCAACTCTGTGTCCTGTCAAATACATTGTAATTGCAGTTCATTATATTAGGCTCAAATATTTATTTAAACGTATCTCCGCTGCTATTCGTGGTATGTCGACAAATCTATGCGCGTTATACTCCTCATTTGCCGCCAAATACAGGGGTCCTGCTCCTGTTCACATTATGTCAACTGGGGTCGAAGACAAATGCCATGTTGTTGTAGTACTGCATATTCAGGATTCACTATTTCATTGAACGGATCTACACTGCTAATGGTGATATCTCGTCAATTCGATGCGCGTGATACTCCACATTTCCTGCCAAATACGGCGCACCTGCTCCTGTTTACATTATGACAACTCGGGTCGAGGACAAATGCTACGTTGTTGTACTACTGCATATTCAGGATTCAAGTCTTCATTGAATGTATCTACACTGCTATTGGTGATATCACGACAATTCGATGCGCGTGATACTCCACATTTCCTGCCATATACAGCGCACCTGCTCCTGTTTACATTATGTCAACTCGGGTCGAGGACAAATGCTACGTTGTTGTAGTACTGCATATTCAGGATTCAATTCTTCATTGAATGTATCTACACTGCTATGGGTGACATCACGACAATTCGATGCGCGTGATACTCCACATTCCCTGCCAAATACAGCGCACCTGCTCCTGTTTACATTATGTCAACTCGGGTCGAGGACAAATGCTACGTTGTTGTAGTACTGCATATTCAGGATTCAATATTTCATAGAACGGATCTACACTGCTATTTGTGGTATCTCGTCAATTCGATGCGCGGTATACCGCACAGCTGCTGCCAAATAGAGCGCAAATCAGCCACTGTGCGCTGTGTCAACTCAGGTCACTGCCTAATTCATTGTAATTTAATTTTTCATATTTTGGCTGATGTATTCAATTAAACGTACCTCCGGTGCTAGAGGTGGTATGCCTACAATTCGATGCGCGTTATGCTCCACAGTTGCCGCCAAATAGCGCACCTGCGCCTGTTTACATTATGTCAACTCGGGTCGAGGACAAATGCAACGTTGTTGTAGTACTGCTTATTCAGGATTCAATATTTCATTGAACGAATCTATACTGCTATTTGTTATATTCTCGTCAATTCGATGCGCGGTATACCGCACAGTTGCTGCCAAATAGAGCGCAAAGCAGCGACCTTGCGCTATGTCAATTCAGGTCACTGCCTAATTCATTGTAATTGTATTTTTACATATTTAGACTGATGTAATCAATTAAACGTATCTCCGGTGCTATTGGTGGTATGCCTACAATTCGATGCACTTGATACTCCGCATTCCCTGGAAAATACAGCGCACCTGCTCCTGTTTACATTATGTCAACTCGGGTCAAGGACAAATGCAATGTTTTTGCAGTACAGCACATTCAGGATTCAATATTTCATTGAACGGATCTACACAGCTATTGGTGATATCCCGACAATACGATGCGCTTGATACTCCACGTTTCCTGCCAAATACGGCACACCTGCTCCTGTTTACATTATGTCAACTCGGGTCGAGGACAAATGCAATGTTTTTGCAGTACTGCATATCCAGGATACAATACTTCATTGAAAGTATCTACACTGCTACTGGAGATATTTCGTCTATTCCAAGCGCCTTGTACTCCACATTTTCTGCCAAATACTGCGCACCTGCTCCTGTCTACATTATGTCAACTGGGGTCCGCGGACAATTGCAATGTTGTTGCAGTACACCATATTCAGGATTCAATATTTCATTGAACGTACATATCCTGCTATTGGTGATATCCCGACAATACGATGCTCGTTATACTCCTCATTCGCTGCCAAATGCTACGCACATCAGCCGGTTTGCGCATTGTCAACTCTGTGTCCTGTCAAATACATTATAGTTGCAGTTTATCATATAAAGCTCAAGTATTTATTTAAACGTATCACCGCTGCTACTCGAGGTTTATAGACAAATCCATGCGCGTTATACTCCTCATTTGCCGCCAAATAGAGCGCACCTGCTCCTGTTTACATTATGTCAACTCGGGTCGCTGACAGATGCAATGTTGCTGCAGTACAGTATATTCAGGATTCAATATTCCATTGAACGGATCTACACAGCTATTGGTGATATCCCGACAATACGTTGCGCTTGATACTCCTCATTTGCCGCCAAATACAGCGACCCTGCTCCTGTTTACATTATGTCAACTAGGGTCGAGGACAAATGCAATGTTGTTGTCGTACTGCATATTCAGGATTCAACACTTCATTGAATGTATTTACACTGCTATTGGAGATATCACGACAATTCAATGCTCGTGATACTCCACATTCCCTGCCAAATACTGCGCACCTGCTCCTGTTTACATTATGTCAACTCGGGTCAAGGACTAATGGAATGTTGTTGCAGTACTGCATATTCAGGATTCAATATTTCATTGAACGTACATATCCTGCTATTGGTGATATCCCGACAATTCGATGCGCGTTATACTCCTCATTCGCTGCAGAATACTACGTACATCACCCGGTTGGCGCATTGTCAACTCTGTGTCCTGTCAAATACATTGTATGTGCATTTTATCATATTATGCACATGTATTTATTTAAACGTATCTCCGCTGCTATTCCTGGTATGTCGACAAATCTACGCGCGTTATACTCCTCATTTGCCGCTAAATACAGCGCACCTGCTGCTGTTTACATTATGTCAACTGGGGTTGAAGACGATTGCAATGTTGCTGCAGTACAGCACATTCAGGATTCAATATTGCATTGAACGGATCTACACTGCTATTTGTGGTATCTCGTCAATTCGATGCGCGGTATACCGCACAGCTGCTGCCAAATAGAGCGCAAATCAGCCACTGTGCGCTGTGTCAACTCAGTTCACGTCCTAATTCATTGTATTTGTATTTTTGCATATTTTGGCTGATGTATTCAATTAAACGTACCTCCGGTGCTAGAGGTGGTATGCCTACAATTCGATGCGCGTTATGCTCCACAGTTGCCGCCAAATAGCGCACCTGCTCCTGTTTATATTATATCAACTCGGGATAAGGACAAATGCAATGTTTTTTGCAGTACAGCACATTCAGGGTTCAATATTTCATTGAACGGATCTACACAGCTATTGGTGATATCCCGACAATACGATGCGCTTGATACTCCACATTTCCTGCCAAATACGGCACACCTGCTCCAGTTTACATTATGTCAACTCGGGTCGAGGACAAATGCAATGTTTTTGCAGTACTGCATATCCAGGATACAATACTTCATTGAACGTATCTACACTGCTACTGGAGATATTTCGTCTACTCCATGCGCCTTGTACTCCACAGTTCCTGCCAAATACAGCGCACCTGCTCCTGTTTACATTATGTCAACGCAGGTCGAGGACAAATGCTACGTTGTTGTAGTACTGCATATTCAGGATTCATTTCTTCATTGAATGTATCTACACTGCTATTCGTGATTCCGACAATTCGAAGCGCGTTATACTCCACATTCCCTGGCAAACACAGCGCACCTGATCCTGTTTACATTATGTCAACTCGGGTCAGGGACAAATGCAATGTTTCTGCAGTACAGCATATTCAGGATTCAATATTTCATTGAACGAATCTATACTGCTATTTGTTATATTCTCGTCAATTCGATGCGCGGTATACCGCACAGTTGCTGCCAAATAGAGCGCAAAGCAGCGACCTTGCGCTATGTCAATTCAGGTCACTGCCTAATTCATTGTAATTGTATTTTTACATATTTAGACTGATGTAATCAATTAAACGTATCTCCGGTGCTATTGGTGGTATGCCTACAATTCGATGCCCTTGATACTCCGCATTCCCTGGAAAATACAGCGCACCTGCTCCTGTTTACATTATGTCAACTCGGGTCAAGGACAAATGCAATGTTTTTGCAGTACAGCACATTCAGGATTCAATATTTCATTGAACGGATCTACACAGCTATTGGTGATATCCCGACAATACGATGCGCTTGATACTCCACGTTTCCTGCCAAATACGGCACACCTGCTCCTGTTTACATTATGTCAACTCGGGTCGAGGACAAATGCAATGTTTTTGCAGTACTGCATATCCAGGATACAATACTTCATTGAAAGTATCTACACTGCTACTGGAGATATTTCGTCTATTCCAAGCGCCTTGTACTCCACATTTTCTGCCAAATACTGCGCACCTGCTCCTGTCTACATTATGTCAACTGGGGTCCGCGGACAATTGCAATGTTGTTGCAGTACACCATATTCAGGATTCAATATTTCATTGAACGTACATATCCTGCTATTGGTGATATCCCGACAATTCGATGCGCGTTATACTCCTCATTCGCTGCAGAATACTACGTACATCAGCCGGTTGGCGCATTGTCAACTCTGTGTCCTGTCAAATACATTGTAATTGCAGTTCATTATATTAGGCTCAAATATGTATTTAAACGTATCTCCGCTGCTATTCGTGGTATGTCTACAAATCTATGCGCGTTATACTCCTCATTTGCCGCCAAATACAGAGGTCCTGCTCCTGTTCACATTATGTCAACTGGGGCCGAAGACAAATGCCATGTTGTTGTAGTACTGCATATTCAGGATTCACTATTTCATTGAACGGATCTACACTGCTAATGGTGATATCTCGTCAATTCGATGCGCGTGATACTCCACATTTCCTGCCAAATACGGCGCACCTGCTCCTGTTTACATTATGACAACTCGGGTCGAGGACAAATGCTACGTTGTTGTACTACTGCATATTCAGGATTCATTTCTTCATTGAATGTATCTACACTGCTATTCGTGATTCCGACAATTCGAAGAGCGTTATACTCCACATTCCCTGGCAAACACAGCGCACCTGATCCTGTTTACATTATGTCAACTCGGGTCAGGGACAAATGCAATGTTTCTGCAGTACAGCATATTCAGGATTCAATATTTCATTGAACGAATCTATACTGCTATTTGTTATATTCTCGTCAATTCGATGCGCGGTATACCGCACAGTTGCTGCCAAATAGAGCGCAAAGCAGCGACCTTGCGCTATGTCAATTCAGGTCACTGCCTAATTCATTGTAATTGTATTTTTACATATTTAGACTGATGTAATCAATTAAACGTATCTCCGGTGCTATTGGTGGTATGCCTACAATTCGATGCACTTGATACTCCGCATTCCCTGCCAAATACAGCGCACCTGCTCCTGTTTACATTATGTCAACTCGGGTCAAGGACAAATGCAATGTTTTTGCAGTACAGCACATTCAGGATTCAATATTTCATTGAACGGATCTACACAGCTATTGGTGATATCCCGACAATACGATGCGCTTGATACTCCACATTTCCTGCCAAATACGGCACACCTGCTCCTGTTTACATTATGTCAACTCGGGTCGAGGACAAATGCAATGTTTTTGCAGTACTGCATATCCAGGATACAATACTTCATTGAAAGTATCTACACTGCTACTGGAGATATTTCGTCTATTCCAAGCGCCTTGTACTCCACATTTTCTGCCAAATACTGCGCACCTGCTCCTGTCTACATTATGTCAACTGGGGTCCGCGGACAATTGCAATGTTGTTGCAGTACACCATATTCAGGATTCAATATTTCATTGAACGTACATATCCTGCTATTGGTGATATCCCGACAATTCGATGCGCGTTATACTCCTCATTCGCTGCAGAATACTACGTACATCAGCCGGTTGGCGCATTGTCAACTCTGTGTCCTGTCAAATACATTGTAATTGCAGTTCATTATATTAGGCTCAAATATTTATTTAAACGTATCTCCGCTGCTATTCGTGGTATGTCGACAAATCTATGCGCGTTATACTCCTCATTTGCCGCCAAATACAGGGGTCCTGCTCCTGTTCACATTATGTCAACTGGGGTCGAAGACAAATGCAATGTTGTTGTAGTACTGCATATTCAGGATTCACTATTTCATTGAACGGATCTACACTGCTAATGGTGATATCTCGTCAATTCGATGCGCGTGATACTCCACATTTCCTGCCAAATACGGCGCACCTGCTCCTGTTTACATTATGTCAACTCGGGTCGAGGACAAATGCTACGTTGTTGTAGTACTGCATATTCAGGATTCAATTCTTCATTGAATGTATCTACACTGCTATTGGTGATATCACGACAATTCGATGCGCGTGATACTCCACATTTCCTGCCATATACAGCGCACCTGCTCCTGTTTACATTATGTCAACTCGGGTCGAGGACAAATGCTACGTTGTTGTAGTACTGCATATTCAGGATTCAATTCTTCATTGAATGTATCTACACTGCTATGGGTGACATCACGACAATTCGATGCGCGTGATACTCCACATTCCCTGCCAAATACAGCGCACCTGCTCCTGTTTACATTATGTCAACTCGGGTCGAGGACAAATGCTACGTTGTTGTAGTACTGCATATTCAGGATTCAATATTTCATAGAACGGATCTACACTGCTATTTGTGGTATCTCGTCAATTCGATGCGCGGTATACCGCACAGCTGCTGCCAAATAGAGCGCAAATCAGCCACTGTGCGCTGTGTCAACTCAGGTCACTGTCTAATTCATTGTAATTTAATTTTTCATATTTTGGCTGATGTATTCAATTAAACGTACCTCCGGTGCTAGAGGTGGTATGCCTACAATTCGATGCGCGTTATGCTCCACAGTTGCCGCCAAATAGCGCACCTGCGCCTGTTTACATTATGTCAACTCGGGTCGAGGACAAATGCAACGTTGTTGTAGTACCGCTTATTCAGGATTCAATATTTCATTGAACGAATCTATACTGCTATTTGTTATATTCTCGTCAATTCGATGCGCGGTATACCGCACAGTTGCTGCCAAATAGAGCGCAAAGCAGCGACCTTGCGCTATGTCAATTCAGGTCACTGCCTAATTCATTGTAATTGTATTTTTACATATTTAGACTGATGTAATCAATTAAACGTATCTCCGGTGCTATTGGTGGTATGCCTACAATTCGATGCACTTGATACTCCGCATTCCCTGGCAAATACGGCGCACCTGCTCCTGTTTACATTATGACAACTCGGGTCGAGGACAAATGCTACGTTGTTGTACTACTGCATATTCAGGATTCAAGTCTTCATTGAATGTATCTACACTGCTATTGGTGATATCACGACAATTCGATGCGCGTGATGCTCCACATTTCCTGCCATATACAGCGCACCTGCTCCTGTTTACATTATGTCAACTCGGGTCGAGGACAAATGCTACGTTGTTGTAGTACTGCATATTCAGGATTCAATTCTTCATTGAATGTATCTACACTGCTATGGGTGACATCACGACAATTCGATGCGCGTGATACTCCACATTCCCTGCCAAATACAGCGCACCTGCTCCTGTTTACATTATGTCAACTCGGGTCGAGGACAAATGCTACGTTGTTGTAGTACTGCATATTCAGGATTCAATATTTCATAGAACGGATCTACACTGCTATTTGTGGTATCTCGTCAATTCGATGCGCGTTATACCGCACAGCTGCTGCCAAATAGAGCGCAAATCAGCCACAGTGCGCTGTGTCAACTCAGGTCACTGCCTAATTCATTGTAATTTAATTTTTCATATTTTGGCTGATGTATTCAATTAAACGTACCTCCGGTGCTAGAGGTGGTATGCCTACAATTCGATGCGCGTTATGCTCCACAGTTGCCGCCAAATAGCGCACCTGCGCCTGTTTACATTATGTCAACTCGGGTCGAGGACAAATGCAACGTTGTTGTAGTACTGCTTATTCAGGATTCAATACTTCATTGAATGTATCTACACTGTTATTGGTGATATCACGACAATCCGATGCGCGTGATACTCCGCATACACTGCCAAATACAGCGCACCTGCTCCTGTTTACATTATGTCAACTCGGGTCGAGGACAAATGCTACGTTGTTGTACTACTGCATATTCAGGATTCATTTCTTCATTGAATGTATCTACAATGTTATTGGTGATATCACGACAATTCGATGCGTGTGATACTCCACATTCCCTGCCAAATACAGCGCACCTGCTCCTGTTTACATGATGTCAACTCGATCCCAGGACAAATGCAATGTTTTTGCAGTACAGCACATTCAGGATTCAATATTTCATTGAACGGATCTACACTGCTATTGGTGATATCTCGTCAATTCGATGCGCGGTATACCGCACACTTGCTGCCAAATAGAGCGCAAGTCAGCCACTGTGCGCTATGACACCTCAGGTCCCTGGCTAATTCATTGTAATTGTAGTTTTGCATATTTAGGCTTATGTATTCAATTAAACGTATCTGTGGTGCTATAGGTGGGATGCCTAAAATTCGATGTGCGTTATGCTCCACAGTTGCCGCCAAACAGCGCACCTGCTCCTGTTTACATTACGTCAACTGGGGTCGAAGACAAATGTAATGTTCTTGTAGTACTGCATACTCAGGATTCAATACTTCATTGCATGTATCTACACTGCTACTGGTGATATCACTACAATTCGATACGCGTGGTACTCCACATTTCCTGCCAAATACAGCGCACCTGCTCCTGTTTACATTATGTCAATTCGGGTCGAGGACAAATGCTACGTTGTTGTACTACTGCATATTCAGGATTCAATTCTTCATTGAATGTATCTACACTGCTATTGGTGATATCACGACAATTCGATGCGCGTGATACCCCACGCTCCCTGCCAAATACAGCGCACCTGCTCCTGTTTACATTATGTCAACTCGATTCCCGGACAAATGCCATGTTCAGCAGTACAGCACATTCAGGATTCAATATTTCATTGAACGGATCTACACTGCTATTGGTGATATCTCGTCAATTCGATGCGCGGTATACCGCACACTTGCTGCCAAATAGAGCGCAAGTCAGCCACTGTGCGCTATGACAACTCAGGTCCCTGCCTAATTCACTGTAATTGTAGTTTTGCATATTTAGGCTTATGTATTGAATTAAACGTATCTGTGGTGCTATAGGTGGGATGCCTAAAATTCGATGTGCGTTATGCTCCACAGTTGCCGCCAAACAGCGCACCTGCTCCTGTTTACATTATGTCAACTGGGGTCGAAGACAAATGCAACGTTGTTGTAGTAATGCTTATTCAGGATTCAATACTTCATTGAATGTATCTACACTGCCGTTGGTGATATCACGACAATCCGATGCTCGTGATACTCCGCATTCCCTGCCAAATACAGCGCACCTGCTCCTGTTTACATTATGTCAACTCGGGTCGAGGACAAATGCTACGTTGTTGTAGTACTGCATATTCAGGATTCAATTCTTCATTGAATGTATCTACACTGCTATTGGTGATATCACGACAATTCGATGCGCGTGTTATTCCACATTCCCTGCCAAATACAGCGCACCTGCTCCTGTTTACATTGTGTCAACTCGGCTCGAGGACAAATGCTACGTTGTTGTAGTACTGCATATTCAGGATTCAATATTTCATAGAACGGATCTACACTGCTATTTGTGATATCTCGTCAATTCGATGCGCGGTATACGGCACAGCTGCTGCCAAATAGAGCGCAAATCAGCCACTGTGCGCTGTGTCAACTCAGATCCCTGCCTAATTCATTGTAATTGTTGTTTTGCAAATTCAGGCTTTAGTATTCAATTAAACGTATCTCCGGTGCAATTGGTGGTACGCCTACAATCCGATGCGCGTGATACTCCGCATTCCCTGCCAAATACAGCGCACCTGCTCCTGTTTACATTATGTCAACTCGGGACAAGGACAAATGCAATGTTTTTGCAGTACTGCATATCCAGGATACAATACTTCATTGAACGTATCTACACTGCTACTGGAGATATTTCGTCTACTCCATGCGCCTTGTACTCCACATTTCCTGCCAAATACAGCGCACCTGCTCCTGTTTACATTATGTCAAATCGGGTCAAGGACAAATGCAATGTTTTTGCAGTACAGCACATTCAGGATTCAATATTTCAATGAACGTATATACACTGCTATTCGTGATATCCCGTCAATGTGAAGCGCGTTATACTCCTCATTCGCTGCCAAATACTACGCACATCAGAGTGTTTGCGCATTGTCAACTCTGTGTCCTGTCACATACATTGTAATTGCAGTTTATCATATTAGGCTTAAGTATTTATTTAAACGTATCTCCGCTGCCATTCGTGGTATGTTGACAAATCTATGCGCGTTATACTCCTCATTTGCCGCCAAATACAGCGCACCTGCTCCTGTTTACATTATGTCAACTCGATTCCCGGACAAATGCCATGTTCAGCAGTACAGCACATTCAGGATTCAATATTTCATTGAACGGATCTACACTGCTATTGGTGATATCTCGTCAATTCGATGCGCGGTATACTCCACATTCCCTGCCAAATACAGCGCACCTGCTCCTGTTTACATTATGTCAACTCGGGTGAAGGACAAATGCAATGTTTTTGCAGTACAGCACATTCAGGATTCAATATTTCATTGAACGGATCTACACTGCGACTGGAGATATCTCGTCTATTCGATGCGCGGTATACCGCACACTTCCTGCCAAATAGAGCGCAAATTAGCCATTGTGCGCTGTGTCAAATCAGGTCCTTGCCAAATTCATTGTAATTGTAGTTTTGCATATTTAGGCCTAAGTATTCAATTAAACGGATCTCCGGTACTATTGATGGTATGCCTACAATTCGATGCGCGTTATACTCCACATTCCCTGCCAAATACAGCGCACCGGCTCCTGTTTACATTATGTCAACTGGGGTCGAAGACAAATGCAATGTTCTTGTAGTACTGCATACTCAGAACTCAATACTTCATTGAACGTATCTACACTGCGACTGGAGATATTTCGTCAATTCCATGCGTCTTGTACTCCACATTTCCTGCCAAATAGTGCGCACCTGCTCCTGTTTACATTATGTCAACTCGGATCGAGGACAAATGCAATGTTGTTGCAGTACAGCATATACAGAATCCAATATTTCATTGAACGTATATACACTGCTGTTCGTGATATGCCGACAATTCGAAGCGGGTTATACTCCTCATCCGCTGCCAAAGACAACTCACATCAGAGAATTGGCGCATTGTCAACTCTGTGTCCTGTCAAATACATTGTAATTGCAGTTTATCATATTAGGCTCAAGTATTTATTTAAAAGTATCTCCGCTGCTATTCGTGGTACGTCGACAAATCTATGCGCGTTATACTCCTCATTTGCCGCCAAATACAGCGTACCTGCTCCTGTTTACACTATGTCAACTCGGATCGAGGACAAATGCAATGTTGTTGCAGTATATCATATACAGGATTCAGTATTTCATTGAACGTATATACACTACCATGGTGATATCGCGGCAATTCGATGCGCATGATACTCCACATTTCCTGCCAAATACAGCGCATCTGCTCCTGTTTACATTATTTCAACTCGGGTCGAGGAAAAATGCAATGTTTTTGCAGTTCAGCACATTCAGGATTCGATATTTCATTGAACGGATCCACATTGCTATTTGTGATATCTCGTCAATTCGATGCGCGGTATATCGCACAGTTGCTGCCAAATAGAGCGCAAACCAGCCACTTTGCGCTATGTCAACTCAGGTCCCTGCCCAATTCATTGTAATTGCAGTTTTGCATACTTAGGCCTAAGTATTCAATTAAACGGATCTCCGGTGCTATTGGTGGTATGCCTACAATTCGATGCGTGTTATGCTCCACAGTTGCCGCCAAATACAGCGCACATGCCCCTGTTTACATTATGTCAACTGGGGTCGAAGACAATTGCAATGTTGTTGCAGTACACCATATTCAGGATTCAATATTTCATTGAACGTACATACACTGCTATTGGTGATAGCCCGACAATTCGATGAGAGTTATACTCCTCATTCGCTGCAGAATACTACGCACATCAGCCGGTTGGCGCATTGTCAACTCTGTGTCCTGTCAAATACATTGTAATTGCAGTTTATCATATTAGGCTCAAGTATTTATTTAAACGTATCTCCGTTGCTATTCGTGGTGTGTCGACAAATCTATGCGCGTTATACTCCTCATTTGCCGCCAAATACAGCGCACGTGCTCCCGTTTACATTATGTCAACTGGGGTCGAGGACAATTGCATTGTTGTGGCAGTACACCATGTTCAGGATTCAATATTTCATTGAACGGATCTACACTGCTGTTTGTGATATCTCGTCAATTCGATGCGCGGTTTACCGCACAAGTGCTGCCAAATAGAGCGCATATCAGCCACTTTGCGCTGTGTAAACAGAGGTCAGTGCCTAATTCATTGTAATTGTATTTTTGCATATTTAGGCTTATGTATTCAATTAAACGTATCTGCGGAGCTATAGGTGGTATGCCTACAATTCGATGCGCGTTATGCTCCACAGCTGCCGCCAAACAGCGCACCTGCTACTGTTTACATTATGTCAACTCGGGTCGAGGACAAATCCAATGTTTTTGCAGTACAGGATATTCAGGATTCAATATTTCATTGATCGTAAATACACTGCTATTGGTGATATCCCGACAATTCGATGCGCGTGATACTCCACATTCCCTGCCAAATGCAGCGCACCTGCTCCTGTTTACATTATGTCAACTGGGGTCGAGGATAATTGCAATGTTGTTGCAGTACAGCATATTTACGAACCGATATTTCATTGAACGTAAATACACTGTTATTGGTGATATCCCGACAACTCGACGCGCGTGATATTCCACATTCCCTGGCAAATACAGCGCACCTGCTCCTGTTTACATTATGTCAACACGGATCGAGGGCAAATGCTATGTTGTTGCAGTACAGCATATACAGGATTCATATTTCTTTGAACGTATATACACTGCCATGGCGATATCCCGACAATTCGATGCGCATGATACTCCATATTTCCTGCCAAATACAGCGTACCTGCTCCTGTTTACATTATGTCAACTCGGGTCGACAACAAATGCAATGTTGCTACAAGTAGAGCATATTCAGGATTCAATATTTCATTGAACGTAAATACACTGTTATTGGTTATATCCCGACAAATCGATGCGCGTGATACTCCACATTCCCTGCCAAATACAGCGCACCTGCTCCTGTTTACATTATGTCAACTCGGGTCGAGGACAATTGCAATGTAGTTGTAGTACTGCATATTCAGGATTCAATTCTTCATTGAATGTATCTACACTGCTATTGGTCATATCACGACAATCGGTGCGCGTGATACTCCACATCTCCTGCCCAATTCGGCGCACCTGCTCCTGTTTACATTATGTCAACTGGGGTCGAGGACACATGCAATGTTTCTGTAGTGTTGCATATTCAGGATTCAATATTTCATTGAACGTATATACACTGCTATTGGTGATATCCTGACAATTCGATGCGCGTGATACTCCACATTCCCTGGCAAATACTACGCAGATCAGCCGGTTTGCGCATTGTCAACTCTGTGTCCTGTCAAATACGTTGTAATTGCAGTTTATCATATTAGGCTCAAGTATTTATTTAAACGTATCTCCGCTGCTATTAGTAGTCTGTCGACAAATCTATGCGCGTTATGCTCCTCATTTGCCGCCAAATACAGCGGACCTGCTCCTGATTACATTATGTCAAGCCGGGTCGAGGACAATTGCAATGTAGTTGTAGTACTGCATATTCAGGATTCAATACTTCATTGAATGTATCTACACTGCTATTGGTCATATCACGACAATCGGTGCGCGTGATACTCCACATTCCCAACCAAATACAGCGCATCTGCTCCTGTTTACATTATTTCAACTCGGGTCGAGGAAAAATGCAATGTTTTTGCAGTTCAGTACGTTCAGGATTCGACATTTCATTGAACGGATCCACATTGCTATTTGTGATATCTCGTCAATTCGATGCGCGGTATATCGCACAGTTGCTGCCAAATAGAGCGCAAACCAGCCACTTTGCGCTATGTCAAGTCAGGTCCCTGCCCAATTCATTGTAATTGTAGTTTTGCATACTTAGGCCTAAGTATTCAATTAAACGGATCTCCGCTGCTATTAGTGGTATGTCGACAAATCTATGCGCGTTATACTTCTCATTTGCCGCCAAATACAGCGGACCTGCTCCTGTTTACATTATGTCAACTGGGGTCGAGGACAATTGCAACGTTGTGGCAGTACACCATATTCAGGATTCAATATTTCATTGAACGGATCTACACTGCTGTTTGTGATATCTCGTCAATTCGATGCGCGGTTTACCGCACAAGTGCTGCCAAATAGAGCGCAAACCAGCCACTTTGCGCTATGTCAAGTCAGGTCCCTGCCCAATTCATTGTAATTGTAGTTTTGCATACTTAGGCCTAAGTATTCAATTAAACGGATCTCCGCTGCTATTAGTGGTATGTCGACAAATCTATGCGCGTTATACTTCTCATTTGCCGCCAAATACAGCGGACGTGCTCCTGTTTACATTATGTCAACTGGGGTCGAGGACAATTGCAACGTTGTGGCAGTACACCATATTCAGGATTCAATATTTCATTGAACGGATCTACACTGCTGTTTGTGATATCTCGTCAATTCGATGCGCGGTTTACCGCACAAGTGCTGCCAAGTAGAGCGCATATCAGCCACTTTGCGCTGTGTCAACTCAGGTCCCTGCCTAATTCATTGTAATTGTATTTTTGCATATTTAGTCTTATGTATTCAATTAAACGTATCTGCGGAGCTATAGGTGGTATGCCTACAATTCGATGCGCGCTATGCTTCACAGTTGCCGCCTAATACAGCGCACCTGCTCCTGTTTACATTATGTCAACTCGGGTCGAGGACATATGCAATGTTTTTGTAGTACAGCATATTCGGAATTCAATATTTCATTGAACGTATATACACTGCTATTGGTGATATCTCGACAATTCGGAGCGCCTTATACTCCTCATTCGCTGCCAAATACAACGCACATCAACCGGTTTGCACAATATCAACTCTGTGTCCCTGTCAAATCCATTGGAATTGCAGATTAGCATATTTAGGATTAAGTATACAATTAAACGTATCTCCGCTGCTATTGGTGGTAAGTCCAGAATTTGATGCGCGTTATACCCCACATTTTCTGCCAAATACAGAGCACATTAACCGGTTTACGCAATGTCAACTCTATATCCTGTCGAATCCATTGTATTTGCAGTTTGGCCTATTTGGGCCTAAGTACTCAATTAAACCTATTTTCGCTGTTATTGGTGGTATCTCGACAACTCGATGCGCGTTATACCCGACATTTTCTGCCAAATACAGCGCACGTGCTATTGTTTACATTATGTCAACTCGGGTCGAGTACAAATGCAATGTTTTTGTAGTACTGCATATTCAGGATTCAATACTTCATTGAATGTATCTACACTGCTATTGGTGATATCCCGGCAATTCGATGCGCGTTTTACTCCTCATTCGCTGCCATATGCTACGCACATCAGAGAGTGTGGGCATTGTCAACTCTGTGTCCCGTCAAATACATTGTAATTGCAGTTTATCATATTAGGCTCAAGTATTTATTTAAACGTATCTCCGCTGCTATTAGTGGTATGTCGACAAATCTATGCGCGTTATACTTCTCATTTGCCGCCAAATACAGCGGACGTGCTCCTGTTTACATTATGTCAACTGGGGTCGAGGACAATTGCAACGTTGTGGCAGTACACCATATTCAGGATTCAATATTTCATTGAACGGATCTACACTGCTGTTTGTGATATCTCGTCAATTCGATGCGCGGTTTACCGCACAAGTGCTGCCAAGTAGAGCGCATATCAGCCACTTTGCGCTGTGTCAACTCAGGTCCCTGCCTAATTCATTGTAATTGTATTTTTGCATATTTAGTCTTATGTATTCAATTAAACGTATCTGCGGAGCTATAGGTGGTATGCCTACAATTCGATGCGCGCTATGCTTCACAGTTGCCGCCTAATACAGCGCACCTGCTCCTGTTTACATTATGTCAACTCGGGTCGAGGACATATGCAATGTTTTTGTAGTACAGCATATTCGGAATTCAATATTTCATTGAACGTATATACACTGCTATTGGTGATATCTCGACAATTCGGAGCGCCTTATACTCCTCATTCGCTGCCAAATACAACGCACATCAACCGGTTTGCACAATATCAACTCTGTGTCCCTGTCAAATCCATTGGAATTGCAGATTAGCATATTTAGGATTAAGTATACAATTAAACGTATCTCCGCTGCTATTGGTGGTAAGTCCAGAATTTGATGCGCGTTATACCCCACATTTTCTGCCAAATACAGAGCACATTAACCGGTTTACGCAATGTCAACTCTATATCCTGTCGAATCCATTGTATTTGCAGTTTGGCCTATTTGGGCCTAAGTACTCAATTAAACCTATTTTCGCTGTTATTGGTGGTATCTCGACAACTCGATGCGCGTTATACCCGACATTTTCTGCCAAATACAGCGCACGTGCTATTGTTTACATTATGTCAACTCGGGTCGAGTACAAATGCAATGTTTTTGTAGTACTGCATATTCAGGATTCAATACTTCATTGAATGTATCTACACTGCTATTGGTGATATCCCGGCAATTCGATGCGCGTTTTACTCCTCATTCGCTGCCATATGCTACGCACATCAGAGAGTGTGGGCATTGTCAACTCTGTGTCCCGTCAAATACATTGTAATTGCAGTTTATCATATTAGGCTCAAGTATTTATTTAAACGTATCTCCGCTGCTATTAGTGGTATGTCGACAAATCTATGCGCGTTATACTCCTCATTTGCCGCCAAATACAGCGGACCTGCTCCTGTTTACATGATGTCAACTGGGGTCGAGGACAATTGCAATGTTTTTGCAGTACAGCATATTTAGGAATCAATATTTCATTGAACAGACCTACACAGCTATTTGTGATATCTCGTCAATTCGATGCGCGGTATGCCGCACAGTTGCTGCCAAATAGAGCGCAAATCAGCCACTTTGCGCTATGCAAACTCAGGTCCGTGCCAAATTCATTGTAATTGTATTTTTGCATATTTAGGCTTATGTATTCAAATTAAACGTATCTCCGGTGCTATACGTGGTATGCCTACAATTCTATGCGCGTTATGCTCCACAGCTGCCGCCAAACAGCGCACCTGCTCCTGTTTACATTATGTCAACTCGGGTCGAGGACAAATCCAATGTTTTTGCAGTACAGGATATTCAGGATTCAATATTTCATTGATCGTATATACACTGCTATCAGTGATATCCTGACAATTCGATGCGCGTAGTACTCCTCATTCGCTGCCAAATACTACGCAGATCAGCCGGTTTGCGCATTGTCAACTCTGTGTCCTGTCAAATACATTGTAATTGCAGATTATAATATTAGGCTCAAGTATTTATTTAAACGTATCTCCGCTGCTATTAGTGGTATGTCGACAAATCTATGCGCGTTATACTCCTCATTTGCCGCCAAATACAGCGGACCTGCTCCTGTTTACATTATGTCAACTGGGGTCGAGGACAAATCCAATGTTTTTGCAGTACAGGATATTCAGGATTCAATATTTCATTGAACGTATATACACTGCTATTGGTGATATCCTGACAATTCGATGCGCGTGATACTCCACATTCCCTGGCAAATACTACGCGGAACAGCCGGTTTGCGCATTGTCAACACTGTGTACTGTCAAATACGTTGTAATTGCAGTTTATCATATTAGGCTCAAGTATTTATTTAAACGTATCTCCGCTGCTATTAGTAGTATGTCGACAAATCTATGCGCGTTATACTCCTCATTTGCCGCCAAATACAGCGGACCTGCTCCTGATTACATTATGTCAACCCGGGTCGAGGAGAATTGCAATGTAGTTGTAGTACTGCATATTTAGGATTCAATTCTTCATTGAATGTATCTACACTGCTATTGGTCATATCACGACAATCGGTGCGCGTGATACTCCACATTCCCTGGCAAATACAGCGCACCTGCTCCTGTTTACATTATGTCAACACGGATCGAGGGCAAATGCTATGTTGTTGCAGTACAGCATATACAGGATTTATATTTCTTTGAACGTATATACACTGCCATGGCGATATCCCGACAATTCGATGCGCATGATACTCCATATTTCCTGCCAAATACAGCGGACCTGCTCCTGTTTACATTATGTCAACTGGGGTCGAGGACAATTGCAACGTTGTGGCAGTACACCATATTCAGGATTCAATATTTCATTGAACGGATCTACACTGCTGTTTGTGATATCTCGTCAATTCGATGCGCGGTTTACCGCACAAGTGCTGCCAAATAGAGCGCATATCAGCCACTTTGCGCTGTGTCAACTCAGGTCCCTGCCTAATTCATTGTAATTGTATTTTTGCATATTTAGTCTTATGTATTCAATTAAACGTATCTGCGGAGCTATAGGTGGTGTGCCTACAATTCGATGCGCGTTATGCTTCACAGTTGCCGCCTAATACAGCACACCTGCTCCTGTTTACATTATGTCAACTCGGGTCGAGGACATATGCAATGTTTTTGTAGTACAGCATATTCGGGATTCAATATTTCATTCAACGTATATACACTGCTATTGGTGATATCTCGACAATTCGAAGCGCCTTATACTCCTCATTCGCTGCCAAATACAACGCACATCAACCGGTTTGCACAATATCAACTCTGTGTCCCTGTCAAATCCATTGGAATTGCAGATTAGCATATTTAGGATTAAGTATTCAATTAAACGTATCTCCGCTGCTATTGGTGGTAAGTCCAGAATTTGATGCGCGTTATACCCCACATTTGCTGCCAAATACAGAGCACATTAACCGGTTTACGCAATGTCAACTCTATATCCTGTCGAATCCATTGTATTTGCAGTTTGGCCTATTTGGGCCTAAGTACTCAATTAAACCTATTTTCGCTGTTATTGGTGGTATCTCGACAACTCGATGCGCGTTATACCCGACATTTTCTGCCAAATACAGCGCACGTGCTATTGTTTACATTATGTCAACTCGGGTCGAGTACAAATGCAATGTTTTTGTAGTACTGCATATTCAGGATTCAATACTTCATTGAATGTATCTACACTGCTATTGGTGATATCCCGGCAATTCGATGCGCGTTTTACTCCTCATTCGCTGCCATATGCTACGCACATCAGAGAGTGTGGGCATTGTCAACTCTGTGTCCCGTCAAATACATTGTAATTGCAGTTTATCATATTAGGCTCAAGTATTTATTTAAACGTATCTCCGCTGCTATTAGTGGTATGTCGACAAATCTATGCGCGTTATACTCCTCATTTGCCGCCAAATACAGCGGACCTGCTCCTGTTTACATGATGTCAACTGGGGTCGAGGACAATTGCAATGTTTTTGCAGTACAGCATATTTAGGAATCAATATTTCATTGAACAGACCTACACAGCTATTTGTGATATCTCGTCAATTCGATGCGCGGTATGCCGCACAGTTGCTGCCAAATAGAGCGCAAATCAGCCACTTTGCGCTATGCAAACTCAGGTCCGTGCCAAATTCATTGTAATTGTATTTTTGCATATTTAGGCTTATGTATTCAAATTAAACGTATCTCCGGTGCTATACGTGGTATGCCTACAATTCTATGCGCGTTATACTCCTCATTTGCCGCCAAATACAGCGGACATGCTCCTGTTTACATTATGTCAACTGGGGTCGAGGACAAATCCAATGTTTTTGCAGTACAGGATATTCAGGATTCAATATTTCATTGAACGTATATACACTGCTATTGGTGATATCCTGACAATTCGATGCGCGTGATACTCCACATTCCCTGGCAAATACTACGCGGAACAGCCGGTTTGCGCATTGTCAACACTGTGTCCTGTCAAATACGTTGTAATTGCAGTCTATCATATTAGGCTCAAGTATTTATTTAAACGTATCTCCGCTGCTATTAGTAGTATGTCGACAAATCTATGCGCGTTATACTCCTCATTTGCCGCCAAATACAGCGGACCTGCTCCTGATTACATTATGTCAACCCGGGTGGAGGAGAATTGCAATGTAGTTGTAGTAATGCATATTCAGGATTCAATTCTTCATTGAATGTATCTACACTGCTTTTGGTCATATCACGACAATCGGTGCGCGTGATACTCCACATTCCCAACCAAATACAGCGCACCTGCTACTGTTTACATTATTTCAACTAGGGTCAAGGAAAAATGCAATGTTTTTGCAGTACAGCACATTCAGGATTCGATATTTCATTGAACGGATCTACACTGCTATTTGTGATATCTCGTCAATTCGATGCGCGGTATACCGCACAGTTGCCGCCAAATACAGCGCACCTGCCCCTGTTTACATTATATCAACTTGGGTCGAGGACAAATGCAACGATTTTGTAGTACTGCATATTCAGGATTCAATACTTCAATGAATGTATCTACACTGCTATCGGTCATATCACGACAATTCGATGCGCGTGATACTCCATATTTCCTGACCAATACGGCGCACCCGCTCCTGTTTACATTATGTCAACTCGGGTCGAGGACAAATGGAATGTTGCTGTAGTGTTGCATATTCAGGATTTAATACTTCATTGAATGTATCTACACTGCAATTGGTCTTATCACGACAATTCGATGCGCGTGATACACCACATTCCCTGCCAAATACAGCGCACCTGCTCTTGTTTACATTGTGTCAACCGTGGTCGTGGACAAATGCATTGTTTTTGCAGTACAGCATATACCGGATTCAATACTTCATTGAACGTATATACACTGTTTTTGGTTATATCCCGGCCATTCGATGAGCGTGGTACTACACGTTTCCTGCCAAATACGGCACACCTGCTCCTGTTTACATTATGTCAACTCGGGTCGAGGACAAATCCAATGTTTTTGCAGTACAGGATATTCAGGATTCAATATTTCATTGAACGTATATACACTGCTATTGGTGATATCCTGACAATTCGATGCGCGTTATACTCCACATTCCCTGCCAAATACAGCGCACCTGCTCCTGTTTACATTATGTCAACTCGGGTGAAGGACAAATGCAATGTTTTTGCAGTACAGCACATTCAGGATTCAATATTTCATTGAACGGATCTACACTGCGACTGGAGATATCTCGTTTATTCTATGCGCGGTATACCGCACACTTCCTGCCAAATATAGCGCAAATCAGCCATTGTGCGCTGAGTCAACCCAAGTCCCTGCCTAACTCATTGTAATTGTAGTTTTGCATATTTAGGCTTAAGTATTCAATTAAACGTATCTCCGATGCTATTGGTGGTATGCCTACAACTCGATGCGCGTTATACTCCACAGTTCCCGCCAAATACAGCGCACGTGCTCTTGTTTACATTATGTCAACTCGGGTCGAGGACAAATGCAAAGTTTTTGCAGTACTGCATATCCAGGTTTCAATACTTCATTGAACGTACCTACACTGCTATTGGAGATATATCGTCAATTCCAAGCGCCTTGTACTCCATATTTCCTGCCGTATACAGCACACCTGCTCCTGTTTACATTATGTCAACTCGGGTCGGGGACAAATGCAATCTTTTTACAGAACAGCATATTCAGGATTCAATATTTCATTGAACGTAAATACACTGCTATTGGTGATATCCCGACAATTCGATGCGCGTTATACTCCTCATTTGCCGCCAAATACAGCGCACCTGCTCCTGGTTACATTAAGTCTACTGGAGTCGAGGACAGTTGCAATGTTGTTGCAGTAAAGCATATTCAGGAATCAATATTTCATTGAAGAGACCTACACTGCTATTTGTGATATCTCGTCAATTCGATGCGCGGTATGCCGCACAGTTGCTGCCAAATAGAGCGCAAATCAGCCACTTTGCGCTATGTAAACTGAGGTCCGTGCCTAATTCATTGTAATTGTATTTTTGCATACTTAGGCTTATGTATTCAAATTAAACGTATCTCCGGTGCTATAGGTGGTATGCCTACAATTCGATGCGCGTTATGCTCCACAGCTGCCGCCTAACAGCGAACCTGCTACTGTTTACATTATGTCAACTCGGGTCGAGGACAAATCCAATGTTTTTGCAGTACAGGATATTCAGGATTCAATATTTCATTGATCGTAAATACACTGCTATTGGTGATATCCCGACAATTCGATGCGCGTGATACTCCACATTCCCTGCCAAATGCAGCGCACCTGCTCCTGTTTACATTATGTCAACTGGGGTCGAGGATAATTGCAATGTTGTTGCAGTACAGCATGTTTACGAACCGATATTTCATTGAACGTAAATACACTGTTATTGGTGATATCCCGACAACTCGACGCGCGTGATACTCCACATTCCCTGGCAAATACAGCGCACCTGCTCCTGTTTACATTATGTCAACACGGATCGAGGGCAAATGCTATGTTGTTGCAGTACAGCATATACAGGATTCATATTTCTTTGAACGTATATACACTGCCATGGCGATATCCCGACAATTCGATGCGCGTGATACTCCACATTCCCTGCCAAATACAGCGCACCTGCTCCTGTTTACATTATGTCAACTCGGGTCGAGGACAATTGCAATGTAGTTGTAGTACTGCATATTCAGGATTCAATTCTTCATTGAATGTATCTACACTGCTATTGGTCATATCACGACAATCGGTGCGCGTGATACTCCACATTTCCTGCCCAATTCGGCGCACCTGCTCCTGTTTACATTATGTCAACTCGGGTCGAGGACACATGCAACGTTTCTGTAGTGTTGCATATTCAGGATTCAATATTTCATTGAACGTATATACACTGCTATTGGTGATATCCTGACAATTCGATGCGCGTGATACTCCACATTCCCTGGCAAATACTACGCAGATCAGCCGGTTTGCGCATTGTCAACTCTGTGTCCTGTCAAATACGTTGTAATTGCAGTTTATCATATTAGGCTCAAGTATTTATTTAAGCGTATCTCCGCTGCTATTCGTGGTATGTCGACAAATCTATGCGCGCTATACTCCTCATTTGCCGCCAAATACAGCGGACCTGCTCCTGTTCACATTATGTCAACTGGGGTCGAAGACAAATACAATGGTTTTGTAGTACTGCATATTCAGGATTCAATTCTTCATTGAATGTATCTACACTGCTATTGGTCATATCACGACAATCGGTGCGCGTGATATTCCACATTCCCAACCAAATACAGCGCATCTGCTCCTGTTTACATTATTTCAACTCGGGTCGAGGAAAAATGCAATGTTTTTGCAGTTCAGCACGTTCAGGATTCGACATTTCATTGAACGGATCCACATTGCTATTTGTGATATCTCGTCAATTCGATGCGCGGTATATCGCACAGTTGCTGCCAAATAGAGCGCAAACCAGCCACTTTGCGCTATGTCAACTCAGGTCCCTGCCCAATTCATTGTAATTGTAGTTTTGCATACTTAGGCCTAAGTATTCAATTAAACGGATCTCCGGTGCTATTGGTGGTATGCCTACAATTCGATGCGCGTTATGCTCCACAGTTGCCGCCTAATACAGCGCACCTGCTCCTGTTTACGTTATGTCAACTCGGGTCGTGGACATATGCAATGTTTTTGTAGTACAGCATATTCGGGATTCAATATTTCATTGAACGTATATACACTGCTATTGGTGATATCTCGACAGTTCGAAGCGCCTTATACTCCTCATTCGCTGCCAAATACAACGCACATCAACCGGTTTGCGGAATATCAACTTTGTGTCCCTGTCAAATCCATTGGAATTGCAGTTTAGCATATTTAGTATTAAGTATTCAATTAAACGTATCTCCGCTGCAATTGGTGGTAGGTCCAGAATTTGATGCGCGTTATACCCCACATTTGCTGCCAAATACAGAGCACATTAACCGGTTTACGCAATGTCAACTCTATATCCTGTCGAATCCATTGTATTTGCAGTTTGGCCTATTTGGGCCTAAGTACTCAATTAAACCTATTTTCGCTGTTATTGGTGGTATCTCGACAACTCGATGCGCGTTATACCCGACATTTTCTGCCAAATACAGCGCACGTGCTCTTGTTTACATTATGTCAACTCGGGTCGAGTACAAATGCAATGTTGTTGTAGTACTGCATATTCAGGATTCAATACTTCATTGAATGTATCTACACTGCTATTGGTGATATCCCGGCAATTTGATGCGCGTTTTACTCCTCATTCGCTGCCATATGCTACGCACATCAGAGAGTGTGGGCATTGTCAACTCTGTGTCCCGTCAATTACATTGTAATTGCTGTTTATCATATTAGGCTCAAGTATTTATTTAAACGTATCTCCGCTGCTATTAGTGGTATGTCGACAAATCTATGCGCGTTATACTTCTCATTTGCCGCCAAATACAGCGGACCTGCTCCTGTTTACATTATGTCAACTCGGGTCGAGGACAAATCCAATATTTTTGCAGTACAGGGTATTCAGGATTTAATATTTCATTGATCGTATATACACTGCTATCAGTGATATCCTGACAATTCGATGCGCGTTGTACTCCTCATTCGCTGCCAAATACTACGCAGATCAGCCGGTTTGCGCATTGTCAACTCTGTGTCCTGTCAAATACATTGTAATTGCAGATTATCATATTAGGCTCAAGTATTTATTTAAACGTATCTCCGCTGCTATTAGTGGTATGTCGAAAAATCTGTGCGCGTTATACTCCTCATTTGCCGTCAAATACAGCGGACCTGCTCCTGATTACATTATGTCAACCCGAGTCGAGGACAATTGCAATGTAGTTGTAGTACTGCATATTCAGGATTCAATACTTCAATGAATGTATCTACACTGCTATCGGTCATATCACGACAATTCGATGCGCGTGATACTCCATATTTCCTGACCAATACGGCGCACCTGCTCCTGTTTACATTATGTCAACTCGGGTCGAGGACAAATGGAATGTTGCTGTAGTGTTGCATATTCAGGATTTAATACTTCATTGAATGTATCTACACTGCAATTGGTCATATCACGACAATTCGATGCGCGTGATACACCACATTCCCTGCCAAATACAGCGCACCTGCTCTTGTTTACATTGTGTCAACTCGGGTCGAGGACAAATCCAATGTTTTTGCAGTACAGGATATTCAGGATTCAATATTTCATTGAACGTGTATACACTGCTATTGGTAATATCCTGACAATTCGATGCGCTTTATACTCCACATTCCCTGCCAAATACAGCGCACCTGCTCCTGTTTACATTATGTCAACTCGGGTGAAGGACAAATGCAATGTTTTTGCAGTACAGCACATTCAGGATTCAATATTTCATTGAACGGATCTACACTGCGACTGGAGATATCTCGTCTATTCGATGCGCGGTATACCGCACACTTCCTGCCAAATAGAGCGCAAATCAGCGATTGTGCGCTGAGTCAACCCAAGTCCCTGCCTAACTCATTGTAATTGCAGTTTTGCATATTAAGGCTTAAGTATTCAATTAAAAGTATCTCCGATGCTATTGGTGGTATGCCTACAACTCGATGCGCGTTATACTCCACAGTTCCCGCCAAATACAGCGCACGTGCTCTTGTTTACATTATGTCAACTCGGGTCGAGGACAAATGCAATGTTGTTGCAGTACTGCATATCCAGGTTTCAATACTTCATTGAACGTACCTACACTGCTATTGGAGATATATCGTCAATTCCAAGCGCCTTGTACTCCATATTTCCTGCCGAATACAGCACACCTGCTCCTGTTTACATTATGTCAACTCGGGTCGGGGACAAATGCAATCTTTTTGCAGAACAGCATATTCAGGATTCAATATTTCATTGAACGTAAATACACTGCTATTGGTGATATCCCGACAATTCGATGCGCGTTATACTCCTCATTCGCTGCTAAATACTACGCACAGCAGCCGGTATGCGCATTGTCAACTCTGTGTCCCGTCAAATACATTGTAATTGCAGTTTATCATATTAGGCTCAAATATTTATTTAAACGTATCTCCGCTGCTATTCGTGGTATGTCGAAAAATCTATGTGTGTTATACTCCTCATTTGCCGCCAAATACAGCGGACCTGCTCCCGTTTACATTATGTCAACTCGAGTCGAGTACAAATGCAATGTTGTTGTAGTACTGCATATTCAGGAGTCAATACTTCGTTGAATGTATCTACACTGCTATTGGTGATATCCCGGAAATTTGAAGCGCGTTATACTCCTCATTCGCTGCCAAATGCTACGCACATCAGAGAGTGTGGGCATTGTCAACTCTGTGTCCCGACCAATACATTGTAATTGCAGTTTATCATATTAGGCTCAAGTATTTATTTAAACGTGTCTCCGCTGCTATTCGTGGTATGTCGAAAAATCTATGCGCGTTATACTCCTCATTTGCCGACAAATACAGCGCACTTGCTCCTGGTTACATTAAGTCAACTGGAGTCGAGGACAGTTGCAATGTTGTTGCAGTAAAGCATATTCAGGAATCAATATTTCATTGAACAGACCTACACTGCTATTTGTGATATCTCGTCAATTCGATGCGCGGTATGCCGCTCAGTTGCTGCCAAATAGAGCGCAAATCAGCCACTTTGCGCTATGTAAACTGAGGTCCGTGCCTAATTCATTGTAATTGTACTTTTGCATACTTAGGCTTATGTATTCAAATTAAACGTATCTCCGGTGCCATAGGTGGTATGCCTACAATTCGATGCGCGTTATGCTCCACAGCTGCCACCAAACAGCGCACCTGCTACTGTTTACATTATGTCAACTCGGGTCGAGGACAAATCCAATGTTTTTGCAGTACAGGATATTCAGGATTCAATATTTCATTAATCGTAAATACACTGCTATTGGTGATATCCCGACAATTCGATGCGCGTGATACTCCACATTCCCTGCCAAATGCAGCGCACCTGCTCCTGTTTACATTATGTCAACTGGGGTCGAGGACAATTGCAATGTTGTTGCAGTACAGCATATTTAGGAACCGATACTTCATTGAACGTAAATACACTGTTATTGGTGATATCCCGACAACTCGACGCGCGTGATACTCCACATTCCCTGGCAAATACAGCGCACCTGCTCCTGGTTACATTATGTCAACACGGATCGAGGGCAAATGCTATGTTATTGCAGTACAGCATATACAGGATTCACATTTCTTTGAACGTATATACACTGCCATGGCGATATCCCGACAATTCGATGCGCATGATACTCCATAATTCCTGCCAAATACAGCATACCTGCTCCTGTTTACATTATGTCAACTCGGGTCGACAACAAATGCAATGTTGCTACAAGTAGAGCATATTCAGGATTCAATATTTCATTGAACGTAAATACACTGTTATTGGTTATATCCCGACAACTCGATGCGCGTGATACTCCACATTCCCTGCCAAATACAGCGTACCTGCTCCTGTTTACACTATGTCAACTCGGGTAGAGGTCAATTGCAATGTAGTTGTAGTACTGCATATTCAGGATTCAATCCTTCATTGAATGTATCTACACTGCTATTGGTTATATCACGACAATCGGTGCGCGTGATACTCCACATTTCCTGCCCAATTCGGCGCACCTGCTCCTGTTTACATTATGTCAACTCGGGTCGAGGACACATGCAATGTTTCTGTAGTGTTGCATATTCAGGATTCAATACTTCATTGAATGTATATACACTGCTATTGGTGATATTCTGACAATTCGATGCGCGTGATACTCCACATTCCCTGGCAAATACTACGCAGATAAGCCGGTTTGCGCATTGTCAACTCTGTGTCCTGTCAAATACATTGTCATTGCAGTTTATCATATTAGGCTCAAGTATTTATTTAAACGTATCTCCGCTGCTATTAGTAGTATGTCGACAAATCTATGCGCGTTATACTCCTCATTTGCCGCCAAATACAGCGGACCTGCTCCTGTTTACATTATGTCAACTCGGGTCGACGACAATTGCAATGTAGTTGTAGTACTGCATATTCAGGATTCAATTCTTCATTGAATGTATCTACACTGCTATTGGTCATATCACGACAATCGGTGCGCGTGATACTCCAAATTCCCAACCAAATACAGCGCATCTGCTCCTGTTTACATTATTTCAACTCGGGTCGAGGAAAAATGCAATGTTTTTGCCGTTCAGCACATTCAGGATTCGATATTTCATTGAACGGATCCACATTGCTATTTGTGATATCTCGTCAATTCGATGCGCGGTATATCGCACAGTTGCTGCCAAATAGAGCGCAAACCAGCCACTTTGCGCTATGTCAACTCAGGTCCCTGCCCAATTCATTGTAATTGTAGTTTTGCGTATTTAGACTGATGTAATCAATTAAACGTATCTCCGGTGATATTGGTGGTATGCCTACAATTCGATGCACGTGATACTCCACATTCCCTGCCATATACAGCGCAGCTGCTCCTGTTTACATTATGTCAACTCGGGTCAAAGACAAATGCAATGTTTTTGCAGTACAGCACATTCAGGATTCCATATTTCATTGAACGGATCTACACAGCTATTGGTGATATCCCGACAATTCGAAGCGCATGATACTCCACATTTCCTGCCAAATACTGCACACCTGCTCCTGTTTACATTATGTCAACTCGGGTCGAGGACAAATGCAATGTTTTTGCAGTACTGCATATCCAGGATACAATTCTTCATTGAACGTATCTACACTGCTACTGGAGATATTTCGTCTATTCCATGCGCCTTGTACTCCACATTTCCTGCCAAATACAGCGCACCTGCTCCCGTTTACATTATGTCAACTGGGGTCGAAGACAAATGTAATGTACTTGTAGTACTGCATACTCAGGATTCAATACTTCATTGAATGTATCTACACTGCTACTGGTGATATCACGACAATTCGATACGCGTGATACTCCACTTTCCCTGCCACATACAGCGCACGTGCTCTTGTTTGCATTATGTCAACTCGGGTCGAGGACAAATGCAATGTTTTTGCAGTACTGCATATCCAGGATTCAATATTTCATTGAACGGCTCTACACTGCCATTGGTGATATCTCGTCAATTCGATGCGCGGTATACCGCATAGATGCTGCCAAATTGAGAGCAAATCAGCCACTTTGCGCTATGTCAACTCAGGACTCTGCCGAATTCATTGTAATTGTGGTTTTGCATATTTAGGCTTTTTTATTCAATTAAACGTATCCCCGGTGCTATTGGTGGTATGCCTGCCATTCGATGCGCGTTATGCTCCACAGTTGCAGCCAAACAGCGGACCTGCTCCTGTTTATATTTTGTCAGCTGGGGTCGAAGACAAATGCAATGTTCTTGTAGTACTGCATACTCAGGATTCAATATTTCATTGAATTTATCTACACTGCTATTGGTGATATCACGACAATTCGATGCGCGTGATACTCCACATTCCCTGCCAAAGACAGCGCACCTGCTCTTGTTTACATTATGTCAACTCGGGTCGGGGACAAATGCATTGTTTTTGCAGTACAGCACAAACAGGAGTCAATACTTCACTGAGCATATATACACTGCTCTTGGTGATATCCCGACAATTCGATGCGCGTGATACTCCACATTACCTGCCAGATACAGCGTACCTGCTCCTCTTCACATTATATCAACTCGGATCGAGGACAAATGCAATGTTGCTGCAGTACAGCATATTCAGGATTCAACATTTCATTGAACGTATATACACTACTATTGGTGATATTTCGTCAATTCCATGAGCGTGATACTCCACAGCTGCCGCCAAACAGCGGGCCAGCTCTTGTTACATTGTGCCAACTGTTTTCGAGGTCAAATGCAATGTTGTTGCAGTACAGCATATACAGGATTCAATATTTCATTGAACGTATATACACTGCCATGGTGATATCCCGACAATTCGATGCGCATGATACTCCACATTTCCTTCCAAATACAGCGCACCTGCTCCTGTTTACATTATGTCCTTCGGGTCGAGGACAAATGCATTGTTTTTGCAGTACAGAATATACCGGATTCAATACTTCATTGAACGTAAATACACTGCTATTGGTGATACCCCGATAATTCGATGCGCATGATACTCCACATTCCCTGCCAAATACAGCGCACTTGCTCCTGTTTACATTATGTCAACTCGGGTCGAGGACAAATGCAATGTTTTTGCAGTACTGCATATCCAGCATTCTATATTTCATTGAACGTATCTACACTGCTACTGGAGATATTTCGTCAATTCCATGCGTCCTGCACTCCACATTTCCTGCCAAATACAGCGTACCTGCTCCTCTTCACATTATGTCAACTCGGGTCGAGGACAAATGCAATGCTGCTGCAGTACAGCATATTCAGGATTCAACATTTCATTGAACGTATATACACTGCTAATGGTGATATCCAGACAAATCGATGCGCGTCATGCTCCACATTTCCAGCCAAATACGGCGAATCTGCTCCTGTTTACTATATATCAACTGCTGTCGAAGACAAAGGCAATGTTCTTGTAGTACTGCATACTCAGGATTCAATACTTCATTGAACGTATCTACACTACTATTGGAGATATTTCGTCAATTCCATGAGCGTGATACTCCACAGCTGCCGCCAAACAGCGGGCCAGCTCTTTTTTACATTGTGTCAACTGTTTTCGAGGACTACTGCAATGTTGTTGCAGAACAGCATAATCAGGATTCAATATTTCATTGAACGTATATACACTGCTATTCGTGATATCCCGACAATTCGATGCGCGTTATACTCCTCATTCGCTGCCAAATATTACGCAGATCGGCCGGATTGCGCATTGTCAACTCTGTGTCCTGTCAAATACATTGTAATTGCAGTTTATCATATTAGGCTCACGTATTTATTTAATCGTGTCTCTGCTGCTATTTGTGGTATATCCACAAATCCATGCGCGTTATACTCCTCATATGCCGCCAAATACAGCGCACCTGCTCTTGTTTACATTGTGTCAACTGTGGTCTAGAACAAATGCATTGTTTTTGCAGTACAGCACATACGGGATTCAGTACTTCATTCAACGTATATACATTGCTATTGGCGATATCACGACAAATCGATGCGCGTGATACTCCACATTCCCTGCCAAATAGAGCGCACCTGCTCCTGTTTACATTATGTCATTCGGGTCGAGGACAAATGCAATGTTTTTGCAGTACAGCACATTCAGGATTCAATATTTCATTGAACGTATATACACTGCTATTCGTGATATCCCGACAATTCGATGCGCGTTATACTCCTCATTCGCTGCAAAATACTACGCACATCAGCCGGTTTGCGCATTGTCAACTCTGTGTCCTGTCAAATACATTGTAATTGCAGTTCATCATATTAGGCACAAGTATTTATTTAAACGTATCTCCGCTGCTATTCGTGGTATGTCGACAAATCTATGCGCGTAATACTCCTCATTTGCCGCCAAATACAGCGCCCCTGCTCCTGTTTGCATTATGTCAACTCGGGTCGAGGACCATTGCAATGTTGTTGTAGTACTGCATACTCAGGATTCAATACTTCATTGAATGTATCTACACTGCTACTGGTGATATCACGACAATTCGATACGCGTGATACTCCACTTTCCCTGCCACATACAGCGCACGTGCTCTTGTTTGCATTATGTCAACTCGGGTCGAGGACAAATGCAATGTTTTTGCAGTACTGCATATCCAGGATTCAATATTTCATTGAACGGCTCTACACTGCCATTGGTGATATCTCGTCAATTCGATGCGCGGTATACCGCATAGATGCTGCCAAATTGAGAGCAAATCAGCCACTTTGCGCTATGTCAACTCAGGACTCTGCCGAATTCATTGTAATTGTAGTTTTGCATATTTAGGCTTTTTTATTCAATTAAACGTATCCCCGGTGCTATTGGTGGTATGCCTGCCATTCGATGCGCGTTATGCTCCACAGTTGCAGCCAAACAGCGGACCTGCTCCTGTTTATATTTTGTCAGCTGGGGTCGAAGACAAATGCATTGTTTTTGCAGTACAGCACAAACAGGAGTCAATACTTCACTGAGCATATATACACTGCTCTTGGTGATATCCCGACAATTCGATGCGCGTGATACTCCACATTACCTGCCAGATACAGCGTACCTGCTCCTCTTCACATTATATCAACTCGGATCGAGGACAAATGCAATGTTGCTGCAGTACAGCATATTCAGGACTCAACATTTCATTGAACGTATATACACTACTATTGGTGATATTTCGTCAATTCCATGAGCGTGATACTCCACAGCTGCCGCCAAACAGCGGGCCAGCTCTTGTTACATTGTGCCAACTGTTTTCGAGGTCAAATGCAATGTTGTTGCAGTACAGCATATACAGGATTCAATATTTCATTGAACGTATATACACTGCCATGGTGATATCCCGACAATTCGATGCGCATGATACTCCACATTTCCTTCCAAATACAGCGCACCTGCTCCTGTTTACATTATGTCCTTCGGGTCGAGGACAAATGCATTGTTTTTGCAGTACAGAATATACCGGATTCAATACTTCACTGAACGTAAATACACTGCTATTGGTGATACCCCGATAAATCGATGCGCATGATACTCCACATTCCCTGCCAAATACAGCGCACTTGCTCCTGTTTACATTATGTCAACTCGGGTCGAGGACAAATGCAATGTTTTTGCAGTACTGCATATCCAGCATTCTATATTTCATTGAACGTATCTACACTGCTACTGGAGATATTTCGTCAATTCCATGCGTCCTGCACTCCACATTTCCTGCCAAATACAGCGTACCTGCTCCTCTTCACATTATGTCAACTCGGGTCGAGGACAAATGCAATGCTGCTGCAGTACAGCACATTCAGGATTCAATATTTCATTGAACGTATATACACTGCTATTCGTGATATCCCGACAATTCGATGCGCGTTATACTCCTCATTCGCTGCCAAATACTACGCAGATCGGCCGGATTGCGCATTGTCAACTCTGTGTCCTGTCAAATACATTGTAATTGCAGTTTATCATATTAGGCTCACGTATTTATTTAATCGTGTCTCTGCTGCTATTTGTGGTATGTCCACAAATCCATGCGCGTTATACTCCTCATATGCCGCCAAATACAGCGCACCTGCTCTTGTTTACATTGTGTCAACTGTGGTCTAGGACAAATGCATTGTTTTTGCAGTACAGCACATACGGGATTCAGTACTTCATTCAACGTATATACATTGCTATTGGCGATATCACGACAAATCGATGCGCGTGATACTCCACATTCCCTGCCAAATACAGCGCACCTGCTCCTGTGTACATTATGTCAACTCGGATCGAGGACAAATGCAATGTTGTTGCAGTACAGTATATACAGAATTCAAAATTTCATTGAACGTATATACACTGCTATTGGTGATATCCCGACAATTCCATGCGCGTGATACTCCACATTCCCTGCCAAATACAGCGCACCTGCTCCTGTTTACATTATGTCATTCGGGTCGAGGGCAAATGCAATGTTTTTGCAGTACAGCACATTCAGGATTCAATATTTCATTGAACGTATATACACTGCCATGGTAATATCCCGACAATTCGATGCGCATGAAACTCCACATTTTCTGCCAAATACAGTGCACCTGCTCCTGTTTACATTATGTCAACTCGTTTCCAGGACAAATGCAATGTTTTTGCAGTACAGCACATTCAGGATTCAATATTTCATTGAACGGATCTACACTGCTATTGGTGATATCCCGACAATGTGAAGCGCGTTATACTCCTCATTCTCTGCCAAATACTACGCACATCAGAGTGTTTGCGCATTGTAAACTCTGTGTCCTGTCAAATACATTGTAATTGCAGTTTATCATATTAGGCACAAGTATTTATTTAAACGTATCTCCGCTGCTATTCGTGGTATGTCGACAAATCTATGCGCGTTATACTCCTCATTTGCTGCCAAATACAGCGCACCTGCTCCTGTTTGCATTATGTCAACTCGGGTCGAGGACAATTGCAATGTTGTTGTAGTACTGCATATTCAGGATTCAATATTTCATTGAACGTATATACACTGCCATGGTAATATCCCGACAATTCGATGCGCATGAAACTCCACATTTTCTGCCACATACAGTGCACCTGCTCCTGTTTACATTATGTAAACTCGTTTCCAGGACAAATGCAATGTTGTTGCAGTACAGCATATACAGGATTCAATATTTCATTGAACGTATATACACTGCCATGGTGATATCCCGACAATTCGATGCGCATGATACTCCACATTTCCTTCCAAATACAGCGCACCTGCTCCTGTTTACATTATGTCCTTCGGGTCGAGGACAAATGCATTGTTTTTGCAGTACAGAATATACCGGATTCAATACTTCATTGAACGTAAATACACTGCTATTGGTGATACCCCGATAATTCGATGCGCATGATACTCCACATTCCCTGCCAAATACAGCGCACTTGCTCCTGTTTACATTATGTCAACTCGGGTCGAGGACAAATGCAATGTTTTTGCAGTACTGCATATCCAGCATTCTATATTTCATTGAACGTATCTACACTGCTACTGGAGATATTTCGTCAATTCCATGCGTCCTGCACTCCACATTTCCTGCCAAATACAGCGTACCTGCTCCTCTTCACATTATGTCAACTCGGGTCGAGGACAAATGCAATGCTGCTGCAGTACAGCATATTCAGGATTCAACATTTCATTGAACGTATATACACTGCTAATGGTGATATCCCGACAAATCGATGCGCGTCATGCTCCACATTTCCAGCCAAATACGGCGAATCTGCTCCTGTTTACTATATATCAACTGCTGTCGAAGACAAAGGCAATGTTCTTGTAGTACTGCATACTCAGGATTCAATACTTCATTGAACGTATCTACACTACTATTGGAGATATTTCGTCAATTCCATGAGCGTGACACTCCACAGCTGCCGCCAAACAGCGGGCCAGCTCTTTTTTACATTGTGTCAACTGTTTTCGAGGACTACTGCAATGTTGTTGCAGTACAGCATAATCAGGATTCAATATTTCATTGAACGTATATACACTGCTATTCGTGATATCCCGACAATTCGATGCGCGTTATACTCCTCATTCGCTGCCAAATACTACGCAGATCGGCCGGATTGCGCATTGTCAACTCTGTGTCCTGTCAAATACATTGTAATTGCAGTTTATCATATTAGGCTCACGTATTTATTTAATCGTGTCTCTGCTGCTATTTGTGGTATGTCCACAAATCCATGCGCGTTATACTCCTCATATGCCGCCAAATACAGCGCACCTGCTCTTGTTTACATTGTGTCAACTGTGGTCTAGGACAAATGCATTGTTTTTGCAGTACAGCACATACGGGATTCAGTACTTCATTCAACGTATATACATTGCTATTGGCGATATCACGACAAATCGATGCGCGTGATACTCCACATTCCCTGCCAAATACAGCGCACCTGCTCCTGTTTACATTATGTCAACTCGGATCGAGGACAAATGCAATGTTGTTGCAGTACAGTATATACAGAATTCAAAATTTCATTGAACGTATATACACTGCTATTGGTGATATCCCGACAATTCCATGCGCGTGATACTCCACATTCCCTGCCAAATACAGCGCACCTGCTCCTGTTTATATTATGTCATTCGGGTCGAGGACAAATGCAATGTTTTTGCAGTACAGCACATTCAGGATTCAATATTTCATTGAACGTATATACACTGCCATGGTAATATCCCGACAATTCGATGCGCATGAAACTCCACATTTTCTGCCAAATACAGTGCACCTGCTCCTGTTTACATTATGTCAACTCGTTTCCAGGACAAATGCAATGTTTTTGCAGTACAGCACATTCAGGATTCAATATTTCATTGAACGGATCTACACTGCTATTGGTGATATCCCGACAATGTGAAGCGCGTTATACTCCTCATTCTCTGCCAAATACTACGCACATCAGAGTGTTTGCGCATTGTAAACTCTGTGTCCTGACAAATACATTGTAATTGCAGTTTATCATATTAGGCACAAGTATTTATTTAAACGTATCTCCGCTGCTATTCGTGGTATGTCGACAAATCTATGCGCGTTATACTCCTCATTTGCTGCCAAATACAGCGCACCTGCTCCTGTTTGCATTATGTCAACTCGGGTCGAGGACAATTGCAATGTTGTTGTAGTACTGCATATTCAGGATTCAATATTTCATTGAACGTATATACACTGCCATGGTAATATCCCGACAATTCGATGCGCATGAAACTCCACATTTTCTGCCAAATACAGTGCACCTGCTCCTGTTTACATTATGTCAACTCGTTTCCAGGACAAATGCAATGTTTTTGCAGTACAGCACATTCAGGATTCAATACTTCATTGAATGTATCTACACTGCTATTGGTGATATCACGACAATTCGATGCGCGAGATACTCCACGTTCCCTGCCAAATACAGCGCACCTGCTCTTGTTTACATTATGTCAACTCGGGTCGGGGACAAATGCATTGTTTTTGCAGTACAGCACAAACAGGACTCAATACTTCACTGAGCATATATACACTGCTCTTGGTGATATCCCGACAATTCGATGCGCGTGATACTCCACATTACCTGCCAGATACAGCGTACCTGCTCCTCTTCACATTATATCAACTCGGGTCGAGGACAAATGCAATGTTGCTGCAGTACAGCATATTCAGGATTCAACATTTCATTGAACGTATATACTGTGCTATTCGTGATATCCCGACAATTCGATGCGCGTTATACTCCTCATTCGCTGCCAAATACTAAGAACATCAGAGAGTTTGCGCATTGTCAACTCTGTTTCCTGTCAAATACATTGCATTTGCTGTTTATCATGTTAGGCTCAAGTATTTAGTTAAACGTATCTCCGCTGCTATTCGTGATATTCCGACAAATCTAAGCGCGTTATTCTCCACATTTCCAGCCAAATACGGCGCATCTGCTCCTGTTTACATTATATCAACTGGGGTCGAAGACAAATGCAATGTTCTTGTAGTACTGCATACTCTGGACTCAATACTTTATTGAACGTATCTACACTGCTACTGGAGATATTTCGTCAATTCCATGCGTCTTGTACTCCACATTTCCTGCCAACTACAGCGCACCTGCTCCTGTTTACATTATGTCAACTCGGGTCGAGGACAAATGCAATGTTGTTGTAGTACAGCACAAACAGGATTCAATACTTCACTGAGCATATATACACTGCTCTTGGTGATATCCCGACAATCCGATGCGCGTGATACTCCACATTACCGTCCAGATACAGCGTACCTGCTCCTCTTCACATTATGTCAACTCGTTTCGAGGACAAATGCAATGTTGCTGCAGTACAGCATATTCAGGATTCAACATTTCATTGAACGTATATACACTGCTATTCGTGATATCCCGACTATTCGAAGCGCGTTACACTCCTCATTCGCTGCCAAATACTAAGCACATCAGAGAGTTTGCGCATTGTCAACTCTGTTTCCTGTCAAATACATTGCATTTACTGTTTATCATGTTAGGCTCAAGTATTTAGTTAAACGTATCACCGCTGCTATTCGTGATATCCCGACAAATCTATGCGCGTTATTCTCCACATTTCCAGCCAAATACGGCGCATCTGCTCCTGTTTACATTATATCAACTGCTGTCGAAGACAAAGGCAATGTTCTTGTAGTACTGCATACTCAGGATTCAATACTTCATTGGACGTATCTACACTACTATTGGAGATATTTCGTCAATTCCATGAGCGTTATACTCCACAGCTGCCGCCAAACAGCGGGCCAGCTCTTGTTTACGTTGTGTCAACTGTTTTCGAGGACAACTGCATTATTGTTGCAGTACAGCATAATCAGGATTCAATATTTCATTGAACGTATATACACTGCTATTCGTGATATCCCGACAAATCGATGCGCGTTATACTCCTCATTCGCTGCCAAATACTACGCAGATCGGCCGGATTGCGCATTGTCAACTCTGTGTCCTGTCAAATACATTGTAATTGCAGTTTACCATATTAGGCTCAAGTATTTATTTAATCGTGCCTCTGCTGCTATTTGTGGTATGTCCACAAATCCATGCGCGTTATACTCCTCATTTGCCGCCAAATACAGCGCCCCTGCTCCTGTTTGCATTATGTCAACTCGGGTCGAGGTCAATTGCAATGTTGTTGTAGTACTGCATATTCAGGATTCAATATTTCATTGAACGTATATACACTGCCATGGTAATATCCCGACAATTCGATGCGCATGAAACTCCTCATTTGCTGCCAAATACAGCGCACCTGCTCCCGTTTACATTATGTCAACTGGGGTCGAAGACAAATGTAATGTACTTGTAGTACTGCATACTCAGGATTCAATACTTCATTGAATGTATCTACACTGCTACTGGTGATATCACGACAATTCGATACGCGTGATACTCCACTTTCCCTGCCACATACAGCGCACGTGCTCTTGTTTGCATTATGTCAACTCGGGTCGAGGACAAATGCAATGTTTTTGCAGTACTGCATATCCAGGATTCAATATTTCATTGAACGGCTCTACACTGCCATTGGTGATATCTCGTCAATTCGATGCGCGGTATACCGCATAGATGCTGCCAAATTGAGCGCAAATCAGCCACTTTGCGCTATGTCAACTCAGGACTCTGCCGAATTCATTGTAATTGTAGTTTTGCATATTTAGGCTTTTTTATTCAATTAAACGTATCCCCGGTGCTATTGGTGGTATGCCTGCCATTCGATGCGCGTTATGCTCCACAGTTGCAGCCAAACAGCGGACCTACTCCTGTTTATATTTTGTCAGCTGGGGTCGAAGACAAATGCAATGTTCTTGTAGTACTGCATACTCAGGATTCAATATTTCATTGAATTTATCTACACTGCTATTGGTGATATCACGACAATTCGATGCGCGTGATACTCCACATTCCCTGCCAAAGACAGCGCACCTGCTCTTGTTTACATTATGTCAACTCGGGTCGGGGACAAATGCATTGTTTTTGCAGTACAGCACAAACAGGATTCAATACTTCACTGAGCATATATACACTGCTCTTGGTGATATCCCGACAATTCGATGCGCGTGATACTCCACATTACCTGCCAGATACAGCGTACCTGCTCCTCTTCACATTATATCAACTCGGATCGAGGACAAATGCAATGTTGCTGCAGTACAGCATATTCAGGATTCAACATTTCATTGAACGTATATACACTACTATTGGAGATATTTCGTCAATTCCATGAGCGTGACACTCCACAGCTGCCGCCAAACAGCGGGCCAGCTCTTTTTTACATTGTGTCAACTGTTTTCGAGGACTACTGCAATGTTGTTGCAGTACAGCATAATCAGGATTCAATATTTCATTGAACGTATATACACTGCTATTCGTGATATCCCGACAATTCGATGCGCGTTATACTCCTCATTCGCTGCCAAATACTACGCAGATCGGCCGGATTGCGCATTGTCAACTCTGTGTCCTGTCAAATACATTGTAATTGCAGTTTATCATATTAGGCTCAAGTATTTATTTAATCGTGTCTCTGCTGCTATTTGTGGTATGTCCACAAATCCATGCGCGTTATACTCCTCATATGCCGCCAAATACAGCGCACCTGCTCTTGTTTACATTGTGTCAACTGTGGTCTAGGACAAATGCATTGTTTTTGCAGTACAGCACATACGGGATTCAGTACTTCATTCAACGTATATACATTGCTATTGGCGATATCACGACAAATCGATGCGCGTGATACTCCACATTCCCTGCCAAATACAGCGCACCTGCTCCTGTTTACATTATGTCAACTCGGATCGAGGACAAATGCAATGTTGTTGCAGTACAGTATATACAGAATTCAAAATTTCATTGAACGTATATACACTGCTATTGGTGATATCCCGACAATTCGATGCGCATGAAACTCCACATTTTCTGCCAAATACAGTGCACCTGCTCCTGTTTACATTATGTCAACTCGGGTCGAGGACAAATGCAATGTTGTTGTAGTACAGCACAAACAGGATTCAATACTTCACTGAGCATATATACACTGCTCTTGGTGATATCCCGACAATTCGATGCGCGTGATACTCCACATTTTCTGCCAAATACAGTGCACCTGCTCCTGTTTACATTATGTCAACTCGGGTCGAGGACAAATGCAATGTTGTTGTAGTACAGCACAAACAGGATTCAATACTTCACTGAGCATATATACACTGCTCTTGGTGATATCCCGACAATTCGATGCGCGTGATACTCCACATTACCTGCCAGATACAGCGTACCTGCTCCTCTTCACATTATATCAACTCGGGTCGAGGACAAATGCAATGTTGCTGCAGTACAGCATATTCAGGATTCAACATTTCATTGAACGTATATACTGTGCTATTCGTGATATCCCGACAATTCGATGCGCGTTATACTCCTCATTCGCTGCCAAATACTAAGAACATCAGAGAGTTTGCGCATTGTCAACTCTGTTTCCTGTCAAATACATTGCATTTGCTGTTTATCATGTTAGGCTCAAGTATTTAGTTAAACGTATCTCCGCTGCTATTCGTGATATTCCGACAAATCTAAGCGCGTTATTCTCCACATTTCCAGCCAAATACGGCGCATCTGCTCCTGTTTACATTATATCAACTGGGGTCGAAGACAAATGCAATGTTCTTGTAGTACTGCATACTCTGGACTCAATACTTCATTGAACGTATCTACACTGCTACTGGAGATATTTCGTCAATTCCATGCGTCTTGTACTCCACATTTCCTGCCAACTACAGCGCACCTGCTCCTGTTTACATTATGTCAACTCGGGTCGAGGACAAATGCAATGTTGTTGTAGTACAGCACAAACAGGATTCAATACTTCACTGAGCATATATACACTGCTCTTGGTGATATCCCGACAATCCGATGCGCGTGATACTCCACATTACCGTCCAGATACAGCGTACCTGCTCCTCTTCACATTATGTCAACTCGTTTCGAGGACAAATGCAATGTTGCTGCAGTACAGCATATTCAGGATTCAACATTTCATTGAACGTATATACACTGCTATTCGTGATATCCCGACTATTCGAAGCGCGTTACACTCCTCATTCGCTGCCAAATACTAAGCACATCAGAGAGTTTGCGCATTGTCAACTCTGTTTCCTGTCAAATACATTGCATTTACTGTTTATCATGTTAGGCTCAAGTATTTAGTTAAACGTATCACCGCTGCTATTCGTGATATCCCGACAAATCTATGCGCGTTATTCTCCACATTTCCAGCCAAATACGGCGCATCTGCTCCTGTTTACATTATATCAACTGCTGTCGAAGACAAAGGCAATGTTCTTGTAGTACTGCATACTCAGGATTCAATACTTCATTGGACGTATCTACACTACTATTGGAGATATTTCGTCAATTCCATGAGCGTTATACTCCACAGCTGCCGCCAAACAGCGGGCCAGCTCTTGTTTACGTTGTGTCAACTGTTTTCGAGGACAACTGCATTATTGTTGCAGTACAGCATAATCAGGATTCAATATTTCATTGAACGTATATACACTGCTATTCGTGATATCCCGACAAATCGATGCGCGTTATACTCCTCATTCGCTGCCAAATACTACGCAGATCGGCCGGATTGCGCATTGTCAACTCTGTGTCCTGTCAAATACATTGTAATTGCAGTTTACCATATTAGGCTCAAGTATTTATTTAATCGTGTCTCTGCTGCTATTTGTGGTATGTCCACAAATCCATGCGCGTTATACTCCTCATTTGCCGCCAAATACAGCGCCCCTGCTCCTGTTTGCATTATGTCAACTCGGGTCGAGGTCAATTGCAATGTTGTTGTAGTACTGCATATTCAGGATTCAATATTTCATTGAACGTATATACACTGCCATGGTAATATCCCGACAATTCGATGCGCATGAAACTCCTCATTTGCTGCCAAATACAGCGCACCTGCTCCCGTTTACATTATGTCAACTGGGGTCGAAGACAAATGTAATGTACTTGTAGTACTGCATACTCAGGATTCAATACTTCATTGAATGTATCTACACTGCTACTGGTGATATCACGACAATTCGATACGCGTGATACTCCACTTTCCCTGCCACATACAGCGCACGTGCTCTTGTTTGCATTATGTCAACTCGGGTCGAGGACAAATGCAATGTTTTTGCAGTACTGCATATCCAGGATTCAATATTTCATTGAACGGCTCTACACTGCCATTGGTGATATCTCGTCAATTCGATGCGCGGTATACCGCATAGATGCTGCCAAATTGAGCGCAAATCAGCCACTTTGCGCTATGTCAACTCAGGACTCTGCCGAATTCATTGTAATTGTAGTTTTGCATATTTAGGCTTTTTTATTCAATTAAACGTATCCCCGGTGCTATTGGTGGTATGCCTGCCATTCGATGCGCGTGATACTCCACATTACCTGCCAGATACAGCGTACCTGCTCCTCTTCACATTATATCAACTCGGATCGAGGACAAATGCAATGTTGCTGCAGTACAGCATATTCAGGATTCAACATTTCATTGAACGTATATACACTACTATTGGAGATATCCCGACAATTCCATGCGCGTGATACTCCACATTCCCTGCCAAATACAGCGCACCTGCTCCTGTTTACATTATGTCATTCGGGTCGAGGACAAATGCAATGTTTTTGCAGTACAGCACATTCAGGATTCAATATTTCATTGAACGGATCTACACTGCTATTGGTGATATCCCGACAATGTGAAGCGCGTTATACTCCTCATTCTCTGCCAAATACTACGCACATCAGAGTGTTTGCGCATTGTAAACTCTGTGTCCTGTCAAATACATTGTAATTGCAGTTTATCAGATTAGGCACAAGTATTTATTTAAACGTATCTCCGCTGCTATTCGTGGTATGTCGACAAATCTATGCGCGTTATACTCCTCATTTGCTGCCAAATACAGCGCACCTGCTCCTGTTTGCATTATGTCAACTCGGGTCGAGGACCATTGCAATGTTGTTGTAGTACTGCATATTCAGGATTCAATATTTCATTGAACGTATATACACTGCCATGGTAATATCCCGACAATTCGATGCGCATGAAACTCCACATTTTCTGCCAAATACAGTGCACCTGCTCCTGTTTACATTATGTCAACTCGTTTCCAGGACAAATGCAATGTTTTTGCAGTACAGCACATTCAGGATTCAATATTTCATTGAACGGATCTACACTGCTATTGGTGATATCCCGACAATGTGAAGCGCGTTATACTCCTCATTCTCTGCCAAATACTACGCACATCAGAGTGTTTGCGCATTGTCAACTCTGTGTCCTGTCAAATACATTGTAATTGCAGTTTATCATATTAGGCACAAGTATTTATTTAAACGTATCTCCGCTGCTATTCGTGGTATGTCGACAAATCTATGCGCGTTATACTCCTCATTTGCTGCCAAATACAGCGCACCTGCTCCTGTTTGCATTATGTCAACTCGGGTCGAGGACAAATGCAATGTTGTTGCAGTTCAGCATATTCAGGATTCAATATTTCATTGAACGTATATACGCTGCCATGGTAATATCCCGACAATTCGATGCGCATGAAACTCCACATTTTCTGCCAAATACAGTGCACCTGCTCCTGTTTACATTATGTCAACTCGTTTCCAGGACAAATGCAATGTTTTTGCAGTACAGCACATTCAGGATTCAATACTTCATTGAATGTATCTACACTGCTATTGGTGATATCACGACAATTCGATGCGCGTGATACTCCACGTTCCCTGCCAAATACAGCGCACCTGCTCTTGTTTACATTATGTCAACTCGGGTCGGGGACAAATGCATTGTTTTTGCAGTACAGCACAAACAGGATTCAATACTTCACTGAGCATATATACACTGCTCTTGGTGATATCCCGACAATTCGATGCGCGTGATACTCCACATTACCTGCCAGATACAGCGTACCTGCTCCTCTTCACATTATATCAACTCGGGTCGAGGACAAATGCAATGTTGCTGCAGTACAGCATATTCAGGATTCAACATTTCATTGAACGTATATACGGTGCTATTCGTGATATCCCGACAATTCGATGCGCATTATACTCCTCATTCGCTGCCAAATACTAAGAACATCAGAGAGTTTGCGCATTGTCAACTCTGTTTCCTGTCAAATACATTGCATTTGCTGTTTATCATGTTAGGCTCAAGTATTTAGTTAAACGTATCTCCGCTGCTATTCGTGATATTCCGACAAATCTAAGCGCGTTATTCTCCACATTTCCAGCCAAATACGGCGCATCTGCTCCTGTTTACATTATATCAACTGGGGTCGAAGACAAATGCAATGTTGCTGCAGTACAGCATATTCAGGATTCAATATTTCATTGAACGTATATACACTGCTATTCGTGATATCCCGACAATTCGAAGCGCGTTACACTCCTCATTCGCTGCCAAATACTAAGCACATCAGAGAGTTTGCGCATTGTCAACTCTGTTTTCTGTCAAATACATTGCATTTACTGTTTATCATGTTAGGCTCAAGTATTTAGTTAAACGTATCACCGCTGCTATTCGTGATATCCCGACAAATCTATGCGCGTTATTCTCCACATTTCCAGCCAAATACGGCGCATCTGCTCCTGTTTACATTATATCAACTGCTGTCGAAGACAAAGGCAATGTTCTTGTAGTACTGCATACTCAGGATTCAATACTTCATTGGACGTATCTACACTACTATTGGAGATATTTCGTCAATTCCATGAGCGTTATACTCCACAGCTGCCGCCAAACAGCGGGCCAGCTCTTGTTTACGTTGTGTCAACTGTTTTCGAGGACAACTGCATTATTGTTGCAGTACAGCATAATCAGGATTCAATATTTCATTGAACGTATATACACTGCTATTCGTGATATCCCGACAATTCGATGCGCGTTATACTCCTCATTCGCTGCCAAATACTACGCAGATCGGCCGGATTGCGCATTGTCAACTCTGTGTCCTGTCAAATACATTGTAATTGCAGTTTACCATATTAGGCTCAAGTATTTATTTAATCGTGTCTCTGCTGCTATTTGTGGTATGTCCACAAATCCATGCGCGTTATACTCCTCATATGCCGCCAAATACAGCGCACCTGCTCTTGTTTACATTGTGTCAACTGTGGTCGAGGACAAATGCATTGTTTTTGCAGTACAGCATATACCGGATTCAATACTTCATTGAACGTATATGCCCTGCTATTGGTGGTATCCCGACAATTCGATGCGCCTGATACTCCACATTACCTGCCAAATACGGCGCACCTGCTCCTGTTTACATTATGTCAACTCGGATCGAGGACAAATGCAATGTTGTTGCAGTACAGTATATACAGAATTCAAAATTTCATTGAACGTATATACACTGCTATTGGTGATATCCCGACAATTCGATGCGCATGAAACTCCACATTTTCTGCCAAATACAGTGCACCTGCTCCTGTTTACATTATGTCAACTCGGGTCGAGGACAAATGCAATGTTGTTGTAGTACAGCACAAACAGGATTCAATACTTCACTGAGCATATATACACTGCTCTTGGTGATATCCCGACAATTCGATGCGCGTGATACTCCACATTTTCTGCCAAATACAGTGCACCTGCTCCTGTTTACATTATGTCAACTCGGGTCGAGGACAAATGCAATGTTGTTGTAGTACAGCACAAACAGGATTCAATACTTCACTGAGCATATATACACTGCTCTTGGTGATATCCCGACAATTCGATGCGCGTGATACTCCACATTACCTGCCAGATACAGCGTACCTGCTCCTCTTCACATTATATCAACTCGGGTCGAGGACAAATGCAATGTTGCTGCAGTACAGCATATTCAGGATTCAACATTTCATTGAACGTATATACTGTGCTATTCGTGATATCCCGACAATTCGATGCGCGTTATACTCCTCATTCGCTGCCAAATACTAAGAACATCAGAGAGTTTGCGCATTGTCAACTCTGTTTCCTGTCAAATACATTGCATTTGCTGTTTATCATGTTAGGCTCAAGTATTTAGTTAAACGTATCTCCGCTGCTATTCGTGATATTCCGACAAATCTAAGCGCGTTATTCTCCACATTTCCAGCCAAATACGGCGCATCTGCTCCTGTTTACATTATATCAACTGGGGTCGAAGACAAATGCAATGTTCTTGTAGTACTGCATACTCTGGACTCAATACTTCATTGAACGTATCTACACTGCTACTGGAGATATTTCGTCAATTCCATGCGTCTTGTACTCCACATTTCCTGCCAACTACAGCGCACCTGCTCCTGTTTACATTATGTCAACTCGGGTCGAGGACAAATGCAATGTTGTTGTAGTACAGCACAAACAGGATTCAATACTTCACTGAGCATATATACACTGCTCTTGGTGATATCCCGACAATCCGATGCGCGTGATACTCCACATTACCGTCCAGATACAGCGTACCTGCTCCTCTTCACATTATGTCAACTCGTTTCGAGGACAAATGCAATGTTGCTGCAGTACAGCATATTCAGGATTCAACATTTCATTGAACGTATATACACTGCTATTCGTGATATCCCGACTATTCGAAGCGCGTTACACTCCTCATTCGCTGCCAAATACTAAGCACATCAGAGAGTTTGCGCATTGTCAACTCTGTTTCCTGTCAAATACATTGCATTTACTGTTTATCATGTTAGGCTCAAGTATTTAGTTAAACGTATCACCGCTGCTATTCGTGATATCCCGACAAATCTATGCGCGTTATTCTCCACATTTCCAGCCAAATACGGCGCATCTGCTCCTGTTTACATTATATCAACTGCTGTCGAAGACAAAGGCAATGTTCTTGTAGTACTGCATACTCAGGATTCAATACTTCATTGGACGTATCTACACTACTATTGGAGATATTTCGTCAATTCCATGAGCGTTATACTCCACAGCTGCCGCCAAACAGCGGGCCAGCTCTTGTTTACGTTGTGTCAACTGTTTTCGAGGACAACTGCATTATTGTTGCAGTACAGCATAATCAGGATTCAATATTTCATTGAACGTATATACACTGCTATTCGTGATATCCCGACAAATCGATGCGCGTTATACTCCTCATTCGCTGCCAAATACTACGCAGATCGGCCGGATTGCGCATTGTCAACTCTGTGTCCTGTCAAATACATTGTAATTGCAGTTTATCATATTAGGCTCAAGTATTTATTTAATCGTGTCTCTGCTGCTATTTGTGGTATGTCCACAAATCCATGCGCGTTATACTCCTCATTTGCCGCCAAATACAGCGCCCCTGCTCCTGTTTGCATTATGTCAACTCGGGTCGAGGTCAATTGCAATGTTGTTGTAGTACTGCATATTCAGGATTCAATATTTCATTGAACGTATATACACTGCCATGGTAATATCCCGACAATTCGATGCGCATGAAACTCCTCATTTGCTGCCAAATACAGCGCACCTGCTCCCGTTTACATTATGTCAACTGGGGTCGAAGACAAATGTAATGTACTTGTAGTACTGCATACTCAGGATTCAATACTTCATTGAATGTATCTACACTGCTACTGGTGATATCACGACAATTCGATACGCGTGATACTCCACTTTCCCTGCCACATACAGCGCACGTGCTCTTGTTTGCATTATGTCAACTCGGGTCGAGGACAAATGCAATGTTTTTGCAGTACTGCATATCCAGGATTCAATATTTCATTGAACGGCTCTACACTGCCATTGGTGATATCTCGTCAATTCGATGCGCGGTATACCGCATAGATGCTGCCAAATTGAGCGCAAATCAGCCACTTTGCGCTATGTCAACTCAGGACTCTGCCGAATTCATTGTAATTGTAGTTTTGCATATTTAGGCTTTTTTATTCAATTAAACGTATCCCCGGTGCTATTGGTGGTATGCCTGCCATTCGATGCGCGTTATGCTCCACAGTTGCAGCCAAACAGCGGACCTACTCCTGTTTATATTTTGTCAGCTGGGGTCGAAGACAAATGCAATGTTCTTGTAGTACTGCATACTCAGGATTCAATATTTCATTGAATTTATCTACACTGCTATTGGTGATATCACGACAATTCGATGCGCGTGATACTCCACATTCCCTGCCAAAGACAGCGCACCTGCTCTTGTTTACATTATATCAACTCGGGTCGGGGACAAATGCATTGTTTTTGCAGTACAGCACAAACAGGATTCAATACTTCACTGAGCATATATACACTGCTCTTGGTGATATCCCGACAATTCGATGCGCGTGATACTCCACATTACCTGCCAGATACAGCGTACCTGCTCCTCTTCACATTATATCAACTCGGATCGAGGACAAATGCAATGTTGCTGCAGTACAGCATATTCAGGATTCAACATTTCATTGAACGTATATACACTACTATTGGAGATATCCCGACAATTCCATGCGCGTGATACTCCACATTCCCTGCCAAATACAGCGCACCTGCTCCTGTTTACATTATGTCATTCGGGTCGAGGACAAATGCAATGTTTTTGCAGTACAGCACATTCAGGATTCAATATTTCATTGAACGGATCTACACTGCTATTGGTGATATCCCGACAATGTGAAGCGCGTTATACTCCTCATTCTCTGCCAAATACTACGCACATCAGAGTGTTTGCGCATTGTAAACTCTGTGTCCTGTCAAATACATTGTAATTGCAGTTTATCAGATTAGGCACAAGTATTTATTTAAACGTATCTCCGCTGCTATTCGTGGTATGTCGACAAATCTATGCGCGTTATACTCCTCATTTGCTGCCAAATACAGCGCACCTGCTCCTGTTTGCATTATGTCAACTCGGGTCGAGGACCATTGCAATGTTGTTGTAGTACTGCATATTCAGGATTCAATATTTCATTGAACGTATATACACTGCCATGGTAATATCCCGACAATTCGATGCGCATGAAACTCCACATTTTCTGCCAAATACAGTGCACCTGCTCCTGTTTACATTATGTCAACTCGTTTCCAGGACAAATGCAATGTTTTTGCAGTACAGCACATTCAGGATTCAATATTTCATTGAACGGATCTACACTGCTATTGGTGATATCCCGACAATGTGAAGCGCGTTATACTCCTCATTCTCTGCCAAATACTACGCACATCAGAGTGTTTGCGCATTGTAAACTCTGTGTCCTGTCAAATACATTGTAATTGCAGTTTATCATATTAGGCACAAGTATTTATTTAAACGTATCTCCGCTGCTATTCGTGGTATGTCGACAAATCTATGCGCGTTATACTCCTCATTTGCTGCCAAATACAGCGCACCTGCTCCTGTTTGCATTATGTCAACTCGGGTCGAGGACAAATGCAATGTTGTTGTAGTACTGCATATTCAGGATTCAATATTTCATTGAACGTATATACGCTGCCATGGTAATATCCCGACAATTCGATGCGCATGAAACTCCACATTTTCTGCCAAATACAGTGCACCTGCTCCTGTTTACATTATGTCAACTCGTTTCCAGGACAAATGCAATGTTTTTGCAGTACAGCACATTCAGGATTCAATACTTCATTGAATGTATCTACACTGCTATTGGTGATATCACGACAATTCGATGCGCGTGATACTCCACGTTCCCTGCCAAATACAGCGCACCTGCTCTTGTTTACATTATGTCAACTCGGGTCGGGGACAAATGCATTGTTTTTGCAGTACAGCACAAACAGGATTCAATACTTCACTGAGCATATATACACTGCTCTTGGTGATATCCCGACAATTCGATGCGCGTGATACTCCACATTACCTGCCAGATACAGCGTACCTGCTCCTCTTCACATTATATCAACTCGGGTCGAGGACAAATGCAATGTTGCTGCAGTACAGCATATTCAGGATTCAACATTTCATTGAACGTATATACGGTGCTATTCGTGATATCCCGACAATTCGATGCGCGTTATACTCCTCATTCGCTGCCAAATACTAAGAACATCAGAGAGTTTGCGCATTGTCAACTCTGTTTCCTGTCAAATACATTGCATTTGCTGTTTATCATGTTAGGCTCAAGTATTTAGTTAAACGTATCTCCGCTGCTATTCGTGATATTCCGACAAATCTAAGCGCGTTATTCTCCACATTTCCAGCCAAATACGGCGCATCTGCTCCTGTTTACATTATATCAACTGGGGTCGAAGACAAATGCAATGTTGCTGCAGTACAGCATATTCAGGATTCAACATTTCATTGAACGTATATACACTGCTATTCGTGATATCCCGACAATTCGAAGCGCGTTACACTCCTCATTCGCTGCCAAATACTAAGCACATCAGAGAGTTTGCGCATTGTCAACTCTGTTTTCTGTCAAATACATTGCATTTACTGTTTATCATGTTAGGCTCAAGTATTTAGTTAAACGTATCACCGCTGCTATTCGTGATATCCCGACAAATCTATGCGCGTTATTCTCCACATTTCCAGCCAAATACGGCGCATCTGCTCCTGTTTACATTATATCAACTGCTGTCGAAGACAAAGGCAATGTTCTTGTAGTACTGCATACTCAGGATTCAATACTTCACTGGACGTATCTACACTACTATTGGAGATATTTCGTCAATTCCATGAGCGTTATACTCCACAGCTGCCGCCAAACAGCGGGCCAGCTCTTGTTTACGTTGTGTCAACTGTTTTCGAGGACAACTGCATTATTGTTGCAGTACAGCATAATCAGGATTCAATATTTCATTGAACGTATATACACTGCTATTCGTGATATCCCGACAATTCGATGCGCGTTATACTCCTCATTCGCTGCCAAATACTACGCAGATCGGCCGGATTGCGCATTGTCAACTCTGTGTCCTGTCAAATACATTGTAATTGCAGTTTACCATATTAGGCTCAAGTATTTATTTAATCGTGTCTCTGCTGCTATTTGTGGTATGTCCACAAATCCATGCGCGTTATACTCCTCATATGCCGCCAAATACAGCGCACCTGCTCTTGTTTACATTGTGTCAACTGTGGTCGAGGACAAATGCATTGTTTTTGCAGTACAGCATATACCGGATTCAATACTTCATTGAACGTATATGCCCTGCTATTGGTGGTATCCCGACAATTCGATGCGCCTGATACTCCACATTACCTGCCAAATACGGCGCACCTGCTCCTGTTTACATTATGGCAACTCGGGTCGAAGACAAATACGATGTTGTTGCAGTACTGCATATCCAGGATTCAAAACTTCATTGAACGTATATACACTGCTATTCGTGATATCCCGACAATTCGAAGCGCGTTATACTCCTCATTCGCTATCAAATACTAAGCATATCAGAGAGTTTGCGCATTGTCAACTCTGTTTCCTGTCAAATTCATTGTATTTGCAGTTTATCATGTTAGGCTCAAGTATTTAGTTAAACGTATCTCCGCTGCTATTCGTGGTATGTCGACAAATCTATGCGCGTTATACTCCACAGTTGCCGCCAAACAGCGCACCTGCTCCTGTTTACATTTTCTCATTCGGGTCGAGGACAAATGCATTGTTTTTGCAGTACATCATATACCGGATTCAATACTTCATTGAACGTACATACAGTGCCATTGGTTATATCCCGACAATTCGAGACGCGTGATACTCCACATTTCCTGCCACATACGGCGCACCTGTTGCTGTTTACATTATGTCAACTCGGGTCGAGGACAAATGCAATGTTGTTGCATTACAGCATATTCAGGATTCAATATTCCATTGAACGGATCTACACTGCTATTTGTGATATCTCGCCAATTCGATGCGCGCTGCGCCGCACAGTTGCTGCCAAATAGAGCGCAGATCAGCCACTTTGCGCTATGTCAACTCAGGTCCCTGCCTAATTCATTGTAATTGTAGTTTTGCATATTTCGGCTTATGTATTCAATTAAACGTATCTCCGGTGCTATTGGTGGTACGCCTACAATTCGCCTTATGCTCCACAGTTGCCGCCAAACAGCGGACCTGCTCCTGTTTACATTATGGCAACTGGGGTCGAAGACAAAAGCAATGTTCTTGTAGTACTGCATACTCCGGATTCAATACTTCATTGAATGCATCTACACTGCTATTGGCGATATCACGACAATTCGATGCGCGTGATACTCCACATTCCCTGCCAAAGACAACGCACCTGCTCTTGTTTACATTATGTCAACTCGGGTCGGGGATAAATACAATGTTGTTGCAGTACTGCATATCCAGGATTCAATACTTCATTGAACGTATATACACTGCTATTCGTGATATGCCAACAATTCGAAGCGCGTTATACTCCTCATTCGCTGCCAAATTCTACGCACATCAGAGAATTGACGCATTGTCAACTCTGTGTCCTGTCAAATACATTGCAATTGCAGTTTATCACATTAGGCTCAAGTATTTATTACAACGTATCTCCGCTGCTATTCGTGGTATGTCGACAAATCCATGCGCGTTATACTCCACATTTCCTGACAAATACAGCGCACCTGCTCCTGTTTACATTATGTCAACTCGGGTCAAGAACAAATGCAATGTTTCTGCAGTACAGCACATTCAGGATTCAATACTTCACTGAACATATATACACTGTTATTGGTGATATCCCGACACTTCGATGCGCCTGATACTCCACATTCCCTGCCAAATACGGCGCAACTGCTCCTGTTTACATTATGTCCCACTCGGGTCGAGGACAAATGCAATGTTGTTGCAGTACTGCATATCCAGGATTCAATATTTCATTGAACGGATATACACTGCTATTGGTGATATCGTGTCAATTCGATGAGCGGCATACCGCACAGATGCTGCCAAATAGAGCGCAAATCAGCCACTTTGCGCTATGTCAACTCAGGTCCCTGTCTAACTCATTGTAATTGTAGTTTTGCATATTTAGGCTTAAGTATTCAATTACACGTATCTCCGCTGCTATTGGTGATATTCCAACAATTCGATGCGCGTGATACTCCACATTTCCTGCCAAATACAGCGCACCTGCTCCTGTTTACATTATGTCAACTCGGGTCGAAGACAAATGCAATGTTGCTGCAGTACAGCATATTCAGGATTCAACATTTATTGAACGTATATACACTGCTATTCGTGATATCCCGACAATTCGAAGCGCGTTATACTCCACATCCCCAGCCAAATACAGCGCACCAGCTCCTGTTTACATTATTTCAACTCGGGTCGAGAACAAATGCAATGTTTTTGTAGTACAGCATATTCAGGATTCAATATTTCATTGAAAGTAAATACACTGCTATTGGTGATATCCCGACAATCTGATGTGCGTGATACTCCACATTCCCTGTCAAATACAGCGATCCCGCTCCTGTTTAGATTATGTCAACTCGGATGGAGAACAAGTGTCATGTTGTTGCAGTACAGCATATACGGGATTCAATATTTCATTGAACGTATATACGCTGCCATGGTAATATCCCGGCAATTCGACGCGCATGATACTCCACATTTCCTGCCAAATACAGTGCACCTGCTCCTGTATATATTATGTTAACTCGTTTCGAGGACAAATGCAATGTTGCTGCAGTACAGCATATTCAGGATTCAATATTTCATTGAACGTATATACAATGCTATTCGTGATATCCCGCCAATTCGAAGCGCGTTGTACTCCACATTCCCTGGCAAATACAACGCACCTGCTCCTGTTTACATTATGTCAACTCGGCTCAAGGACAAATGCAATGTTTTTGCAGTACAGCATATTCAGGATTCAATACTTCATTGAACGGATCTACACTGCTATTGGTGATATCCCGACAACTCGATGCGCGTTGTACTCCTCATTTGCTGCCAAATACAGCGGATCTGTTCGTGTTTACATTATGTCAACTCGGGTCGAGGACAATTGCAATGTTGTTGCAGTACTGCATATTCAGGATTCAATATTTCATTGATCGTAAATTCACTGCTTTTGGTGAAATCGTGACAATTCGATGCGCGTGATACTCCACATTCCCTGCCAAATACAGCGTACCTGCTCCTGTTTACGTTATGTCTCATCTGGTCGAGGTCATATGCAATGTTGTTGCAGTACTGCATAATCAGGATTCAATATTTCATTGAACGTATATACACTGCCATGGTGATATCCCGACAATTCGATGCGCAAGATACTCCATATTTCCTGCCAAATACAGCGTACCTGCTCCTGTTTACATTATGTCAACTCGGGTCGACAACAAATGCAATGTTTCTGCAAGTAGAGCATATTCAGTATTCAATATTTCATTGAACGTACATACACTGCCATTGGTTATATCCCGACAATTCGATGCGCGTTATACTCCTCATTCGCTGCAGAATACTACGTACATCAGCCGGTTGGCGCATTGTCAACTCTGTGTCCTGTCAAATACATTGTAATTGCAGTTCATTATATTAGGGTCAAATATTTATTTAAACGTATCTCCGCTGCTATTCGTGGTATGTCGACAAATCTATGCGCGTTATACTCCTCATTTGCCGCCAAATACAGGGGACCTGCTCCTGTTCACATTATGTCAACTGGGGTCGAAGACAAGTGCAATGTTGTTGTAGTACTGCATATTCAGGATTCAATATTTCATTGAACGGATCTACACTGCTAATGGTGATATCTCGTCAATTCGATGCGCGTGATATTCCACATTTCCTGCCAAATGCGGCGCACCTGCTCCTGTTTACGTTATGTCTCATATGGTCGAGGTCATATGCAATGTTGTTGCAGTACTGCATAATCAGGATCCAATATTACATTGAACGGATCGGTACTGCTATAGGTGATATCTCGACAATTCGACGTGCCTCATACTCCACATTTGCTGCCAAATACAGTGGACCTGCTGCTGTTTACATTATGTCAAGTCGGGGGTCGCGGACCAATCCAATGTTTTTGCAGTACTGCACATTTAGGCTTCAATATTCAATTGAAAGTATCTCCGTTTCCATTGAAGATTTGTCGACAATTCGATGCGCGTTATACCCCACAATTGCTGCCAAATACAGTGCACATTAACCGGCTTGCGCAATGTTAAATCTGTCTCCTGTCAAATCCAGCGTAATTGCAGTTTATCATATTTTGGCTCAAGTATTTAATTAAGCGTATCTCCGCTGCTCTTGGTGGTACGTCGACATTTCGATACGCGCACTGCTCCACATATGCTGCCAAATGCAGCGCACGTCATTCGGTTTGCGTTATGTTAACTCTAGATGCTGTCAAATACGGAGATATTGGTGCTTTGCAGATTCTATCTTAAGTATTCAATTGAGAGTCTCTCAGTTTCCATTCCAGATATCTGGACAAATCGATTCGCGTTATACTCCACACTTGCTGCCAAATACTGCGCACATCAGCCGGTTTGCGCAATGTCAACTCTGTGTCCTGTCAAATCCATTGTAGTTACAGTTTAGCATATTTAGGCTGAAGTATTCAATTAAACGTATCCGCTGCTATTGGTGTTATGTCGACAATTCGGTGCGCGCGGTACTCCACATGTGCCGCCAAATGCAGCTGACCTGCTCCTCTTTACATTATGTCAACTCGGGTCGAGGTTAAATGCAATGTTACTGCAGTACTGCATATCCAGGATTCAATACTCCATTGAACGTATCTACACTGATATTGGTGATATCTCGACATTTCGACCCGTGTTATACGCCACATTTGCTGCCAAATACTGCGCACATCAGCCGGTTTGCGCTATGTCAACTCAGACCCTGTCATATCCAGCGTAATTGGCGTTTTGGAGATTCTGCCGGGAATATTCAATTGGACGTATCTCGGTTTCTCATGGAGATATGTCGACAATTCGATGCGCGTACTACTCCACATAAGCAGTCAAATACAGCGCACGGCATTCGGTTTGCGGTATGGCAACTCTGGGCCCTGTCAAATACAGCGTTGCTGCAGTTTTGCAGATTCTGTCTTAAATATTATATTGAGCGTATCTCATTGTTTATTCCAGATATCTCGACAATTCGATGAGCGTGTTGAGTAGATGATACATTTACACTGTACATGTGAATGTGTGTGTAAGCGTGAGAGGGCGCCCAGGTCTTAGTTGAGACAAGAGACAGTTGCCGGATGTTAGAATCTTCAGGAAGAGTCGGTCAACAACAAGCGTGCGTGTAAGAAGGTTATCGTGGTCTGCAGAGTGCAACATATATGTGTAGCTATTGTGTATAAAATAAAATAAACTATTTGTATTTCCGAATCCTTTCATTACCTTAACATGGTAGCAGAGCGTGGTTACTAGTTTTGCAAGCTATTGAGTGCGTGGTTACGATCTTGCGAGTGAGTTTAGTACGGGAAGAAACCGTCAGAGGATAAAAAGAAAAAAAATACTTCAAGCACGTAGGAATGCTTAAGTACAGGAAAAAAAACCAATTAAAATGGAGAGATCGGAAATCATGATACCTGTATTCGATGGTCAGGATTATGGAATGTGGAAGCAAAGAACACGATGTTTCTCAAGTATAAGGAATGCAAGGTTGTTACAACTAGAATTCAGACCGAAAGAGACAATGAAGATTGGGACAAAAAGGATTTGAGGGCGATAAATATAATTTACAGTGCCATCACAAATAGACAATTGGGGTATGTTAGGGAAGAAAAAACGGCATATAATATAATAAAAAGGTTTGATGAAATGTACTTGATGTTGCGACACACAAACTAACTAACGACCAGTCAGGCACAACTGATCGGTTGGTATCGCGAACCTTGAACGTTATTTGCGCTCAAGGGTGAGGATTATAGTAAGTGTAAAGAGCGAGATATAGTTCACCTTATTTATTCCACTCAATACTCTGGTTACAACTGTCTTGATATGTACTGAATTCCTCTTACTACTATGAATACACTGAACTTAAGTTACTGATTCTCCTGTTCACTGACTGACGACTGGTAGGTGTTGACTCTTAGAAGACTGGCGCAAGAGTCCCTGATTAAACTCTTCCCTGACTGAAGACTGGTAGGTGTTGACTCTTCGAAGACTGGTGCAAGAGTGATTCTTGGGAATGTTGCTGTCGTAGCGGAAGATTCGTGGTGGGGCTGTCTCAAGTCTGTTCCTAATTGCTCATTGGGTAAAGACGTATGTTTTGGAATGGGCTGGCTGCCTGCGCAGGTGACCTTACCCTTGGGGAAAACCCGCGTGTTCGGTCTTTCTGAGATGTAGCATAAACAATAAAGAGATTACGTGTTTTATGGGTCTTTTCCGTGAGGTCCTAAAGTACCTTGACTGTACGATAGGTCCACTGTTTATGAGGGGTCCGCATTAGGGTACCCTTAACGGTCGTCCTGCCCGGGGATCGTATGGTCCCTTAAACCGCCGCGGCAATTACCAGGCGGCCATTCCAAATCTCGAACACTTGAAACAGTCGACGGCACTGCAGATTGTATGCAAAAGGAGATTGGAAAACATAAGACTGGAGAACTACAGTGAATCAGAGTCATTTTTTGTGAGTTTGAAAAATTAATAAACGAATTAAAACGTGCCGGCGCACAAGTGAGTGAGGGGGAAAAGCTAAATTACATGCTGAATACGTTACCCGAAGAATACAGCTACATACCGGACCTAATTCTTTGTAATTGCTGTTTTGCATACTTAGGCTTCAGTATTCAATTAAACTAATCCGCGCTGTTATTGATAGAATGTCAACAATTCGATGTGCGTTATACTCCTCATTTGCCGCCAAATACAGCGGACCTGCTCCTGTTTACATTATGTCAACTCCTGTCGAGGTCAAATCCAATGTTTTTGCAGTACTGCATATTCAGGCTTCAATATTCATTTGAACGTATCGCCGTTTCCCTTGGAGATATGTCGACAATTTGATGCGCTTTCTACTCCACATTTGCTGCGAAATACAGCGCACATCAACCGATTTGCACAATGTCAACTGTGTATCCTGCCAAATCCATTGTAGTTGCAGTAAAGCATATTTAGGCTTAAGTATTCAATCAAACGTATCTCTACTGCTATTGGGGGTATGTCGATAATTCTATGCGCCTTCTACTCCACATCTGCTGCCAACTACAGCGCGCGTCAGCCGGATTTCACTATGTCAACCCTGGTCCCTGCCAAATCACTTGAAGTTGCAGTTTTGCATATTTAGGCTGCATTTTCCAATTAAACGTATCTCCGCAGCTATTGATGGCATGTCGAAAATTCGATGCGCGTTATACATCCCATTAGCTGAGAAAAACAGCGCCCTTCGGCCGGTTTGCGCTATGCTAACTCTGTGCTCTGTCAAATATAGCGTTACTGTAGTTTAGGAAATTCTGCCAGAAATATTCAATTGCGCTGATCTCAGATTTTATTCCAGATGTCTCAACAATTCTATGCGCGTTCCACTCCACATATGCTATCAAATACAGCGCGCGTCATTCAATTCGATGCGCGTTCTACTCCACACTTGCTCTCGCATATAGCGCACCTGCTCCTGTTTAAATTATATCAACTCGGGTCATGGTCAAATCCAATGTTATTGCTGTACTGCATATTCAGGATTCAATATTCCCTTAATTGTTTATACACTGCTATTGGTGAAATCTCGACAATTCGACGTGCGTTACTCCACATATGCGGCCAAATTCAGCGCACGTCATTCGGTTTGCCCTATGTCAACTCTGGGCCCTGTCAAGTGCAGCGTAATTGCAATTTTGCAGAGTCTGTGTTAAATACTCAATTAAACGTATCCGCACTGTTATTGGTGATATCTAGACAAGTGGTTGAGCGTTAAACTCCTCATTCGCTGCGATATTTAGCGGAGCTGCTATTGCAGTACTTTACATTCTGCCTTCAATATTCAATTGAACGTTGCTTCGTTCCGATTGGAGATACGAAGAAAATTCGATGCGCGCTCTACTCCAGAGATGCTGCCAAATACAGCGCACATCAACCGGTTTACTCAATGTCAACTCTGTGTCCTGACAAATCCAGCGTAATTGCCGTTTTAAAATATTCTACCGGAAATATTCAATTAAACGTGTCTCCGCCGCTATTGGTGGTATGTCGACAATTCGAAGCGCTTTATACTCCACATTTGCTGCCAAATACAGCGCACATGCTCCCGTTTACAATTTGCCAACTCGGTTCGAGGTCGAATCCAATGTTATTGCTATGCTGCTCATCCAGGCTTCAATTATCAATTGAACGAATCTGTACTACTATTGGTGATATTTCGTCAATTCGATGCGCGGTATACCGTACACTTGCTGCCAAATAGAGCGCAAATCAGCCACTGTGCGCTATGTTAACTCAGGTCCCTGCCTAATTCATTGTAATTGTAGTTTTGCATATTCAGGCTTAAGTATTCAATTAAACGTATCTCCGGTGCTATTGGTGGTATGCCTACAATTCGTTGCGCGTGATACTCCACATTCCCTGCCAAGTACAGCGCACCTGCTCCTGTTTACATTATGTCAACTCGGATCGAGGACAATTGCAATGATGTTGCAGTAAAGCATATTCAGGAATCAATATTTCATTGAACAGACCTACACTGCTATTTGTGATATCCCGTCAATTCGATGCGCGGTATGCCGCAGAGTTGCTACCAAATAGAGCGCAAATCAGCCACTTTGCGCTGTGTAAACTCAGGTCCCTGCCGAATTCATTGCAATTGTATTTTTGCATATTTAGGCTTATGTACTCAATTAAACGTATCTCCGGTGCTATAGGTGGTATGCCTACAATTCGATGCGCGTTATGCTCCACAGCTGTCGCCAAACATCGCACCTGCTTCCGTTTACATTATGTCGACTCGGGTCGGGGACAAATCCAATGTTTTTGCCGTTCAGGATATTCAGGATTCAATATTTCATTGAATGTATATACACTGCCATTAGTGATATCCTGACAATTCGATGCGCGTTGTACACCTCATTGGCTGCCAAATACTACGCAGATCAGCCGGTTTGCGCATTGTCAACTCTGTGTCCTGTCAAATACATTGTAATTGCAGATTATCATGTTAGGCTCAAGTATTTATTTAAACGTATCTCCGCTGCTATTAGTGGTATGTCGACAAATCTATGTGCGTCATACTCCTCATTTGCCGCCAAACAGCGCACCTGCTCCTGTTTACATTATGTCAACGCGGGTCGAGGACAATTGCAATGTTGCTGCAAGTACTGCATATTCAGGATTCAATATTTCATTGAACGTGAATACACTGTTATTGGTGACATCCCGACAACTCGATGCGGGTGATACTCCACATTCCCTGCCCAATACAGCGCACCTGCTCCTGTTTACATTATGTCATCTGGGGTCGAAGACTATTGCAATGTTGTTGCAGTACACCATATTCAGGATTCAATATTTCATTTAACGGATCGACACTGCTATTTGTGATATCTCGCCAATTCGATGCGCGGTATACTACACATTTCCCGCCAAATACGGCACACCTGCTCCTGTTTACATTATGTCAACTCGGGTCGAGGACAAATCCAATGTTTTTGCAGTACAGGATATTCAGGATTCAATACATCATTGAACGTATATACACTGCTACTCGTTATATCCCGACAATTCGAAACGCGTTATACTCCTCATTCGCTGCCAAATACTACGCACATCAGAGAGTTTGCTCATTGTCAACTCTGTGTCTTGTCAAATACATTGTAATTGCAGTTTCTCATATTAGGCTCAAGTATTTATTTAAACGTATCTCCGCTGCTATTAGTGATATGTCGACAAATCTATGCGCGTTATACTCCTCATTTGCCGCCAAACAGCGCACCTGCTCCTGTTTACAATATGTCAACGCGGGTCGAGGACAATTACAATGTTGCTGCGAGTACTGCATATTCAGGATTCAATATTTCATTTAACGTGAATACACTGTTATTGGTGACATCCCGACAACTCGATGCGCGTGATACTCCACATTTCCTGCCAAATATAGCGCACCTGCTCCTGTTTACATTATGTCAACTCGGGTCGAAGACAAATGCAATGTTGCTGAAGTACAGCATATTCAGGATTCAATATTACATTGAACGCATATACACTGCTATTCGTGATATCCCGACAATTCGAAGCGCGTGATACTCCACATTTCCTGCCAAATACGGCGCACCTGCTCCTGTTTACATTATGTCAACTCGGGTCGAGGACAAATCCAATGATTTTGCAGTACAGGATATTCAGTATTCAATATTTCATTGATCGTATATACACTGCTATTAGTGATATCCTGACAAATCTATGCGCGTTATACTCCTCATTTGCCGCCAAATAAAGCGGACCTGCTCCTGTTTACATTAAGTCAACTGGGGTCGAGGACAATTGCAATGATGTTGCAGTAAAGCATATTCAGGAATCAATATTTCATTGAACAGACCTACACTGCTATTTGTGATATCCCGTCAATTCGATGCGCGGTATGCCGCAGAGTTGCTACCAAATAGAGCGCAAATCAGCCACTTTGCGCTGTGTAAACTCAGGTCCCTGCCGAATTCATTGCAATTGTATTTTTGCATATTTAGGCTTATGTACTCAATTAAACGTATCTCCGGTGCTATAGGTGGTATGCCTACAATTCGATGCGCGTTATGCTCCACAGCTGTCGCCAAACATCGCACCTGCTTCCGTTTACATTATGTCGACTCGGGTCGGGGACAAATCCAATGTTTTTGCCGTTCAGGATATTCAGGATTCAATATCTCAATGAATGTATATACACTGCCATTAGTGATATCCTGACAATTCGATGCGCGTTGTACACCTCATTGGCTGCCAAATACTACGCACATCAGCCGGTTTGCGCATTGTCAACTCTCTGTCCTGTCAAATACATTGTAATTGCAGATTATCATGTTAGGCTCAAGTATTTATTTAAACGTATCTCCGCTGCTATTAGTGGTATGTCGACAAATCTATGTGCGTCATACTCCTCATTTGCCGCCAAACAGCGCACCTGCTCCTGTTTACATTATGTCAACGCGGGTCGAGGACAATTGCAATGTTGCTGCAAGTACTGCATATTCAGGATTCAATATTTCATTGAACGTGAATACACTGTTATTGGTGACATCCCGACAACTCGATGCGGGTGATACTCCACATTCCCTGCCCAATACAGCGCACCTGCTCCTGTTTACATTATGTCATCTGGGGTCGAAGACTATTGCAATGTTGTTGCAGTACACCATATTCAGGATTCAATATTTCATTTAACGGATCGACACTGCTATTTGTGATATCTCGCCAATTCGATGCGCGGTATACTACACATTTCCCGCCAAATACGGCACACCTGCTCCTGTTTACATTATGTCAACTCGGGTCGAGGACAAATCCAATGTTTTTGCAGTACAGGATATTCAGGATTCAATATTTCATTGAACGTATATACACTGCTATTCGTGATATCCAGACAATTCGAAGCGCGTTATACTCCACATTCCCTGGCAAATACAGCGCACCTGCTCCTGTTTACATTATGTCAACTCGGGTCAAGGACAAATGCAATGTTATTGCAGTACAGCACATTCAGGATTCAATGCTTCATTGAACGTACATACACTGTTATTGGTGAAATCCCGACAATTCGATGCGCATGATACTCCACATTTCCTGCCAAATACAGCGCACCTGCTCCTGTTTACATTATGTCATTCGGATCGAGGACAAATGCATTGTTTTTGCAGTAGAGCATATACTGGATACAATATTTCATTGAATGTTTCTACACTGCTACTGGAGATATTTCGTCAATTCGATGCGCGCTATACCGCACAGTTGCTGCCAAATAGAGCGCAAATCAGCCACTTTGCGCTATGTCAACTCAGGTCCCTGCCTAATTCATTGTAATTGTAGTTTTGCATACTTAGGCTTATGTATTCAATTAAACGTATCTCCGGTGCTCTTGGTGGTATGCCTACAATTCGATGCGCCTTATGCTCCACAGTTGCCGCCAAACAATGGACCTGCTCCTGTTTACATTATGGCAACTGGGGTCGAAGACAAAAGCAATGTTCTTGTAGTACTGCATACTCCGGATTCAATACTTCATTGAATGTATCTACACTGCTATTGGCGATATCACGACAATTCGATGCGCGTGATACTCCACATTCCCTGCCAAAGACAACGCACCTGCTCTTGTTTACATTATGTCCCACTCGGGTCGAGGATAAATACAATGTTGTTGCAGTACTGCATATCCAGGATTCAATACTTCATTGAACGTATATACACTGCTATTCGTGATATGCCAACAATTCGAAGCGCGTTATACTCCTCATTCGCTGCCAAATACTACGCACATCAGAGAATTGGCGCATTGTCAACTCTGTGTCCTGTCTAATACATTGTAATTGCAGTTTATCATATTAGGCTCAAGTATTTATTTAAAAGTATCTCCGCTGCTATTCGTGGTACGTCGACAAATCTATGCGCGTTATACTCCTCATCTGCCGCCAAATACAGCGCACCTGCTCCTGTTTACATTATGTCAACTCGGATCGAGGACAAATGCAATGTTGTTGCAGTACAGCATATACAGGATTCAATATTTCATTGAACGTATATACACTGCCATGGTGATATCCCGACAATTCGATGCCCATGATACTCCACATTTCCTGCCAAATACAGCGCACCTGCTCCTGTTTACATTATGTCATTCGGGTCGAGGACAAATGTATCGTTTTTGCAGTACATCTTATAACGGATTCAATACTTCATTGAACGTAAATACACAGCTATTCGAGATATCCCGACAATTCGATGCGCATGATACTCCACATTTCCTGCCATATCAGCGCACCTGCTCCTGTTTACATTATGTCATTCGGGTCGAAGACAAATGCATTGTTTTTGCAGTACATCATATACCGGATTATATACTTCATTGAACGTAAATACACTGCTATTGGTGATATCCCGACAATTCCATGCGCGAGATGCTCCACATTCCCTGCCAAGTATAGCGCACCTGCTCCCGTTTACATTATGTCACTCGGGTCGAGGACAAACGCAATGTTGTTGCAGTACAGCATATTCAGGATTCAATATTTCATTGAACGTATATACACTGCAATTCGTGATATGCCGACAATTCGAAGCGCGTTACACTCCTCATTCGCTGCCAAATACTACGCACATCAGAGAACTGGCGCATTCTCAACTCTGTGTCCTGTCAAATACATTGTAATTGCAGTTTAACATATTAGGCTCAAGTATTTATTTAAAAGTATCTCCGCTGCTATTCGTGGTACGTCGACAAATCTATGCGCCTTATGCTCCACAGTTGCTACCAAACAGCGGACCTGCTCCTGTTTATATTATGTCAACTGGGGTCGAGGACAAATACAATGTTCTAGTAGTACTGCATACTCAGGATTCAATATTTCATTGAATGTATCTACACTGCTATTGGTGAAATCAAGACAATTCGATGCGCGTGATACTCCACATACCCTGCCAAAGACAGCGCACCTGCTCCTGTTTACATTATGTCAACTCGGGTCGAGGACACATGCAATGTTGTTGCAGTACAGCATATTCAGGATTCAATATTCCATTGAACGGATCTACACTGCTATTGTTGATATCTCGACAATTCGATGCGCGCTATACCGCACAGTTGCTGCCAAATAGAGCGCAAATCAGCCACTTCGCGCTATGTCAACTCAGGCCACTAATTCATTGTAATTGTTTTTTTGCATATTTAGGCTTATGTATTCAATTAAACGTATCTCCGGTGCTATTGGTGGTATGCCTACAATTCGATGCGCGTTATGCTCCACAGTTGCCGCCAAACAGCGGACCTGCTCCTATTTATATTATGTCAACTGGGGTCGAAGACAAATGCAACGTTCTTGTAGTACTGCATACTCAGGATTCAATATCCCATTGAATGTATCTACACTGCTATTGGTGATATCACGACAATTCGATGCGCGAGATACTCCACATTCCCTGCCAAATACAGCGCACCTGCTCCTGTTTACATTATGTCCCACTCGGGTCGAGGACAAATGCAATGTTGTTGCAGTACTTCATATCCAGGATTCAATATTTCATTGAACGGATATACACTGCTATTGGTGATATCGTGTCAATTCGATGAGCGGCATGCCGCACAGATGCTGCCAAATAAAGCGCAAATCAGCCACTTTGCGCTATGTCAACTCAGGTCCCTGCCTAATTCATTGTATTTGTACTTTTGCATATTTAGGCCTATGTATTCAATAAAACGTATCTCCGGTTCTTTTGGTGGTATGCCTACAATTCGATGCGCATGATACTCCACATTTCCTGCCAAATACAGCGCACCTGCTCCTGTTTACATTATGTCAACTCCGGTCGAATACAAATGCCATGTTGCTGCAGTACAGCATATTCAGGATTCAACATTTATTGAAAGTATATACACTGCTATTCGTGATATCCCGACAATTCGAAGCCCGTTATACTCCACATCCCCAGCCAAATACAGCGCACCTGCTCGTGGTTACATTATTTCAACTCGGGTCGAGAACAAATGCAATGTTTTTGCAGTACACCATATACGGGATTCAATTTTTCATTGAACGTATATACGCTGCCATGGTAATATCCCGGCAATTCGACGCGCATGATACTCCACATTTCCTGCCAAATACAGTGCACCTGCTCCTGTATATATTATGTTAACTCGTTTCGAGGACAAATGCAATGTTGCTGCAGTACAGCATATTCAGGATTCAATATTTCATTGAACGTATATACACTGCTATTCGTGATATCCCGCCAATTCGAAGCGCGTTGTACTCCACATTCCCTGGCAACTGCAGCGCACCTGCTCCTGTTTACATTATGTCAACTCGGGTCAAGGACAAATGCAATGTTGCTGCAGTACAGCATATTCAGTATTCAATATTTCATTGAACGTATATACTCTGCTATTCGTGATATCCCGACAATTCGAAGCGCGTTGTACTCCACATTCCCTGGCAAATACAGCGCACCTGCTCCTGTTTACATTATGTCAACTCGGGTCAAGGACAAATGCAATGTTTTTGCAGTACAGCACATTCAGGATTCAATATTTCATTGAATGTATATACACTGCTATTCGTGATATCCCGACAATTCGATGCGCGTGATACTCCATATTTCCTGCCAAATACAGCGCACCTGCTCCTGTTTACATTATGTCAACTCGGCTCAAGGACAAATGCAATGTTTTTGCAGTACAGCACATTCAGGATTCAATATTTCATTGAACGGATATACACTGCTATTGGTGATATCCCGACAATTCGATCCGCGTTATACTCCACATACGCTGCCAAATACTACGCACATCAGCCGGTTTCCGCATTGTCAACTCTGTGTCCTGTCAAATTCATTGTAATTGCAGTTTATTATATTAGGCTCAAATATTTATTTAAACGTATCTCCGCTGCAATTCGTGGTATGTCGACAAATCTATGCGCGTTATACTCCTCATTTGCCGCCAAACAGCGCACCTGCTCCTGTTTACAATATGTCAACTCGGGTCGAGGGCAAATGCTATGTTGTTGTAGTACAGCCTATACAGGATTCATATTTCATTGAATACATCTACACTGCTATTGATGAGACCTCGTCAATTCGATGCGCGGTATATCGCACAGTTGCTGCAAAACAGAGCGCAAATCAGCCACTTTGCGATATGTCATCTCAGGTCCCTGTCTAATTCATTGTAATTGTAGTTTTGCATATTTAGGCTTAAGTATTCAATTACACGTATCTCCGCTGCTATTGGTGATATTCCAACAATTCGATGCGCGTGATACTCCACATTCCCTGCCAAACACAGCGCACCTGCTCCTGTTTACATTAAGTCAACTGGGGTCGAAGGCAAATGCAATGATGTTGTAGTACTGCATATACAGGATTCAATATTTCATTGAACGTAAATACACTGCTATTGGTGAAATACCGACAACTGGATGCGCGTGATACACCACATTCCCTGCCAAATACAGCGCACCTGCTCCTGTTTACATTATGTCAACTCGGGTCGAGGACAAATGCAATGTTTTTGTAGAACAGCATATTGAGCGTTCAATATTTCATTCAACGTAAATACACTGCTATTGGTGATATCCCGACAATTCGATGCGCGTGATACTCCACATTCGATGCCAAATACTACGCACATCAGCCGGTTTGCGCATTATCAACTCTGTGTCCTGTCAAATACATTGTAATTGCAGTTCATTATATTAGGCTCAAATATTTATTTAAACGTATCTCCGCTGCTATTCGTGGTATGTCGACAAATTTATGCGCGTTATACTTCTCATTTGCCGCCAAATATAGCGGTTCTGCTCCTGTTTACATTATGTCAACTCGGGTCGAGGGCAAATGCTATGTTGTTGTAGTACAGCCTATACAGGATTCATATTTCATTGAATACATCTACACTGCTATTGATGAGACCTCGTCAATTCGATGCGCGGTATATCGCACAGTTGCTGCAAAACAGAGCGCAAATCAGCCACTTTGCGATATGTCATATCAGGTCCCTGTCTAATTCATTGTAATTGTAGTTTTGCATATTTAGGCTTAAGTATTCAATTACACGTATCTCCGCTGCTATTGGTGATATTCCAACAATTCGATGCGCGTGATACTCCACATTCCCTGCCAAACACAGCGCACCTGCTCCTGTTTACATTAAGTCAACTGGGGTCGAAGGCAAATGCAATGATGTTGTAGTACTGCATATACAGGATTCAATATTTCATTGAACGTAAATACACTGCTATTCGTGATATCCCGACAATTCGATGTGCGTTATACTCCACAGTTGCCGCCAAACACATCGCACCTGCTCCTGTTTACATTATGTCAAATAGGCTCGAGGACAAATGCAATGTTGCTGCAGTACATCATATTCAGGATTCAATACTTCATTGAAAGGATCTAGACTGCTATTAGTGATATCCCGACAATTCGATGCACGTGATGCTCCACATACCCAGCCTAATACAGCGCACCTGCTCTTGTTTACAGTGTGTCAATTGTGGTCGAGGACAAATGCATTGTTTTTGCAGTACAGCATATACCGTATTCAATACTTCATTGAACGTATACACACTGCCATTGTTGATATCCCGACAATTCGATGCCCGTGATACTCTACATTTCCTGCCAAATACGGCGCACCTGCTCCTGTTTACATTATGTCAACTCAGGTCGAGGACAAATGCAATGTTCTTGTAGTACTGCATACTCAGGATTCAATATTTCATTGAACGTAAATACACTGCTATTGGTGAAAACCCGACAATTCTATGCGCGTTATACTCCTTATTCGCTGCCAAGTACTACGCTGATCAGAGAGTTTGCGCATTGTCAACTCTGTGTCCTGTCAAATACATTGTAATTGCAGTTTATCATATTATGCACAAGTATTTATTTAAACGTATCTCCGCTGCTATTCGTGGTATGTCGACACATCTATGCGCGTTATACTCCTCATTTGCCGCCAAATACAGCGCACCTGCTGCCGTTTACATTATGTCAACTGGGGTCGAGGTCAAATCCAATCGTTTTGCAGTACTGCAAATTCAGGGTTCAATATCCCATTTAACGTTTCTACACTGCTATTGGTGATATCTCGTCAATTCGATGCGCGGTATACGGCACACTTGCTGCCAAATGGGGACACTGTGCGCTGTGTCAACCCAGGTCCCTGCCTAACTCATTGTAATTGTAGTTTTGCATATTTAGGCTTAAGTATTCAATTAAACGTATCTCCGGTGCTATTGCTGTTATGCCTACAACTCGATGCGCGTTATACTCCACAGCTCCCGCCAAATACAGCGCACTTGCTCTTGTTTACATTATGTCAACTCGGGTCGAGGACAATTGCAATGTAGTTGTAGTACTGCATATTCAGGATTCAATTCTTCATTGAATGTATCTACACTGCTATTGGTCATATCACGACAATCGGTGCGCGTGATACTCCACATTCCCTGCCAAATACAGCGCACCTGCTCCCGTTAACATTATGTCAACTCGGATCGAGGGCAAATGCTATGTTGTTGCAGTACAGCATATACAGAATTCAACATTTCATTGAACGTATATACACTGCCATGGTGACATCCCAACAATTCGGTGCGCATGATACTCCACATTCCCTGCCAAATACAGCGCACCTGCTCCTGGTTACATTAAGTCAACTGGAGTCGAGGACAATTGCAATGTTGTTGCAGTAAAGCATATTCAGGAATCAATATTTCATTGAACAGACCTACACTGCTATTTGTGATATCTCGTCAATTCGATGTGCGGTATGCCGCACAGTTGCTGCCAAATAGAGCGTAAATCAGCCACTTTGCGCTATGTAAACTGAGGTCCGTGCCTAATTCATTGTAATTGTATTTTTGCATATTTAGGCATATGTATTCAAATTAAACGTATCTCCGGTGCTATAGGTGGTATGCCTACAATTCGATGCGCGTTATACTCCACATTCCCTGCCAAATACAGCGCACCGGCTCCTGTTTACATTATGTCAACTGGGGTCGAAGACAAATGCAATGTTCTTGTAGTACTGCATACTCAGAACTCAATACTTCATTGAACGTATCTACACTGCGACTGCAGATATTTCGTCAATTCCATGCGTCTTGTACTCCACATTTCCTGCCAAATTGTGCGCACCTGGTCCTGGTTACATTATGTCAACTCGGATCGAGGACAAATGCAATGTTGTTGCAGTACAGCATATACAGAATCCAATATTTCATTGAACGTATATACACTGCTGTTCGTGATATGCCGACAATTCGAAGCGGGTTATACTCCTCATCCGCTGCCAAAGACAACTCACATCAGAGAATTGGCGCATTGTCAACTCTGTGTCCTGTCAAATACATTGTAATTGCAGTTTATCATATTAGGCTCAAGTGTTTATTTAAAAGTATCTCCGCTGCTATTCGTGGTACGTCGACAAATCTATGCGCGTTATACTCCTCATTTGCCGCCAAATACAGCGTACCTGCTCCTGTTTACACTATGTCAACTCGGATCGAGGACAAATGCAATGTTGTTGCAGTACATCATATACAGGATTCAATATTTCATTGAACGTATGTACACTACCATGGTGATATCGCGACAATTCGATGCGCATGATACTCCACATTTCCTGCCAAATACAGCGCATCTGCTCCTGTTTACATTATTTCAACTCGGGTCGAGGAAAAATGCAATGTTTTTGCAGTTCAGCACATTCAGGATTCGATATTTCATTGAACGGATCCACATTGCTATTTGTGATATCTCGTCAATTGGATGCGCGGTATATCGCACAGTTGCTGCCAAATAGAGCGCAAACCAGCCACTTTGCGCTATGTCAACTCAGGTCCCTGCCCAATTCATTGTAATTGTAGTTTTGCATACTTAGGCCTAAGTATTCAATTAAACGGATCTCCGGTGCTATTGGTGGTATGCCTACAATTCGATGCGCGATATGCTCCACAGTTGCCGCCAAATACAGCGCACATGCCCCTGTTTACATTATGTCAACTGGGGTCGAAGACAATTGCAATGTTGTTGCAGTACACCATATTCAGGATTCAATATTTCATTGAACGTACATACACTGCTATTGGTGATATCCCGACAATTCGATGAGCGTTATACTCCTCATTCGCTGCAGAATACTACGCACATCAGCCGGTTGGCGCATTGTCAACTCTGTGTCCTGTCAAATACATTGTAATTGCAGTTTATCATATTAGGCTCAAGTATTTATTTAAACGTATCTCCGTTGCTATTCGTGGTACGTCGACAAATCTATGCGCGTTATACTCCTCATTTGCCGCCAAATACAGCGCACGTGCTCCCGTTTACATTATGTCAACTGGGGTCGAGGACAATTGCAATGTTGTGGCAGTACACCATATTCAGGATTCAATATTTCATTGAACGGATCTACACTGCTGTTTGTGATATCTCGTCAATTCAATGCGCGGTTTACCGCACAAGTGCTGCCAAATAGAGCGCATATCAGCCACTTTGCGCTGTGTCAACTCAGGTCCCTGCCTAATTCATTGTAATTGTATTTTTGCATATTTAGTCTTATGTATTCAATTAAACGTATCTGCGGAGCTATAGGTGGTATGCCTACAATTCGATGCGCGTTATGCTTCACAGTTGCCGCATAATACAGCGCACCTGCTCCTGTTTACATTATGTCAACTCGGGTCGAGGACATATGCAATGTTTTTGTAGTACAGCATATTCGGGATTCAATATTTCATTGAACGTATATACACTGCTATTAGTGATATCTCGACAATTCGAAGCGCCTTATACTCCTCATTCGCTGCCAAATACAACGCACATCAACCGGTTTGCACAATATCAACTCTGTGTCCCTGTCAAATCCATTGGAATTGCAGTTTAGCATATTTAGGATTAAGTATTCAATTAAACGTATCTCCGCTGCTATTGGTGGTAAGTCCAGAATTTGATGCGCGTTATACCCCACATTTGCTGCCAAATACAGAGCACATTAACCGGTTTACGCAATGTCAACTCTATATCCTGTCGAATCCATTGTATTTGCAGTTTGGCCTATTTGGGCCTAAGTACTCAATTAAACCTATTTTCGCTGTTATTGGTGGTATCTCGACAACTCGATGCGCGTTATACCCGACATTTTCTGCCAAATACAGCGCACGTGCTATTGTTTACATTATGTCAACTCGGGTCGAGTACAAATGCAATGTTTTTGTAGTACTGCATATTCAGGATTCAATACTTCATTGAATGTATCTACACTGCTATTGGTGATATCCCGGCAATTTGAAGCGCGTTTTACTCCTCATTCGCTGCCATATGCTACGCACATCAGAGAGTGTGGGCATTGTCAACTCTGTGTCCCGTCAAATACATTGTAATTGCAGTTTATCATATTAGGCTCAAGTATTTATTTAAACGTATCTCCGCTGCTATTAGTGGTATGTCGACAAATCTATGCGCGTTATACTCCTCATTTGCCGCCAAATACAGCGGACCTGCACCTGTTTACATGATGTCTACTGGGGTCGAGGACAATTGCAATGTTTTTGCAGTACAGCATATTTAGGAATCAATATTTCATTGAACAGACCTACACAGCTATTTGTGATATCTCGTCAATTCGATGCGCGGTATGCCGCACAGTTGCTGCCAAATAGAGCGCAAATCAGCCACTTTGCGCTATGCAAACTCAGGTCCGTGCCAAATTCATTGTAATTGTATTTTTGCATATTTAGGCTTATGTATTCAAATTAAACGTATCTCCGTTGCTATAGGTGGTATGCCTACAATTCGATGCGCGTTATGCTCCACAGCTGCCGCCAAACAGCGCACCTGCTCCTGTTTACATTATGTCAACTCGGGTCGAGGACAAATCCAATGTTTTTGCAGTACAGGATATTCAGGATTCAATATTTCATTGATCGTATATACACTGCTATCAGTGATATCCTGACAATTCGATGCGCGTAGTACTCCTCATTCGCTGCCAAATACTACGCAGATCAGCCGGTTTGCGCATTGTCAACTCTGTGTCCTGTCAAATACATTGTAATTGCAGATTATCATATTAGGCTCAAGTATTTATTTAAACGTATCTCCGCTGCTATTAGTGGTATGTCGACAAATCTATGCGCGTTATACTCCTCATTTGCCGCCAAATACAGCGGACCTGCTCCTGTTTACATTATGTCAACTGGGGTCGAGGACAAATCCAATGTTTTTGCAGTACAGGATATTCAGGATTCAAAATTTCATTGAACGTATATACACTGCTATTGGTGATATCCTGACAATTCGATGCGCGTGATACTCCACATTCACTGGCAAATACTACGCGGAACAGCCGGTTTGCGCATTGTCAACTCTGTGTCCTGTCAAATACGTTGTAATTGCAGTTTATCATAATAGGCTCAAGTATTTATTTAAACGTATCTCCGCTGCTATTAGTGGTATGTCGACAAATCTATGCGCGTTATACTCCTCATTTGCAGCCAAATACAGCGGACCTGCTCCTGTTTACATGATGTCAACTGGGGTCGAGGACAATTGCAATGTTTTTGCAGTACAGCATATTTAGGAATCAATATTTCATTGAGCAGACCTACACAGCTATTTGTGATATCTCGTCAATTCGATGCGCGGTATGCCGCACAGTTGCTGCCAAATAGAGCGCAAATCAGCCACTTTGAGCTATGCAAACTCAGGTCCGTGCCAAATTCATTGTAATTGTATTTTTGCATATTTAGGCTTATGTATTCAAATTAAACGTATCTCCGGTGCTATAGGTGGTATGTCGACAAATTTATGCGCGTTATACTCCTCATTTGCCGCCAAATACAGCGGACCTGCTCCTGTTTACATGATGTCAACTCGGGTCGAGGACAAATCCAATGTTTTTGCAGTACAGGATATTCAGGATTCAATATTTCATTGATCGTATATACACTGCTATCAGTGATATCCTGACAATTCGATGCGCGTAGTACTCCTCATTCGCTGCCAAATACTACGCAGATCAGCCGGTTTGCGCATTGTCAACTCTGTGTCCTGTCAAATACATTGTAATTGCAGATTATCATATTAGGCTCAAGTATTTATTTAAACGTATCTCCGCTGCTATTAGTGGTATGTCGACAAATCTATGCGCGTTATACTCCTCATTTGTCGCCAAATACAGCGGACCTGCTCCTGTTTACATTATGTCAACTGGGGTCGAGGACAAATCCAATGTTTTTGCAGTACAGGATATTCAGGATGCAATATTTCATTGAACGTATATACACTGCTATTGGTGATATCCTGACAATTCGATGCGCGTGATACTCCACATTCCCTGGCAAATACTACGCGGAACAGCCGGTTTGCGCATTGTCAACTCTGTGTCCTGTCAAATACGTTGTAATTGCAGTTTATCATATTAGGCTCAAGTATTTATTTAAACGTATCTCCGCTGCTATTAGTAGTATGTCGACAAATCTATGCGCGTTATACTCCTCATTTGCCGCCAAATACAGCGGACCTGCTCCTGATTACATTATGTCAACCCGGGTCGAGGAGAATTGCAATGTAGTTGTAGTACTGCATATTCAGGATTCAATTCTTCATTGAATGTATCTACACTGCTATTGGTCATATCACGACAATCGGTGCGCGTGATACTCCACATTCCCATCCAAATACAGCGCACCTGCTCCTGTTTACATTACTTCAACTCGGGTCAAGGAAAAATGCAATGTTTTTGCAGTACAGCACATTCAGGATTCGATATTGCATTGAACGGATCTACACTGCTATTTGTGATATCTCGTCAATTCGATGCGCGGTATACCGCACAGTTGCCGCCAAATACAGCGCACATCAGAGAGTGTGGGCATTGTCAACTCTGTGTCCCGACAAATACATTGTAATTGCAGTTTATCATATTAGGCTCAAGTATTTATTTAAACGTGTCTCCGCTGCTATTCGTGGTATGTCGAAAAATCTATGCGCGTTATACTCCTCATTTGCCGACAAATACAGCGCACCTGCTCCTGGTTACATTAAGTCAACTGGAGTCGAGGACAGTTGCAATGTTGTTGCAGTAAAGCATATTCAGGAATCAATATTTCATTGAACAGACCTACACTGCTACTGGAGATATTTCGTCAATTCCATGCGTCTTGTACTCCACATTTCCTGCCAAATACAGCGCACCTGCTCCTGTTTACATTATGTCATCTCGGGTCGAGGACAAATGCAATGTTGTTGCAGTACAACACAAACAGGATTCAAAATTTCATTGAACGTATATACACTGCCATGGTGATATCCCGACAATTCGATGCGCATGATACTCCACATTCCCTGCCAAATACAGCGCACGTGCTCTTGTTTAAATTATGCCAACTCGGGTCGAGGACAACTGCAATGTTGTTGCAGTACAGCATATTCAGGATTCAATATTTCATTGAACGTATATACACTGCTGTTGGTGATATCCTGACAATTCGATGCGCGTGATACTCCACATTCCCTGGCAAATACTACGCAGATGAGCCGGTTTGCGCATTGTCAACTCTGTGTCCTGTCGAATACATTGTAAATGCAGTTTATCATATTAGGCTCAAGTATTTATTTAAACGTATGCCCGCTGCTATTTGTGGTATGTCGACAAATCTATGCGCGTTATACTCCTCATTTGCCGCCAAATACAGCGGACCTGCTCCTGTTTATATTATGTCAACTCGGGTCGAGGACAATTGCAATGTAGTTGTGGTACTGCATATTCAGGATTCAATTCTTCATTGAATGTATCTACACTGCTATTGGTGATATCTCGTCAATTCGATGCGCGGTATACCGCACACTTGCTGCCAAATAGGGCGCAAATCAGACACTGTGCGCTGTGCAAACCCAGGTCCCTGCCTAAATCATTGTTATTGTAGTTTTGCACATTTCCGCTTAATGTATTCAATTAAACATATCTCCGGTGCTATTGGTGGTATGCCTACTATTCGATGCGCGTTATACGCCACAGTTGTCGCCAAATACAGCGCACCTGCTCCTGTTTACATTATGCCAACTCGGGTCGAGGACAAATGCATTGTTGCTGCAGTACTGCATATCCAGGATTCAATACCTCATTGAATGTATCTACACTGCTATTGGTGATATCACGACAATTGGATGCGCGTGAAACTACGCATTTCCTGCCAAATACGGCACACCTGCTCCTGTTTACATTATGTCAATTCGGGTCAAGGAAAAATGCAATGTTTTTGGAGTACAGCACATTCGGGATACAATATTTCATTGAACAGATCTACACTGCTATTTGTGATATCTCGTCAATTCCATGCGAGGTATACCTCACAGTTGCTGCCAAATAGAGCGCAAATCTGTCACTTTGCGCTATGCCAACTCCGATCCCTGCCTAATTCATTGTAATTGTAGTTTTGCATATTTAGGCCTAAGTATTCAATTGAACGGATCTCCAGTGCTATTGGTGGTATGCCTACAATTCGATGCGCGTTATGCTCCACAGTTGCCGCCAAATACAGCGCACCTGCTCCTGTTTACATTATCTCAATACGGATCGAGGGCAAATGCATTGTTTTTGCAGTACTGCATATACAGGATTAAATACTTCATTGAACGTATATACACTGCTATTGGTGGTATGCCTACAATTCGATGCGCGTTATGCTCCACAGTTGCCGCCAAATACAGCGCACCTGCTCCTGTTTACATTATCTCAATACGGATCGAGGACAAATGCAATGTTGCTGCAGTACAGCACATTCAGGATTCAATATTTCATTGAACGGATCTACACTGCTATTTGTGATATCTCGTCAATTCGATGCGCGGTATACCGCACACTTGCTGCCAAATAGGGCGCAAATCAGACACTGTGCGCTGTGTCAACCCAGGTCCCTGCCTAAATCATTGTAATTGTAGTTTTGCACATTTCCGCTTAATGTATTCAATTAAACATATCTCCGGTGCTATTGGTGGTATGCCTACTATTCGATGCGCGTTATACGCCACAGTTGTCGCCAAATACAGCGCACCTGCTCCTGTTTACATTATGCCGACTCGGGTCGAGGACAAATGCAATGTTGTTGCAGTACTGCATATCCAGGTTTCAATACTTTGTTGAACGTACCTACACTGCTATTGGAGATATATCGTCAATTCCAAGCGCCTTGTACTCCATATTTCCTGCCGAATACAGCACACCTGCTCCTGTTTACATTATGTCAACTCGGGTCGGGGACAAATGCAATCTTTTTGCAGAACAGCATATTCAGGATTCAATATTTGATTGAACGTAAATACACTGCTATTGGTGATATCCCGACAATTCGATGCGCGTTATACTCCTCATTTGCCGCCAAATACAGCGCACCTGCTCCCGTTTACATTATGTCAACTCGGGTCGAGGGCAAATGGAATGTTGTTGCAGTACTGCATATCCAGCATTCAATATTTCATTGAACGTATCTACACTGCTACTGGAGATATTTCGTCAATTCCATGCGTCTTGTACTCCACATTTCCTGCCAAATACAGCGCACCTGCTCCTGTTTACATTATGTCAACTCGGGTCGAGGACAAATGCAATGTTGTTGCAGTACAACACAAACAGAATTCAAAATTTCATTGAACGTATATACACTGCTATTGGTGATATCCCGACAATTCCATGCGCGTGATACTCCACATTCCCTGCCAAATACAACGCACCTGCTCGTGTTTACATTATGCTAACTCGGATCGAGGACAAATGCAATCTTTTTGCAGTACTGGATATGCAGTATTCAATATTTCATCGAACGTATATGCACTGCTATTGGTGATATCCCGACAATTCGATGCGCGTGATACTCCACATTACCTGCCAAATACAGCGTACCTGCTCCTCTTCACATTATGTCAACTCGGGTCGAGGACAAATGCAATGTTGCTGCAGTACAGCATATTCAGGATTCAACATTTCATTGAACGTATATACACTGCTATTCGTGATATCCCGACAATTCGAAGCGCGTCATACTCCTCATTCGCTGCCAAATACTAAGCACATCAGAGAGTTTGCGCATTGTCAACTCTGTTTCCTGTCAAATAAATTGTATTTGCTGTTTGTCATGTTAGGCTCAAGTATTTAGTTAAACGTATCTCCGCTGCTATTCGTGGTATGTCGACAAATCTATGCGCGTTATACTCCACAGTTGCCGCCAAACAGCGCACCTGCTCCTGTTTACATTATGTCATTCGGGTCGAGGACAAATGCATTGTTTTGGCAGTACATCATATACCGGATTCAATACTTGATTGAACGTACATACACTGCCATTGGTGATATCCCGACAATTCGATGCGCGTGATACTCCACATTACCTGCCAAATACGGCGCACCTACTCCTGTTTACATTATGTCAACACGGATCGAGGACAAATGCAATGTTGTTGCAGTACAGCATATACAGGATTCAATATTTCATTGAACGTATATACACTGCCATGGTGATATCCCGACAATTCGATTCGCATGATACTCCACATTTCCTGCCAAATACAGCGCACCTGCTCTTGTTTACATTGTGTCAACTGTGGTCGAGGACAAATGCATTGTTTTTGCAGTGCAGCACATACGGGATTCAGTACTTCATTCAACGTATATACACTGCCATGGTGATATCCCGACAATTCGATGCGCATGATACTCCACATACCCTGCAAAATACAGCGCACGTGCTCTTGTTTAAATTATGCCAACTCGGGTCGAGGACAAATGCAATGTTTTTGCCGTACTGCATATCCAGGATTCAATACTTCATTGAACGTAAATACACTGCTATTGGTGATATCCCGACAATTCCATGCGCGTGATACTCCACATTCCCTGCCAAATTAAGCGCACGTGCTCGTGTTTACATTATGTCAACTCGGATAGAGGACAAATGCAATGTTGTTGTAGTACAGCATATACAGGATTCACTATTCCATTGAACGTATATACACTGCTATTGGTGATATCCCGACAAATCGATGCGCGTGACACTCCACATTTCCAACTAAATACGGCGCATCTGCTCCTGTTTACATTATATCAACTGGGGTCGAAGACAAATGCAATGTTCTCGTAGTACTGCATACTCAGAACTCAATACTTCATTGAACCTATCTACACTACTATTGGTGATATTTCGTCAGTTCCATGAGCGTTATACTCCACAGCAGCCGCCAAACAGCGGGCCAGCGCTTGTTTACATTATGAAAACTGTTTTCGAGGTCAAATGCAATGTTGTTGCAGTGCAGCATATACAGGATTCAATATCTCATTGAACGTATATACACAGCTATTGGCGATATCACGAGAATTCGATGCGCGTGATACTCCACATTCCCTGCCAAAAACAACGCACCTGCTCTTGTTTACATTATGTCAACTCGGGTCGAGGACAAATGCAATGTTTTTGCCGTACTGCATATCCAGGATTCAATACTTCATTGAACGTAAATACACTGCTATTGGTGATATCCCGACAATTCCATGCGCGTGATACTCCACATTCCCTGCCAAATACAGCGCACGTGCTCGTGTTTACATTATGTCAACTCGGATAGAGGACAAATGCAATGTTGTTGTAGTACAGCATATACAGGATTCACTATTCCATTGAACGTATATACACTGCTATTGGTGATATCCCGACAAATCGATGCGCGTGACACTCCACATTTCCAACTAAATACGGCGCATCTGCTCCTGTTTACATTATATCAACTGGGGTCGAAGACAAATGCAATGTTCTCGTAGTACTGCATACTCAGAACTCAATACTTCATTGAACCTATCTACACTACTATTGGTGATATTTCGTCAGTTCCATGAGCGTTATACTCCACAGCAGCCGCCAAACAGCGGGCCAGCGCTTGTTTACATTATGAAAACTGTTTTCGAGGTCAAATGCAATGTTGTTGCAGTGCAGCATATACAGGATTCAATATCTCATTGAACGTATATACACAGCTATTGGCGATATCACGACAATTCGATGCGCGTGATACTCCACATTCCCTGCCAAAAACAACGCACCTGCTCTTGTTTACATTATGTCAACTCGGGTCGGGGACAAATGCATTGTTTTTGCAGTACAGCACATACAGGATTCAATACTTCACCGAAACGTATATACACTGCTATTGGTGATATCCCGACAATTCGATGCGCATGATACTCCACATTTCCTGCCATATCAGCGCACCTGCTCCTGTTTACATTATGTCATTCGGGACGAAGACAAATGCATTGTTTTTGCAGGACATCATGTACCGGATTATATACTTCATTGAACGTAAATACACTGCTATTGGTGAAATCACGACAATTCGATGCGCGTGATACTCCACATTACCTGCCAAATACGGCGCACCTGCTCCTGTTTACATTATGTCAACTCGGGTCGAGGACAAATGCAATGTTGTTGCAGTACAGCATATTCAGGATTCAATATTCCATTGAACGGATCTACACTGCTATTGTTGATATCTCGACAATTCGATGCGCGCTATACCGCACAGTTGCTGCCAAATAGAGCGCAAATCAGCCACTTTGCGCTATGTCAACTCAGGTCCCTGCCTAATTCATTGTAATTGTTTTTTTGCATATTTAGGCTTATGTATTCAATTAAACGTATCTCCGGTGCTATTGGTGGTATGCCTACAATTCGATGCGCGTTATGCTCCACAGTTGCCGCCAAACAACGGACCTGCTCCTGTTTATATTATGTCAACTGGGTTCGAAGACAAATGCAATGTTCTTGTAGTACTGCATACTCAGGATTCAATATTTCATTGAATGTATCTACACTGCTATTGGTGACATCACGACAATTCGATGCGCGTGATACTCCATATTTCCTGCCAAATACAGCGCACCTGCTCCTGTTTACATTATGTCATTCGGGTCGAGGACAAATGCAATGTTTTTGCAGTACAGCACATTCAGGATTCAATATTTCATTGAACGGATCTACACTGCTATTGGTGATATCCCGACAATGTGAAACGCGTTATACTCCTCATTCTCTGCCAAATACTACGCACATCAGAGTGTTTGCGCATTGTCAACTCTGTGTCCTGTCAAATTCATTGTAATTGCAGTTTATCATATTAGGCACAAGTATTTATTTAAACGTATCTCCGCTGCTATTCGTGGTATGTCGACAAATCTATGCGCGTTATACTCCTCATTTGCTGCCAAATACAGCGCACCTGCTCCTGTTTGCATTATGTCAACCCGGGTCGAGGACAATTGCAATGTTGTTGTAGTACTGCATATTCAGGATTCAATATTTCATTGAACGTATATACACTGCCATGGTAATATCCCGACAATTCGATTCGCATGAAACTCCACATTTTCTGCCAAATACAGTGCACCTGCTCCTGTTTACATTATGTCAACTCGTTTCCAGGACAAATGCAATGTTTTTGCAGTACAGCACATTCAGGATTCAATATTTCATTGAACGTATATACACTGCTATTCGTGATATCCCGACAATTCGAAGCGCGTTATTCTCCACATTTCCAGCCAAATACGGCGCATCTGCTCCTGCTCACATTATATCAACTGGGGTCGCAGACAAATGCAATGTTCTTGTAGTACTGCATACTCAGGACTCAATACTTCATTGAACGTATCTACACTACTATTGGAGATATTTCGTCAATTCCATGAGCGTTATACTCCACAGCTGCCGCCAAACAGCGGGCCAGCTCTTGTTTACATTGTGTCAACTGTTTTCGAGGACAACTGCATTATTGTTGCAGTACAGCATAATCAGGATTCAATATTTCATTGAACGTATATACACTGCTATTCGTGATATCCCGACAATTCGATGCGCGTTATACTCCTCATTCGCTGCCAAATACTACGCAGATCGGCCGGATTGCGCATTGTCAACTCTGTGTCCTGTCAAATACATTGCAATTGCAGTTTATCATATTAGGCTCAAGTATTTATTTAATCGTGTCTCTGCTGCTATTTGTGGTATGTCCACAAATCCATGCGCGTTATACTCCTCATATGCCGCTAAATACAGCGCACCTGCTCTTGTTTACAATGTGTCAACTGTGGTCGAGGACAAATGCATTGTTTTGGCAGTACATCATATACCGGATTCAATACTTGATTGAACGTACATACACTGCCATTGGTGATATCCCGACAATTCGATGCGCGTGATACTCCACATTACCTGCCAAATACGGCGCACCTACTCCTGTTTACATTATGTCAACACGGATCGAGGACAAATGCAATGTTGTTGCAGTACAGTATATACAGAATTCAAAATTTCATTGAACGTATATAGACTGCTATTGGTGATATCCCGACAATTCCATGCGCGTGATACACCACATTCCCTGCCAAATACAGCGCACCTGCTCGTGTTTACATTATGTCAACTCGGATCGAGGACAAATGCATTGTTTTTGCAGTACAGCACATACGGGATTCAGTACTTCATTCAACGTATATACACTGCTATTGGCAATATCACGACAAATCGATGCGCGTGACACTCCACATTTCCAACTAAATACGGCGCATCTGCTCCTGTTTACATTATATCAACTGGGGTCGAAGACAAATGCAATGTTCTCGTAGTACTGCATACTCAGAACTCAATACTTCATTGAACCTATCTACACTACTATTGGTGATATTTCGTCAGTTCCATGAGCGTTATACTCCACAGCAGCCGCCAAACAGCGGGCCAGCGCTTGTTTACATTATGAAAACTGTTTTCGAGGTCAAATGCAATGTTGTTGCAGTGCAGCATATACAGGATTCAATATCTCATTGAACGTATATACACAGCTATTGGCGATATCACGACAATTCGATGCGCGTGATACTCCACATTCCCTGCCAAAAACAACGCACCTGCTCTTGTTTACATTATGTCAACTCGGGTCGGGGACAAATGCATTGTTTTTGCAGTACAGCACATACAGGATTCAATACTTCACCGAAACGTATATACACTGCTATTGGTGATATCCCGACAATTCGATGCGCATGATACTCCACATTTCCTGCCATATCAGCGCACCTGCTCCTGTTTACATTATGTCATTCGGGACGAAGACAAATGCATTGTTTTTGCAGGACATCATGTACCGGATTATATACTTCATTGAACGTAAATACACTGCTATTGGTGAAATCACGACAATTCGATGCGCGTGATACTCCACATTACCTGCCAAATACGGCGCACCTGCTCCTGTTTACATTATGTCAACTCGGGTCGAGGACAAATGCAATGTTGTTGCAGTACAGCATATTCAGGATTCAATATTCCATTGAACGGATCTACACTGCTATTGGTGATATCTCGACAATTCGATGCGCGCTATACCGCACAGTTGCTGCCAAATAGAGCGCAAATCAGCCACTTCGCGCTATGTCAACTCAGGTCCCTGCCTAATTCATTGTAATTGTTTTTTTGCATATTTAGGCTTATGTATTCAATTAAACGTATCTCCGGTGCTATTGGTGGTATGCCTACAATTCGATGCGCGTTATGCTCCACAGTTGCCGCCAAACAACGGACCTGCTCCTGTTTATATTATGTCAACTGGGTTCGAAGACAAATGCAATGTTCTTGTAGTACTGCATACTCAGGATTCAATATTTCATTGAATGTATCTACACTGCTATTGGTGACATCACGACAATTCGATGCGCGTGATACTCCATATTTCCTGCCAAATACAGCGCACCTGCTCCTGTTTACATTATGTCATTCGGGTCGAGGACAAATGCAATGTTTTTGCAGTACAGCACATTCAGGATTCAATATTTCATTGAACGGATCTACACTGCTATTGGTGATATCCCGACAATGTGAAACGCGTTATACTCCTCATTCTCTGCCAAATACTACGCACATCAGAGTGTTTGCGCATTGTCAACTATGTGTCCTGTCAAATTCATTGTAATTGCAGTTTATCATATTAGGCACAAGTATTTATTTAAACGTATCTCCGCTGCTATTCGTGGTATGTCGACAAATCTATGCGCGTTATACTCCTCATTTGCTGCCAAATACAGCGCACCTGCTCCTGTTTGCATTATGTCAACTCGGGTCGAGGACAATTGCAATGTTGTTGTAGTACTGCATATTCAGGATTCAATATTTCATTGAACGTATATACACTGCCATGGTAATATCCCGACAATTCGATTCGCATGAAACTCCACATTTTCTGCCAAATACAGTGCACCTGCTCCTGTTTACATTATGTCAACTCGTTTCCAGGACAAATGCAATGTTTTTGCAGTACAGCACATTCAGGATTCAATATTTCATTGAACGTATATACACTGCTATTCGTGATATCCCGACAATTCGAAGCGCGTTATTCTCCACATTTCCAGCCAAATACGGCGCATCTGCTCCTGCTCACATTATATCAACTGGGGTCGCAGACAAATGCAATGTTCTTGTAGTACTGCATACTCAGGACTCAATACTTCATTGAACGTATCTACACTACTATTGGAGATATTTCGTCAATTCCATGAGCGTTATACTCCACAGCTGCCGCCAAACAGCGGGCCAGCTCTTGTTTACATTGTGTCAACTGTTTTCGAGGACAACTGCATTATTGTTGCAGTACAGCATAATCAGGATTCAATATTTCATTGAACGTATATACACTGCTATTCGTGATATCCCGACAATTCGATGCGCGTTATACTCCTCATTCGCTGCCAAATACTACGCAGATCGGCCGGATTGCGCATTGTCAACTCTGTGTCCTGTCAAATACATTGCAATTGCAGTTTATCATATTAGGCTCAAGTATTCATTTAATCGTGTCTCTGCTGCTATTTGTGGTATGTCCACAAATCCATGCGCGTTATACTCCTCATATGCCGCTAAATACAGCGCACCTGCTCTTGTTTACAATGTGTCAACTGTGGTCGAGGACAAATGCATTGTTTTGGCAGTACATCATATACCGGATTCAATACTTGATTGAACGTACATACACTGCCATTGGTGATATCCCGACAATTCGATGCGCGTGATACTCCACATTACCTGCCAAATACGGCGCACCTACTCCTGTTTACATTATGTCAACACGGATCGAGGACAAATGCAATGTTGTTGCAGTACAGTATATACAGAATTCAAAATTTCATTGAACGTATATAGACTGCTATTGGTGATATCCCGACAATTCCATGCGCGTGATACACCACATTCCCTGCCAAATACAGCGCACCTGCTCGTGTTTACATTATGTCAACTCGGATCGAGGACAAATGCATTGTTTTTGCAGTACAGCACATACGGGATTCAGTACTTCATTCAACGTATATACACTGCTATTGGCAATATCACGACAAATCGATGCGCGTGATACTCCACATTCCCTGCCAAATACAGCGCACGTGCTCTTGTTTAAATTATGCCAACTCGGGTCGAGGACAAATGCAATTTTTTGCAGTACTGCATATCCAGGATTCAGTACTTCATTGAACGTAAATACACTGCTATTGGTGATATCCCGACAATTCCATGCGCGTGATACTCCACATTCCCTGCCAAATACAGCGCACTTGCTCGTGTTTACATTATGTCAACTCGGATAGAGGACAAATGCAATGCTGTTGCAGTACAGCATATACAGGATTCACTATTCCATTGAACGTATATACACTGCTATTCGTCATAGGCCCACAGTTCGAAGCGCGTTATACTCCTTATACGCTGCCAAATACTAAGCACATCAGAGAGTTTGCGCATTGTCAACTGTGTTTCCTGTCAAATAAATTGTATTTGCTGTTTATCATGTTAGGCTCAAGTATTTAGTTAAACGTATCTCCGCTGCTATTCGTGGTATGTCGACAAATCTATGAGCGTTATACTCCACAGTTGCCGCCAAACAGCGCACCTGCTCCTGTTTACATTATGTCATTCGGGTCGAGGACACATGCATTGTTTTGGCAGTACATCATATACCGGATTCTATACTTCATTGAACGTACATACACTGCCATTGGTGATATCCCGACAATTCGATGCGCGTGATACTCCACATTTCCTGCCAAATACAGCGCACCTGCCCTTGTTTACATTGTGTCAACTGTGGTCGAGGACATATGCATTGTTTTTGCAGTACAGCACATACGGGATTCAGTACTTCATTCAACGTATATACACTGCCATGGTGATATCCCGACAATTCGATGCGCATGATACTCCACATTCCCTGCCAAATACAGCGCACGTGCTCTTGTTTAAATTATGCCAACTCGGGTCGAGGACAACTGCAATGTTGTTGCAGTACAGCATATTCAGGATTCAATATTTCATTGAACGTATATACACTGCTGTTGGTGATATCCTGACAATTCGATGCGCGTGATACTCCACATTCCCTGGCAAATACTACGCAGATGAGCCGGTTTGCGCATTGTCAACTCTGTGTCCTGTCGAATACTTTGTAAATGCAGTTTATCATATTAGGCTCAAGTATTTATTTAAACGTATGTCCGCTGCTATTTGTGGTATGTCGACAAATCTATGCGCGTTATACTCCTCATTTGCCGCCAAATACAGCGGACCTGCTCCTGTTTATATTATGTCAACTCGGGTCGAGGACAATTGCAATGTAGTTGTGGTACTGCATATTCAGGATTCAATTCTTCATTGAATGTATCTACAGTGCTATTGGTGATATCTCGTCAATTCGATGCGCGGTATACCGCACACTTGCTGCCAAATAGGGCGCAAATCAGACACTGTGCGCTGTGCAAACCCAGGTCCCTGCCTAAATCATTGTAATTGTAGTTTTGCACATTTCCGCTTAATGTATTCAATTAAACATATCTCCGGTGCTATTGGTGGTATGCCTACTATTCGATGCGCGTTATACGCCACAGTTGTCGCCAAATACAGCGCACCTGCTCCTGTTTACATTATGCCAACTCGGGTCGAGGACAAATGCATTGTTGCTGCAGTACTGCATATCCAGGATTCAATACCTCATTGAATGTATCTACACTGCTATTGGTGATATCACGACAATTGGATGCGCGTGAAACTACGCATTTCCTGCCAAATACGGCACACCTGCTCCTGTTTACATTATGTCAATTCGGGTCAAGGAAAAATGCAATGTTTTTGGAGTACAGCACATTCGGGATACAATATTTCATTGAACAGATCTACACTGCCATTTGTGATATCTCGTCAATTCCATGCGAGGTATACCTCACAGTTGCTGCCAAATAGAGCGCAAATCTGTCACTTTGCGCTATGCCAACTCCGATCCCTGCCTAATTCATTGTAATTGTAGTTTTGCATATTTAGGCCTAAGTATTCAATTGAACGGATCTCCAGTGCTATTGGTGGTATGCCTACAATTCGATGCGCGTTATGCTCCACAGTTGCCGCCAAATACAGCGCACCTGCTCCTGTTTACATTATCTCAATACGGATCGAGGGCAAATGCATTGTTTTTGCAGTACTGCATATACAGGATTAAATACTTCATTGAACGTATATACACTGCTATTGCTGGTATGCCTACAATTCGATGCGCGTTATGCTCCACAGTTGCCGCCAAATACAGCGCACCTGCTCCTGTTTACATTATCTCAATACGGATCGAGGACAAATGCAATGTTGCTGCAGTACAGCACATTCAGGATTCAATATTTCATTGAACGGATCTACACTGCTATTTGTGATATCTCGCCAATTCGATGCGCGGTATACCGAACAGTTGCTGCCTAATAGAGCGCAAATCAGCCACTTTGCGCTATGTCAACTCAGGTCCCAGCCTAATTCATTGTAATTGTAGTTTTGCATATTTAGGCCTAAGTATTCAATTAAACGGGTCTCCGGTGCTATTGGTGGTATGCCTACAATTCGATGCGCGTTATGCTCTACAGTTGCCGCCAAATACAGCATACCTGCTCCTGTTTACATTATGTCAACTCGGGTCGAGGGCAATTGCAAAGTTGTTGTGGTACTGCATATTCAGGATTCAATTCTTCATTGAATGTATATACACTGCTATTGGTCATATCACGACAATTCGATGCGCGTGATGCTCCACATTCCCAACCAAATACAGCGCACCTGCTCCTGTTTACATTATGTCAACTCGGGTCGAGGACAAATGCAATGTTGCTGCAGTACAGCATATTCAGGATTCAATATTTCATTGAACGTATATACACTGCTATTCGTCATATCCCGACAGTTCGATGCGAGTTGTACTCCGTATTCCCTGCCAAGTACTACGTTCATCAGAGAGTTTGCGCATTGTCAACTCTGTGTCCTGTCAAGTACATTGTATTTGCAGATTGTCATATTAGGCTCAATTATTTATTTAAACGTATCTACGCTGCTATTCCTGGTATGTCGACAATTCTGTGCGCGTTATATTCCTCATTTGCCGCCAAATACAGCGCACCTGCTCCTGTTTACATTGTATCAACTGTGGTCGAGGACAAATGCATTGTTTTTGCAGTACAGCACATTCAGGATTCAATATTTCATTGAACGGATCTACACTGCTATTTGTGATATCTCGCCAATTCGATGCGCGGTATACCGAACAGTTGCTGCCAAATAGAGCGCAAATCAGCCACTTTGCGCTATGTCAACTCAGGTCCCAGCCTAATTCATTGTAATTGTAGTTTTGCATATTTAGGCCTAAGTATTCAATTAAACGGGTCTCCGGTGCTATTGATGGTATGCCTACAATTCAATGCGCGTTATACGCCACAGTTGTCGCCAAATACAGCGCACCTGCTCCTGTTTACATTATGTCAACTCGGGTCGAGGACAAATGCAAGGTATTTGCAGAACAGCATATTCAGGTTCCAATATTTCATTAAACGTAAATACGCTACTATTGGTGATATCCCGACAATTCGATGCGCCTGATACTCCACATTTCCTGCCCAATACAGCGCACCTGCTCCTGTTTACATTATGTCAACTCGGGACGAGGACAAATGCAATGTTGCTGCAGTACAGCATATTCAGGATTCGATATTGCATTGAACGTTTCTACACTGCTATTGGTGATATCTCGTCAATTCGATGCGCGGTATACCGCACACTTGCTGCCAAATAGGGCGCCAATCAGACACTGTGCGCTGTGTCAACCCAGGTCCCTGCCCAAATCATTGTAATTGTAGTTTTGCACATTTCCGCTTAATGTATTCAATTAAACATATCTCCGGTGCTATTGGTGGTATGCCTACTATTCGATGCGCGTTATACGCCACAGTTGTCGCCAAATACAGCGCACCTGCTCCTGTTTACATTATGCCAACTCGGGTCGAGGACAAATGCATTGTTGCTGCAGTACAGCATATCCAGGATTCAATACCTCATTGAATGTATCTACACTGCTATTGGTCATATCACGACAATTGGATGCGCGCGATACTCCACATTTCCTGCCCAATACAGCGCACCTGCTCCTGTTTACATTATGTCAACTCGGGACGAGGACAAATGCAATGTTGCTGCAGTACAGCATATTCAGGATTCAATATTGCATTGTACGTATATACACTGCTATTGGTCATATCACGACAATTGGATGCGCGTGATACGCCACATTTCCTGCCCAATACAGCGCACCTGCTCCTGTTTACATTATGTCAACTCGGGACGAGGACAAATGCAATGTTGCTGCAGTACAGCATATTCAGGATTCAATATTGCATTGAACGTTTCTACACTGCTATTGGTGATATCTCGTCAATTCGATGCGCGGTATACCGCACACTTGCTGCCAAATAGGTCGCAAATCAGACACTGTGCGCTGTGCCAACCCAGGTCCCTGCCTAAATCATTGTAATTGTAGTTTTGCACATTTCCGCTTAATGTATTCAATTAAACATATCTCCGGTGCTATTGAAGGTATGCCTACTATTCGATGCGCGTTATACGCCACAGTTGTCGCCAAATACAGCGCACCTGCTCCTGTTTACATTATGCCGACTCGGGTCGAGGACAAATGCAGTGTTGCTGCAGTACTGCATATCCAGGATTCAATACCTCATTGAATGTATCTACACTGCTATTGGTCATATCACGACAATTGGATGCGCGTGATACTCCACATTTCCTGCCCAATACAGCGCACTTGCTCCTGTTTACATTATGTCAACTCGGGTCGAGGACAAATCCAATGTTTTTGCAGTTCAGGATATTCAGGATTCAATATTTCATTGAACGTATATACACTGCTGTTGGTGATATCCTGACAATTCGATGCGCGTGATACTCCACATTCCCTGGCAAATACTACGCAGATGAGCCGGTTTGCGCATTGTCAACTCTGTGTCCTGTCGAATACATTGTAAATGCAGTTTATCATATTAGGCTCAAGTATTTATTTAAACGTATGTCCGCTGCTATTTGTGGTATGTCGACAAATCTATGCGCGTTATACTCCTCATTTGCCGCCAAATACAGCGGACCTGCTCCTGTTTATATTATGTCAACTCGGGTCGAGGACAAATGCAATGTTGCTGCAGTACAGCATATTCAGGATTCAATATTGCATTGAACGTATATACACAGTTTTTGGTTATATCCCGACAATTCGATGCGCGTGATACTACACATTTCCTGCCAAATACGGCACACCTGCTCCTGTTTACATTATGTCAACTCGGGTCGAGGACAAATCCAATGTTATTGCAGTACAGGATATTCAGGATTCAATATTTCATTGAACGTATATACACTGCTATTGGTGATATCCTGTCAATTCGACGCGCGTGATACTCCACATTAACTGCCAAATACAGCGCACCTGCTCCTGTTTACATTATGACAACTCGGGTCGAGGACAAATGCAATGTTTTTGCAGTACAGCACATTCAGGATTCAATATTTCATAGAACGGATCTACACTGCTATTTGTGGTATCTCGTCAATTCGATGCGCGGTATACCGCACAGCTGCTGCCAAATAGAGCGCAAATCACCCACTGTGCGCTGTGTCAACTCAGGTCACTGCCTAATTCATTGTATTTGTATTTTTGCATATTTTGGCTGATGTATTCAATTAAACGTACCTCCGGTGCTAGAGGTGGTATGCCTACAATTCGATGCGCGTTATGCTCCACAGTTGCCGCCAAATAGCGCACCTGCTCCTGTTTATATTATATCAACTCGGGACAAGGACAAATGCAATGTTTTTGCAGTACAGCACATTCAGGATTCAATATTTCATTGAACGGATCTACACAGCTATTGGTGATATCCCGACAATACGATGCGCTTGATACTCCACATTTCCTGCCAAATACGGCACACCTGCTCCTGTTTACATTATGTCAACTCGGGTCGAGGACAAATGCAATGTTTTTGCAGTACTGCATATCCAGGATACAATACTTCATTGAACGTATCTACACTGCTACTGGAGATATTTCGTCTACTCCATGCGCCTTGTACTCCACAGTTCCTGCCAAATACAGCGCACCTGCTCCTGTTTACATTATGTCAACGCAGGTCGAGGACAAATGCTACGTTGTTGTAGTACTGCATATTCAGGATTCATTTCTTCATTGAATGTATCTACACTGCTATTCGTGATTCCGACAATTCGAAGCGCGTTATACTCCACATTCCCTGGCAAACACAGCGCACCTGATCCTGTTTACATTATGTCAACTCGGGTCAGGGACAAATGCAATGTTTCTGCAGTACAGCATATTCAGGATTCAATATTTCATTGAACGAATCTATACTGCTATATGTTATATTCTCGTCAATTCGATGCGCGGTATACCGCACAGTTGCTGCCAAATAGAGCGCAAAGCAGCGACCTTGCGCTATGTCAATTCAGGTCACTGCCTAATTCATTGTAATTGTAATTTACATATTTAGACTGATGTAATCAATTAAACGTATCTCCGGTGCTATTGGTGGTATGCCTACAATTCGATGCACTTGATACTCCGCATTCCCAGGCAAATACAGCGCACCTGCTCCTGATTACATTATGTCAACTCGGGTCGAGGACAAATGCTACGTTGTTGTAGTACTGCATATTCAGGATTCAATTCTTCATTGATTGTATCTACACTGCTATGGGTGACATCACGGCAATTCGATGCGCGTGATACTCCACATTCCCTGCCAAATACAGCGCACCTGCTCCTGTTTACATTATGTCAACTCGGGTCGAGGACAAATGCTACGTTGTTGTAGTACTGCATATTCAGGATTCAATATTTCATAGAACGGATCTACACTGCTATTTGTTGTATCTCGTCAATTCGATGCGCGGTATACCGCACAGCTGCTGCCAAATAGAGCGCAAATCAGCCACTGTGCGCTGTGTCAACTCAGATCCCTGCCTAATTCATTGTAATTGTAGTTTAGCAAATTCAGGCTTTACTATTCAATTAAACGTATCTCCGGTGCAATTGGTGGTACGCCTACAATCCGATGCGCGTGATACTCCGCATTCCCTGCCAAATACAGCGCACCTGCTCCTGTTTACATTATGTCAACTCGGGACAAGGACAAATGCAATGTTTTTGCAGTACTGCATATCCAGGATACAATACTTCATTGAACGTATCTACACTGCTACTAGAGATATTTCGTCTACTCCATGCGCCTTGTACTCCACATTTCCTGCCAAATACAGCGCACCTGCTCCTGTTTACATTATGTCAAATCGGGTCAAGGACAAATGCAATGTTTTTGCAGTACAGCACATTCAGGATTCAATATTTCAATGAACGTATATACACTGCTATTCGTGATATCCCGTCAATGTGAAGCGCGTTATACTCCTCAATCGCTGCCAAATACTACGCACATCAGAGTGTTTGCGCATTGTCAACTCTGTGTCCTGTCAAATACATTGTAATTGCAGATTATCATGTTAGGCTCAAGTATTTATTTAAACGTATCTCCGCCGCTATTAGTGGTATGTCGACAAATCTATGCTCGTTATACTCCTCATTTGCCGCCAAACAGCGCACCTGCTCCTGTTTACATTATGTCAACTCGGGTCGGGGACAAATCCAATGTTATTGCCGTTCAGGATATTCAGGATTCAATATTTCATTGATCGTATATACACTGCCATTAGTGATATCCTGACAATTCGATGCGCGTTGTACTCTTCATTGGCTGCCAAATACTGCGCAGACCAGCCGGTTTGCGCATTGTCAACTCTGTGTCCTGTCAAATACATTGTAATTGCAGATTATCATGTGAGGCTCAAGTATTTATTTAAACGTATCTCCGCTGCTATTAGTGGTATGTCGACAAATCTATGCGCGTTATACTCCTCATTTGCCGCCAAACAGTGCACCTGCTCCTGTTTACATTATGTCAACTCGGGTCGAGGACAAATGCAATGTTGCTGCAAGTACTGCATATTCAGGATTCTATATTTCATTGAACGTGAATACACTGTTATTGGTGACATCCCGACAACTCGATGCGCGTGATACTCCACATTCCCTGCCAAATATAGCGCACCTGCTCCTGTTTACATTATGTCAAAAGGGATCGAGGCAAATGCTATGTTGTTGCAGTACAGCATATACAGGATTCAACCTTTCATTGAACGTATATACACTGCCATGGTGATATCCCGACACTTCGATGCGCATGATACTCCATATTTCCTGCCAAATACAGCGTACCTGCTCCTGTTTGCATTATGTCAACTCGGGTCGACAACAAATGCAATGTTTCTGCGAGTAGAGCATATTCAGGATTCAATATTTCATTGAACGTATATACACTGCTATTGGTGATATCCCGACAATTCGATGCGCGTTATACTCCACATTCGCTGCCAAATACTATGCACATCAGCCGGTTTGCGCATTGTTAACTCTGTGTCCTGTCAAATACATTGTAATTGCAGTTTACCATATTAGGCTCAAGTATTTATTTAAACGTATCTCCGCTGCTATGCGTGGTATGTCGACAAATCTATGCGCGCTATACTTCCCATTTGCCGCCAAATACAGCGCACCTCCTCCTGTTTACATTATGTCAACTCGGATCGAGGACAAATGCCATGTTGTTGCAGTACAGCATATACAGGATTCAATATTTCATTGAACGTATATACACTGCCATGGTGATATACCGACAATTCGATGAGCATGATACTCCACATTTCCTGCCAAATACAGCGCACCTGCTCCTGTTTACATTAAGTCAACTCGGGTCGAAGACAAATGCAATCCTGCTGCAGTTCAGCATATTCAGGATTCAATATTTCATTGAACGTATATACACTGCTATTCGTGATATCCCGACAATTCGAAGCGCGTTATACTCCACATTCCCTGGCAAATACAGCGCACATGCTCCTGTCTACATCATGTCAACTCGGGTCAAGGACAAATGCAATGTTTTTGCATTACAGCACATTCAGGATTCAATATTCCATTGAATGTATCTACAATTCTATTGCTGATATCACGACAATTCGATGCGTCTGATACTCCACATCCCCAGCCAAATACAGCGCACCTGCTCCTGTTTACATTATGTCAAATCGGGTCGAGAACAGATTCAATGTTTTTGCCGTTCAGGATACTCAGGATTCAATATTTCATTGAATGTATCTACACTGCCATTGATGTTATCACGACAATTCGATGCGCGTGATACTCCACATTCCTTGCCAAATACAGCGCACCTGCTCCTGTTTACATTATGTCAACTCGGATCGAGGACAAGTGCCATGTTGTTGCAGTACACCATATACAGGATTCAATACTTCATTGAACGTATATGCACTGCCATGGTGATATCCCGACTATTCGATGCGCATGATACTCCACATTTCCTGCCAAATACAGCGCTACTGCTCCTGTTTACATTATGTCAACTCGAGTCGAGAACAAATGCAATGTTGCTGCAGTACAGCATATTCAGGAATCAATATTTCACTGAACGTATATACACTGCTATTGGTGATATCCCGACAATTCGATGCGCGTTATACTCCACATTCGCTGCCAAATACTATGCACATCAGCCGGTTTGCGCATTGTTAACTCTGTGTCCTGTCAAATACATTGTAATTGCAGTTTATCATATTAGGCTCAAGTATTTATTTAAACGTATCTCCGCTGCTATTCGTGGTATGTCGACATATCTATGCGCGCTATACTCCCCATTTGCCGCCAAATACAGCGCAGCTCCTCCTGTTTACATTATGTCAACTCGGATCGAGGACAAATGCCATGTTGTTGCAGTAAAGCATATACAGGATTCAATATTTCATTGACCGTATATACACTGCCATGGTGATATCCCGACAATTCGATGAGCATGATACTCCACATTCCCTGTCAAATACAGCGATCCCGCTCCTGTTTACATTATGTCAACTCGGGTCGAGGACAAATGCAATGTTGCTGTAGTGTTGCATATTCAGGATTCAGTACTTCATTGAATGTATATACACTGCCATGGTGATATCCCGACAATTCGGTGCGCATGATACTCCACATTCCCTGCCAAATACAGCGCACCTGCTCCTGGTTACATTAAGTCAACTGGAGTCGAGGACAATTGCAATGTTGTTGCAGTAAAGCATATTCAGGAATCAATATTTCATTGAATGTATATACACTGTTATTGGTTATATCCCGACAACTCGATGCGCGTTATACTCCACATTCCCTGCCAAATGCAGCGCACCTGCTCCTGTTTACATTATGTCAACTGGGGTCGAGGACAATTGCAATGTTGTTGCAGTACAGCATATTTAGGAACCGATATTTCATTGAACGTAAATACACTGTTATTGGTGATATCCCGACAACTCGACGCGCGTGATACTCCACATTCCCTGGCAAATACAGCGCACCTGCTCCTGTTTACATTATGTCAACACGGATCGAGGGCAAATGCTTTGTTGTTACAGTACAGCATATACAGGATTCATATTTCTTTGAACGTATATACACTGCCATGGTGATATCCCGACAATTCGATGCGCATGATACTCCACATTTCCTGCCAAATACAGCGCACCTGCTCCTGTTTACATTATGTCAACTCGGGTCGAGGACAAATGCAATGTTGCTGTAGTGTTGCATATTCAGGATTCAGTACTTCATTGAATGTATCTACAATTCTATTGCTGATATCACGACAATTCGATGCGTCTGATACTCCACATCCCCTGCCAAAGACAGCGCACCTGCTCCTGTTTACATTATGTCAAATCGGGTCGAGAACAAATGCAATGTTTTTGCAGTACAGCATATTCAGGATTCAATATTTCATTGAAAGTAAATACACTGCTATTGGTGATATCCCAACAAATTCGATGGGCGTGATACTCCACATTCCCTGTCAAATACAGCGATCCCGCTCCTGTTTACATTATGTCAACTCGGGTCGAGGACAAATGCAATGTTGCTGTAGTGTTGCATATTCAGGATTCAGTACTTCATTGAATGTATCTACACTGCTATTGGTCATATCACGACAATTCGATGCGCGTGTTACTCCACATTCCCTGCCCAATGCAGCGCACCTGCTCTTGTTTACATTGTGTCAACTGTGTTCGAGGACAAATGCATTGTTTTTGCAGTACAGCACATTCAGGATTCAATATTTCATTGAACGGATCTACACTGCTATTTGTGATATCTCGTCAATTCGATGCGCGGTACACCGCACAGTTGCTGCCAAATGGAGCGCAAATCAGCCACTTTGCGCTATGTCAACTCAGGTCCCTGCCTAATTCATTGTAATTGTAGTTTTGCATATTCAGGCTCAAGTATTCAATAAAACGTATCTCCGATGCTATTGGTGGTATGCCTACAACTCGATGCGCGTTATGCTCCACAGCTGCCGCCAAATACAGCGCACTTGCTCTTGTTTACATTATGGCAACTCGGGTCAAGGACAATTGCAATGTAGTTGTAGTACTGCATATTCAGGATTCAATTCTTCATTGAATGTATCTACACTGCTATTGGTCACATCACGACAATCGGTGCGATTGATACTCCACATTCCCTGCCAAATACAGCGCACCTGCTCCCGTTAACATTATGTCAACTCGGATCGACAACAAATGCAATGTTGCTACAAGTAGAGCATATTCAGGATTCAATATTTCATTGTACGTAAATACACTGTTATTGGTTATATCCCGACAACTCGATGCGCGTGATACTCCACATTCCCTGCCAAATACAGCGCACCTGCTCCTGTTTACATTATGTCAACTGGGGTCGAGGACAATTGCAATGTTGTTGCAGTACAGCATATTTAGGAACCGATATTTCATTGAACGTAAATACACTGCTATTTGTGATATCTCGTCAATTCGATGCGCGGTATACCGCACAGTTGCTGCCAAATGGAGCGCAAATCAGCCACTTTGCGCTATGTCAACTCAGGTCCCTGCCTAATTCATTGTAATTGTAGTTTTGCATATTCAGGCTCAAGTATTCAATAAAACGTATCTCCGCTGCTATTCGTGGTATGTCGACAAATCTATGCGCACTATACTCCCCATTTGCCGCCAAATACAGCGCAGCTCCTCCTGTTTACATTATGTCAATTCGGATCGAGGACAAATGCCATGTTGTTGCAGTACAGCATATACAGGATTCATATTTCTTTGAACGTATATACACTGCCATGGCGATATCCCGACAATTCGATGCGCATGATACTCCATATTTCCTGCCAAATACAGCCTACCTGCTCCTGTTTACATTATGTCAACTCGGGTCGACAACAAATGCAATGTTGCTACAAGTAGAGCATATTCAGGATTCAATATTTCATTGTACGTAAATACACTGTTATTGGTTATATCCCGACAACTCGATGCGCGTGATACTCCAGATTCCCTGCCAAATACAGCGCACCTGCTCCTGTTTACATTATGTCAACTCGGGTCGAGGAAAAATGCAATGTTTTTGCAGTTCAGCACATTCAGGATTCGATATTTCATTGAACGGATCCACATTGCTATTTATGATATCTCGTCAATTCGATGCGCGGTATATCGCACAGTTGCTGCCAAATAGAGCGCAAACCAGCCACTTTGCGCTATGTCAACTCAGGTCCCTGCCCAATTCATTGTAATTGTAGTTTTGCATACTTAGGCCTAAGTATTCAATTAAACGGATCTCCGGTGCTATTGGTGGTATGCCTACAATTCGATGCGCGTTATACTCCACAGTTGCCGCCAAATACAGCGCACATGCCCCTGTTTACATTATGTCAACTGGGGTCGAAGACAATTGCAATGTTGTTGCAGTACACCATATTCAGGATTCAATATTTCATTGAACGTACATACACTGCTATTGGTGATGTCCCGACAATTCGATGAGCGTTATACTCCTCATTCGCTGCAGAATACTACGCACATCAGCCGGTTGGCGCATTGTCAACTCTGTGTCCTGTCAAATACATTGTAATTGCAGTTTATCATATTAGGCTCAAGTATTTATTTAAACGTATCTCCGCTGCTATTAGTGGTATGTCGACAAATCTATGCGCGTTATACTCCTCATTTGCCGCCAAATACAGCGCACGTGCTCCCGTTTACATTATGTCAACTGCGGTCGAGAACAATTGCAATGTTGTGGCAGTACAGCACAGTCAGTATTCAATATTTCATTGAACGGATCTACACTGCTGTTTGTGATATCTCATCAATTCGATGCGCGGTTTACCGCACAAGTGCTGCCAAATATAGCGCATATCAGCCACTTTGCGCTGTGTCAACTCAGGTCCCTGCCTAATTCATTGTAATTGTATCTTTGCATATTTAGTCTTATGTATTCAATTAAACGTATCTGCGGAGCTATGGGTGGTATGCCTACAATTCGATGCGCGTTATGCTTCACAGTTGCCGCCTAATACAGCGCACCCGCTCCTGTTTACATTATGTCAACTCGGGTCGAGGACATATGCAATGTTTTTGTAGTACAGCATATTCGGGATTCAATATTTCATTGAACGTATATACACTGCTATTGGTGATATCTCGACAATTCGAAGCGCCTTATACTCCTCATTCGCTGCCAAATACAACGCACATCAACCGGTTTGCACAATATCAACTCTGTGACCCTGTCAAATCCATTGGAATTGCAGTTTAGCATATTTAGGATTAAGTATTCAATTAAACGTATCTCCGCTGCTATTGGTGGTAAGTCCAGAATTTGATGCGCGTAATACCCCACATTTGCTGCCAAATACAGAGCACATTAACCGGTTTACGCAATGTCAACTCTATATCCTGTCGAATCCATTGTATTTGCAGTTTGGCCTATTTGGGCCTAAGTACTCAATTAAACCTATTTTCGCTGTTATTGGTGGTATCTCGACAACTCGATGCGCGTTATACCCGACATTTTCTGACAAATACAGCGCACGTGCTATTGTTTACATTATGTCAACTCGGGTCGAGAACAAATGCAATGTTGCTGCAGTACAGCATATTCAGGAATCAATATTTCATTGAACGTATATACACTGCTATTGGTGATATCCCGACAATTCGATGCGCGTTATACTCCACATTCGCTGCCAAATACTATGCACATCAGCCGGTTTGCGCATTGTTAACTCTGTGTCCTGTCAAATACATTGTAATTGCAGTTTATCATATTAGGCTCAAGTATTTATTTAAACGTATCTCCGCTGCTATTCGTGGTATGTCGACAAATCTATGCGCGCTATACTCCCCATTTGCCGCCAAATACAGCGCAGCTCCTCCTGTTTACATTATGTCAACTCGGATCGAGGACAAATGCAATGTTGCTGTAGTGTTGCATATTCAGGATTCAGTACTTCATTGAATGTATCTACAATTCTATTGCTGATATCACGACAATTCGATGCGTCTGATACTCCACATTCCCTTGCAAATACAGCGCACCTGCTCCTGTTTACATTATGTCAACACGGATCGAGGGCAAATGCTATGTTGTTGCAGTACAGCATATTCAGGATTCAATATTTCATTGAAAGTAAATACACTGCTATTGGTGATATCCCGACAAATTCGATGGGCGTGATACTCCACATTCCCTGTCAAATACAGCGATCCCGCTCCTGTTTACATTATGTCAACTCGGGTCGAGGACAAATGCAATGTTGCTGTAGTGTTGCATATTCAGGATTCAGTACTTCATTGAATGTATCTACACTGCTATTGGTCATATCACGACAATTCGATGCGCGTGTTACTCCACATTCCCTGCCCAATGCAGCGCACCTGCTCTTGTTTACATTGTGTCAACTGTGTTCGAGGACAAATGCATTGTTTTTGCAGTACAGCACATTCAGGATTCAATATTTCATTGAACGGATCTACACTGCTATTTGTGATATCTCGTCAATTCGATGCGCGGTATACCGCACAGTTGCTGCCAAATGGAGCGCAAATCAGCCACTTTGCGCTATGTCAACTCAGGTCCCTGCCTAATTCATTGTAATTGTAGTTTTGCATATTCAGGCTCAAGTATTCAATAAAACGTATCTCCGATGCTATTGGTGGTATGCCTACAATTCGATGCGCGTTACACTCCACAGTTGCCGCCAAATACAGCGCACCTGCTCCTGTTTACATTATGTCAACTGGGGTCGAGGTCAAATCCAATCGTTTTGCAGTACTGCAAATTCAGGATTCAATATCCCATTTAACGTTTCTACACTGCTATTGGTGATATCTCGTCAATTCGATGCGCGGTATATCGCACAGTTGCTGCCAAATAGAGCGCAAACCAGCCACTTTGCGCTATGTCAACTCAGGTCCCTGCCTAATTCATTGTAATTGTAGTTTTGCATATTTAGGCTTAAGTATTCAATTAAACGTATCACCGGTGCTATTGCTGTTATGCCTACAACTCGATGCGCGTTATACTCCACAGCTCCCGCCAAATACAGCGCACTTGCTCTTGTTTACATTATGGCAACTCGGGTCAAGGACAATTGCAATGTAGTTGTAGTACTGCATATTCAGGATTCAATTCTTCATTGAATGTATCTACACTGCTATTGGTCATATCACGACAATCGGTGCGCGTGATACTCCACATTCCCTGCCAAATACAGCGCACCTGCTCCCGTTAACATTATGTCAACTCGGATCGAGGGCAAATGCTATGTTGTTGCAGTACAGCATATACAGAATTCAACATTTCATTGAACGTATATACACTGCCATGGTGATATCCCGACAATTCGGTGCGCGTTATACTCCACATTCCCTGCCAAATACAGCGCACCTGCTCCTGGTTACATTAAGTCAACTGGAGTCGAGGACAATTGCAATGTTGTTGCAGTAAAGCATATTCAGGAATCAATATTTCATTGAACAGACCTACACTGCTATTTGTGATATCTCGTCAATTCGATGTGCGGTATGCCGCACAGTTGCTGCCAAATAGAGCGCAAATCAGCCACATTGCGCTATGTAAACTGAGGTCCGTGCCTAATTCATTGTAATTGTATTTTTGCATATTTAGGCATATGTATTCAAATTAAACGTATCTCCGGTGCTATAGGTGGTATGCCTACAACTCGATGCGCGTTATGCTCCACAGCTGCCGCCAAACAGCGCACCTGCTACTGTTTACATTATGTCAACTCGGGTCGAGGACAAATCCAATGTTTTTGCAGTACAGCATATTCGGGATTCAATATTTCATTGAACGTATATACACTGCTATTGGTGATATCCCGACAATTCGATGCGCGTGATACTCCACATTCCCTTGCAAATACAGCGCACCTGCTCCTGTTTACATTATGTCAACACGGATCGAGGGCAAATGCTATGTTGTTGCAGTACAGCATATACAGGATTCATATTTCTTTGAACGTATATACACTGCCATGGCGATATCCCGACAATTCGATGCGCATGATACTCCATATTTCCTGCCAAATACAGCGTACCTGCTCCTGTTTACATTATGTCAACTCGGGTCGACAACAAATGCAATGTTGCTACAAGTAGAGCATATTCAGGATTCAATATTTCATTGTACGTAAATACACTGTTATAGGTTATATCCCGACAACTCGATGCGCGTGATACTCCAGATTCCCTGCCAAATACAGCGCACCTGCTCCTGTTTACATTATGTCAACTCGGGTCGAGGAAAAATGCAATGTTTTTGCAGTTCAGCACATTCAGGATTCGATATTTCATTGAACGGATCCACATTGCTATTTATGATATCTCGTCAATTCGATGCGCGGTATATCGCACAGTTGCTGCCAAATAGAGCGCAAACCAGCCACTTTGCGCTATGTCAACTCAGGTCCCTGCCCAATTCATTGTAATTGTAGTTTTGCATACTTAGGCCTAAGTATTCAATTAAACGGATCTCCGGTGCTATTGGTGGTATGCCTACAATTCGATGCGCGTTATACTCCACAGTTGCCGCCAAATACATCGCACATGCCCCTGTTTACATTATGTCAACTGGGGTCGAAGACAATTGCAATGTTGTTGCAGTACACCATATTCAGGATTCAATATTTCATTGAACGTACATACACTGCTATTGGTGATGTCCCGACAATTCGATGAGCGTTATACTCCTCATTCGCTGCAGAATACTACGCACATCAGCCGGTTGGCGCATTGTCAACTCTGTGTCCTGTCAAATACATTGTAATTGCAGTTTATCATATTAGGCTCAAGTATTTATTTAAACGTATCTCCGCTGCTATTAGTGGTATGTCGACAAATCTATGTGCGTTATACTCCTCATTTGCCGCCAAATACAGCGCACGTGCTCCCGTTTACATTATGTCAACTGCGGTCGAGAACAATTGCAATGTTGTGGCAGTACAGCACAGTCAGTATTCAATATTTCATTGAACGGATCTACACTGCTGTTTGTGATATCTCATCAATTCGATGCGCGGTTTACCGCACAAGTGCTGCCAAATATAGCGCATATCAGCCACTTTGCGCTGTGTCAACTCAGCTCCCTGCCTAATTCATTGTAATTGTATCTTTGCATATTTAGTCTTATGTATTCAATTAAACGTATCTGCGGAGCTATGGGTGGTATGCCTACAATTCGATGCGCGTTATACTCCACATTCCCTGCCAAATACAGCGCACCTGCTCCTGTTTACATTATGTCAACTCGGGTGAAGGACAAATGCAATGTTTTTGCAGTACAGCACATTCAGGATTCAATATTTCATTGAACGGATCTACACTGCGACTGGAGATATCTCGTTTATTCGATGCGCGGTATACCGCACACTTCCTGGCAAATATAGCGCAAATCAGCCATTGTGCGCTGAGTCAACCCAAGTCCCTGCCTAACTCATTGTAATTGTAGTTTTGCATATTTAGGCTTAAGTATTCAATTAAACGTATCTCCGATGCTATTGGTGGTATGCCCACAACTCGATGCGCGTTATACTCCACAGTTCCCGCCAAATACAGCGCACGTGCTCTTGTTTACATTATGTCAACTCGGGTCGAGGACAAATGCAAAGTTGTTGCAGTACTGCATATCCAGGTTTCAATACTTCATTGAACGTACCTACACTGCTATTGGAGATATATCGTCAATTCCAAGCGCCTTGTACTCCATATTTCCTGCCGAATACAGCACACCTGCTCCTGTTTACATTATGTCAACTCGGGTCGGGGACAAATGCAATCTTTTTGCAGAACAGCATATTCAGGATTCAATATTTCATTGAACGTAAATACACTGCTATTGGTGATATCCCGACAATTCGATGCGCGTTATACTCCTCATTTGCCGCCAAATACAGCGCACCTGCTCCTGGTTACATTAAGTCAACTGGAGTCGAGGACAGTTGCAATGTTGTTGCAGTAAAGCATATTCAGGAATCAATATTTCATTGAACAGACCTACACTGCTATTTGTGATATCTCGTCAATTCGATGCGCGGTATGCCGCACAGTTGCTGCCAAATAGAGCGCAAATCAGCCACTTTGCGCTATGTAAACTGAGGTCCGTGCCTAATTCATTGTAATTGTATTTTTGCATACTTAGGCTTATGTATTCAAATTAAACGTATCTCCGGTGCTGTAGGTGGTATGCCTACAATTCGATGCGCGTTATGCTCCACAGCTGCCGCCAAACAGCGCACCTGCTACTGTTTACATTATGTCAACTCGGGTCGAGGACAAATCCAATGTTTTTGCAGTACAGGATATTCAGGATTCAATACTTCAATGAATGTATCTACACTGCTATCGGTCATATCACGACAATTCGATGCGCGTGATACTCCATATTTCCTGACCAATACGGCGCACCTGCTCCTGTTTACATTATGTCAACTCGGGTCGAGGACAAATGGAATGTTGCTGTAGTGTTGCATATTCAGGATTTAATACTTCATTGAATGTATCTACACTGCAATTGGTCATATCACGACAATTCGATGCGCGTGATACACCACATTCCCTGCCAAATACAGCGCACCTGCTCTTGTTTACATTATGTCAACTCGGGTGAAGGACAAATGCAATGTTTTTGCAGTACAGCACATTCAGGATTCAATATTTCATTGAACGGATCTACACTGCGACTGGAGATATCTCGTCTATTCGATGCGCGGTATACCGCACACTTCCTGCCAAATAGAGCGCAAATCAGCCATTGTGCGCTGAGTCAACCCAAGTCCCTGCCTAACTCATTGTAATTGCAGTTTTGCATCTTAAGGCTTAAGTATTCAATTAAAAGTATCTCCGATGCTATTGGTGGTATGCCTACAACTCGATGCGCGTTATTCTCCACAGTTCCCGCCAAATACAGCGCACGTGCTCTTGTTTACATTATGTCAACTCGGGTCGAGGACAAATGCAATGTTGTTGCAGTACTGCATATCCAGGTTTCAATACTTCATTGAACGTACCTACACTGCTATTGGAGATATATCGTCAATTCCAAGCGCCTTGTACTCCATATTTCCTGCCGAATACAGCACACCTGCTCCTATTTACATTACGTCAACTCGGGTCGGGGACAAATGCAATCTTTTTGCAGAACAGCATATTCAGGATTCAATATTTCATTGAACGTAAATACACTGCTATTGGTGATATCCCGACAATTCGATGCGCGTTATACTCCTCATTCGCTGCTAAATACTACGCACAGCAGCCGGTATGCGCATTGTCAACTCTGTGTCCCGTCAAATACATTTTAATTGCAGTTTATCATATTAGGCTCAAATATTTATTTAAACGTATCTCCGCTGCTATTCGTGGTATGTCGAAAAATCTATGTGTGTTATACTCCTCATTTGCCGCCAAATACAGCGGACCTGCTCCCGTTTACATTATGTCAACTCGAGTCGAGTACAAATGCAATGTTGTTGTAGTACTGCATATTCAGGAGTCAATACTTCGTTGAATGTATCTACACTGCTATTGGTGATATCCCGGCAATTTGAAGCACGTTATACTCCTCATTCGCTGCCAAATGCTACGCACATCAGAGAGTGTGGGCATTGTCAATTCTGTGTCCCGACAAATACATTGTAATTGCAGTTTATCATATTAGGCTCAAGTATTTATTTAAACGTGTCTCCGCTGCTATTCGTGGTATGTCGAAAAATCTATGCGCGTTATACTCCTCATTTGCCGACAAATACAGCGCACCTGCTCCTGGTTACATTAAGTCAACTGGAGTCGAGGACAGTTGCAATGTTGTTGCAGTAAAGCATATTCAGGAATCAATATTTCATTGAACAGACCTACACTGCTATTTGTGATATCTCGTCAATTCGATGCGCGGTATGCCGCACAGTTGCTGCCAAATAGAGCGCAAATCAGCCACTTTGCGCTATGTAAACTGAGGTCCGTGCCTAATTCATTGTAATTGTATTTTTGCATACTTAGGCTTATGTATTCAAATTAAACGTATCTCCGGTGCCATAGATGGTATGCCTACAATTCGATGCGCGTTATGCTCCACAGCTGCCACCAAACAGCGCACCTGCTACTGTTTACATTATGTCAACTCGGGTCGAGGACAAATCCAATGTTTTTGCAGTACAGGATATTCAGGATTCAATATTTCATTGATCGTAAATACACTGCTATTGGTGATATCCCGACAATTCGATGCGCGTGATACTCCACATTCCCTGCCAAATGCAGCGCACCTGCTCCTGTTTACATTATGTCAACTGGGGTCGAGGACAATTGCAATGTTGTTGCAGTACAGCATATTTAGGAACCGATACTTCATTGAACGTAAATACACTGTTATTGGTGATATCCCGACAACTCGACGCGCGTGATACTCCACATTCCCTGGCAAATACAGCGCACCTGCTCCTGGTTACAATATGTCAACACGGATCGAGGGCAAATGCTATGTTATTGCAGTACAGCATATACAGGATTCACATTTCTTTGAACGTATATACACTGCCATGGCGATATCCCGACAATTCGATGCGCATGATACTCCATAATTCCTGCCAAATACAGCGTACCTGCTCCTGTTTACATTATGTCAACTCGGGTCGACAACAAATGCAATGTTGCTACAAGTAGAGCATATTCAGGATTCAATATTTCATTGAACGTAAATACACTGTTATTGGTTATATCCCGACAACTCGATGCGCGGGTTACTCCACATTCCCTGCCAAATACAGCGTACCTGCTCCTGTTTACACTATGTCAACTCGGGTCGAGGACAATTGCAATGTAGTTGTAGTACTGCATATTCAGGATTCAATACTTCATTGAATGTATCTACACTGCTATTGGTTATATCACGACAATCGGTGCGCGTGATACTCCACATTTCCTGCCCAATTCGGCGCACCTGCTCCTGTCTACATTATGTCTACTGGGGTTCGCGGACAATTGCAATGTTGCTGTAGTACTGCATATTCAGGATTCAATATTTCATAGAACGGATCTACACTGCTATTTGTGATATCACAACAATTCGATGCGCGTGATACTCCACGTTCCCTGCCAAATACAGCGCACCTGCTCCTGTTTACATTATGTCAACTCGGTTCCGGGACAAATGCAATGTTTTTGCAGTACAGCACATTCATGGTTCAATATTTCATTGAACGGATCTACACTGCTATTGGTGATATCTCGTCAATTCGATGCGCGGTATACCGCACACTTGCTGCCAAATAGAGCGCAAATCAGTCACTGTGCGCTATGACAACTCAGGTCCCTGCCTAATTCTTTGTAATTGTAGTTTTGCATATTTAGGCTTATGTATTCAATTAAACGTATCTGCGGTGCTATAGGTGGTATGCCTAAAACTCGATGTGCGTTATGCTCCACAGTTGCCGCCAAATACAGCGCACCTGCTCCTGTTTACATTATGTCAACTGGGGTCGAAGACAAATGTAATGTTCTTGTAGTACTGCATATTCAGGATTCAATATTTCATAGAATGGATCTACACTGCTATTTGCGATATCTCGTCAATTCGATGCGCGGTATACCGCACGGCTGCTGCCAAATAGAGCGCAAATCAGCCACGGTGCGCTGTGTCATCTCAGGTCCCTGCCTAATTCATTGTAATTGTATTTTTGCGTATTTAGACTGATGTAATCAATTAAACGTATCTCCGGTGATATTGGTGGTATGCCTTCAATTCGATGCACGTGATACTCCACATTCCCTGCCATATACAGCGCAGCTGCTCCTGTTTACATTATGTCAACTCGGGTCAAAGACAAATGCAATGTTTTTGCAGTACAGCACATTCAGGATTCCATATTTCATTGAACGGATCTACACAGCTATTGGTGATATCCCGACAATTCGAAGCGCATGATACTCCACATTTCCTGCCAAATACTGCACACCTGCTCCTGTTTACATTATGTCAACTAGGGTCGAGGACAAATGCAATGTTTTTGCAGTACTGCATATCCAGGATACAATTCTTCATTGAACGTATCTACACTGCTACTGGAGATATTTCGTCTATTCCATGCGCCTTGTACTACACATTTCCTGCCAAATAACGCACCTGCTCCTGTCTACATTATGTCAACTGAGGTCGGGGAAAATTGCAATGTTGTTGCAGTACAGCATATTCAGGATTCAATATTTCATTGAACGTATATACACTGCTATTCGTGATATAACGACAATTCGATGCGCGTTATACTCCTCATTCGCTGCAAAATACTACGCACATCAGCCGGTTTGCGCATTGTCAACTCTGTGTCCTGTCAAATACATTGTAATTGCAGTTTATCATATTAGGCACAAGTATTTATTTAAACGTATCTCCGCTGCTATTCCTGGTATGTCGACAAATCTATGCGCGTAATACTCCTCATTTGCAGCCAAATACAGCGCCCCTGCTCCTGTTTGCATTATGTCAACTCGGGTCGAGGACAATTGCAATGTTGTTGTAGTACTGCATATTTAGGATTCAATATTTCATTGAACGTATATACACTGCCATGGTAATATCCCGACAATTCGATGCGCATGAAACTCCTCATTTGCTGCCAAATACAGCGCACCTGCTCCCGTTTACATTATGTCAACTGGGGTCGAAGACAAATGTAATGTACTTGTAGTACTGCATACTCAGGATTCAATACTTCATTGAATGTATCTACACTGCTACTGGTGATATCACGACAATTCGATACGCGTGATACTCCACTTTCCCTGCCACATACAGCGCACGTGCTCTTGTTTGCATTATGTCAACTCGGGTCGAGGACAAATGCAATGTTTTTGCAGTACTGCATACTCAGGATTCAATATTTCATTGAATGTATCTACACTGCTATTGGTGATATCACGACAATTCGATGCGCGTGATACTCCACATTCCCTGCCAAAGACAGCGCACCTGCTCTTGTTTACATTATGTCAACTCGGGTCGGGGACAAATGCATTGTTTTTGCAGTACAGCACAAACAGGATTCAATACTTCACTGAGCATATATACACTGCTCTTGGTGATATCCCGACAGTTCGATGCGCGTGATACTCCACATTACCTGCCAGATACAGCGTACCTGCTCCTCTTCACATTATATCAACTTGGGTCGAGGACAAATGCAATGTTGCTGCAGTACAGCATATTCAGGATTCAACATTTCATTGAACGTATATACACTACTATTGGTGATATTTCGTCAATTCCATGAGCGTGATACTCCACAGCTGCCGCCAAACAGCGGGCCAGCTCTTGTTACATTGTGCCAACTGTTTTCGAGGTCAAATGCAATGTTGTTGCAGTACAGCATATACAGGATTCAATATTTCATTGAACGTATATACACTGCCATGGTGATATCCCGACAATTCGATGCGCGTTATACTCCACATTCCCTGCCAAATACAGAGCACCGGCTCCTGTTTACATTATGTCAACTGGGGTCGAAGACAAATGCAATGTTCTTGTAGTACTGCATACTCAGAACTCAATACTTCATTGAACGTATCTACACTGCGACTGGAGATATTTCGTCAATTCCATGCGTCTTGTACTCCACATTTCCTGCCAAATAGTGCGCACCTGCTCCTGTTTACATTATGTCAACTCGGATCGAGGACAAATGCAATGTTGTTGCAGTACAGCATATACAGAATCCAATATTTCATTGAACGTATATACACTGCTGTTCGTGATATGCCGACAATTCGAAGCGGGTTATACTCCTCATCCGCTGCCAAAGACAACTCACATCAGAGAATTAGCGCATTGTCAACTCTGTGTCCTGTCAAATACATTGTAATTGCAGTTTATCATATTAGGCTCAAGTATTTATTTAAAAGTTTCTCCGCTGCTATTCGTGGTACGTCGACAAATCTATGCGCGTTATACTCCTCATTTGCCGCCAAATACAGCGTACCTGCTCCTGTTTACACTATGTCAACTCGGATCGAGGACAAATGCAATGTTGTTGCAGTACATCATATACAGGATTCAATATTTCATTGAACGTATATACACTACCATGGTGATATCGCGACAATTCGATGCGCATGATACTCCACATTTCCTGCCAAATACAGCGCATCTGCTCCTGTTTACATTATTTTAACTCGGGCCGAGGAAAAATGCAATGTTTTTGCAGTTCAGCACATTCAGGATTCGATATTTCATTGAACGGATCCACATTGCTATTTGTGATATCTCGTCAATTCGATGCGCGGTATATCGCACAGTTGCTGCCAAATAGAGCGCAAACCAGCCACTTTGCGCTATGTCAACTCAGGTCCCTGCCCAATTCATTGTAATTGTAGTTTTGCATACTTAGGCCTAAGTATTCAATTAAACGGATCTCCGGTGCTATTGGTGGTATGCCTACAATTCGATGCGCGTTATGCTCCACAGTTGCCGCCAAATACAGCGCACGTGCTCCCGCTTACATTATGTCAACTGGGGTCGAGGACAATTGCAATGTTGTGGCAGTACACCATATTCAGGATTCAATATTTCATTGAACGGATCTACACTGCTGTTTGTGATATCTCGTCAATTCGATGCGCGGTTTACCGCACAAGTGCTGCCAAATAGAGCGCATATCAGCCACTTTGCGCTGTGTCAACTCAGGTCCCTGCCTATTTCATTGTAATTGTATTTTTGCATATTTAGTCTTATGTATTCAATTAAACGTATCTGCGGAGCTATAGGTGGTATGCCTACAATTCGATGCGCGTTATGCTTCACAGTTGCCGCCTAATACAGCGCACCTGCTCCTGTTTACATTATGTCAACTCGGGTCGAGGACATATGCAATGTTTTTGTAGTACAGCATATTCGGGATTCAATATTTCATTGAACGTATATACACTGCTATTGGTGATATCTCGACAATTCGAAGCGCCTCATACTCCTCATTCGCTGCCAAATACAACGCACATCAACCGGTTTGCACAATATTAACTCTGTGTCCCTGTCAAATCCATTGGAATTGCAGTTTAGCATATTTAGGATTAAGTATTCAATTAAACGTATCTCCGCTGCTATTGGTGGTAAGTCCAGAATTTGATGCGCGTTATACCCCAGATTTGCTGCCAAATACAGAGCACATTAACCGGTTTACGCAATGTCAACTCTATATCCTGTCGAATCCATTGTATTTGCAGTTTGGCCTATTTGGGCCTAAGTACTCAATTAAACCTATTTTCGCTGTTATTGGTGGTATCTCGACAACTCGATGCGCGTTATACCCGACATTTTCTGACAAATACAGCGCACGTGCTATTGTTTACATTATGTCAACTCGGGTCGAGTACAAATGCAATGTTTTTGTAGTACTGCATATTCAGGATTCAATACTTCATTGAATGTATCTACACTGCTATTGGTGATATCCCGGCAATTTGAAGCGCGTTTTACTCCTCATTCGCTGCCATATGCTACGCACATCAGAGAGTGTGGGTATTGTCAACTCTGTGTCCCGTCAAATACATTGTAATTGCAGTTTATCATATTAGGCTCAAGTATTTATTTAAACGTATCTCCGCTGCTATTAGTGGTATGTCGACAAATCTATGCGCGTTATACTTCTCATTTGCCGCCAAATACAGCGGACCTGCTCCTGTTTACATTATGTCAACTGGGGTCGAGGACAATTGCAATGTTGTGGCAGTACACCATATTCAGGATTCAATATTTCATTGAACGGATCTACACTGCTGTTTGTGATATCTCGTCAATTCGATGCGCGGTTTACCGCACAAGTGCTGCCAAATAGAGCGCATATCAGCCACTTTGCGCTGTGTCAACTCAGGTCCCTGCCTAATTCATTGTAATTGTATTTTTGCATATTTAGTCTTATGTATTCAATTAAACGTATCTGCGGAGCTATAGGTGGTATGCCTACAATTCGATGCGCGTTATGCTTCACAGTTGCCGCCTAATACAGCGCACCTGCTCCTGTTTACATTATGTCAACTCGGGTCGAGGACAAATCCAATGTTTTTGCAGTACAGGATATTCAGGATTCAATATTTCATTGAACGTATATACACTGCTATTGGTGATATCCTGACAATTCGATGCGCGTTATACTCCACATTCCCTGCCAAATACAGCGCACCTGCTCCTGTTTACATTATGTCAACTCGGGTGAAGGACAAATGCAATGTTTTTGCAGTACAGCACATTCAGGATTCAATATTTCATTGAACGGATCTACACTGCGACTGGAGATATCTCGTTTATTCGATGCGCGGTATACCGCACACTTCCTGGCAAATATAGCGCAAATCAGCCATTGTGCGCTGAGTCAACCCAAGTCCCTGCCTAACTCATTGTAATTGTAGTTTTGCATATTTAGGCTTAAGTATTCAATTAAACGTATCTCCGATGCTATTGGTGGTATGCCCACAACTCGATGTGCGTTATACTCCACAGTTCCCGCCAAATACAGCGCACGTGCTCTTGTTTACATTATGTCAACTCGGGTCGAGGACAAATGCAAAGTTGTTGCAGTACTGCATATCCAGGTTTCAATACTTCATTGAACGTACCTACACTGCTATTGGAGATATATCGTCAATTCCAAGCGCCTTGTACTCCATATTTCCTGCCGAATACAGCACACCTGCTCCTGTTTACATTATGTCAACTCGGGTCGGGGACAAATGCAATCTTTTTGCAGAACAGCATATTCAGGATTCAATATTTCATTGAACGTAAATACACTGCTATTGGTGATATCCCGACAATTCGATGCGCGTTATACTCCTCATTTGCCGCCAAATACAGCGCACCTGCTCCTGTTCACATTATGTCAACTGGGGTCGAGGACAATTGCAATGTTGTTGCAGTACAGCATATTTAGGAACCGATACTTCATTGAACGTAAATACACTGTTATTGGTGATATCCCGACAACTCGACGCGCATGATACTCCACATTCCCTGGCAAATACAGCGCACCTGCTCCTGGTTACAATATGTCAACACGGATCGAGGGCAAATGCTATGTTATTGCAGTACAGCATATACAGGATTCACATTTCTTTGAACGTATATACACTGCCATGGCGATATCCCGACAATTCGATGCGCATGATACTCCATAATTCCTGCCAAATACAGCGTACCTGCTCCTGTTTACATTATGTCAACTCGGGTCGACAACGAAATGCAATGTTGCTACAAGTAGAGCATATTCAGGATTCAATATTTCATTGAACGTAAATACACTGTTATTGGTTATATCCCGACAACTCGATGCGCGTGATACTCCACATTCCCTGCCAAATACAGCGCACCTGCTCTTGTTTACATTATGTCAACTCGGGTCGGGGACAAATGCATTGTTTTTGCAGTACAGCACAAACAGGATTCAATACTTCACTGAGCATATATACACTGCTCTTGGTGATATCCCGACAGTTCGATGCGCGTGATACTCCACATTACCTGCCAGATACAGCGTACCTGCTCCTCTTCACATTATATCAACTTGGGTCGAGGACAAATGCAATGTTGCTGCAGTACAGCATATTCAGGATTCAACATTTCATTGAACGTATATACACTACTATTGGTGATATTTCGTCAATTCCATGAGCGTGATACTCCACAGCTGCCGCCAAACAGCGGGCCAGCTCTTGTTACATTGTGCCAACTGTTTTCGAGGTCAAATGCAATGTTGTTGCAGTACAGCATATACAGGATTCAATATTTCATTGAACGTATATACACTGCCATGGTGATATCCCGACAATTCGATGCGCATGATACTCCACATTTCCTTCCAAATACAGCGCACCTGCTCCTGTTTACATTATGTCCTTCGGGTCGAGGACAAATGCATTGTTTTTGCAGTACAGAATATACCGGATTCAATACTTCATTGAACGTAAATACACTGCTATTGGTGATACCCCGACAATTCGATGCGCATGATACTCCACATTCCCTGCCAAATACAGCGCACCTGCTCCTGTTTACATTATGTCAACTCGGGTCGAGGACAAATGCAATGTTTTTGCAGTACTGCATATCCAGCATTCTATATTTCATTGAACGTATCTACACTGCTACTGGAGATATGTCGTCAATTCCATGCGTCCTGCACTCCACATTTCCTGCCAAATACTGCGCACCTGCTCCTGTTTACATTCTGTCAACTCGGGTCGAGGACAACTGCAATGTTGTTGCAGTACAGCATATTCAGGATTCAATATTTCATTGAAAGGCTCTACACTGCCATTGGTGATATCTCGTCAATTCGATGCGCGGTATACCGCACAGATGCTGCCAAATTGAGCGCAGATCAGCCACTTTGCGCTATGTCAACTCAGGACCCTGACTAATTCATTGTAACTGTAGTTTTGCATATTTAGGCTTTTTTATTCAATTAAACGTATCCCCGGTGCTATTGGTGGTATGCCTACCATTCAATGCGCGCTATGCTCCACAGTTGCAACCAAACAGCGGACCTGCTCCTGTTTACATTATGTCAACTCGGGTCGAGGTTAAATGCAATGTTACTGCAGTACTGCATATCCAGGATTCAATACTCCATTGAACGTATCTACACTGCTATTGGTGATATCTCGACATTTCGACCCGTGTTATACGCCACATTTGCTGCCAAATACTGCGCACATCAGCCGGTTTGCGCTATGTCAACTCAGACCCTGTCATATCCAGCGTAATTGGCGTTTTGGAGATTCTGCCGGGAATATTCAATTGAACGTATCTCGGTTTCTCATGGAGATATGTCGACAATTCGATGCGCGTACTACTCCACATAAGCAGTCAAATACAGCGCACGTCATTCGGTTTGCGGTATGGCAACTCTGGGCCCTGTCAAATACAGCGTTGCTGCAGTTTTGCAGATTCTGTCTTAAATATTATATTGAGCGTATCTCATTGTTTATTCCTGTTATCTCGACAATTCGATGAGCGTGTTGAGTAGATGATACATTTACACTGTACATGTGAATGTGTGTTTAAGCGTGAGAGGGCGCCCAGGTCTTAGTTGAGACAAGAGACAGTTGCCGGATGTTGGAAGCTTCAGGAAGAGTCGGTCAACAACAAGCGTGCGTGTAAGAAGGTTATCGAGGTCTACAGAGTGCAACATATATGTGTAGCTATTGTGTATAAAATAAAATAAACTATTTGTATTTCCGAATCCTTTCATTACCTTAACATGGTAGCAGAGCGTGGTTACTAGTTTTGCAAGCTATTGAGTTCGTGGTTACGATCTTGCGAGTGAGTTTAGTAAGGGAAGAAACCGTCAGAGGATAAAAAGAAAAAAATACTTCAAGCACGTAGGAATGCTTAAGTACAGGAAAAAAAATCAATTAAAATGGAGAGATCGGAAATCATGATACCTGTATTCGATGGTCAGGATTATGGAATGTGGAAGCAAAGAACACGATGTTTCTCAAGTATAAGGAATGCAAGGTCGTTACAACTAGAATTAAGACCGAAAGAGACAATGAAGATTGGGACAAAAAGGATTTGAGGGCGATAAATATAATTTACAGTGCCATCACAAATAGACAATTGGGGTATGTTAGGGAAGAAAAAACGGCATATAATATAATAAAAAGGTTTGATGAAATGTACTTGATGTTGCGACACACAAACTAACTAACGACCAGTCAGGCACAACTGATCGGTTGGTATCGCGAACCTTGAACGTTATTTGCGCTCAAGGGTGAGGATTATAATAAGTGTAAAGAGCGAGATTTAGTTCACCTTACTTATTCCACTCAATACTCTGGTTACAACTGTCTTGATATGTACTGAATTCCTCTTACTACTATGAATACACTGAAATTAAGTTACTGATTCTCCTGTTCACTGACTGACGACTGGTAGGTGTTGACTCTTCGAAGACTGGTGCAAGAGTGATTCTTGGGGATGTTGCTGTCGTAGCGGAAGATTCGTGGTGGGGGTGTCTCAAGTCTGTTCCTAATTGCTCATTGGGTAAAGACGTATGTTTTGGAATGGGCTGGCTGCCTGCGCAGGTGTCCTTACCCTTGGGGAAAACCCGCGTGTTCGGTCTTCCTAAGATGTAGCATAAACAATAAAGAGATTTCGTGTTTTATGGGTCTTTTCCGTGAGGTCCTAAAGTACCTTGACTGTACGTTAGGTCCACTGTTTATGAGGGGTACGCATTAGGCTACCCTTAACGGTCGTCCTTCCCGCGGATCGTATGGTCCCTTAAACCGCCGCGGTAATTACCAGACGGCCACTCCAAATCTCGAAAACTTGAAAGAGTCGACGGCACTGCAGATCGTATGCAGAAGGAGATTGGAAAACATAAGACTGGAGAACTACAGTGAATCAGAGTCATTTTTTTGTGATCTTTAAAAATTAATAAACGAATTAAAAGGTGCCGGCGCACAAGTGAGTGAGGGGGAAAAGCTAAATTACTCCACACTTGCTCTCGCATATAGCGCACCTGCTCCTGTTTAAATTATATGAACTCGGGTCATGGTCAAATCCAATGTTATTGCTGTACTGCATATTCAGGATTCAATATTCCCTTAATTGTTTATACACTGCTATTGGTGAAATCTCGACAATTCGACGTGCGTTACTCCACATATGCGGCCAAATTCAGCGCACGTCATTCGGTTTGCCCTATGTCAACTCTGGGCCCTGTCAAGTGCAGCGTAATTGCAATTTTGCAGAGTCTGTGTTAAATACTCAATTAAACGTATCCGCACTGTTATTGGTGATATCTAGACAAGTGGTTGAGCGTTAAACTCCTCATTCGCTGCGATATTTAGCGGAGCTGCTATTGCAGTACTGTACATTCAGCCTTCAATATTCAATTGAACGTTGCTTCGTTTCGATTGGAGATACGAAGAAAATTCGATGCGCGCTCTACTCCAGAGATGCTGCCAAATACAGCGCACATCAACCGGTTTACTCAATGTCAACTCTGTGTCCTGACAAATCCAGCGTAATTGCCGTTTTAAAATATTCTACCGGAAATATTCAATTAAACGTGTCTCCGCCGCTATTGGTGGTATGTCGACAATTCGAAGCGCTTTATACTCCACATTTGCTGCCAAATACAGCGCACATGCTCCCGTTTACAATTTGCCAACTCGGTTCGAGGTCGAATCCAATGTTATTGCTATGCTGCTCATCCAGGCTTCAATTATCAATTGAACGAATCTGTACTACTATTGGTGATATTTCGTCAATTCGATGCGCGGTATACCGCACACTTGCTGCCAAATAGAGCGCAAATCAGCCACTGTGCGCTATGTTAACTCAGGTCCCTGCCGAATTCATTGCAATTGTATTTTCGCATATTTAGGCTTATGTATTCAATTAAACGTATCTGCGGTGCTATAGGTGGTATGCCTAAAACTCGATGTGCGTTATGCTCCACAGTTGCCGCCAAATACAGCGCACCTGCTCCTGTTTACATTATGTCAACTGGGGTCGAAGACAAATGTAATGTTCTTGTAGTACTGCATACTCAGGATTCAATACATCATTGAACGTATATACACTGCTACTCGTTATATCCCGACAATTCGAAACGCGTTATACTCCTCATTCGCTGCCAAATACTACGCACATCAGAGAGTTTGCTCATTGTCAACTCTGTGTCTTGTCAAATACATTGTAATTGCAGTTTCTCATATTAGGCTCAAGTATTTATTTAAACGTATCTCCGCTGCTATTAGTGATATGTCGACAAATCTATGCGCGTTATACTCCTCATTTGCCGCCAAACAGCGCACCTGCTCCTGTTTACATTATGTCAACTCGGGTCGAGGACAAATGCAATGTTGCTGCAAGTACTGCATATTCAGGATTCAATATTTCATTGAACGTGAATACACTGTTATTGGCGACATCCCGACAACTCGATACGCGTGATACTCCACATTCCCTGCCAAATAGAGCGCACCTGCTCCTGTTTACATTATGTCAACTGGGGTCGAAGACAATTGCAATGTTTTTGCAGTACACCATATTCAGGATTCAATATTTCATTGATCGTATATACACTGCCATTAGTGATATCCTGACAATTCGATGCGCGTTGTACTCCTCATTGGCTGCCAAATACTACGCAGATCAGCCGGTTTGCGCATTGTCAACCCTGTGTCCTGTCAAATACATTGTAATTGCAGATTATCATGTTAGGCTCAAATATTTATTTAAACGTATCTCCGCTGCTATTCGTGGTATGTCGACAAATCTATGCGCGTTATACTCCTCATTTGCCGCCAAATACAGGGGAACTGCTCCTGTTCACATTATGTCAACTGGGGTCGAAGACGAATGAAATGTTGTTGTAGTACTGCATATTAACGTTTCAATATTTCATTGAACGGATCTACATTGCTAATGATGATATCTCGTCAATTCGATGCGCGTGATACTCCACATTTCCTGCCAAATACGGTGCACCTGCTCCTGTTTACATTATGTCAACTCGGGTCGAGGACAAATCCTATGATTTTGCAGTACAGGATATTCAGTATTCAATATTTCATTGATCGTATATACACTGCTATTAGTGATATCCTGACAAATCTATGCGCGTTATACTCCTCATTTGCCGCCAAATAAAGCGGACCTGCTCCTGTTTACATTAAGTCAACTGGGGTCGAGGACAATTGCAATGATGTTGCAGTAAAGCATATTCAGGAATCAATATTTCATTGAACAGACCTACACTGCTATTTGTGATATCCCGTCAATTCGATGCGCGGTATGCCGCACAGTTGCTACCAAATAGAGCGCAAATCAGCCACTTTGCGCTATGTAAACTCAGGTCCCTGACGAATTCATTGCAATTGTATTTTTGCATATTTAGGCTTATGTATTCAATTAAACGTATCTCCGGTGCTATAGGTGGTATGCCTACAATTCGATGAGCGTTATGCTCCACAGCTGTCGCCAAACATCGCACCTGCTTCCGTTTACATTATGTCGACTCGGGTCGGGGGCAAATCCAATGTTTTTGCCGTTCAGGATATTCAGGATTCAATATTTCATTGAATGTATATACACTGCCATTAGTGATATCCTGACAATTCGATGCGCGTTGTACACCTCATTGGCTGCCAAATACTACGCAGATCAGCCGGTTTGCGCATTGTCAACTCTCTGTCCTGTCAAATACATTGTAATTGCAGATTATCATGTTAGGCTCAAGTATTTATTTAAACGTATCTCCGCTGCTATTAGTGATATGTCGACAAATCTATGCGCGTTATACTCCTCATTTGCCGCCAAACAGCGCACCTGCTCCTGTTTACATTATGTCAACTCGGGTCGAGGACAAATGCAATGTTGCTGCAAGTACTGCATATTCAGGATTCAATATTTCATTGAACGTGAATACACTGTTATTGGTGACATCCCGACAACTCGATGCGCGTGATACTCCACATTCCCTGCCAAATACAGCGCACCTGCTCCTGTTTACATTATGTCAACTGGGGTCGAAGACAATTGCAATGTTGTTGCAGTACACCATATTCAGGATTCAATGCTTCATTGAACGGATCTACACTGCTATTGGTGATATCCCGACAACTCGATGCGCGTTGTACTCCTCATTTGCTGCCAAATACTACGTACATCAGCCGGTTGGCGCATTGTCAACTCTGTGTCCTGTCAAATACATTGTAATTACAGTTCATTATATTAGGCTCAAATATTTATTTAAACGTATCTCCGCTGCTATTAGTGGTATGTCGACAAATCTATGTGCGTCATACTCCTCATTTGCCGCCAAACAGCGCACCTGCTCCTGTTTACATTATGTCAACGCGGGTCGAGGACAATTACAATGTTGCTGCAAGTACTGCATATTCAGGATTCAATATTTCATTGAACGTGAATACACTGTTATTGGTGACATCCCGACAACTCGATGCGGGTGATACTCCACATTCCCTGCCAAATACAGCGCACCTGCTCCTGTTTACATTATGTCAACTGGGGTCGAAGACTATTGCAATGTTGTTGCAGTACACCATAATCAGGATTCAATATTTCATTTAACGGATCGACACTGCTATTTGTGATATCTCGCCAATTCGATGCTCGGTATACTACACATTTCCTGCCAAATACGGCACACCTGCTCCTGTTTACATTATGTCAACTCGGGTCGAGGACAAATCCAATGTTTTTGCAGTACAGGATATTCAGGATTCAATATTTCATTGAACGTATATACACTGCTATTCGTGATATCCAGACAATTCGAAGCGCGTTATACTCCACATTCCCTGGCAAATACAGCGCACCTGCTCCTGTTTACATTATGTCAACTCGGGTCAAGGACAAATGCAATGTTATTGCAGTACAGCACATTCAGGATTCAATACTTCATTGAACGTATATACACTGCTATTGGTGATATCCCAGCAATTCGATGCGCGTGATACTACACATTTCCTGCCATAAACGGCACACCTGCTCCTGTTTACATTATGTCAACTCGGGCCGAGGACAAATCCAATGTTTTTGCAGTACAGGATATTCAGGATTCAACATTTCATTGAACGTATATACACTGCTATTCGTGATATCCCGACAATTCGAAGCGCGTTATACTCCACATTCCCTGGCAAATGCAGCGCACCTGCTCCCGTTTACATTATGTCAACTCGGGTCAAGGACAAATGCAATGTTGTTGTAGTATTGCATATCCAGGATTCAATACTTCATTGAACGTATATACACTGCTATTCGTGATATGCCAACAATTCGAAGCGCGTTATACTCCTCATTCGCTGCCAAATACTACGCACATCAGAGAATTGGCGCATTGTCAACTCTGTGTCCTGTCAAATACATTGTAATTGCAGTTTATCATATTAGGCTCAAGTATTTATTTAAAAGTATCTCCGCTGCTATTCGTGGTACGTCGACAAATCTATGCGCGTTATACTCCTCATCTGCCGCCAAATACAGCGCACCTGCTCCTGTTTACATTATGTCAACTCCGATCGAGGACAAATGCAATGTTGTTGCAGTACAGCATATACAGGATTCAATATTTCATTGAACGTATATACACTGCCATGGTGATATCCCGACAATTCGATTCGCATGATACTCCTCATTTTCCGCCAAATACAGCGCCCCTGCTCTTGTTTACATTGTGTCAATTTTGGTCGAGGACAGATGCAGTGTTTTTGCAGTACAGCATATACTGGATTCAATACTTCATTGAACGTATATACACTGCTATTGGTGATATCCCGACAAATCGATGCGCGTGACACTCCACATTTCCAGCCAAATACGGCGCATCTGCTCCTGTTTACATTATATCAACTGGGGTCGAAGACAAATGCAATGTTCTCGTAGTACTGCATACTCAGGACTCAATACTTCATTGAACCTATCTACACTACTATTGGTGATATTTCGTCAATTCCATGAGCGTTATACTCCACAGCAGCCGCCAAACAGCGGGCCAGCGCTTGTTTACATTATGAAAACTGTTTTCGAGGTCAAATGCAATGTTGGTGCAGTACAGCATATACAGGATTCAATATCTCATTGAACGTATATACACTGCCATGGTGATATCCCGACAATTCGATGCGCATGGTACTCCACATTTCCTGCCAAATACAGCGCACCTGCTCGTGTTTACATTATGTCATTCGGGTCGAGGACAAATGCATTGTTTTTGCAGTACAGCATATACTGGATACAATATTTCATTGAATGTATCTACACTGCTACTGGAGATATTTCGTCAATTCGATGCGCGCTATACCGCACAGTTGCTGCCAAATAGAGCGCAAATCAGCCACTTTGCGCTATGTCAACTCAGGTCCCTGCCTAATTCATTGTAATTGTAGTTTTGCATACTTAGGCTTATGTATTCAATTAAACGTATCTCCGGTGCTATTGGTGGTATGCCTACAATTCGATGCGCCTTATGCTCCACAGTTGCCGCCAAACGGCGGACCTGCTCCTGTTTACATTATGGCAACTGGGGTCGAAGACAAAAGCAATGTTCTTGTAGTACTGCATACTCCGGATTCAATACTTCATTGAATGTATCTACACTGCTATTGGCGATATCACGACAATTCGATGCGCGTGATACTCCACATTCCCTGCCAAATACAACGCACCTGCTCTTGTTTACATTATGTCAACTCGGTTCGGGGACAAATGCATTGTTTTTGCAGTACAGCACATACAGGATTCAATACTTCACTGAACATATATACACTGCTATTGGTGATATCCCGACAACTCCATGCGCGTGATAGTCCACATTACCTGCCAAATACAGCACACCTGCTCCTGTTTACATTATGTCAACTCGGCTCAAGGGCAAATGCAATGTTATTGCAGTACAGCACATTAAGGATTCAATATTTCATTGAACGGATATACACTGCTATTGGTGATATCCCGACAATTCGATCCGCGTTATACTCCTCATACGCTGCCAAATACTACGCACATCAGCTGGTTTGCGCATTGTCAACTCTGTGTCCTGTCAAATACATTGTAATTGCAGTTCATTATATTAGGCTCAAATATTTATTTAAACGTATCTCCGCTGCAATTCGTGGTATGTCGACAAATCTATGCGCGTTATACTCCTCATTTGCCGCCAAATACAGGGACCTGCTCCTGTTCACATTATGTCAACTGCGGTCGAAGACAAATGCAATGTTGTTGCAGTACACCATGTTCAGGATTCAATATTTCATTGAACGTACATATCCTGCTATTGGTGATATCCCGACAAATCTATGCGCGTTATACTCCTCATTTGCCGCCAAACAGCGCACCTGCTCCTGTTTACAATATGTCAACTCGGGTCGAGGGCAAATGCTATGTTGTTGTGGTACAGCCTATACAGGATTCATATTTCATTGAATACATCTACACTGCTATTGATGAGACCTCGTCAATTCGATGCGCGGTATATCGCACAGTTGCTGCAAAACAGAGCGCAAATTAGCCACTGTGCGATATGTCAACTCAGGTCCCTGTCTAATTCATTGTAATTGTGGCTTTGCATATTTAGGCTTAAGTATTCAATTAAACGTATCTCCGCTGCTATTGGTGGTATGCCTACAATTCGATGTGTGTGATACTCCACATTCCCTGCCAAATACAGCGCACCTGCTCTTGTTTACATTATGTCAACTCCGATCCAGGACAAATGCAATGTTGTTAAAGTACTGCATATCCAGGATTCAATACTTCATTGAACGTATCTACACTGCTACTCGAGATATTTCGACAATTCCATGCGCCTTGTACTCCACAATTCCTGCCGAATACAGCGCAACTGCTCCCGTTTACATTATGTCAACTGGGGTCGAGGACAACTGCAATGTTGCTGCAGTAGGGCATATTCAGGATTCAATATTTCATTGAACGTATATACACTGCGACTGGAGATATTTCGTCAACTCCATGCGTTTTGTTCTCCACATTTCCTGCCGAATACAGCACTCCTGCTCCTGTTTACATTATGTCAACTCGGGTCGAGGACAAATGCAATGTTGCTGCAGTACATCATATTCAGGAATCAATACTTCATTGAACGGATCTACACTGCTATTGGTGATATCCCGACAACTCGATGCGCGTTGTACTCCTCATTTGCTGCCAAATACTACGCACATCAGCCGGTTTGCGCATTGTCAACTCTGTGTCCTGTTAAATATATTGTAATTGCAGTTTATCATATTAGGCTCAAATATTTATTTAAACGTATCTCCGCTGCTATTCGTGGTATGTCGACAAATCTATGCGCGTTATACTCCTCATTTGCCGCCAAATACAGCGCACCTGCTCCTGTTTACATTATGTCAACTCGGGTCGGGGACAAATGCAATGTTTTTGCAGTACAGCACATTCAGGAATCAATATTCCATTGAACGGATCTACACTGCTATTGGTGATATCTCGTCAATTCGGTGCGCGCTATACCGCACAGTTGCTGCCAAATAGAGCGCAAATCAGCCACTTTGCGCTATGTCAACTCAGGTCCCTGCCTAATTCATTGTAATTGTAGTTTTGCATATTTAGGCTTATGTATTCAATTAAACGTATCTCCGGTGCTATTGGTGGTATGCTTACAATTCGATGCGCCTTATGCTCCACAGTTGCCGATGAACAGTGGACCTGCTCCCATTTATATTCTGACAACTGGCGTCGAAGACAAATGCAATGTTCATGTAGTATTGCATACTCAGGATTCAACACTTCATTGAATGTATCTTCACTGCTATTGGTGATATCACGACAATTCGATGCGCGTGATACTCCACACTCCCTGCAAAATACAGCGCACATCAGCCGGTTTGCGCATTATCAACTCTGTGTCCTGTCAAATACTAATATAATCGCAGTTTATCATATTAGGCTCAAGTATTTATTTAAACGTATCTCCGCTGCTATTCGTGGTATGTCGACAAATTTATGCGCGTTATACTTCTCATTTGCCGCCAAATACAGCGGATCTGTTCGTGTTTACATTATGTCAACTGGGGTCGAGGACAATTGCATTGTTTTTGCAGTACAGCATATACCGGATTCAATACTTCATTGAACGTATATACCCTGCTATTGGTGGTATCCCGACAATTCGATGGCCGCGGTACTCCACATTTCCTGCCAAATACGGCGCACCTGCTCCTGTTTACATTATGTCAACTCGGGTCGAGGACAAATGCCATGTTTTTGTAGTACTGCATATTCAGGATTCAATACTTCATTGAATGTATCTGCACTGCTATTGGTGATGTCACGACAATTTGGTGCGCGTGATACTCAACATCCCCCCCCCCCCCCCCCGCCAAATACAGCGTACATGTTCCCGTTTACATTATGTCAACTGGGGTCGAGGACAATTGCAATGTTGCTGCAGTACAGCATATTCAGGTATCATTATTTCATTGAACGGATCTACACTGCTATTGGTGATATCTCGTCAATTCGATGCGCGGTGTACCACACAGTTGCTGCCAAATAGAGCGCAAATCAGCCACTTTGCGCTATGTCAACTCAGGTCCCTGCCTATTTCATTGTAATTGTAGTTTTGCATACTTAGGCTTATGTATTCAATTAAACGTATCTCCGGTACTATTGGTGGTATGCCTACAGTTCGATGCGCGTTATGCTCCACAGTTGCCGCCAAACAGCAGACCTGCTCCAGTTTACATTATGTCAACTCGGATCGAAGACAAATGCAATGTTGTTGCAGTACACCATATACAGAATTCAATATTTCATTGAACGTATATACACTGACATGGTGATATCGCCATAATTCGATGCGCATGATACTCCACATTTCCTGCCAAATGCAAAGCACCTGCTCCTGTTTACATTATGTCATTCGGGACGAGGACAAATGCATTGTTTTTGCAGTACAGCATATACCGGATTCAATTCTTCATTGAACGTATATGCCCTGCTGTTACGCCGCGCGACCCTCTACCTAGGCCAGGTCATACACCGCGGGCCAGACGGACGCCAGAGGTCCATTCATCCTTACGGCGGATCCTCATTAAGCATAAGGTCCCATCATAAATCCCAGTAATTTGCAGGCTAAGGTCCTTCAGACCCAACAAATAGCCTTTTTTAACGATTATTGTCTATTACGGATTGACCCGGGAAAGTTAGTTTTCTAATATACGATGCAACTTTCCTTTTAATAGCCACTGTCTATCGAAGGCGGTTAAGACCCTTCCTAGTCCACTAACCTTCGTTTGTCCAATTAGAAGCAATAAATGTTACCCTCACTTTCCTGCCCCAGCTTTCCTCCAACATAGCATCGTCGCTGTGCCTCACTCTTCCTAAGACATCACTCGGGTCAGGACGTCTACTGCTCCTATGACTTCAGGAGAGTCAACTACCAAGTCTAAATCTAACCCATAACGTCTACGCCTAAACTCTTTTCCTCTAGTGCTACGTCCACTAAGATACTAAGTCCCATTCTAAGAGCCTTGCTCTATCGTGTTTATTCAGACTCCTTCGGGAGACAAGTTGTGATCTGCGATTTATACCGACTCAACAGTGTAAAATAAGTGTTGAAAATATAGAACTTATAATTCTGTGAACCACAGTGTTATAATCATTGAATCACCCCTATTATCCTAAACGAAATCAGGGGATCGATCAATTCGTGGTGTCGATTGCTATAATCGTAGCGGGAATTTACGACTCCCGTTGACGTCTCTCCTCGCGATTGCGTCTCCCCGCGATTGGTCGAAAAATACATGGTCCTTCGAGCCGGATACGGATCTGTGAAAAGTGCACTTAGCAGTGACCGTACAGCGCCACGTGAATCCAGCAATCCAGCCGCGGAAGCGTTATCATCGCAACGAAGCCAGTGACCGCAGGAGCGTCACCTTCGACGAGGCATAACCCATTGGCCGAGGAACGCAAGCACGCAACCTCCCGTCGCCGCTGGACAATAAAACCTTCAACCACGTTAGTCGCACTGCAACGAGTAACCGATTTTCGAACCAACGTCCCGGTAAGATCGCTTATTTTAATCACACAAAAATGGCCAACGCTGAACCGATCAGCACGTTACGGCGGAGACGAAGCGCCTTAGCCAGCCGGTTTGCAACCACAAGGCGTCAACTCGACGAATACGAAGCGTCTGGACAGATAGACAAGAACTTATTAGCTTGTCGTAAATCATTCGACGAGAATTGGAAGAAGATCAGCGCGGTTCAGGACGAGCTAGAAGCATTAGATGATGGGGAAATTGCTCGTGCAGATTCTTTAGCGCAAGATCGTCTGGAGATTGACATACGAATCCTCAATCTCTTTGATCAAATACCAGCAATAACCGCTTCAACGACAAAGACAAGCGATACATGCGGTAAGCCCGAGCCGACGCCAATCACATTACCGGAGGTCCGCTTGCCCCAATTCGACGGCGCCCTCGAGAACTGGACCTATTTCTACGACACGTTCTCATCTACAGTGGACCGCAATGAAAGTTTAACAAAGGTCCAAAAATTCCAACATCTCCGCTCATCTATAACTGGACGGGCCGCACGGAGTATCCAATCGTTGGAACTCACAGAGGCCAATTACCCCATCGCGCTTAACACGTTGAAGGAGAAATTTAATTGCCCCCTCAGGATCGGTATGCGTCATTGGGAATTGATGCGCAGTTATCCCGAAATCAAAAGGGAAACTCCAGAAGCTATAGAGGACTTGCTGGAAACCATCAGCGTAAATCTACAGGCGCTTGAAAAATTAAAACAGCCTATAACATCAGATGTAGTGCTTATCGAGTTGCTCGCGTCGAAACTACCCTCATCCAGCATGCGTAAATGGCAACGCACGTTGCCAAACCAAGAAGTGCCTTCCTATCAACATTTGATGGATTTTCTGAAAACACGGGCAAACGGGAATCAACTCCTCTCAAAAGCAACGGAAACAAAAGAGTCAACTTGCAAACATCATCGTCACCGACAGGACGTACCGCATAGGCGAACATACCCAGCAGATTGGATGTCATTGTGTCCGACGTGCAAAGGAGCCCACGAGCTCAGATATTGTAAGGTCTTTAAAGCCCAATCGGCTACAAAACGCCTTGAACTCGTAAGAAGGGCATCGCTGTGTACAAATTGCCTAGGCAGAGGACATTCGCTTATACAATGCACATCCGGTTCGTGTCATATATGCGGGAAACGACATCATACACATTTACACAGAGCGCATACTCAGGTCAGCCCACGGGTTTCAAGCGATCGGGCGTCATGCGGTCGGTACTCAAGCGATCGGTATTCGGGAGATCGATCTTCGGGCAGTCGTTCGCCGCACAACCGATCCTCTAATGGACGATCTCCACCTGGATCACCGCAACCGCACTTTTCACATCGATCAAGACGCACAACCGAACCTCCGCGGAAATCCACACAGTCGAATCCAAAAGACCGAGAATCTCATTCTCCATATGAGTCTCGATCATCACGGACCAACGGCCCCGACCAAAGCTCATCGTCCAAACACCAATCGAGGAAGAATTGAATAGATAAACCTACGCATTCCTGGCTTCTCCACGCCGATTCATCTCTCGGCAAGGATACTGCGAAAATCATCACGGACAACGGCATCAACGGGACTAACAGGGAGTTGCAAGAACTTCGGACCCTACGGCAGTCCGACGAACCCAAGAAAAGGGTACAAGTTTTCACGACGACCGACAGACACAACGGCGTTTCCACCCCCAAATTCACCATCCCATACTCCATCCGAGTGATCACCCTGTCCTCATTCCCGGTCATTTCCGAATAGGTGACACACTACCGAATTTATGGGAGCGTGATTTCAGGACGAGTCTACCATGCCGGTATCCAGTTGGCAGCGTATCCACCCGATCAAGCACCACTTCAGGAGCCGAGGAAATCACAAGGAACGATACCGTGCACACGGCACCGAGCATCTTGGAACGAATTGCCACACAGCTAGTCCGAATATCAAGCCGACCCGATCCAGCAGAATACGGGCCATCAGCAATCAACAAAGAGTGGACGGTAGCTCCAATCAACACTACCTTAGCAGAAATTTTGATCGGTACCCTCTCAACGGGGGGAGGATGTTACGCCGCGCGACCCTCTACCTAGGCCAGGTCATACACCGCGGGCCAGACGGACGCCAGAGGTCCATTCATCCTTACGGCGGACCCTCATTAAGCATAAGGTCCCATCATAAATCCCAGTAATTTGCAGGCTAAGGTCCTTCAGACCCAACAAATAGCCCTTTTTAACGATTATTGTCTATTACGGCTTGACCCGGGAAAGTCAGTTTTCTAATATACGATGCAACTTTCCTTTCAATAGCCACTGTCTATCGAAGGCGGTTAAGACCCTTCCTAGTCCACTAACCTTCGTTTGTCCAATTAGAAGCAATAAATGTTACCCTCACTTTCCTGCCCCAGCTTTCCTCCAACATAGCATCGTCGCTGTGCCTCACTCTTCCTAAGACATCACTCGGGTCAGGACGTCTACTGCTCCTATGACTTCAGGAGAGTCAACTACCAAGTCTAAATCTAACCCATAACGTCTACGCCTAAACTCTTTTCCTCTAGTGCTACGTCCACTAAGATACTAAGTCCCATTCTAAGAGCCTTGCTCTATCGTGTTTATTCAGACTCCTTCGGGAGACAAGTTGTGATCTGCGATTTATACCGACTCAACAGTGTAAAATAAGTGTTGAAAATACAGAACTTATAATTCTGTGAACCACAGTGTTATAATCATTGAATCACCCCTATTATCCTAAACGAAATCAGGGGATCGATCAATTCGTGGTGTCGATTGCTATAATCGTAGCGGGAATTTACGACTCCCGTTGACGTCTCTCCTCGCGATTGCGTCTCCCCGCGATTGGACGAAAGTTACACCTGCTATTGGTGGTATCCCGACAATTCGAAGCGCGTTATACTCCTCATTCGCTGCCAAATACTAAGCACATCAGAGAGTTTGCGCATTGTCAACTCTGTTTCCTGTCAAATACATTGTATTTGCTGTTTATCATGTTAGGCTCAAGTATTTGGTTAAACGTATCTCCGCTGCTATTCGTGGTATGTCGACAAATCTATGCGCGTTATACTCCACAGTTGCCGCCAAACAGCGCACCTGCTCCTGTTTACATTTTCTCATTCGGGTCGAGGACAAATGCATTGTTTTTGCAGTACATCATATACCGGATTCAATACTTCATTGAACGTACATACAGTGCCATTGGTGATATCCCGACAATTCGGGACGCGTGATACTCCACATTTCCTGCCACATACGGCGCACCTGTTGCTGTTTACATTATGTCAACTCGGGTCGAGGACAAATGCAATGATGTTGCATTACAGCATATTCAGGATTCAATATTCCATTGAACGGATCTACACTGCTATTTGTGATATCTCGCCAATTCGATGCGCGCTGTGCCGCACAGTTGCTGCCAAATAGAGCGCAAATCAGCCACTTTGAGCTATGTCAACTCAGGTCCCTGCCTAATTCATTGTAATTGTAGTTTTGCATATTTCGGCTTATGTATTCAATTAAACGTATCTCCGGTGCTATTGGTGGTACGCCTACAATTCGATGCGCCTTATGCTCCACAGTTGCCGCCAAACAGCGGACCTGCTCCTGTTTACATTATGGCAACTGGGGTCGAAGACAAAAGCAATGTTCTGGTAGTACTGCATACTCCGGATACAATACTTCATTGAATGTATCTACACTGCTATTGGCGATATCACGACAATTCGATGCGCGTGATACTCCACACTCCCTGCAAAATACAGCGCACATCAGCCGGTTTGCGCATTATCAACTCTGTGTCCTGTCAAATACTAATGTAATCACAGTTTATCATATTAGGCTCAAGTATTTATTTAAACGTATCTCCGCTGCTATTCGTGGTATGTCGACAAATTTATGCGCGTTACACTTCTCATTTGCCGCCAAATACAGCGGATCTGTTCGTGTTTACATTATGTCAACTGGGGTCGAGGACAATTGCATTGTTTTTGCAGTACAGCATATACCGGATTCAATACTTCATCGAACGTATATACCCTGCTATTGGTGGTATCCCGACAATTCGATGGCCGCGGTACTCCACATTTCCTGCCAAATACGGCGCACCTGCTCCTGTTTACATTATGTCAACACGGGTCGAGGACAAATGCCATGTTTTTGTAGTACTGCATATTCAGGATTCAATACTTCATTGAATGTATCTGCACTGCTATTGATGATGTCACGACAATTCGATGCGCGTGATACTCAACATCCCCCCCCCCCAAATACAGCGTACATGTTCCCGTTTACATTATGACAACTGGGGTCGAGGACAATTGCAATGTTGTTGCAGTACAGCATATTCAGGTATCATTATTACTACACTGCTATTGGTGATATCTCGTCAATTCGATGAGCGGTGTACCACACAGCTGCTGCCAAATAGAGCGCAAATCAGCCACGTGACGCTATGTCAACTCAGGTCCCTGCCTAATTCATTGTAATTGTAGTTTTGCATATTTAGGCTCATGTATTCAATTAATCGTATCTCCGGTGCTATTGGTGGTATGCCTACAATTCGATGCGCGATGTACTCCACAGTTGCCGCAAAAAGCGGACCTGCTCCTGTTTACATTATGTCCACTCGGTTCGAGGACTAATGGAATGTTGTTGCAGTACTGCATATTCAGGATTCAATGCTTCATTGAACGGATCTACACTGCTATTGGTGATATCCCGACAACTCGATGCGCGTTGTACTCCTCATTTGCTGCCAAATACTACGCACATCAGCCGGTTTACGCATTGTCAACTCTGTGTCCTGTCAAATACATTGTAATTGTAGTTTATCATATTAGGCTCAAACCTTTATTTAAACGTATCTCCGCTGCTATTCGTGGTATGTCGACAAATCTATGCGCGTTATACTCCTCATTTTCCGCCAAATACAGCGGACCTGCTCCTGGTTACATTATGTCATCTCGGGTCGAGGACAAATGTAATGTTCCAGCAGTACAGCATATTCAGGATTCAATGTTTCATTGAACGTATATACACTGCTATTCGTGATATCCCGACAATTCGATGCGTGTGATACTCCACATTCCCGGCCAAATACAGCGCACCTGCTCCTGTTTACATTATGTCATCTCGGGTCGAGGAAAATGCAATGTTTTTGCAGTACAGCACTTTCAGGATTCAATATTCCATTCAACGGATCTACACTGCTATTGGTGATATCTCGTCAATTCGGTGCGCGCTATATCGCACAGTTGCTGCCAAATAGAGCGCAAATCAGCCACTTTGCGCTATGTCAACTCAGGTCCCTACCTAATTCATTGTATTTGTACTTTTGCATATTTAGGCCTATGTATTCAATAAAACGTATCTCCGGTGCTATTGGTGGTATGCCTACAATTCGATGCGCATGATACTCCACATTTCCTGCCAAATACAGCGCACCTGCTCCTGTTTACATTATGTCAACTGGGGTCGAAGACAAATGCAATGTTGTTGCAGTACTGCACATCCATGATTCAATACTTCATTGAACGAATATAAACTGCCATGGTGATATCCCGACAATTCGATGCGCATGATACTCCACATTTCCTGCCAAATACAGCGCACCTGCTCCTGTTTACATTATGTCAACTCGGGTCGAAGACAAATGCAATGTTACTGCAGTACAGCATATTCAGGATTCAACATTTATTGAACGTATATACACTGCTATTCGTGATATCCCGACAATTCGAAGCGCGTTATACTCCACATCCCCAGCCAAATACAGCGCACCTGCTCCTGTTTACATTATTTCAACTCGGGTCAAGGGCAAATGCAATGTTTTTGCAGTACAGCACATTCAGGATTCAATATTTCATTGAACGGATATACACTGCTATTGGTGATATCCCGACAATTCGATCCGCGTTATACTCCTCATACGCTGCCAAATACTACGCACATCAGCCGGTTTGCGCATTGTCAACTCTGTGTCCTGTCAAATACATTGTAATTGCAGTTTATCATATTAGGCTCAAATATTTATTTAAACGTATCTCCGCTGCTATTCGCGGTATGTCGACAAATCTATGCGCGTTATACTCCTCATTTGCCGCCAAATACAGCGCACCTGCTCTTGTTTACATTATGTCAACTCGGGTCAAGGAGAAATGCAATGTTTTTGCAGTACAGCACATTCAGGATTCAATATTTCATTGAACGCATCTACACTGCTATTGGTGATATCTCGTCAATTCGGTGCGCGCTATATCGCACAGTTGCTGCCAAATAGAGCGCAAATCAGCCACTTTGCGCTATGTCAAGTCAGGTCCCTGCCTAATTCATTGTATTTGTACTTTTGCATATTTAGGCCTATGTATTCAATAAAACGTATCTCCGGTGCTATTGGTGGTATGCCTACAATTCGATGCGCATGATACTCCACATTTCCTGCCAAATACAGCGCACCTGCTCCTGTTTACATTATGTCAACTGGGGTCGAAGACAAATGCAATGTTGTTGCAGTACTGCACATCCAGGATTCAATACTTCATTGAACGAATATAAACTGCCATGGTGATATCCCGACAATTCGATGCGCATGATACTCCACATTTCCTGCCAAATACAGCGCACCTGCTCCTGTTTACATTATGTCAACTCGGGTCGAAGACAAATGCAATGTTGCTGCAGTACAGCATATTCAGGATTCAACATTTATTGAACGTATATACACTGCTATTCGTGATATCCCGACAATTCGAAGCGCGTTATACTCCACATCCCCAGCCAAATACAGCGAACCTGCTCCTGTTTACATTATGTCAACTCGGGTCAAGGGCAAATGCAATGTTTTTGCAGTACAGCACATTCAGGATTCAATATTTCATTGAACGGATATACACTGCTATTGGTGATATCCCGACAATTCGATCCGCGTTATACTCCTCATACGCTGCCAAATACTACGCACATCAGCCGGTTTGCGCATTGTCAACTCTGTGTCCTGTCAAATACATTGTAATTGCAGTTTATCATATTAGGCTCAAATATTTATTTAAACGTATCTCCGCTGCTATTCGTGGTATGTCGACAAATCTATGCGCGTTATACTCCTCATTTGCCGCCAAATACAGCGCACCTGCTCTTGTTTACATTATGTCAACTCGGGTCAAGGAGAAATGCAATGTTTTTGCAGTACAGCACATTCAGGATTCAATATTTCATTGAACGCATCTACACTGCTATTGGTGATATCACGACAATTCGATGCGCATGATACTCCACAGATCCTGCCACATACAGCGCACCTGCTCCTGTTCACATTATGTCAACTGGGGTCGAAGACAAATGCAATGTTTTCGTAGTACTGCATATTAAGGATTCAATATTTCATTGAACGCATCTACATTGCTAATTGTGATATCTCGCCAATTCGATGCGCGCTGTGCCGCACAGTTGCTGCCAAATAGAGCGCAAATCAGCCACTTTGAGCTATGTCAACTCAGGTCCCTGCCTAATTCATTGTAATTGTAGTTTTGCATATTTCGGCTTATGTATTCAATTAAACGTATCTCCGGTGCTATTGGTGGTACGCCTACAATTCGATGCGCCTTATGCTCCACAGTTGCCGCCAAACAGCGGACCTGCTCCTGTTTACATTATGGCAACTGGGGTCGAAGACAACAGCAATGTTCTGGTAGTACTGCATACTCCGGATTCAATACTTCATTGAATGTATCTACACTGCTATTGGCGATATCACGACAATTCGATGCGCGTGATACTCCACACTCCCTGCAAAATACAGCGCACATCAGCCGGTTTGCGCATTATCAACTCTGTGTCCTGTCAAATACTAATGTAATCGCAGTTTATCATATTAGGCTCAAGTATTTATTTAAACGTATCTCCGCTGCTATTCGTGGTATGTCGACAAATTTATGCGCGTTACACTTCTCATTTGCCGCCAAATACAGCGGATCTGTTCGTGTTTACATTATGTCAACTGGGGTCGAGGACAATTGCATTGTTTTTGCAGTACAGCATATACCGGATTCAATACTTCATCGAACGTATATACCCTGCTATTGGTGGTATCCCGACAATTCGATGGCCGCGGTACTCCACATTTCCTGCCAAATACGGCGCACCTGCTCCTGTTTACATTATGTCAACACGGGTCGAGGACAAATGCCATGTTTTTGTAGTACTGCATATTCAGGATTCAATACTTCATTGAATGTATCTGCACTGCTATTGATGATGTCACGACAATTCGATGCGCGTGATACTCAACATCCCCCCCCCCCCCAAATACAGCGTACATGTTCCCGTTTACATTATGACAACTGGGGTCGAGGACAATTGCAATGTTGTTGCAGTACAGCATATTCAGGTATCATTATTACTACACTGCTATTGGTGATATCTCGTCAATTCGATGCGCGGTGTACCACACAGCTGCTGCCAAATAGAGCGCAAATCAGCCACGTGACGCTATGTCAACTCAGGTCCCTGCCTAATTCATTGTAATTGTAGTTTTGCATATTTAGGCTCATGTATTCAATTAATCGTATCTCCGGTGCTATTGGTGGTATGCCTACAATTCGATGCGCGATGTACTCCACAGTTGCCGCAAAAAGCGGACCTGCTCCTGTTTACATTATGTCCACTCGGTTCGAGGACTAATGGAATGTTGTTGCAGTACTGCATATTCAGGATTCAATGCTTCATTGAACGGATCTACACTGCTATTGGTGATATCCCGACAACTCGATGCGCGTTGTACTCCTCATTTGCTGCCAAATACTACGCACATCAGCCGGTTTACGCATTGTCAACTCTGTGTCCTGTCAAATACATTGTAATTGTAGTTTATCATATTAGGCTCAAACATTTATTTAAACGTATCTCCGCTGCTATTCGTGGTATGTCCACAAATCTATGCGCGTTATACTCCTCATTTTCCGCCAAATACAGCGGACCTGCTCCTGGTTACATTATGTCATCTCGGGTCGAGGACAAATGTAATGTTCCAGCAGTACAGCATATTCAGGATTCAATGTTTCATTGAACGTATATACACTGCTATTCGTGATATCCCGACAATTCGATGCGTGTGATACTCCACATTCCCGGCCAAATACAGCGCACCTGCTCCTGTTTACATTATGTCATCTCGGGTCGAGGAAAATGCAATGTTTTTGCAGTACAGCACTTTCAGGATTCAATATTCCATTCAACGGATCTACACTGCTATTGGTGATATCTCGTCAATTCGGTGCGCGCTATATCGCACAGTTGCTGCCAAATAGAGCGCAAATCAGCCACTTTGCGCTATGTCAACTCAGGTCCCTGCCTAATTCATTGTATTTGTACTTTTGCATATTTAGGCCTATGTATTCAATAAAACGTATCTCCGGTGCTATTGGTGGTATGCCTACAATTCGATGCGCATGATACTCCACATTTCCTGCCAAATACAGCGCACCTGCTCCTGTTTACATTATGTCAACTGGGGTCGAAGACAAATGCAATGTTGTTGCAGTACTGCACATCCATGATTCAATACTTCATTGAACGAATATAAACTGCCATGGTGATATCCCGACAATTCGATGCGCATGATACTCCACATTTCCTGCCAAATACAGCGCACCTGCTCGTGTTTACATTATGTCATTCGGGTCGAGGACAAATGCATTGTTTTTGCAGTACAGCATATACTGGATACAATATTTCATTGAATGTATCTACACTGCTACTGGAGATATTTCGTCAATTCGATGCGCGCTATACCGCACAGTTGCTGCCAAATAGAGCGCAAATCAGCCACTTTGCGCTATGTCAACTCAGGTCCCTGCCTAATTCATTGTAATTGTAGTTTTGCATACTTAGGCTTATGTATTCAATTAAACGTATCTCCGGTGCTATTGGTGGTATGCCTACAATTCGATGCGCCTTATGCTCCACAGTTGCCGCCAAACAGCGGACCTGCTCCTGTTTACATTATGGCAACTGGGGTCGAAGACAAAAGCAATGTTCTTGTAGTACTGCATACTCCGGATTCAATACTTCATTGAATGTATCTACACTGCTATTGGCGATATCACGACAATTCGATGCGCCTGATACTCCACATTACCTGCCAAAGACAACGCACCTGCTCTTGTTTACATTATGTCAACTCGGTTCGGGGACAAATGCATTGTTTTTGCAGTACAGCACATACAGGATTCAATACTTCACTGAACATATATACACTGCTATTGGTGATATCCCGACAACTCCATGCGCGTGATAGTCCACATTACCTGCCAAATACAGCACACCTGCTCCTGTTTACATTATGTCAACTCGGCTCAAGGGCAAATGCAATGTTATTGCAGTACAGCACATTAAGGATTCAATATTTCATTGAACGGATATACACTGCTATTGGTGATATCCCGACAATTCGATCCGCGTTATACTCCTCATACGCTGCCAAATACTACGCACATCAGCTGGTTTGCGCATTGTCAACTCTGTGTCCTGTCAAATACATTGTAATTGCAGTTCATTATATTAGGCTCAAATATTTATTTAAACGTATCTCCGCTGCAATTCGTGGTATGTCGACAAATCTATGCGCGTTATACTCCTTATTTGCCGCCAAATACAGGGACCTGCTCCTGTTCACATTATGTCAACTGCGGTCGAAGACAAATGCAATGTTGTTGCAGTACACCATGTTCAGGATTCAATATTTCATTGAACGTACATATCCTGCTATTGGTGATATCCCGACAAATCTATGCGCGTTATACTCCTCATTTGCCGCCAAACAGCGCACCTGCTCCTGTTTACAATATGTCAACTCGGGTCGAGGGCAAATGCTATGTTGTTGTGGTACAGCCTATACAGGATTCATATTTCATTGAATACATCTACACTGCTATTGATGAGACCTCGTCAATTCGATGCGCGGTATATCGCACAGTTGCTGCAAAACAGAGCGCAAATTAGCCACTGTGCGATATGTCAACTCAGGTCCCTGTCTAATTCTTTGTAATTGTGGCTTTGCATATTTAGGCTTAAGTATTCAATTAAACGTATCTCCGCTGCTATTGGTGGTATGCCTACAATTCGATGTGTGTGATACTCCACATTCCCTGCCAAATACAGCGCACCTGCTCTTGTTTACATTATATCAACTCCGATCCAGGACAAATGCAATGTTGTTAAAGTACTGCACATCCAGGATTCAATACTTCATTGAACGTATCTACACTGCTACTCGAGATATTTCGACAATTCCATGCGCCTTGTACTCCACAATTCCTGCCGAATACAGCGCAACTGCTCCCGTTTACATTATGTCAACTGGGGTCGAGGACAACTGCAATGTTGCTGCAGTAGGGCATATTCAGGATTCAATATTTCATTGAACGTATATACACTGCGACTGGAGATATTTCGTCAACTCCATGCGTTTTGTTCTCCACATTTCCTGCCGAATACAGCACTCCTGCTCCTGTTTACATTATGTCAACTCGGGTCGAGGACAAATGCAATGTTGCTGCAGTACATCATATTCAGGAATCAATACTTCATTGAACGGATCTACACTGCTATTGGTGATATCCCGACAACTCGATGCGCGTTGTACTCCTCATTTGCTGCCAAATACTACGCACATCAGCCGGTTTGCGCATTGTCAACTCTGTGTCCTGTTAAATATATTGTAATTGCAGTTTATCATATTAGGCTCAAATATTTATTTAAACGTATCTCCGCTGCTATTCGTGGTATGTCGACAAATCTATGCGCGTTATACTCCTGATTTTCCGCCAAATACAGCGCACCTGCTCCTGTTTACATTATGTCAACTCGGGTCGAGGAAAATGCAATGTTTTTGCAGTACAGCACATTCAGGAATCAATATTCCATTGAACGGATCTACACTGCTATTGGTGATATCTCGTCAATTCGGTGCGCGCTATACCGCACAGTTGCTGCCAAATAGAGCGCAAATCAGCCACTTTGCGCTATGTCAACTCAGGTCTCTGCCTAATTCATTGTAATTGTAGTTTTGCATATTTAGGCTTATGTATTCAATTAAACGTATCTCCGGTGCTATTGGTGGTATGCTTACAATTCGATGCGCCTTATGCTCCACAGTTGCCGATGAACAGTGGACCTGCTCCCATTTATATTCTGACAACTGGCGTCGAAGACAAATGCAATGTTCATGTAGTATTGCATACTCAGGATTCAACACTTCATTGAATGTATCTTCACTGCTATTGGTGATATCACGACAATTCGATGCGCGTGATACTCCACACTCCCTGCAAAATACAGCGCACATCAGCCGGTTTGCGCATTATCAACTCTGTGTCCTGTCAAATACTAATGTAATCGCAGTTTATCATATTAGGCTCAAGTATTTATTTAAACGTATCTCCGCTGCTATTCGTGGTATGTCGACAAATTTATGCGCGTTATACTTCTCATTTGCCGCCAAATACAGCGGATCTGTTCGTGTTTACATTATGTCAACTGGGGTCGAGGACAATTGCATTGTTTTTGCAGTACAGCATATACCGGATTCAATACTTCATTGAACGTATATACCCTGCTATTGGTGGTATCCCGACAATTCGATGGCCGCGGTACTCCACATTTCCTGCCAAATACGGCGCACCTGCTCCTGTTTACATTATGTCAACTCGGGTCGAGGACAAATGCCATGTTTTTGTAGTACTGCATATTCAGGATTCAATACTTCATTGAATGTATCTGCACTGCTATTGGTGATGTCACGACAATTTGATGCGCGTGATACTCAACATCCCCCCCCCGCCAAATACAGCGTACATGTTCCCGTTTACATTATGTCAACTGGGGTCGAGGACAATTGCAATGTTGTTGCAGTACAGCATATTCAGGTATCATTATTACTACACTGCTATTGGTGATATCTCGTCAATTCGATGCGCGGTGTACCACACAGCTGCTGCCAAATAGAGCGCAAATCAGCCACGTGACGCTATGTCAACTCAGGTCCCTGCCTAATTCATTGTAATTGTAGTTTTGCATATTTAGGCTCATGTATTCAATTAATCGTATCTCCGGTGCTATTGGTGGTATGCCTACAATTCGATGCGCGATGTACTCCACAGTTGCCGCAAAAAGCGGACCTGCTCCTGTTTACATTATGTCCACTCGGTTCGAGGACTAATGGAATGTTGTTGCAGTACTGCATATTCAGGATTCAATGCTTCATTGAACGGATCTACACTGCTATTGGTGATATCCCGACAACTCGATGCGCGTTGTACTCCTCATTTGCTGCCAAATACTACGCACATCAGCCGGTTTACGCATTGTCAACTCTGTGTCCTGTCAAATACATTGTAATTGTAGTTTATCATATTAGGCTCAAACCTTTATTTAAACGTATCTCCGCTGCTATTCGTGGTATGTCGACAAATCTATGCGCGTTATACTCCTCATTTTCCGCCAAATACAGCGGACCTGCTCCTGGTTACATTATGTCATCTCGGGTCGAGGGCAAATGTAATGTTCCAGCAGTACAGCATATTCAGGATTCAATGTTTCATTGAACGTATATACACTGCTATTCGTGATATCCCGACAATTCGATGCGTGTGATACTCCACATTCCCGGCCAAATACAGCGCACCTGCTCCTGTTTACATTATGTCATCTCGGGTTGAGGAAAATGCAATGTTTTTGCAGTACAGCACTTTCAGGATTCAATATTCCATTCAACGGATCTACACTGCTATTGGTGATATCTCGTCAATTCGGTGCGCGCTATATCGCACAGTTGCTGCCAAATAGAGCGCAAATCAGCCACTTTGCGCTATGTCAACTCAGGTCCCTGCCTAATTCATTGTATTTGTACTTTTGCATATTTAGGCCTATGTATTCAATAAAACGTATCTCCGGTGCTATTGGTGGTATGCCTACAATTCGATGCGCATGATACTCCACATTTCCTGCCAAATACAGCGCACCTGCTCCTGTTTACATTATGTCAACTGGGGTCGAAGACAAATGCAATGTTGTTGCAGTACTGCACATCCATGATTCAATACTTCATTGAACGAATATAAACTGCCATGGTGATATCCCGACAATTCGATGCGCATGATACTCCACATTTCCTGCCAAATACAGCGCACCTGCTCCTGTTTACATTATGTCAACTCGGGTCGAAGACAAATGCAATGTTACTGCAGTACAGCATATTCAGGATTCAACATTTATTGAACGTATATACACTGCTATTCGTGATATCCCGACAATTCGAAGCGCGTTATACTCCACATCCCCAGCCAAATACAGCGCACCTGCTCCTGTTTACATTATTTCAACTCGGGTCAAGGGCAAATGCAATGTTTTTGCAGTACAGCACATTCAGGATTCAATATTTCATTGAACGGATATACACTGCTATTGGTGATATCCCGTCAATTCGATCCGCGTTATACTCCTCATACGCTGCCAAATACTACCCACATCAGCCGGTTTGCGCATTGTCAACTCTGTGTCCTGTCAAATACATTGTAATTGCAGTTTATCATATTAGGCTCAAATATTTATTTAAACGTATCTCCGCTGCTATTCGTGGTATGTCGACAAATCTATGCGCGTTATACTCCTCATTTGCCGCCAAATACAGCGCACCTGCTCTTGTTTACATTATGTCAACTCGGGTCAAGGAGAAATGCAATGTTTTTGCAGTACAGCACATTCAGGATTCAATATTTCATTGAACGCATCTACACTGCTATTGGTGATATCTCGTCAATTCGGTGCGCGCTATATCGCACAGTTGCTGCCAAATAGAGCGCAAATCAGCCACTTTGCGCTATGTCAACTCAGGTCCCTGCCTAATTCATTGTATTTGTACTTTTGCATATTTAGGCCTATGTATTCAATAAAACGTATCTCCGGTGCTATTGGTGGTATGCCTACAATTCGATGCGCATGATACTCCACATTTCCTGCCAAATACAGCGCACCTGCTCCTGTTTACATTATGTCAACTGGGGTCGAAGACAAATGCAATGTTGTTGCAGTACTGCACATCCAGGATTCAATACTTCATTGAACGAATATAAACTGCCATGGTGATATCCCGACAATTCGATGCGCATGATACTCCACATTTCCTGCCAAATACAGCGCACCTGCTCCTGTTTACATTATGTCAACTCGGGTCGAAGACAAATGCAATGTTGCTGCAGTACAGCATATTCAGGATTCAACATTTATTGAACGTATATACACTGCTATTCGTGATATCCCGACAATTCGAAGCGCGTTATACTCCACATCCCCAGCCAAATACAGCGAACCTGCTCCTGTTTACATTATGTCAACTCGGGTCAAGGGCAAATGCAATGTTTTTGCAGTACAGCACATTCAGGATTCAATATTTCATTGAACGGATATACACTGCTATTGGTGATATCCCGACAATTCGATCCGCGTTATACTCCTCATTCGCTGCCAAATACTACGCACATCAGCCGGTTTGCGCATTGTCAACTCTGTGTCCTGTCAAATACATTGTAATTGCAGTTTATCATATTAGGCTCAAATATTTATTTAAACGTATCTCCGCTGCTATTCGTGGTATGTCGACAAATCTATGCGCGTTATACTCCTCATTTGCCGCCAAATACAGCGCACCTGCTCTTGTTTACATTATGTCAACTCGGGTCAAGGAGAAATGCAATGTTTTTGCAGTACAGCACATTCAGGATTCAATATTTCATTGAACGCATCTACACTGCTATTGGTGATATCACGACAATTCGATGCGCATGATACTCCACAGATCCTGCCACATACAGCGCACCTGCTGCTGTTCACATTATGTCAACTGGGGTCGAAGACAAATGCAATGTTTTTGTAGTACTGCATATTAAGGATTCAATATTTCATTGAACGCATCTACATTGCTAATTGTGATATCTCGCCAATTCGATGCGCGCTGTGCCGCACAGTTGCTGCCAAATAGAGCGCAAATCAGCCACTTTGAGCTATGTCAACTCAGGTCCCTGCCTAATTCATTGTAATTGTAGTTTTGCATATTTCGGCTTATGTATTCAATTAAACGTATCTCCGGTGCTATTGGTGGTACGCCTACAATTCGATGCGCCTTATGCTCCACAGTTGCCGCCAAACAGCGGACCTGCTCCTGTTTACATTATGGCAACTGGGGTCGAAGACAAAAGCAATGTTCTGGTAGTACTGCATACTCCGGATTCAATACTTCATTGAATGTATCTACACTGCTATTGGCGATATCACGACAATTCGATGCGCGTGATACTCCACACTCCCTGCAAAATACAGCGCACATCAGCCGGTTTGCGCATTATCAACTCTGTGTCCTGTCAAATACTAATGTAATCGCAGTTTATCATATTAGGCTCAAGTATTTATTTAAACGTATCTCCGCTGCTATTCGTGGTATGTCGACAAATTTATGCGCGTTACACTTCTCATTTGCCGCCAAATACAGCGGATCTGTTCGTGTTTACATTATGTCAACTGGGGTCGAGGACAATTGCATTGTTTTTGCAGTACAGCATATACCGGATTCAATACTTCATCGAACGTATATACCCTGCTATTGGTGGTATCCCGACAATTCGATGGCCGCGGTACTCCACATTTCCTGCCAAATACGGCGCACCTGCTCCTGTTTACATTATGTCAACACGGGTCGAGGACAAATGCCATGTTCTTGTAGTACTGCATATTCAGGATTCAATACTTCATTGAATGTATCTGCACTGCTATTGATGATGTCACGACAATTCGATGCGCGTGATACTCAACATCCCCCCCCCCAAATACAGCGTACATGTTCCCGTTTACATTATGACAACTGGGGTCGAGGACAATTGCAATGTTGTTGCAGTACAGCATATTCAGGTATCATTATTACTACACTGCTATTGGTGATATCTCGTCAATTCGATGCGCGGTGTACCACACAGCTGCTGCCAAATAGAGCGCAAATCAGCCACGTGACGCTATGTCAACTCAGGTCCCTGCCTAATTCATTGTAATTGTAGTTTTGCATATTTAGGCTCATGTATTCAATTAATCGTATCTCCGGTGCTATTGGTGGTATGCCTACAATTCGATGCGCGATGTACTCCACAGTTGCCGCAAAAAGCGGACCTGCTCCTGTTTACATTATGTCCACTCGGTTCGAGGACTAATGGAATGTTGTTGCAGTACTGCATATTCAGGATTCAATACTTCATTGAACGGATCTACACTGCTATTGGTGATATCCCGACAACTCGATGCGCGTTGTACTCCTCATTTGCTGCCAAATACTACGCACATCAGCCGGTTTACGCATTGTCAACTCTGTGTCCTGTCAAATACATTGTAATTGTAGTTTATCATATTAGGCTCAAACCTTTATTTAAACGTATCTCCGCTGCTATTCGTGGTATGTCCACAAATCTATGCGCGTTATACTCCTCATTTTCCGCCAAATACAGCGGACCTGCTCCTGGTTACATTATGTCATCTCGGGTCGAGGACAAATGTAATGTTCCAGCAGTACAGCATATTCAGGATTCAATGTTTCATTGAACGTATATACACTGCTATTCGTGATATCCCGACAATTCGATGCGTGTGATACTCCACATTCCCGGCCAAATACAGCGCACCTGCTCCTGTTTACATTATGTCATCTCGGGTCGAGGAAAATGCAATGTTTTTGCAGTACAGCACTTTCAGGATTCAATATTCCATTCAACGGATCTACACTGCTATTGGTAATATCTCGTCAATTCGGTGCGCGCTATATCGCACAGTTGCTGCCAAATAGAGCGCAAATCAGCCACTTTGCGCTATGTCAACTCAGGTCCCTGCCTAATTCATTGTATTTGTACTTTTGCATATTTAGGCCTATGTATTCAATAAAACGTATCTCCGGTGCTATTGGTGGTATGCCTACAATTCGATGCGCATGATACTCCACATTTCCTGCCAAATACAGCGCACCTGCTCCTGTTTACATTATGTCAACTGGGGTCGAAGACAAATGCAATGTTGTTGCAGTACTGCACATCCATGATTCAATACTTCATTGAACGAATATAAACTGCCATGGTGATATCCCGACAATTCGATGCGCATGATACTCCACATTTCCTGCCAAATACAGCGCACCTGCTCGTGTTTACATTATGTCATTCGGGTCGAGGACAAATGCATTGTTTTTGCAGTACAGCATATACTGGATACAATATTTCATTGAATGTATCTACACTGCTACTGGAGATATTTCGTCAATTCGATGCGCGCTATACCGCACAGTTGCTGCCAAATAGAGCGCAAATCAGCCACTTTGCGCTATGTCAACTCAGGTCCCTGCCTAATTCATTGTAATTGTAGTTTTGCATACTTAGGCTTATGTATTCAATTAAACGTATCTCCGGTGCTATTGGTGGTATGCCTACAATTCGATGCGCCTTATGCTCCACAGTTGCCGCCAAACAGCGGACCTGCTCCTGTTTACATTATGGCAACTGGGGTCGAAGACAAAAGCAATGTTCTTGTAGTACTGCATACTCCGGATTCAATACTTCATTGAATGTATCTACACTGCTATTGGCGATATCACGACAATTCGATGCGCCTGATACTCCACATTCCCTGCCAAAGACAACGCACCTGCTCTTGTTTACATTATGTCAACTCGGTTCGGGGACAAATGCATTGTTTTTGCAGTACAGCACATACAGGATTCAATACTTCACTGAACATATATACACTGCTATTGGTGATATCCCGACAACTCCATGCGCGTGATAGTCCACATTACCTGCCAAATACAGCACACCTGCTCCTGTTTACATTATGTCAACTCGGCTCAAGGGCAAATGCAATGTTATTGCAGTACAGCACATTAAGGATTCAATATTTCATTGAACGGATATACACTGCTATTGGTGATATCCCGACAATTCGATCCGCGTTATACTCCTCATACGCTGCCAAATACTACGCACATCAGCTGGTTTGCGCATTGTCAACTCTGTGTCCTGTCAAATACATTGTAATTGCAGTTCATTATATTAGGCCCAAATATTTATTTAAACGTATCTCCGCTGCAATTCGTGGTATGTCGACAAATCTATGCGCGTTATACTCCTCATTTGCCGCCAAATACAGGGACCTGCTCCTGTTCACATTATGTCAACTGCGGTCGAAGACAAATGCAATGTTGTTGCAGTACACCATGTTCAGGATTCAATATTTCATTGAACGTACATATCCTGCTATTGGTGATATCCCGACAAATCTATGCGCGTTATACTCCTCATTTGCCGCCAAACAGCGCACCTGCTCCTGTTTACAATATGTCAACTCGGGTCGAGGGCAAATGCTATGTTGTTGTGGTACAGCCTATACAGGATTCATATTTCATTGAATACATCTACACTGCTATTGATGAGACCTCGTCAATTCGATGCGCGGTATATCGCACAGTTGCTGCAAAACAGAGCGCAAATTAGCCACTGTGCGATATGTCAACTCAGGTCCCTGTCTAATTCATTGTAATTGTGGCTTTGCATATTTAGGCTTAAGTATTCAATTAAACGTATCTCCGCTGCTATTGGTGGTATGCCTACAATTCGATGCGCGTGATACTCCACATTCCCTGCCAAATACAGCGCACCTGCTCTTGTTTACATTATGTCAACTCCGATCCAGGACAAATGCAATGTTGTTAAAGTACTGCATATCCAGGATTCAATACTTCATTGAACGTATCTACACTGCTACTCGAGATATTTCGACAATTCCATGCGCCTTGTACTCCACAATTCCTGCCGAATACAGCGCAACTGCTCCCGTTTACATTATGTCAACTGGGGTCGAGGACAACTGCAATGTTGCTGCAGTAGGGCATATTCAGGATTCAATATTTCATTGAACGTATATACACTGCGACTGGAGATATTTCGTCAACTCCATGCGTTTTGTTCTCCACATTTCCTGCCGAATACAGCACTCCTGCTCCTGTTTACATTATGTCAACTCGGGTCGAGGACAAATGCAATGTTGCTGCAGTACATCATATTCAGGAATCAATACTTCATTGAACGGATCTACACTGCTATTGGTGATATCCCGACAACTCGATGCGCGTTGTACTCCTCATTTGCTGCCAAATACTACGCACATCAGCCGGTTTGCGCATTGTCAACTCTGTGTCCTGTTAAATATATTGTAATTGCAGTTTATCATATTAGGCTCAAATATTTATTTAAACGTATCTCCGCTGCTATTCGTGGTATGTCGACAAATCTATGCGCGTTATACTCCTGATTTTCCGCCAAATACAGCGCACCTGCTCCTGTTTACATTATGTCAACTCGGGTCGAGGAAAATGCAATGTTTTTGCAGTACAGCACATTCAGGAATCAATATTTCATTGAACGCATCTACACTGCTATTGGTGATATCACGACAATTCGATGCGCATGATACTCCACAGATCCTGCCACATACAGCGCACCTGCTCCTGTTTACATTATGTCAACTGGGGTCGAGGACAATTGCAATGTTGTTGCAGTACAGCATATTCAGTATTCAATTTTTCATTGAACGGATCTACAATGCTATTGGTGATATCTCGTCAATTCGATGCGCGGTGTACCACACAGTTGCTGCCAAATAGAGCGCAAATCAGCCACATTGCGCTATGTCAACTCAGGTCCCTGCCTAATTCATTGTAATTGTTGTTTTGCATATTTAGGCTTTTTTTATTCAAATTAACGTATCTCCGGTGCTATTGGTGGTATGCCTACCATTCGATGCGCGGTATGCTCCACAGTTACAACCAAACAGCGGACCTGCTCTTGTTTACATTATGTCAACTCGGGTCGGGGACAAATGCATTGTTTTTGCAGTATAGCACATACAGGATTCAATACTTCACTGAACATATATACACTGCTATTGGTGATATCCCGACAATTCCATGCGCGTGATACTCCACATTACCTGCCAAATACAGCGCACCTGCTCCTGTTTACATTATGTCAACTCGGCTCGGGGACAAATGCAATGTTTTTGCAGTACTGCATATTCAGGATTCAATATTTCATTGACCGTATATACACTGCTATTGGTGATATCCCGACAATTCGATGCGCGTTATACTCCTCATTCGCTGCCAAATACAGCGCGCCTCATTCAATTCGATGCGCGTTCTACTCCACACTTGCTCTCGTATATAGCGCACCTGCTCCTGTTTAAATTATATCAACTCGGGTCATGGTCAAATCCAATGTTATTGCTGTACTGCATATTCGGGATTCAATATTCCCTTAATTGTTTATACACTGCTATTGGTGAGATCTCGACAATTCGACGTGCGTTACTCCACATATGCGGCCAAATTCAGCGCACGTCATTCGGTTTGCCCTATGTCAACTCTGGGCCCTGTCAAGTGCAGCGTAATTGCAATTTTGCAGAGTCTGTGTTAAATACTCAATTAAACGTATCCGCACTGTTATTGGTGATATCTAGACAAGTGGTTGAGCGTTAAACTCCTCATTCGCTGCGAAATTTAGCGCACATGCTCCCGTTTACATTTTGCCAACTCGGGTCGAGGTCTAATCCAATGTTATTGCTATGCTGCTTATCCATGCTTCAATTATCAATTGAACGAATCTGTACTACTATTGGTGAAATGTCGACAATTCGATGCGCGCTATCCCGCACATTTGCTGCAAGAAATAGCGCACAGCAACCAGTTTGCGCAATGTCAACTCTGTGCCCTATCAAATACAGCGTTATTCCTGTTTTGCATATTCAGTTTTAAATATTCATTTGAGCGTATTCCAGTTCCTATTCCAGACATCTCGATAGTTCGATACGCGTTAAACTCCACATTTGCTGCCAAATAGAGCGCACTTGCAACTGTTTACATTAAGTAATCTCGGATCGAGGTCAAATCCAATGCTATTGCTGTACTGCATATTCAGGAATCAATATTCCATTGAAATTTTCTACACTGCTATTTGTGATATCCCGACAATTCGATGCGCGTTATACTCCTCATTCGCTGCGAAATACTACGCACATCAGCCGGTTTGCGCATTGTTAACTCTGTGTCCTGTCAAATACATTGTAATTGTAGTTTATCATATTAGGCTCAAGTATTTATTTAAACGTATCACCGCTGCTATTCGTGGTATGTCGACAAATCTATGCGCGCTATACTCCTCATTTGCCGCCAAATACAGCGCACCTCCTCCTGTTTACATTATGTCAACTCGGGTCGAGGACAAATGCAATGTTGTTGCAGTACAGCATATACGGGATTCAATATTTCATTGAACGTATATACACTGCTATTGGTGATATCTCGGCAATTCGATGCGCGTGATACTCCACGTTCCCTGCCAAATACAGCGCACCTGCTCCTGTTTACATTATGTCAACTCGGTTCCAGGACAAATGCAATGGTTTTGCAGCACAGCACATTCAGGATTCAATATTTCATTGAACGGACCTACACTGCTATTTGTGATATCTCGTCAATTCGATGCGCGGTATGCCGCACAGTTGCCACCAAATAGAGCACAAATCAGCCACTTTGCGCTATGTAAACTAAGGTCCCTGCCTAATTCATTGCAATTGTATTTTTGCGTATTTAGGCTTATGTATTCAATGAAACGTATCTCCGGTGCTATAGGTGGTATGCCTACAATTCGATGCGCGTTATGCTCCACAGCTGGCGCCAAACAGCGCACCTGCTCCTGTTTACATTATGTCAACTCGGGTCGGGGACAAATCCAATGTTTTTTCCGTTCAGGATATTCAGGATTCAAAATTTCATTGAATGTATATACACTGCTATTAGTGATATCCTCACAAATCTATGCGCGTTATACTCCTTATTTGCCGCCAAATAAAGCGGACCTCCTCCTGTTTACATTAAGTCAACTGGGGTCGAGGACAATTGCAATGTTGTTGCAGTAAAGCATATTCAGGAATCAATATTTCATTGAAAGGACCTACACTGCTATTTGTGATATCTCGTCAATTCGATGCGCGGTATACCGCACAGTTGCTACCAAATAGAGCGCAAATCAGCCACTTTGCGCTATGTAAACTAAGGTCCCTGCCTAATTCATTGCATTTGAATTTTTGCGTATTTAGGCTTATGTATTCAATTAAACGTATCTCCGGTGCTATAGGTGGTATGCCTACAATTCGACGCGCGTTATGCTCCACAGCTGCCGCCAAACAGCGCACCTGCTCCTGTTTACATTATGTCAACTCGGGTCGGGGACAAATCCAATGTTTTTGCCGTTCAGGATATTCAGGATTCAATATTTCATTGATCGTATATACACTGCCATTAGTGATATCCTGACAATTCGATGCGCGTTGTACACCTCATTGGCTGCCAAATACTACGCAGATCAGCCGGTTTGCGCATTGTCAACTCTCCTTCCTGTCAAATGCATTGTTATTGCAGATTATCATGTTAGGCTCAAGTATTTATTTAAACGTATCTCCGCTGCTATTAGTGATATGTCGACAAATCTATGCGCGTTATACTCCTCATTTGCCGCCAAATACAGGGGAACTGCTCCTGTTCACATTATGTCAACTGGGGTCGAAGACAAATGCAATGTTTTTGTAGTACTGCATATTAAGGATTCAATATTTCATTGAACGCATCTACATTGCTAATTGTGATATCTCGCCAATTCGATGCGCGGTATACCGCACAGTTGCTGCCAAATAGAGCGCAAATCAGCCACTGTGCGCTATGTCAACTCAGGTCCCTGCCCAATTCATTGTAATTGTAGTTTAGCATATTTAGTCCTAAGTATTCAATTAAACGGATCTCCGGTGCTATTGGTGGTATGCCTACAATTCGATGCGCGTTATGCTCCACAGTTGCGGCCAAATACAGCGCACCTGAACCTGTTTACTTTATATCAACTTGGGTTGAGGACAAGTGCAACGTTTTTGTAGTACTGCATATTCAGGATTCAATACTTCATTGAATGTATCTACATTGCTATTGGTCATATCATGACAATTCGGAGCGAGTTGTACTACACATTCCCTGCCAAACACAGCGCACCTGCTCCTGTTTACATTATCTCAACTCGGGATGAGATCAAATGCAATGTTGCTGCAGTACAGCATATTCAGGATTCAAGATTTCATTGAACGTATATACGCTGCTATTGGTCATATCACGACAATTCGATGCGCGTGATACTCCACATTTCCTGCCCAATACAGCGCACCTGTTCTTGTTTGCATTGTGTCAACTGTGTTCGAGGACAAATGCATTGTTTTTGCAGTACAGCATATACAGGATTAAATACTTCATTGAACGTATATACACTGCTATTGGTGATATCCCGGCAATTCGATGGCCGCGGTACTCCACATTTCCTGCCAAATACGGCGCACCTGCTCCTGTTTACATTATGTCAACTCGGGTCGAGGACAATTGCAATGTTGTTGCAGTACTGCATGTTCAGGATTCAATATTTCATTGATCGTAAATTCACTGCTTTTGGTGAAATCCCGACAATTCGATGCGCGTGATACTCCACATTCCCTGCCAAATACAGCGCACCTGCTCCTGTTTACATTATGTCAACTCGGGTCGAGGACAAATGCCATGTATTTGTAGTACTGCATATTCAGGATTCAATACTTCATTGAATGTATCTGCACTGCTATTGGTGATGTCACGACAATTCGATGCGCGTGATACTCAACATCCCCCCCCCCCCCAAATACAGCGTTCATGTTCCCGTTTACATTATGTCAACTGGGGTCGAGGACAATTGCAATGTTGTTGCAGTACAGCATATTCAGGTATCATTATTTCATTGAACGGATCTACACTGCTATTGGTGATATCCCGACAATTCGATGCTTGTGATACTCCACATTCCCTGCCAAATACAGCGCACCTGCTCCTGTTTACATTATGTCAACTCGGGTCGAGGAAAATGCAATGTTTTTGCAGTACAGCACATTCAGGATTCAATATTCCATTGAACGGATCTACACTGCTATTGGTGATATCTCGTCAATTCGGTGCGCGCTATATCGCACAGTTGCTGCCAAATAAGGCGCAAATCAGCCACTTTGCGCTATGTCAACTCAGGTCCCTGCCTAATTCATTGTAATTGTAGTTTTGCATATTTAAGCTTAAGTATTCAATTACACGTATCTCCGGTGCTATTGGTGGTATGCCTACAATTCGATGCGCGTTATACTCCACAGTAGCTGCCAAATAAAGCGCACCTGCTCCTGTTTACATTATGACTACTCGGGTAGAGGACAAATGCAATGTTTTTGTAGTACTGCATATTCAGGATTCAATACTTCACTGAACATATATACACTGTTATTGGTGATATCCCGACACTTCCATGCGCCTGATACTCTACATTCCCTGCCAAATACGGCGCAACTGCTCCTGTTTGCGTTATGTCAACACGGGTCGAGGACAAATGCAATCTTTTTGCAGTCCAGGATATTCAGGATTCAATATTCCATTGAATGTATCTACACTGCTATTGGTGATATCACGACAATTCGATGCGCGTGATACTCCACATTCCCTGCCAAATACAGCGCACCTGCTCCTGTTTACATTATGTCCCACTCGGGTCGAGGACAAATGCAATGTTGTTGCAGTACTGCATATCCAGGATTCAATATTTCATTGAACGGATATACACTGCTATTGGTGATATCGTGTCAATTCGATGAGCGGCATACCGCACAGATGCTGCCAAATAGAGCGCAAATCAGCCACTTTGCGCTATGTCAACTCAGGTCCCTGCCTAATTCATTGTATTTGTACTTTTGCATATTTAGGCCTATGTATTCAATAAAACGTATCTCCGGTGCTATTGGTGGTATGCCTACAATTCCATGCGCATGATACTCCACATTTCCTGCCAAATACAGCGCACCTGCTCCTGTTTACATTATGTCAATTGGGGTCGAAGACAAATGCAATGTTGTTGCAGTACTGCATATCCAGGATTCAATACTTCATTGAACGAATATAAACTGCCATGGTGATATCCCGACAATTCGATGCGCATGATACTCCACATTTCCTGCCAAATACAGCGCACCTGCTCCTGTTTACATTATGTCAACTCGGGTCGAAGACAAATGCAATGTTGCTGCAGTACAGCATAATCAGGATTCAACATTTATTGAACGTATATACACTGCTATTCGTGATATCCCGACAATTCGAAGCGCCTTATACTCCACATCCCCTGCCAAATACAGCGCACCTGCCCCTGTTTACATTATTTCAACTCGGGTCAAGGGCAAATGCAATGTTTTTGCAGTACAGCACATTCAGGATTCAATATTTCATTGAATGTATATACGCTGCTATTCGTGATATCCCGACAATTCGAAGCGCGTTGTACTCCACATTCCCTGGCAAATACAACGCACCTGCTCCTGTTTACATTATGTCAACTCGGCTCAAGGACAAATGCAATGTTTTTGCAGTACAGCACATTCAGGATTCAATATTTCATTGAACGGATATACACTGCTATTGGTGATATCCCGACAATTCCATGCGCGGTATGCCGCACAGTTGCTACCAAATAGAGCGCAAATCAGCCACTTTGCGCTATGTAAACTAAGGTCCCTGCCTAATTCATTGCATTTGAATTTTTGCGTATTTAGGCTTATGTATTCAATTAAACGTATCTCCGGTGCTATAGGTGGTATGCCTACAATTCGATGAGCGTTATGCTCCACAGCTGCCGCCAAACAGCGCACCTGCTCCTGTTTACATTATGTCAACTCGGCTCAAGGACAAATGCAATGTTTTTGCAGTACAGCACATTCAGGATTCAATATTTCATTGAACGGATATACACTGCTATTGGTGATATCCCGACAATTCCATGCGCGGTATGCCGCACAGTTGCTGCCAAATAGAGCGCAAATCAGCCACTGTGCGCTATGTCAACTCAGGTCCCTGCCCAATTCATTGTAATTGTAGTTTAGCATATTTAGTCCTAAGTATTCAATTAAACGGATCTCCGGTGCTATTGGTGGTATGCCTACAATTCGATGCGCGTTATGCTCCACAGTTGCGGCCAAATACAGTGCACCTGCCCCTGTTTACTTTATATCAACTTGGGTTGAGGACAAGTGCAACGTTTTTGTAGTACTGCATATTCAGGATTCAATACTTCATTGAATGTATCTACATTGCTATTGGTCATATCATGACAATTCGGAGCGAGTTGTACTCCACATTCCCTGCCAAACACAGCGCACCTGCTCCTGTTTACATTATCTCAACTCGGGATGAGATCAAATGCAATGTTGCTGCAGTACAGCATATTCAGGATTCAAGATTTCATTGAACGTATATACGCTGCTATTGGTCATATCACGACAATTCGATGCGCGTGATACTCCACATTTCCTGCCCAATACAGCGCACCTGTTCTTGTTTGCATTGTGTCAACTGTGTTCGAGGACAAATGCATTGTTTTTGCAGTACAGCATATACAGGATTAAATACTTCATTGAACGTATATACACTGCTATTGGTGATATCCTGACAGTTCGATGCGCGTTATAACTCCTTATTCGCTGCCAAATACTACGCACATCAGCTGGTTTTCGCATTGTCAACTCTGTGTTCTGCTAAATACATTGTAATTGCAGTGTATCTTATTAGGCTCAAGTATTCATTTAAACGTATCTCCGCTGCTATTCGCGGTATGTCGACAAATCTATGCGCGTTATACTCGTCATTTGCCGCCAAATACAGCGCACCTGCTCCTGTTTACATTATGTCAACACGTATCGAGGGCAAATGCTATGTTGTTGCACTACAGCATATTCAGGATTCAACCTTTCATTGAACGGATCTACACTGCTATTGGTGATATCCCGACAATTCGATGCGCGTTATACCGCACAGTGGCTGCCGAATAGAGCGTAAATCAGCCACTTTGCGCTATGTCAACTCAGGTCCCTGCATAATTCATTGTAATTGTGGTTTTGCTTATTTAGGCTTATGTATTCAATTAAACCTAGGTCCTGTGCTATTGGTGGTATGCGTACAATTCTGCTAGAAATATTCAATTGCGCTGATCTCAGATTTTATTCCAGATGTCTCAACAACTCTATGCGCGTTCCACTCCACATATGCTGCCAAATACAGCGCGCGTCATTCAATTCCATGCGCGTTCTACTCCACACATGCTCTCGCATATAGCGCACCTGCTCCTGTTTATATTATATCAACTCGGGTCATGGTCAAATCCAATGTTATTGCTGTACTGCATATTCAGGATTCAATATTCCCTTAATTGTTTATACACTGCTATTGGTGAAATCTCGACAATTCGACGTGCGTTACTCCACATATGCGGCCAAATTCAGCGCACGTCATTCGGTTTGTCCTATGTCAACTCTGGGCCCTGCCAAGTGCAGCGTAATTGCAATTTTGCAGAGTCTGTGTTAAATACTCAATTAAACGTATCCGCATTGTTATTGGTGATATCTAGACAAGTGGTTGAGCGTTAAACTCCTCATTCGCTGCGAAATTTAGCGGAGCTGCTCCAGTTTACAATATGTCAAATCGGGTCGAGGTCAAATCCAATGTTATTGCAGTACTGTATATTCAGCCTTCAATATTCAATTGAACGTTGCTTCGTTTCGATTGGAGATACGAAGAAAATTCGATGCGCGTTCTACTCCACAGATGCTGCCAAATACAGCGCACATCAACCGGTTTACTCAATGTCAACTCTGTGTCCTGTCAAATCCAGCGTAATTGCCGTTTTAAAATATTCTACCGTTAATATTCAATTAAACGTGTCTCCGCCGCTATTGGTGGTATGTCGACAATTCGAAGCGCTTTACACACCACATTTGCTGCCAAATACAGCGCACATGCTCCCGTTTACATTTTGCCAACTCGGGTCGCGGTCAAATCCAATGTTATTGCTATGCTGCTTATCCAGGCTTCAATTATCAATTGAACGAATCTGTACTACTATTGGTGATATGTCGACAATTCGATGCGCGCTATCCCGCACATTTGCTGCAAGAAATAGCGCACAGCAACCAGTTTGCGCAATGTCAACTCTGTGCCCTATCAAATACAGCGTTATTCCTGTTTTGCATAGTCAGTTTTAAATATTCATTTGAGCGTATTCCAGTTTCTATTCCAGATATCTCGATAGCTCGATACGCGTTAAACTCCACATTTTCTGCCAAATAGAGCGCACTTGCAACTGTTTACATTAAGTAATCTCGGATCGAGGTCAAATCCAATGCTATTGCTGTACTGCATATTCAGGAATCAATATTCCATTGAAATTTTCTACACTGCTATTGGTGATATCCCGACAATTCGATGCGCGTTATACTCCTAATTCGATGCCAAATACTATGCACATCAGCCGGTTTGCGCATTGTTAACTCTGTGTCCTGTCAAATACATTGTAATTGCAGTTTATCATATTAGGCTCAAGTATTTATTTAAGCGTATCTCCGCTGCTATTCGTGGTATGTCGACAAATCTATGCGCGCTATACTCCTCATTTGCCGCCAAATACAGGGGACCTGCTCCTGTTCACATTATGTCAACTGGGGTCGAAGACAAATACAATGGTTTTGTAGTACTGCATATTCAGGAATCAATATTTCATTGAACAGACCTACACTGCTATTTGTGATATCTCGTCAATTCGATGCGCGGTATGCCGCACAGTTGCTACCAAATAGAGCGCAAATCAGCCACTTTGCGCTATGTAAACTCAGGTCCGTGCCGAATTCATTGCAATTGTATTTTTGCATATTTACGCTTCTGTATTCAATTAAACGTATCTCCGGTGCAATAGGTGGTATGCCTACAATTCGATGCGCGTTATGCTCCACAGCTGCCGCCAAACAGCGCACCTGCTCCTGTTTACATTATGTCAACTCGGGTCGGGGACATATCCAATGTTTTTGCCGTTCAGGATATTCAGGATTCAATATTTCATTGATCGTATATACACTGCCATTAGTGATATCCTGACAATTCGATGGGCGTTGTGCTCCTCATTGGCTGCCAAATACTACGCAGATCAGCCGGTTTGCGCATTGTCAACTCTGTGTCCTGTCAAATACATTGTAATTGCAGATTATCATGTTACGCTCAAGTATTTATTTAAACGTATCTCCGCTGCTATTAGTGGTATGTCGACAACTCGATACGCGTGATACTCCACTGTTCCTGCCAAATACAGCGCACCTGCTCCTGTTTGCATTATGTCAACTGGGGCCGAAGACGATTGCAATGTTGTTGCAGTACACCATATTCAGGATCCAATATTTCATTGAACGTACATACACTGCCATTGGTGATATCCCGACAAATCGATGCGCGTTATACTCCTCATTCGCTGCAGAATACTACGTACATCAGCCGGTTGGCGCATTGTCAACTCTGTGTCCTGTCAAATACATTGTATTATATTAGGCTCAAATATTTATTTAAACGTATCTCCGCTGCTATTCGTGGTATGTCGACAAATCTATGCGCGTTATACTCATCATTTGCCGCCAAATACGGGGGACCTGCTCCTGTTCACATTATGTCAACTGGGGTCGAAGACAAATGCAATATTGTTGTAGTACTGCATATTCAGGATTCAATATTTCATTGAACGGATCTACACTGCTAATGGTGATATCTCGTCAATTCGATGCGCGTGATACTCCACTGTTCCTGCCAAATACGGCGCACCTGCTCCTGTTTACATTATGTCAACTCGGGTCGAGGACAAATCCAATGATTTTGCAGTACAGGATATTCAGGATTCAATATTTCATTGATCGTATATACACTGCTATTAGTGATATCTTGACAAATCTATGCGCGCTATACTCCTCATTTGCCGCCAAATAAAGCGGACCTGCTCCTGTTTACATTAAGTCAACTGGGGTCGAGGACAATTGCAATGTTGTTGCAATAAAGCATATTCAGGAATCAATATTTCATTGAACAGACCTACACTGCTATTTGTGATATCTCGTCAATTCGATGCGCGGTATGCTGCACAGTTGCTACCAAATAGAGCGCAAATCAGCCACTTTGCGCTATGTAAACTCAGGTCCGTGCCGAATTCATTGCAATTGTATTTTTGCATATTTAGGCTTATGTATTCAATTAAACGTATCTCCGGTGCAATAGGTGGTATGCCTACAATTCGATGCGCGTTATGCTCCACAGCTGCCGCCAAACAGCGCACCTGCTCCTGTTTACATTATGTCAACTCGGGTCGGGGACATATCCAATGTTTTTGCCGTTCAGTATATTCAGGATTCAATATTTCATTGATCGTATATACACTGCCATTAGTGATATCCTGACAATTCGATGGGCGTTGTACTCCTCACTTGCCGCCAAATGCAGCGCACCTGCTCCTGTTTACATTATGTCAACTCGGGTCGAGGACAATTGCAATGTTGTTGTAGTACTGCATTTTCAGGATTCAATACTTCATTGAATGTATCTACACTGCTATTGGTCATATCACGACAATTCGGTACGCGTGATACTCCACATTCCCAACCAAATACAGCGCATCTGCTCCTGTTTACATTATGTCAATTCGGGTCAAGGAAAAATGCAATGTTTTTGCAGTACAGCACATTCAGGATTCAATATTTCATTGAATGTATCTACACTGCAATTGGTCATATCACGACAATTCGATGCGCGTGATACACCACATTCCCTGCCAAATACAGCGCACCTGCTCCTGTTTACAATATGTCAACTCGGGTCGAGGACAAATGCAATGTTGCTGCAGTACAGCATATTCAGGATTCAATATTTCATTGAACGTATATACACTGCTATTCGTCATATCCCGACAGTTCGATGCGAGTTGTACTCCGCATTCCCTGCCAAGTACTACGTTCATCAGAGAGTTTGCGCATTGTCAACTCTGTGTCCTGTCAAGAACATTGTAATTGCAGATTATCATATTAGGCTCAAGTATTTATTTAAACGTATCTACGCTGCTATTCGTGGTATGTCGACAAATCTGTGCGCGCTATACTCCTCTTTTGCCGCCAAATACAGCGCACCTGCTCCTGTTTACATTGTATCAACTGTGGTCGAGGACAAATGCATTGTTTTTGCAGTACAATATATTCAGGAATCAATATTTCATTGAACGGATCTACACTGCTATTTGTGATATCTCGTCAATTCGATGCGCGGTATGCCGCACAGTTGCTGCCAAATAGAGCGCAAATCAGCCACTTTGCGCTATGTAAACTGAGGTCCGTGCCTAATTCATTGTAATTGTATTTTTGCATATTTAGGCATATGTATTCAAATTAAACGTATCTCCGGTGCTATAGGTGGTATGCCTACAATTCGAATGCGCGTTATGCTCCACAGCTGCCGCCAAACAGCGCACCTGCTACTGTTTACATTACATCAACTCGGGTCGAGGACAAATCCAATGTTTTGGCAGTACGGGATATTCAGGATTCAATATTTCATTGATCGTAAATACACTGCTATTCCTGATATCCCGATAATTCGAAGAGAGTTATACTCCACATTCCCTGCCAAACACAGCGCACCTGCTCCTGTTTACATTATGTCAACTCACGTCGAGGACAAATGCAATGTTGCTGCAGTACAGCATATTCAGGATTCAATATTGCCTTGAACGTATATACTGCTATTCCTGATATCCCGATAATTCGAAGAGAGTTATACTCCACATTCCCTGCCAAACACAGCGCACCTGCTCCTGTTTACATTTGTCAACTCGGGTCAAGGACAAATGCAATGTTTTTGCAGTACAGCACATTCAGGATTCAATATGTCATTGAATGTATCTACACTGCTATTCCTGATATCCCGATAATTCGAAGAGAGTTATACTCCACATTCCCTGCCAAACACAGCGCACCTGCTCCTGTTTACATTATGTCAACTCACGTCGAGGACAAATGCAATGTTGCTGCAGTACAGCGTATTCAGGATTCAATATTGCCTTGAACGTATATACTGCTATTCCTGATATCCCGATAATTCGAAGAGAGTTATACTCCACATTCCCTGTCAAATACAGCGATCCCGCTCCTGTTTACATTATGTCAACTCCGGTCGAGGACAAATGCAATGTTGCTGTAGTGTTGCATATTCAGGATTCAATATTTCATTGAACGGATCTACACTGCTATTTGTGATATCTCGTCAATTCGATGCGCGGTATACCGCACAGTTGCTGCCAAATAGAGCGCAAATCAGCCACTTTGCGCTATGTCAACTCAGGTCCGTGCCTAATTCATTGTAATTGTATTTTTGCATATTTTGGCATATGTATTCAAATTAAACGTATCTCCGGTGCTATAGGTGGTATGCCTACAATTCGATGCGCGTTATGCTCCACAGCTGCCGCCAAACAGCGCACCTGCTACTGTTTACATTACATCAACTCGGGACGAGGACAAATCCAATGTTTTGGCAGTACGGGATATTCAGGATTCAATATTTCATTGATCGTAAATACACTGCTATTCCTGATATCCCGATGATTCGAAGAGAGTTATACTCCACATTCCCTGCCAAACACAGCGCACCTGCTCCTGTTTACATTATGTCAACTCGCGTCGAGGACAAATGCAATGTTGCTGCAGTACAGCATATTCAGGATTCAATATTGCCTTGAACGTATATACTGCTATTCCTGATATCCCGATAATTCGAAAAGAGTTATACTCCACATTCCCTGCCAACCACAGCGCACCTGCTCCTGTCTACATTATGTCAACTCGTTTCAAGGACAAATCTAATGTTTTTGCAGTACAGCACATTCAGCATTCAATATGTCATTGAACCTATATACACTGCTATTCGTGATATCCCGACGAATCGAAGCGCGTTATGCTCCACATTCGCTGCCAAGTACTACGCTGACCAGAGAGTTTGCGCATTGTCAACTCTGTGTCCTGTCAAATACATTGTAATTGCAGTTTATCATATTATGCACAAGTATTTATTTAAACGTATCTCCGCTGCTATTCGTGGTATGTCGACAAATCTATGCGCGTTATACTCCTCATTTGCCGCCAAATACAGCGCACCTGCTGCCGTTTACATTATGTCAACTGGGGTCGAGGTCAAATCCAATCGTTTTGCAGTACTGCAAATTCAGGATTCAATATCCCATTTAACGTTTCTACACTGCTATTGGTGATATCTCGTCAATTCGATGCGCGGTATACGGCACACTTGCTGCCACTTGGGGACACTGTGCGCTGTGTCAACCCAGGTCCCTGCCTAACTCATTGTAATTGTAGTTTTGCATATTTAGGCTTAAGTATTCAATTAAACGTATCTCCGGTGCTATTGCTGTTATGCCTACAACTCGATGCGCGTTATACTCCACAGCTCCCGCCAAATACAGCGCACTTGCTCTTGTTTACATTATCTCAACTCGGGTCCAGGACAATTGCAATGTAGTTGTAGTACTGCATATTCAGGATTCAATTCTTCATTGAATGTATCTACACTGCTATTGGTCATATCACGACAATCGGTGCGCGTGATACTCCACATTCCCTGCCAAATACAGCGCACCTGCTCCCGTTAACATTATGTCAACTCGGACCGAGGGCAAATGCTATGTTGTTGCAGTACAGCATATACAGAATTCAACATTTCATTGAACGTATATACACTGCCATGGTGACATCCCGACAATTCGGTGCGCATGATACTCCACATTCCCTGCCAAATACAGCGCACCTGCTCCTGGTTACATTAAGTCAACTGGAGTCGAGGACAATTGCAATGTTGTTGCAGTAAAGCATATTCAGGAATCAATATTTCATTGAACAGACCTACACTGCTATTTGTGATATCTCGTCAATTCGATGTGCGGTATGCCGCACACTTCCTGCCAAATAGAGCGCAAATCAGCCATTGTGCGCTGTGTCAACTCAGGTCCTTGCCAAATTCATTGTAATTGTAGTTTTGCATATTTAGGCCTAAGTATTCAATTAAACGGATCTCCGGTACTATTGATGGTATGCCTACAATTCAATGCGCGTTATACTCCACATTCCCTGCCAAATACAGCGCACCGGCTCCTGTTTACATTATGTCAACTGGGGTCGAAGACAAATGCAATGTTCTTGTAGTACTGCATACTCAGAACTCAATACTTCATTGAACGTATCTACACTGCGACTGGAGATATTTCGTCAATTCCATGCGTCTTGTACTCCACATTTCCTGCCAAATAGTGCCCACCTGGTCCTGTTTACATTATGTCAACTCGGATCGAGGACAAATGCAATGTTGTTGCAGTACAGCATATACAGAATCCAATATTTCATTGAACGTATATACACTGCTGTTCGTGATATGCCGACAATTCGAAGCGGGTTATACACCTCATCCGCTGCCAAAGACAACTTACATCAGAGAATTGGCGCATTGTCAACTCTGTGTCCTGTCAAATACATTGTAATTGCAGTTTATCATATTAGGCTCAAGTATTTATTTAAAAGTATCTCCGCTGCTATTCGTGGTACGTCGACAAATCTATGAGCGTTATACTCCTCATTTGCCGCCAAATACAGCGTACCTGCTCCTGTTTACACTATGTCAACTCGGATCGAGGACAAATGCAATGTTGTTGCAGTACATCATATACAGGATTCAATATTTCTTTGAACGTATGTACACTACCATGGTGATATCGCGACAATTCGATGCGCATGATACTCCACATTTTCTGCCAAATACAGCGCATCTGCTCCTGTTTACATTATTTCAACTCGGGTCGAGGAAAAATGCAATGTTTTTGCAGTTCAGCACATTCAGGATTCGATATTTCATTGAACGGATCCACATTGCTATTTGTGATATCTCGTCAATTGGATGCGCGGTATATCGCACAGTTGCTGCCAAATAGAGCGCAAACCAGCCACTTTGCGCTATGTCAACTCAGGTCCCTGCCTAATTCATTGTAATTGTATTTTTGCATATTTAGTCTTATGTATTCAATTAAACGTATCTGCGGAGCTATAGGTGGTATGCCTACAATTCGATGCGCGTTATGCTTCACAGTTGCCGCATAATACAGCGCACCTGCTCCTGTTTACATTATGTCAACTCGGGTCGAGGACATATGTAATGTTTTTGTAGTACAGCATATTCGGGATTCAATATTTCATTGAACGTATATACACTGCTATTGGTGATATCTCGACAATTCGAAGCGCCTTATACTCCTCATTCGCTGCCAAATACAACGCACATCAACCGGTTTGCACAATATCAACTCTGTGTCCCTGTCAAATCCATTGGAATTGCAGTTTAGCATATTTAGGATTAAGTATTCAATTAAACGTATCTCCGCTGCTATTGGTGGTAAGTCCAGAATTTGACGCGCGTTATACCCCACATTTGCTGCCAAATACAGAGCACATTAACCGGTTTACGCAATGTCAACTCTATATCCTGTCGAATCCATTGTATTTGCAGTTTGGCCTATTTGGGCCTAGGTACTCAATTAAACCTATTTTCGCTGTTATTGGTGGTATCTCGACAACTCGATGCGCGTTATACCCGACATTTTCTGCCAAATACAGCGCACGTGCTATTGTTTACATTATGTCAACTCGGGTCGAGTACAAATGCAATGTTTTTGTAGTACTGCATATTCAGGATTCAATACTTCATTGAATGTATCTACACTGCTATTGGTGATATCCCGGCAATTTGAAGCGCGTTTTACTCCTCATTCGCTGCCATATGCTACGCACATCAGAGAGTGTGGGCATTGTTAACTCTGTGTCCCGTCAAATACATTGTAATTGCAGTTTATCATATTAGGCTCAAGTATTTATTTAAACGTATCTCCGCTGCTATTAGTGGTATGTCGACAAATCTATGCGCGTTATACTCCTCATTTGCCGCCAAATACAGCGGACCTGCACCTGTTTACATGATGTCAACTGGGGTCGAGGACAATTGCAATGTTTTTGCAGTACAGCATATTTAGGAATCAATATTTCATTGAACAGACCTACACAGCTATTTGTGATATCTCGTCAATTCGATGCGCGGTATGCCGCACAGTTGCTGCCAAATAGAGCGCAAATCAGCCACTTTGCGCTATGCAAACTCAGGTCCGTGCCAAATTCATTGAATTGTATTTTTGCATATTTAGGCTTATGTATTCAAATTAAACGTATCTCCGGTGCTATAGGTGGTATGCCTACAATTCGATGCGCGTTATGCTCCACAGCTGCCGCCAAACAGCGCACCTGCTCCTGTTTACATTATGTCAACTCGGGTCGAGGACAAATCCAATGTTTTTGCAGTACAGGATATTCAGGATTCAATATTTCATTGATCGTATATACACTGCTATCAGTGATATCCTGACAATTCGATGCGCGTAGTACTCCTCATGCGCTGCCAAATACTACGCAGATCAGCCGGTTTGCGCATTGTCAACTCTGTGTCCTGTCAAATACATTGTAATTGCAGATTATCATATTAGGCTCAAGTATTTATTTAAACGTATCTCCGCTGCTATTAGTGGTATGTCGACAAATCTATGCGCGTTATACTCCTCATTTGCCGCCAAATACAGCGGACCTGCTCCTGTTTACATTATGTCAACTGGGGTCGAGGACAAATCCAATGTTTTTGCAGTACAGGATATTCAGGATTCAATATTTCATTGAACGTATATACACTGCTATTGGTGATATCCTGACAATTCGATGCGCGTGATACTCCACATTCCCTGGCAAATACTACGCGGAACAGCCGGTTTGCGCATTGTCAACTCTGTGTCCTGTCAAATACGTTGTAATTGCAGTTTATCATATTAGGCTCAAGTATTTATTTAAACGTATCTCCGCTGCTATTAGTGGTATGTCGACAAATCTATGCGCGTTATACTCCTCATTTGCCGCCAAATACAGCGGACCTGCTCCTGTTTACATGATGTCAACTGGGGTCGAGGACAATTGCAATGTTTTTGCAGTACAGCATATTTAGGAATCAATATTTCATTGAACAGACCTACATAGCTATTTGTGATATCTCGTCAATTCGATGCGCGGTATACCACACAGTTGCTGCCAAATAGAGCGCAAATCAGCCACTTTGCGCTATGCAAACTCAGGTCCGTGCCAAATTCATTGTAATTGTATTTTTGCATATTTAGGCTTATGTATTCAAATTAAACGTATCTCCGGTGCTATAGGTGGTATGTCGACAAATCTATGCGCGTTATACTCCTCATTTGCCGCCAAATACAGCGGACCTGCTCCTGTTTACATGATGTCAACTCGGGTCGAGGACAAATCCAATGATTTTGCAGTACAGGATATTCAGGATTCAATATTTCATTGATCGTATATACACTGCTATCAGTGATATCCTGACAATTCGATGCGCGTAGTACTCCTCATTCGCTGCCAAATACTACGCAGATCAGCCGGTTTGCGCATTGTCAACTCTGTGTCCTGTCAAATACATTGTAATTGCAGATTATCATATTAGGCTCAAGTATTTATTTAAACGTATCTCCGCTGCTATTAGTGGTATGTCGACAAATCTATGCGCGTTATACTCCTCATTTGCCGCCAAATACAGCGGACCTGCTCCGGTTTACATTATATCAACTTGGGTCGAGGACAAATGCAACGATTTTGTAGTACTGCATATTCAGGATTCAATACTTCAATGAATGTATCTACACTGCTATCGGTCATATCACGACAATTCGATGCGCGTGATACTCCATATTTCCTGACCAATACGGCGCACCTGCTCCTGTTTACATTATGTCAACTCGGGTCGAGGACAAATGGAATGTTGCTGTAGAGTTGCATATTCAGGATTTAATACTTCATTGAATGTATCTACACTGCAATTGGTCATATCACGACAATTCGATGCGCGTGATACACCACATTCCCTGCCAAATACAGCTCGCCTGCTCTTGTTTACATTGTGTCAACCGTGGTCGTGGACAAATGCATTGTTTTTGCAGTACAGCATATACCGGATTCAATACTTCATTGAACGTATATACACTGTTTTTGGTTACATCCCGGCCATTCGATGAGCGTGGTACTACACGTTTCCTGCCAAATACGGCACACCTGCTCCTGTTTACATTATGTCATCTCGGGTCGAGGACAAATCCAATGTTTTTGCAGTACAGGATATTCAGGATTCAATATTTCATTGAACGTATATACACTGCTATTGGCGATATCCTGACAATTCGATGCGCGTTATACTCCACATTCCCTGCCAAATACAGCGCACCTGCTCCTGTTTACATTATGTCAACTCGGGTGAAGGACAAATGCAATGTTTTTGCAGTACAGCACATTCAGGATTCAATATTTCATTGAACGGATCTACACTGCGACTGGAGATATCTCGTCTATTCGATGCGCGGTATACCGCACACTTCCTGCCAAATAGAGCGCAAATCAGCCATTGTGCGCTGAGTCAACCCAAGTCCCTGCCTAACTCATTGTAATTGTAGTTTTGCATATTTAGGCTTAAGTATTCAATTAAACGTATCTCCGATGCTATTGGTGTTATGCCTACAACTCGATGCGCGTTATACTCCACAGTTCCCGCCAAATACAGCGCACGTGCTCTTGTTTACATTATGTCAACTCGGGTCGAGGACATATGCAATGTTGTTGCAGTACTGCATATCCAGGTTTCAATACTTTATTGAACGCACCTACACTGCTATTGGAGATATATCATCAATTCCAAGCGCCTTGTACTCCATATTTCCTGCCGAATACAGCACACCTGCTCCTGTTTACATTATGTCAACTCGGGTCGGGGACAAATGCAATCTTTTTGCAGAACAGCATATTCAGGATTCAATATTTCATTGAACGTAAATACACTGCTATTGGTGATATCCCGACAATTCGATGCGCGTTATACTCCTCATTCGCTGCCAAATGCTACGCACATCAGAGAGTGTGGGCATTGTCAACTCTGTGTCCCGACAAATACATTGTAATTGCAGTTTATCATATTAGGCTCAAGTATTTATTTAAACGTGTCTCCGCTGCTATTCGTGGTATGTCGAAAAATCTATGCGCGTTATACTCCTCATTTGCCGACAAATACAGCGCACCTGCTCCTGGTTACATTAAGTCAACTGGAGTCGAGGACAGTTGCAATGTTGTTGCAGTAAAGCATATTCAGGAATCAATATTTCATTGAACAGACCTACACTGCTATTTGTGATATCTCGTCAATTCGATCCGCGGTATGCCGCACAGTTGCTGCCAAATAGAGCGCAAATCAGCCACTTTGCGCTATGTAAACTGAGGTCCGTGCCTAATTCATTGTAATTGTATTTTTGCATACTTAGGCTTATGTATTCAAATTAAACGTATCTCCGGTGCCACAGGTGGTATGCATACAATTCGATGCGCGTTATGCTCCACAGCTGCCACCAAACAGCGCACCTGCTACTGTTTACATTATGTCAACTCGGGTCGAGGACAAATGCAATCTTTTTGCAGTACTGGATATGCAGTATTCAATATTTCATCGAACGTATATGCACTGCTATTGGTGATATCCCGACAATTCGATGCGCGTTATACTCCTCATTTGCCGCCAAATACAGCGCACCTGCTCCCGTTTACATTATGTCAACTCGGGTCGAGGGCAAATGGAATGTTGTTGCAGTACTGCATATCCAGCATTCAATATTTCATTGAACGTATCTACACTGCTACTGGAGATATTTCGTCAATTCCATGCGTCTTGTACTCCACATTTCCTGCCAAACACAGCGCACCTGCTCCTGTTTACATTATGTCAACTCGGGTCGAGGACAAATGCAATGTTGTTGTAGTACAGCATATACAGGATTCACTATTCCATTGAACGTATATACACTGCTATTGGTGATATCCCGACAATTCGATGCGCGTGATACTCCAAATTACCTGCCAAATACAGCGTACCTGCTCCTCTTCACATTATGTCAACTCGGGTCGAGGACAAATGAAATGTTGCTGCAGTACAGCATATTCAGGATTCAACATTTCATTGAACGTATATACACTGCTATTCGTGATATCCCGACAATTCGAAGCGCGTCATACTCCTCAATCGCTGCCAAATACTAAGCACATCAGAGAGTTTGCGCACTGTCAACTCTGTTTCCTGTCAAATAAATTGTATTTGCTGTTTGTCATGTTAGGCTCAAGTATTTAGTTAAACGTATCTCCGCTGCTATTCGTGGTATGTCGACAAATCTATGCGCGTTATACTCCACAGTTGCCGCCAAACAGCGCACCTGCTCCTGTTTACATTATGTCATTCGGGTCGAGGACAAATGCATTGTTTTGGCAGTACATCATATACCGGATTCAATACTTGATTGAACGTACATACACTGCCATTGGTGATATCCCGACAATTCGATGCGCGTGATACTCCACATTACCTGCCAAATACGGCGCACCTACTCCTGTTTACATTATGTCAACACGGATCGAGGACAAATGCAATGTTGTTGCAGTACAGCATATACAGGATTCAATATTTCATTGAACGTATATACACTGCCATGGTGATATACCGACAATTCGATTCGCATGATACTCCACATTTCCAGCCAAATACAGCGCACCTCCTCTTGTTTACATTGTGTCAACTGTGGTCGAGGACAAATGCATTGTTTTTGCAGTGCAGCACATACGGGATTCAGTACTTCATTCAACGTATATACACTGCCATGGTGATATCCCGACAATTCCATGCGCATGATACTCCACATTCCCTGCCAAATACAGCGCACGTGCTCTTGTTTAAATTATGTCAACTCGGGTGAAGGACAAATGCAATGTTTTTGCAGTACAGCACATTCAGGATTCAATATTTCATTGAACGGATCTACACTGCGACTGGAGATATCTCGTCTATTCGATGCGCGGTATACCGCACACTTCCTGCCAAATAGAGCGCAAATCAGCCATTGTGCGCTGAGTCAACCCAAGTCCCTGCCTAACTCATTGTAATTGTAGTTTTGCATATTTAGGCTTAAGTATTCAATTAAACGTATCTCCGATGCTATTGTTGTTATGCCTACAACTCGATGCGCGTTATACTCCACAGTTCCCGCCAAATACAGCGCACGTGCTCTTGTTTACATTATGTCAACTCGGGTCGAGGACATATGCAATGTTGTTGCAGTACTGCATATCCAGGTTTCAATACTTTATTGAACGCACCTACACTGCTATTGGAGATATATCATCAATTCCAAGCGCCTTGTACTCCATATTTCCTGCCGAATACAGCACACCTGCTCCTGTTTACATTATGTCAACTCGGGTCGGGGACAAATGCAATCTTTTTGCAGAACAGCATATTCAGGATTCAATATTTCATTGAACGTAAATACACTGCTATTGGCGATATCCCGACAATTCGATGCGCGTTATACTCCTCATTTGCCGCCAAATACAGCGCACCTGCTCCCGTTTACATTATCTCAACTCGAGTCGAGTACAAATGCGATGTTGTTGTAGTACTGCATATTCAGGATTCAATACTTCGCTGAATGTATCTACACTGCTATTGGTGATATCCCGGCAATTTGAAGCGCGTTATACTCCTCATTCGCTGCCAAATGCTACGCACATCAGAGAGTGTGGGCATTGTCAACCCTGTGTCCCGACAAATACATTGTAATTGCAGTTTATCATATTAGGCTCAAGTATTTATTTAAACGTGTCTCCGCTGCTATTCGTGGTATGTCGAAAAATCTATGCGCGTTATACTCCTCATTTGCCGCCAAATACAGCGCACCTGCTCCCGTTTACATTATGTCAACTCGGGTCGAGGGCAAATGGAATGTTGTTGCAGTACTGCATATCCAGCATTCAATATTTCATTGAACGTATCTACACTGCTACTGGAGATATTTCGTCAATTCCATGCGTCTTGTACTCCACATTTCCTGCCAAACACAGCGCACCTGCTCCTGTTTACATTATGTCAACTCGGGTCGAGGACAAATGCAATGTTGTTGTAGTACAGCATATACAGGATTCACTATTCCATTGAACGTATATACACTGCTATTGGTGATATCCCGACAATTCGATGCGCGTGATACTCCAAATTACCTGCCAAATACAGCGTACCTGCTCCTCTTCACATTATGTCAACTCGGGTCGAGGACAAATGCAATGTTGCTGCAGTACAGCATATTCAGGATTCAACATTTCATTGAACGTATATACACTGCTATTCGTGATATCCCGACAATTCGAAGCGCGTCATACTCCTCAATCGCTGCCAAATACTAAGCACATCAGAGTGTTTGCGCGCTGTCAACTCTGTTTCCTGTCAAATAAATTGTATTTGCTGTTTTTCATGTTAGGCTCAAGTATTTAGTTAAACGTATCTCCGCTGCTATTCGTGGTATGTCGACAAATCTATGCGCGTTATACTCCACAGTTGCCGCCAAACAGCGCACCTGCTCCTGTTTACATTATGTCATTCGGGTCGAGGACAAATGCATTGTTTTGGCAGTACATCATATACCGGATTCAATACTTGATTGAACGTACATACACTGCCATTGGTGATATCCCGACAATTCGATGCGCGTGATACTCCACATTACCTGCCAAATACGGCGCACCTACTCCTGTTTACATTATGTCAACACGGATCGAGGACAAATGCAATGTTGTTGCAGTACAGCATATACAGGATTCAATATTTCATTGAACGTATATACACTGCCATGGTGATATACCGACAATTCGATTCGCATGATACTCCACATTTCCTGCCAAATACAGCGCACCTCCTCTTGTTTACATTGTGTCAACTGTGGTCGAGGACAAATGCATTGTTTTTGCAGTGCAGCACATACGGGATTCAGTACTTCATTCAACGTATATACACTGCCATGGTGATATCCCGACAATTCCATGCGCATGATACTCCACATTCCCTGCCAAATACAGCGCACGTGCTCTTGTTTAAATTATGCCAACTCGGGTCGAGGACAAATGCAATGTTTTTGCCGTACTGCATATCCAGGATTCAATATTTCATTGAACGTAAATACACTGCTATTGGTGATATCCCGACAATTCCATGCGCGTGATACTCCACATTCCCTGCCAAATACAGCGCACGTGCTCGTGTTTACATTATGTCAACTCGGATAGAGGACAAATGCAATGTTGTTGTAGTACAGCATATACAGGATTCACTATTCCATTGAACGTATATACACTGCTATTGGTGATATCCCGTCAAATCGATGCGCGTGACACTCCACATTTCCAGCTAAATACGGCGCATCTGCTCCGGTTTACATTATATCAACTGGGGTCGAAGACAAATGCAATGTTCTCGTAGTACTGCATACTCAGAACTCAATACTTCATTGAACCTATCTACACTACTATTGGTGGTATTTCGTCAGTTCCATGAGCGTTATATTCCACAGCAGCCGCCAAACAGCGGGCCAGCGCTTGTTTACATTATGAAAACTGTTTTCGAGGTCAAATGCAATGTTGTTGCAGTGCAGCATATACAGGATTCAATATCTCATTGAACGTATATACACTGCTATTGGCGATATCACGACAATTCGATGCGCGTGATACTCCACATTTCCTGCCATATCAGCGCACCTGCTCCTGTTTACATTATGTCAACTCGGGTCACGGACAAATGCATTGTTTTTGCAGTACAGCACATACAGGATTCAATACTTCACTGAACATATATACACTGCTATTGGTGATATCCCGACAATTCGATGCGCATGATACTCCACATTTCCTGCCACATCAGCGCACCTGCTCCTGTTTACATTATGTCATTCGGGACGAAGACAAATGCATTGTTTTTGCAGTACATCATGTACCGGATTATATACTTCATTGAACGTAAATACACTGCTATTGGTGAAATCACGACAATTCGATGCGCGTGATACTCCATATTTCCTGCCAAATACAGCGCACCTGCTCCTGTTTACATTATGTCATTCGGGTCGAGGACAAATGCATTGTTTTGGCAGTACATCATATACCGGATTCAATACTTCATTGAACGTACATACACTGCCATTAGAGATATCCCGACAATTCGATGCGCGTGATACTCCACATTACCTGCCAAATACGGCGCACCTACTCCTGTTTACATTATGTCAACACGGATCGAGGACAAATGCAATGCTGTTGCAGTACAGCATATACAGGATTCAATATTTCATTGAACGTATATACACTGCCATGGTGATATCACGACATTTCGATTCGCATGATACTCCACATTTCCTGCCAAATACAGCGCACCTGCCCTTGTTTACATTGTGTCAACTGTGGTCGAGGACATATGCATTGTTTTTGCAGTACAGCACATACGGGATTCAGTACTTCATTCAACGTATATACACTGCCATGGTGATATCCCGACAATTCGATGCGCATGATACTCCACATTCCCTGCCAAATACAGCGCACGTGCTCTTGTTTAAATTATGCCAACTCGGGTCGAGGACAAATGCAATGTTTTTGCCGTACTGCATATCCAGGATTCAATACTTCATTGAACGTAAATACACTGCCATGGTGATATCCCGACAATTCGATGCGCATGATACTCCACATTCCCTGCCAAATACAGCGCACGTGCTCTTGTTTAAATTATGCCAACTCGGGTCGAGGACAACTGCAATGTTGTTGCAGTACAGCATATTCAGGATTCAATATTTCATTGAAAGGCTCTACACTGCTATTGGTGATATCTCGTCAATTCGATGCGCCGTATACCGCACAGATGCTGCCAAATTGAGCGCAAATCAGCCACTTTGCGCTATGTCAACTCAGGACCCTGACTAATTCATTGTAACTGTAGTTTTGCATATTTAGGCTTTTTTATTCAATTAAACGTATCCCCGGTGCTATTGGTGGTATGCCTACCATTCAATGCGCGCTATGCTCCACAGTTGCAACCAAACAGCGGACCTGCTCCTGTTTACATTATGTCAACTCGGGTCGAGGGCAAATGGAATGTTGTTGCAGTACTGCAAATCCAGCATTCAATATTTCATTGAACGTATCTACACTGCTACTGGAGATATTTCGTCAATTCCATGCGTCTTGCACTCCACATTTCCTGCCAGATACTGCGCACCTGCTCCTGTTTACATTATGTCAACTCGGGTCGAGGACAACTGCAATGTTGTTGCAGTACAGCATATTCAGGATTCAATATTTCATTGAAAGGCTCTACACTGCTATTGGTGATATCTCGTCAATTCGATGCGCGGTATACCGCACAGATGCTGCCAAATTGAGCGCAAATCAGCCACTTTGCGGTATGTCAACTCAGGCCCCTGACTAATTCATTGTAACTGTAGTTTTGCATATTTAGGCTTTTTTATTCAATTAAACGTATCCCCGGTGCTATTGGTGGTATGCCTACCATTCAATGCGCGCTATGCTCCACAGTTGCAACCAAACAGCGGACCTGCTCCTGTTTCCATTATGTCAACTCGGGTCGAGGGCAAATGGAATGTTGTTGCAGTACTGCATATCCAGCATTCAATATTTCATTGGACGTATCTACACTGCTACTGGAGATATTTCGTCAATTCCATGCGTCTTGTACTGGACATTTCCAGCCAAATACAGCGCACCTGCTCCTGTTTACATTATGTCAACTCGGGTCGAGGACAAATGCAATGTTGTTGCAGTACAGCACAAACAGGATTCAATACTTCACTGAGCATATATACACTGCTCTTGGTGATATCCCGACAATCCGATGCGCGTGATACTCCACATTACCTGCCAGATACAGCGTACCTGCTCCTCTTCACATTATGTCAACTCGTTTCGAGGACAAATGCAATGTTGCTGCAGTACAGCATATTCAGGATTCAACATTTTATTGAACGTATATACACTGCTATTCGTGATATCCCGACAATTCGAAGCGCGTTATACTCCTCATTCGCTGCCAAATACTAAGCACATCAGAGAGTTAGCGCATTGTCAACTCTGTTTCCTGTCAAATACATTGCATTTGCTGTTTATCATGTTAGGCTCAAGTATTTATTTAAACGTATCTCCGCTGCTATTCGTGATATCCCGACAAATCTATGCGCGTGATACTCCACATTCCCTGCCAAATACAGCGCATCTGCTCCTGTTTACATTATGTCAACTCGGGTCGAGGACAAATGCATTGTTTTGGCAGTACATCATATACCGGATTCAATACTTCATTGAACGTTCATACACTGCCATTGGTGATATCCCGACAATTCGATGCGCGTGATACTCCACATTACCTGCCAAATACGGCGCACCTACTCCTGTTTACATTATGTCAACTCGGATCGAGGACAAATGCAATGTTGTTGCAGTACAGCATATACAGGATTCAATATTTCATTGAACGTATCTACACTGCTACTGGAGATATTTCGTCAATTCCATGCGTCTTGTACTCCACATTTCCTGCCAAACACAGCGCACCTGCTCCTGTTTACATTATGTCAACTCGGGTCGAGGACAAATGCAATGTTGCTGCAGTACAGCACAAACAGAATTCAAAATTTCATTGAACGTATATACACTGCTATTGGTGATATCCCGACAATTCCATGCGCGTGATACTCCACATTCCCTGCCAAATACAGCGCACCTGCTCGTGTTTACATTATGTCAACTCGGATCGAGGACAAATGCAATCTTTTTGCAGTACTGGATATGCAGTATTCAATATTTCATCGAACGTATATGCACTGCTATTGGTGATATCCCGACAATTCGATGCGCGTGATACTCCACATTCCCTGCCAAATACAGCGCACGTGCTCTTGTTTACATTATGTCAACTCGGATAGAGGACAAATGCAATGTTGTTGTAGTACAGCATATACAGGATTCACTATTCCATTGAACGTATATACACTGCTATTGGTGATATCCCGACAATTCGATGCGCGTGATACTCCAAATTACCTGCCAAATACAGCGTACCTGCTCCTCTTCACATTATGTCAACTCGGGTCGAGGACAAATGCAATGTTGCTGCAGTACAGCATATTCAGGATTCAACATTTCATTGAACGTATATACACTGCTATTCGTGATATCCCGACAATTCGAAGCGCGTCATACTCCTCATTCGCTGCCAAATACTAAGCACATCAGAGAGTTTGCGCACTGTCAACTCTGTTTCCTGTCAAATAAATTGTATTTGCTGTTTGTCATGTTAGGCTCAAGTATTTAGTTAAACGTATCTCCGCTGCTATTCGTGGTATGTCGACAAATCTATGCGCGTTATACTCCACAGTTGCCGCCAAACAGCGCACCTGCTCCTGTTTACATTATGTCATTCGGGTCGAGGACAAATGCATTGTTTTGGCAGTACATCATATACCGGATTCAATACTTGATTGAACGTACATACACTGCCATTGGTGATATCCCGACAATTCGATGCGCGTGATACTCCACATTACCTGCCAAATACGGCGCACCTACTCCTGTTTACATTATGTCAACACGGATCGAGGACAAATGCAATGTTGTTGCAGTACAGCATATACAGGATTCAATATTTCATTGAACGTATATACACTGCCATGGTGATATCCCGACAATTCGATTCGCATGATACTCCACATTTCCTGCCAAATACAGCGCACCTCCTCTTGTTTACATTGTGTCAACTGTGGTCGAGGACAAATGCATTGTTTTTGCAGTGCAGCACATACGGGATTCAGTACTTCATTCAACGTATATACACTGCCATGGTGATATCCCGACAATTCCATGCGCATGATACTCCACATTCCCTGCCAAATACAGCGCACGTGCTCTTGTTTAAATTATGCCAACTCGGGTCGAGGACAAGTGCAATGTTTTTGCCGTACTGCATATCCAGGATTCAATATTTCATTGAACGTAAATACACTGCTATTGGTGATATCCCGACAATTCCATGCGCGTGATACTCCACATTTCCTGCCAAAAACAACGCACCTGCTCCTGTTTACATTATGTCATTCGGGTCGAGGACAAATGCATTGTTTTGGCAGTACATCATATACCGGATTCAATACTTCATTGAACGTACATACACTGCCATTAGAGATATCCCGACAATTCGATGCGCGTGATACTCCATATTTCCTGCCAAATACAGCGCACCTGCTCCTGTTTACATTATGTCATTCGGGTCGAGGACAAATGCATTGTTTTGGCAGTACATCATATACCGGATTCAATACTTCATTGAACGTACATACACTGCCATTAGAGATATCCCGACAATTCGATGCGCGTGATACTCCACATTACCTGCCAAATACGGCGCACCTACTCCTGTTTACATTATGTCAACACGGATCGAGGACAAATGCAATGCTGTTGCAGTACAGCATATACAGGATTCAATATTTCATTGAACGTATATACACTGCCATGGTGATATCACGACAATTCGATTCGCATGATACTCCACATTTCCTGCCAAATACAGCGCACCTGCCCTTGTTTACATTGTGTCAACTGTGGTCGAGGACATATGCATTGTTTTTGCAGTACAGCACATACGGGATTCAGTACTTCATTCAACGTATATACACTGCCATGGTGATATCCCGACAATTCGATGCGCATGATACTCCACATTCCCTGCCAAATACAGCGCACGTGCTCTTGTTTAAATTATGCCAACTCGGGTCGAGGACAAATGCAATGTTTTTGCCGTACTGCATATCCAGGATTCAATACTTCATTGAACGTAAATACACTGCCATGGTGATATCCCGACAATTCGATGCGCATGATACTCCACATTCCCTGCCAAATACAGCGCACGTGCTCTTGTTTAAATTATGCCAACTCGGGTCGAGGACAACTGCAATGTTGTTGCAGTACAGCATATTCAGGATTCAATATTTCATTGAAAGGCTCTACACTGCTATTGGTGATATCTCGTCAATTCGATGCGCCGTATACCGCACAGATGCTGCCAAATTGAGCGCAAATCAGCCACTTTGCGCTATGTCAACTCAGGACCCTGACTAATTCATTGTAACTGTAGTTTTGCATATTTAGGCTTTTTTATTCAATTAAACGTATCCCCGGTGCTATTGGTGGTATGCCTACCATTCAATGCGCGCTATGCTCCACAGTTGCAACCAAACAGCGGACCTGCTCCTGTTTACATTATGTCAACTCGGGTCGAGGGCAAATGGAATGTTGTTGCAGTACTGCAAATCCAGCATTCAATATTTCATTGAACGTATCTACACTGCTACTGGAGATATTTCGTCAATTCCATGCGTCTTGCACTCCACATTTCCTGCCAAATACTGCGCACCTGCTCCTGTTTACATTATGTCAACTCGGGTCGAGGACAACTGCAATGTTGTTGCAGTACAGCATATTCAGGATTCAATATTTCATTGAAAGGCTCTACACTGCTATTGGTGATATCTCGTCAATTCGATGCGCGGTATACCGCACAGATGCTGCCAAATTGAGCGCAAATCAGCCACTTTGCGGTATGTCAACTCAGGCCCCTGACTAATTCATTGTAACTGTAGTTTTGCATATTTAGGCTTTTTTATTCAATTAAACGTATCCCCGGTGCTATTGGTGGTATGCCTACCATTCAATGCGCGCTATGCTCCACAGTTGCAACCAAACAGCGGACCTGCTCCTGTTTCCATTATGTCAACTCGGGTCGAGGGCAAATGGAATGTTGTTGCAGTACTGCATATCCAGCATTCAATATTTCATTGGACGTATCTACACTGCTACTGGAGATATTTCGTCAATTCCATGCGTCTTGTACTGGACATTTCCTGCCAAATACAGCGCACCTGCTCCTGTTTACATTATGTCAACTCGGGTCGAGGACAAATGCAATGTTGTTGCAGTACAGCACAAACAGGATTCAATACTTCACTGAGCATATATACACTGCTCTTGGTGATATCCCGACAATCCGATGCGCGTGATACTCCACATTACCTGCCAGATACAGCGTACCTGCTCCTCTTCACATTATGTCAACTCGTTTCGAGGACAAATGCAATGTTGCTGCAGTACAGCATATTCAGGATTCAACATTTTATTGAACGTATATACACTGCTATTCGTGATATCCCGACAATTCGAAGCGCGTTATACTCCTCATTCGCTGCCAAATACTAAGCACATCAGAGAGTTAGCGCATTGTCAACTCTGTTTCCTGTCAAATACATTGCATTTGCTGTTTATCATGTTAGGCTCAAGTATTTAGTTAAACGTATCTCCGCTGCTATTCGTGATATCCCGACAAATCTATGCGCGTGATACTCCACATTCCCTGCCAAATACAGCGCATCTGCTCCTGTTTACATTATGTCAACTCGGGTCGAGGACAAATGCATTGTTTTGGCAGTACATCATATACCGGATTCAATACTTCATTGAACGTTCATACACTGCCATTGGTGATATCCCGACAATTCGATGCGCGTGATACTCCACATTACCTGCCTAATACGGCGCACCTACTCCTGTTTACATTATGTCAACACGGATCGAGGACAAATGCAATGTTGTTGCAGTACAGCATATACAGGATTCAATATTTCATTGAACGTATATACACTGCCATGGTGATATCCCGACAATTCGATTCGCATGATATTCCACATTTCCTGCCAAATACAGCGCACCTGTCCTTGTTTACATTGTGTCAACTGTGGTCGAGGACAAATGCATTGTTTTTGCAGTACAGCACATACGGGATTCAGTACTTCATTCAACGTATATACACTGCTATTGGTGATATCCCGACAATTCGATGCGCGTGATACTCCACATTACCTGCCAAATACAGCGTACCTGCTCCTCTTCACATTATGTCAACTCGGGTCGAGGACAAATGCAATGTTGCTGCAGTACAGCATATTCAGGATTCAACATTTCATTGAACGTATATACACTGCTATTCGTGATATCCCGACAATTCGAAGCGCGTCATACTCCTCATTCGCTGCCAAATACTAAGCACATCAGAGAGTTTGCGCATTGTCAACTCTGTTTCCTGTCAAATAAATTGTATTTACTGTTTATCATGTTAGGCTCAAGTATTTAGTTAAACGTATCTCCGCTGCTATTCGTGGTATGTCGACAAATCTATGCGCGTTATACTCCACAGTTGCCGCCAAACAGCGCACCTGCTCCTGTTTACATTATGTCATTCGGGTCGAGGACAAATGCATTGTTTTGGCAGTACATCATATACCGGATTCAATACTTGATTGAACGTACATACACTGCCATTGGTGATATCCCGACAATTCGATGCGCGTGATACTCCACATTACCTGCCAAATACGGCGCACCTACTCCTGTTTACATTATGTCAACACGGATCGAGGACAAATGCAATGTTGTTGCAGTACAGTATATACAGAATTCAAAATTTCATTGAACGTATATACACTGCTATTGGTGATATCCCGACAATTCCATGCGCGTGATACACCACATTCCCTGCCAAATACAGCGCACCTGCTCGTGTTTACATTATGTCAACTCGGATCGAGGACAAATGCATTGTTTTTGCAGTACAGCACATACGTGATTCAGTACTTCATTCAACGTATATACACTGCTATTGGCAATATCACGACAAATCGATGCGCGTGATACTCCACATTCCCTACCAAATACAGCGCACGTGCTCTTGTTTAAATTATGCCAACTCGGGTCGAGGACAAATGCAATGTTTTTGCCGTACTGCATATCCAGGATTCAATACTTCATTGAACGTAAATACACTGCTATTGGTGATATCCCGACAATTCCATGCGCGTGATACTCCACATTCCCTGCCAAATACAGCGCACTTGCTCGTGTTTACATTATGTCAACTCGGATACAGGACAAATGCAATGCTGTTGCAGTACAGCATATACAGGATTCACTATTCCATTGAACGTATATACACTGCTATTCGTCATAGGCCCACAATTCGAAGCGCGTTATACTCCACAATCGCTGCCAAATACTAAGCACATCAGAGAGTTTGCGCATTGTCAACTGTGTTTCCTGTCAAATAAATTGTATTTGCTGTTTATCATGTTAGGCTCAAGTATTTAGTTAAACGTATCTCCGCTGCTATTCGTGGTATGTCGACAAATCTATGCGCGTTATTCTCCACATTTCCAGCCAAATACGGCGCATCTGCTCCTGTTTACATTATATCAACTGGGGACGAAGACAAATGCAATGTTCTTGTAGTACTGCATACTCCGGATTCAATACTTCATTGAATGTATCTACACTGCTATTGGCGATATCACGACAATTCGAAGCGCGTGATACTCCACATTGCCTGCCAAAGACAACGCACCTGCTCTTGTTTACATTATGTCAACTCGGGTCGGGGACAAATGCATTGTTTTTGCAGTACAGCACATACAGGATTCAATACTTCACTGAACATATATACACTGCTATTGGTGATATCCCGACAACTCCATGCGCGTGATACTCCACATTACCTGCCAAATACAGCACACCTGCTCCTGTTTACATTATGCCCCACTCGGGTCGAGGATAAATACAATGTTGTTGCAGTACTGCATATCCAGGATTCAATACTTCATTGAACGTATATACACTGATATTCGTGATATGCCAACAATTCGAAGCGCGTCATACTCCTCATTCGCTGCCAAATACAGCGCACCTGCTCCTGTTTACATTATGTCATTCGGGTCGAGGACAAACGCAATGTTGTTGCAGTACAGCATATTCAGGATTCAATATTTCATTGAACGTAAATACACAACTATTGGAGATATCCCGACAATTCGATGCGCATGATTCTCCACATTTCCTGCCATATCAGCGCACCTGCTCCTGTTTACATTATGTCATTCGGGTCGAAGACAAATGCATTGTTTTTGCAGTACATCATATACTTGATTATATACTTCATTGAACGTAAATACACTGCTATTGGTGATATCCCGACAATTCCATGCGCGAGATACTCCACATTCCCTGCCAAATACAGCGCACCTGCTCCTGTTTACATTATGTCATTCGGGTCGAGGACAAACGCAATGTTGTTGCAGTACAGCATATTCAGGATTCAATATTTCATTGAACGTATATACACTGCAATTCGTGATATGCCGACAATTCGAAGCGCGTTACACTCCTCATTCGCTGCCAAATACTACGCACATCAGAGAACTGGCGCATTGTCAACTCTGTGACCTGTCAAATACATTGTAATTGCAGTTTATCATATTAGGCTCAAGTATTTATTTAAAAGTATCTCCGCTGCTATTCGTGGTACGCCGACAAATCTATGCGCCTTATGCTCCACAGTTGCCGCCAAACAGCGGACCTGCTCCTGTTTACATTATGGCAACTGGGGTCGAAGACAAAGGCAATGTTCTTGTAGTACTGCATACTCAGGATTCAATATTTCATTGAATGTATCTACACTGCTATTGGTGAAATCACGACAATTCGATGCGCGTGATACTCCACATACCCTGCCAAAGACAGCGCACCTGCTCTTGTTTAGATTATGTCAACTCGGGTCGGGGACAAATGCATTGTTTTTGCAGTACAGCACATACAGAATTCAATATTTCATTGAACGTACATACACTGCCATTGGTGATATCCCGACAATTCGATACGCGTGATAATCCACATTTCCTGCCACAAACGACGCAACTGTTGCTGTTTACATTATGTCAACTCGGGTCGAGGACACATGCAATGTTGTTGCAGTACAGCATATTCAGGATTCAATATTCCATTGAACGGATCTACACTGCTATTGGTGATATCCCGACAATTCGATCCGCGTTATACTCCTCATACGCTGCCAAATACTACGCACATCAGCCGGTTTGCGCATTGTCAACTCTGTGTCCTGTCAAATACATTGTAATTGCAGTTCATTATATTAGGCTCAAATATTTATTTAAACGTATCTCCGCTGCAATTCGTGGTATGTCGACAAATCTATGCGCGTTATACTCCTCATTTGCCGCCAAATACAGGGACCTGCTCCTGTTCACATTATGTCAACTGCGGTCGAAGACAAATGCAATGTTGTTGCAGTACACCATGTTCAGGATTCAATATTTCATTGAACGTACATATCCTGCTATTGGTGATATGCCGACAAATCTATGCGCGTTATACTCCTCATTTGCCGCCAAACAGCGCACCTGCTCCTGTTTACAATATGTCAACTCGGGTCGAGGGCAAATGCTATGTTGTTGTAGTACAGCCTATACAGGATTCATATTTCATTGAATACATCTACACTGCTATTGATGAGACCTCGTCAATTCGATGCGCGGTATGTCGCACAGTTGCTGCAAAACAGAGCGCAAATCAGCCACTTTGCGATATGTCAACTCAGGTCCCTGTCTAATTCATTGTAATTGTGGCTTTGCATATTTAGGCTTAAGTATTCAATTAAACGTATCTCCGCTGGTATTGGTGGTATGCCTACAATTCGATGTTTGTGATACTCCACATGCCCTGCCAAATACAGCGCACCTGCTCTTGTTTACATTATATCAACTCCGATCCAGGACAAATGCAATGTTGTTAAAGTACTGCATATCCAGGATTCAATACTTCATTGAACGTATCTACACTGCTACTCGAGATATTTCGACAATTCCATGCGCCTTGTACTCCACAATTCCTGCCGAATACAGCGCATCTGCTCCCGTTTACAGTATGTCAACTGGGGTCGAGGACAAATGCAATGTTTTGCAGAACAGCATATTCAGGATTCAATATTTCATTGAACGAATCTACACTGCTGTTGGTGATATCTGCTCAATTCGATGCGCGGAATACCGCACACTTGCTACCAATTAGAGCGCAAAACAGCCACTGTGCGCTATGTCAACTCAGGCCCCTGCCTAACTCATTGTAATTGTAGTTTTGCATATTTAGGCTTAAGTATTCAATTACACGTATCTCCGCTGCTATTGGTGAAATACCGACAACTGGATGCGCGTGATACACCACATTCCCTGCCAAATACAGCGCACCTGCTCCTGTTTACATTATGTCAACTCGGGTCGAGAACAACTGCAATGTTGCTGCAGTAGGGCATATTCAGGATTCAATATTTCATTGAAGGTATATACACTGCGACTGGAGATATTTCGTCAACTCCATGCGTTTTGTTCTCCACATTTCCTGCCGAATACAGCACTCCTGCTCCTGTTTACATTATGTCAACTCGGGTCGAGGACAAATGCAATGTTTTTGTAGAACAGCATATTCAGCGTTCAATATTTCATTCAACGTAAATACACTGCTATTGGAGATATCCCGACAATTCGATGCGCGTGATACTCCACATTCGATGCCAAATACTACGCACATCAGCCGGCTTGCGCATTATCAACTATGTGTCCTGTCAAATACTAATGTAATCGCAGTTTATCATATTAGGCTCAAGTATTTATTTAAACGTATCTCCGCTGCTATTCGTGGTATGTCGACAAATTTACGCGCGTTATACTCCTCATTTGCCGCCAAATACAGCGGATCTGTTCGTGTTTACATTATGTCAACTGGGGTCGAGGACAATTGCATTGTTTTTGCAGTACAGCATATACCGGATTCAATACTTCATTGAACGTATATACCCTGCTATTGGTGGTATCCCGACAATTCGATGGCCGCGGTACTCCACATTTCCTGCCAAATACGGCGCACCTGCTCCTGTTTACATTATGTCAACTCGGGTCAAGGACAATTGCAATGTTGTTGCAGTACTGCATCTTCAGGATTCAATATTTCATTGATCGTAAATTCACTGCTTTTGGTGAAATCCCGACAATTCGATGCGCGTGATACTCCACATTCCCTGCCAAACACAGCGCACCTGCTCCTGTTTACATTAAGTCAACTGGGGTCGAAGGCAAATGCAATGATGTTGTAGTACTGCATATACAGGATTCAATATTTCATTGAACGTAAATACACTGCTATTGGTGAAATACCGACAATTCGATGCGCGTGATACTCCACATTCGATACCAAATACAGCGCACCTGCTCCTGTTTACATTATGTCAACTCGGGTCGAGGACAATTGCAATGTTGTTGCAGTACTGCATGTTCAGGATTCAATATTTCATTGATCGTAAGTTCACTGCTTTTGGTGAAATCCCGACAATTCGATGCGCGTGATACTCCACATTCCCTGCCAAACACAGCGCACCTGCTCCTGTTTACATTAAGTCAACTGGGGTCGAAGGCAAATGCAATGATGTTGTAGTACTGCATATACAGGATTCAATACTTCATTGAATGTATCTGCACTGCTATTGGTGGTGTCACGACAATTCGATGCGCGTGATACTCAACATCCCCCCAAATACAGCGTACCTGTTCCCGTTTACATTATGTCAACTGGGGTCGAGGACAATTGCAATGTTGTTGCAGTACAGCATATTCAGGTATCATTATTTCATTGAACGGATCTACACTGCTATTGGTGATATCTCGTCAATTCGATGCGCGGTGCACCACACAGCTGCTGCCAAATAGAGCGCAAGTCAGCCACGTGACGCTATGTCAACTCAGGTCCCTGCCTAATTCATTGTAATTGTAGTTTTGCATATTTAGGCTTATGTATTCAATTAATCGTATCTCCGGTGCTATTGGTGGTATGCCTACAATTCGATGCGCGATGTACTCCACAGTTGCCGCAAAAAGCGGACCTGCTCCTGTTTACATTATGTCCACTCGGTTCGAGGACTAATGGAATGTTGTTGCAGTACTGCATATTCAGTATTCAATGCTTCATTGAACGGATCTACACTGCTATTGGTGATATCCCGACAACTCGATGCGCGTTGTACTCCTCATTTGCTGCCAAATACTACGCACATCAGCCGGTTTACGCATTGTCAACTCTGTGTCCTGTCAAATACATTGTAATTGTAGTTTATCATATTAGGCTCAAACCTTTATTTAAACGTATCTCCGCTGCTATTCGTGGTATGTCGACAAATCTATGCGCGTTATACTCCTCATTTTCCGCCAAATACAGCGGACCTGCTCCTGTTTACATTATGTCATCTCGGGTCGAGGACAAATGTAATGTTCCTGCAGTACAGCATATTCAGGATTCAACGTTTCATTGAACGTATATACACTGCTATTCGTGATATCCCGACAATTCGATGCGTGTGATACTCCACATTCCCTGCCAAATACAGCGCACCTGCTCCTGTTTACATTATGTCAACTCGGGTCGAGGCAAATGCTATGTTGTTGCAGTACAGCATATACAGGATTCAACCTTTCATTGAACGTATATACACTGCCATGGTGATATCCCGACACTTCGATGCGCATGATACTCCATATTTCCTGCCAAATACAGCGTACCTGCTCCTGTTTACATTATGTCAACTCGGGTCGACAACAAATGCAATGTTTCTGCGAGTAGAGCATATTCAGGATTCAATATTTCATTGAACGTAAATACACTGTTATTGGTTATATCCCGACAACTCGATGCGCGTGATACTCCACATTCCCTGCCAAATACAGCGCACCTGCTCCTGTTTACATTATGTCAACTGGGGTCGAGGACAATTGCAATGTTGTTGCAGTAGAGCATATTCAGGAATCAATATTTCATTGAACAGACCTACACTGCTATTTGTGATATCTCGTCAATTCGATGCGCGGTATGCCGCACAGTTGCTACCAAATAGAGCGCAAATCAGCCACTTTGCGCTATGTAAACTCAGGTCCGTGCCGAATTCATTGCAATTGTATTTTTGCATATTTAGGCTTATGTATTCAATTAAACGTATCTCCGGTGCAATAGGTGGTATGCCTACAATTCGATGCGCGATATGCTCCACAGCTGCCGCCAAACAGCGCACCTGCTCCTGTTTACATTATGTCAACTCGGGTCGGGGACATATCCAATGTTTTTGCCGTTCAGGATATTCAGGATTCAATATTTCATTGATCGTATATACACTGCCATTAGTGATATCATGACAATTCGATGGGCGTTGTACTCCTCATTGGCTGCCAAATACTACGCAGATCAGCCGGTTTGCGCATTGTCAACTCTGTGTCCTGTCAAATACATTGTAATTGCAGATTATCATGTTACGCTCAAGTATTTATTTAAACATATCTCCGCTGCTATTAGTGGTATGCCGACAAATCTATGCACGTCATACTCCTCATTTGCCGCCAAACAGCGCACCTGCTCCTGTTTACATTATGTCAACTCGGGTCGAGGACAATTGCAATGTTGCTGCAAGTACTGCATATTCAGGATTCAATATTTCATTGAACGTACACACACTGCTATTGGTGATATCCCGACAATTCGATGAGCGTTATACTCCTCATTCGCTGCAGAATACTACGCACATCAGCCGGTTGACGCATTGTCAACTCTGTGTCCTGTCAAATACACTGTAATTGCAGTTTATCATATTAGGTTCAGGTATTTATTAAAACGTATCTCCGCTGCTATTCGTGGTACCTCGACAAATCTATGCGCGTTATACTCCTCATTTGCCGCCAAATACAGCGCACCTGCTCCCGTTTACATTATATCAACTTGGGTCGAGGACAAATGCAACGTTTTTGTAGTACTGCATATACTGGATTAAATACTTCATTGAACGTATATACACTGCTATTGGTGATATCCCGACAATTCGATGCGCGTGAAACTATGCATTTCCTGCCAAATACGGCACACCTGCTCCTGTTTACATTATGTCAACTCGGGTCAAGGAAAAATGCAATGTTTTTGGAGTACAGCACATTCGGGACACAATATTTCATTGAACAGATCTACACTGCTATTTGTGATATCTCGTCAATTCCATGCGCGGTATACCTCACAGTTGCTGCCAAATAGAGCGCAAATCTGCCACTTTGCGCTATGCCAACTCCGGTCCCTGCCTAATTCATTGTAATTGTAGTTTTGCATATTTAGGCCTAAGTATTCAATTGAACGGATCTCCAGTGCTATTGGTGGTATGCCTACAATTCGATGCGCGTTATGCTCCACAGTTGCCGCCAAATACAGCGCACCTGCTCCTGTTTACATTATGTCAACTCGGGTCGAGGACAAATGCATTGTTTTGGCAGTACATCATATACCGGATTCAATACTTCATTGAACGTACATACACTGCCATTAGAGATATCCCGACAATTCGATGCGCGTGATACTCCACATTACCTGCCAAATACGGCGCACCTACTCCTGTTTACATTATGTCAACACGGATCGAGGACAAATGCAATGCTGTTGCAGTACAGCATATACAGGATTCAATATTTCATTGAACGTATATACACTGCCATGGTGATATCACGACATTTCGATTCGCATGATACTCCACATTTCCTGCCAAATACAGCGCACCTGCCCTTGTTTACATTGTGTCAACTGTGGTCGAGGACATATGCATTGTTTTTGCAGTACAGCACATACGGGATTCAGTACTTCATTCAACGTATATACACTGCCATGGTGATATCCCGACAATTCGATGCGCATGATACTCCACATTCCCTGCCAAATACAGCGCACGTGCTCTTGTTTAAATTATGCCAACTCGGGTCGAGGACAAATGCAATGTTTTTGCCGTACTGCATATCCAGGATTCAATACTTCATTGAACGTAAATACACTGCCATGGTGATATCCCGACAATTCGATGCGCATGATACTCCACATTCCCTGCCAAATACAGCGCACGTGCTCTTGTTTAAATTATGCCAACTCGGGTCGAGGACAACTGCAATGTTGTTGCAGTACAGCATATTCAGGATTCAATATTTCATTGAAAGGCTCTACACTGCTATTGGTGATATCTCGTCAATTCGATGCGCCGTATACCGCACAGATGCTGCCAAATTGAGCGCAAATCAGCCACTTTGCGCTATGTCAACTCAGGACCCTGACTAATTCATTGTAACTGTAGTTTTGCATATTTAGGCTTTTTTATTCAATTAAACGTATCCCCGGTGCTATTGGTGGTATGCCTACCATTCAATGCGCGCTATGCTCCACAGTTGCAACCAAACAGCGGACCTGCTCCTGTTTACATTATGTCAACTCGGGTCGAGGGCAAATGGAATGTTGTTGCAGTACTGCAAATCCAGCATTCAATATTTCATTGAACGTATCTACACTGCTACTGGAGATATTTCGTCAATTCCATGCGTCTTGCACTCCACATTTCCTGCCAGATACTGCGCACCTGCTCCTGTTTACATTATGTCAACTCGGGTCGAGGACAACTGCAATGTTGTTGCAGTACAGCATATTCAGGATTCAATATTTCATTGAAAGGCTCTACACTGCTATTGGTGATATCTCGTCAATTCGATGCGCGGTATACCGCACAGATGCTGCCAAATTGAGCGCAAATCAGCCACTTTGCGGTATGTCAACTCAGGCCCCTGACTAATTCATTGTAACTGTAGTTTTGCATATTTAGGCTTTTTTATTCAATTAAACGTATCCCCGGTGCTATTGGTGGTATGCCTACCATTCAATGCGCGCTATGCTCCACAGTTGCAACCAAACAGCGGACCTGCTCCTGTTTCCATTATGTCAACTCGGGTCGAGGGCAAATGGAATGTTGTTGCAGTACTGCATATCCAGCATTCAATATTTCATTGGACGTATCTACACTGCTACTGGAGATATTTCGTCAATTCCATGCGTCTTGTACTGGACATTTCCAGCCAAATACAGCGCACCTGCTCCTGTTTACATTATGTCAACTTGGGTCGAGGACAAATGCAATGTTGTTGCAGTACAGCACAAACAGGATTCAATACTTCACTGAGCATATATACACTGCTCTTGGTGATATCCCGACAATCCGATGCGCGTGATACTCCACATTACCTGCCAGATACAGCGTACCTGCTCCTCTTCACATTATGTCAACTCGTTTCGAGGACAAATGCAATGTTGCTGCAGTACAGCATATTCAGGATTCAACATTTTATTGAACGTATATACACTGCTATTCGTGATATCCCGACAATTCGAAGCGCGTTATACTCCTCATTCGCTGCCAAATACTAAGCACATCAGAGAGTTAGCGCATTGTCAACTCTGTTTCCTGTCAAATACATTGCATTTGCTGTTTATCATGTTAGGCTCAAGTATTTAGTTAAACGTATCTCCGCTGCTATTCGTGATATCCCGACAAATCTATGCGCGTGATACTCCACATTCCCTGCCAAATACAGCGCACCTGCTCCTGTTTACATTATGTCAACTCGGGTCGAGGACAAATGCATTGTTTTGGCAGTACATCATATACCGGATTCAATACTTCATTGAACGTTCATACACTGCCATTGGTGATATCCCGACAATTCGATGCGCGTGATACTCCACATTACCTGCCAAATACGGCGCACCTACTCCTGTTTACATTATGTCAACACGGATCGAGGACAAATGCAATGTTGTTGCAGTACAGCATATACAGCATTCAATATTTCATTGAACGTATCTACACTGCTACTGGAGATATTTCGTCAATTCCATGCGTCTTGTACTCCACATTTCCTGCCAAACACAGCGCACCTGCTCCTGTTTACATTATGTCAACTCGGGTCGAGGACAAATGCAATGTTGCTGCAGTACAGCACAAACAGAATTCAAAATTTCATTGAACGTATATACACTGCTATTGGTGATATCCCGACAATTCCATGCGCGTGATACTCCACATTCCCTGCCAAATACAGCGCACCTGCTCGTGTTTACATTATGTCAACTCGGATCGAGGACAAATGCAATCTTTTTGCAGTACTGGATATGCAGTATTCAATATTTCATCGAACGTATATGCACTGCTATTGGTGATATCCCGACAATTCGATGCGCGTGATACTCCACATTCCCTGCCAAATACAGCGCACGTGCTCTTGTTTACATTATGTCAACTCGGATCGATGACAAATGCAATGTTGTTGTAGTACAGCATATACAGGATTCACTATTCCATTGAACGTATATACACTGCTATTGGTGATATCCCGACAATTCGATGCGCGTGATACTCCAAATTACCTGCCAAATACAGCGTACCTGCTCCTCTTCACATTATGTCAACTCGGGTCGAGGACAAATGCAATGTTGCTGCAGTACAGCATATTCAGGATTCAACATTTCATTGAACGTATATACACTGCTATTCGTGATATCCCGACAATTCGAAGCGCGTCATACTCCTCATTCGCTGCCAAATACTAAGCACATCAGAGAGTTTGCGCACTGTCAACTCTGTTTCCTGTCAAATAAATTGTATTTGCTGTTTGTCATGTTAGGCTCAAGTATTTAGTTAAACGTATCTCCGCTGCTATTCGTGGTATGTCGACAAATCTATGCGCGTTATACTCCACAGTTGCCGCCAAACAGCGCACCTGCTCCTGTTTACATTATGTCATTCGGGTCGAGGACAAATGCATTGTTTTGGCAGTACATCATATACCGGATTCATTACTTGATTGAACGTACATACACTGCCATTGGTGATATCCCGACAATTCGATGCGCGTGATACTCCACATTACCTGCCAAATACGGCGCACCTACTCCTGTTTACATTATGTCAACACGGATCGAGGACAAATGCAATGTTGTTGCAGTACAGCATATACAGGATTCAATATTTCATTGAACGTATATACACTGCCATGGTGATATCCCGACAATTCGATTCGCATGATACTCCACATTTCCTGCCAAATACAGCGCACCTCCTCTTGTTTACATTGTGTCAACTGTGGTCGAGGACAAATGCATTGTTTTTGCAGTGCAGCACATACGGGATTCAGTACTTCATTCAACGTATATACACTGCCATGGTGATATCCCGACAATTCCATGCGCATGATACTCCACATTCCCTGCCAAATACAGCGCACGTGCTCTTGTTTAAATTATGCCAACTCGGGTCGAGGACAAGTGCAATGTTTTTGCCGTACTGCATATCCAGGATTCAATATTTCATTGAACGTAAATACACTGCTATTGGTGATATCCCGACAATTCCATGCGCGTGATACTCCACATTTCCTGCCAAAAACAACGCACCTGCTCCTGTTTACATTATGTCATTCGGGTCGAGGACAAATGCATTGTTTTGGCAGTACATCATATACCGGATTCAATACTTCATTGAACGTACATACACTGCCATTAGAGATATCCCGACAATTCGATGCGCGTGATACTCCATATTTCCTGCCAAATACAGCGCACCTGCTCCTGTTTACATTATGTCATTCGGGTCGAGGACAAATGCATTGTTTTGGCAGTACATCATATACCGGATTCAATACTTCATTGAACGTACATACACTGCCATTAGAGATATCCCGACAATTCGATGCGCGTGATACTCCACATTACCTGCCAAATACGGCGCACCTACTCCTGTTTACATTATGTCAACACGGATCGAGGACAAATGCAATGCTGTTGCAGTACAGCATATACAGGATTCAATATTTCATTGAACGTATATACACTGCCATGGTGATATCACGACAATTCGATTCGCATGATACTCCACATTTCCTGCCAAATACAGCGCACCTGCCCTTGTTTACATTGTGTCAACTGTGGTCGAGGACATATGCATTGTTTTTGCAGTACAGCACATACGGGATTCAGTACTTCATTCAACGTATATACACTGCCATGGTGATATCCCGACAATTCGATGCGCATGATACTCCACATTCCCTGCCAAATACAGCGCACGTGCTCTTGTTTAAATTATGCCAACTCGGGTCGAGGACAAATGCAATGTTTTTGCCGTACTGCATATCCAGGATTCAATACTTCATTGAACGTAAATACACTGCCATGGTGATATCCCGACAATTCGATGCGCATGATACTCCACATTCCCTGCCAAATACAGCGCACGTGCTCTTGTTTAAATTATGCCAACTCGGGTCGAGGACAACTGCAATGTTGTTGCAGTACAGCATATTCAGGATTCAATATTTCATTGAAAGGCTCTACACTGCTATTGGTGATATCTCGTCAATTCGATGCGCCGTATACCGCACAGATGCTGCCAAATTGAGCGCAAATCAGCCACTTTGCGCTATGTCAACTCAGGACCCTGACTAATTCATTGTAACTGTAGTTTTGCATATTTAGGCTTTTTTATTCAATTAAACGTATCCCCGGTGCTATTGGTGGTATGCCTACCATTCAATGCGCGCTATGCTCCACAGTTGCAACCAAACAGCGGACCTGCTCCTGTTTACATTATGTCAACTCGGGTCGAGGGCAAATGGAATGTTGTTGCAGTACTGCAAATCCAGCATTCAATATTTCATTGAACGTATCTACACTGCTACTGGAGATATTTCGTCAATTCCATGCGTCTTGCACTCCACATTTCCTGCCAAATACTGCGCACCTGCTCCTGTTTACATTATGTCAACTCGGGTCGAGGACAACTGCAATGTTGTTGCAGTACAGCATATTCAGGATTCAATATTTCATTGAAAGGCTCTACACTGCTATTGGTGATATCTCGTCAATTCGATGCGCGGTATACCGCACAGATGCTGCCAAATTGAGCGCAAATCAGCCACTTTGCGGTATGTCAACTCAGGCCCCTGACTAATTCATTGTAACTGTAGTTTTGCATATTTAGGCTTTTTTATTCAATTAAACGTATCCCCGGTGCTATTGGTGGTATGCCTACCATTCAATACGCGCTATGCTCCACAGTTGCAACCAAACAGCGGACCTGCTCCTGTTTCCATTATGTCAACTCGGGTAGAGGGCAAATGGAATGTTGTTGCAGTACTGCATATCCAGCATTCAATATTTCATTGGACGTATCTACACTGCTACTGGAGATATTTCGTCAATTCCATGCGTCTTGTACTGGACATTTCCTGCCAAATACAGCGCACCTGCTCCTGTTTACATTATGTCAACTCGGGTCGAGGACAAATGCAATGTTGTTGCAGTACAGCACAAACAGGATTCAATACTTCACTGAACATATATACACTGCTCTTGGTGATATCCCGACAATCCGATGCGCGTGATACTCCACATTACCTGCCAAATACAGCGTACCTGCTCCTCTTCACATTATGTCAACTCGTTTCGAGGACAAATGCAATGTTGCTGCAGTACAGCATATTCAGGATTCAACATTTTATTGAACGTATATACACTGCTATTCGTGATATCCCGACAATTCGAAGCGCGTTATACTCCTCATTCGCTGCCAAATACTAAGCACATCAGAGAGTTAGCGCATTGTCAACTCTGTTTCCTGTCAAATACATTGCATTTGCTGTTTATCATGTTAGGCTCAAGTATTTAGTTAAACGTATCTCCGCTGCTATTCGTGATATCCCGACAAATCTATGCGCGTGATACTCCACATTCCCTGCCAAATACAGCGCATCTGCTCCTGTTTACATTATGTCAACTCGGGTCGAGGACAAATGCATTGTTTTGGCAGTACATCATATACCGGATTCAATACTTGATTGAACGTACATACACTGCCATTGGTGATATCCCGACAATTCGATGCGCGTGATACTCCACATTACCTGCCAAATACGGCGCACCTACTCCTGTTTACATTATGTCAACACGGATCGAGGACAAATGCAATGTTGTTGCAGTACAGTATATACAGAATTCAAAATTTCATTGAACGTATATACACTGCTATTGGTGATATCCCGACAATTCCATGCGCGTGATACACCACATTCCCTGCCAAATACAGCGCACCTGCTCGTGTTTACATTATGTCAACTCGGATCGAGGACAAATGCATTGTTTTTGCAGTACAGCACATACGTGATTCAGTACTTCATTCAACGTATATACACTGCTATTGGCAATATCACGACAAATCGATGCGCGTGATACTCCACATTCCCTACCAAATACAGCGCACGTGCTCTTGTTTAAATTATGCCAACTCGGGTCGAGGACAAATGCAATGTTTTTGCCGTACTGCATATCCAGGATTCAATACTTCATTGAACGTAAATACACTGCTATTGGTGATATCCCGACAATTCCATGCGCGTGATACTCCACATTCCCTGCCAAATACAGCGCACTTGCTCGTGTTTACATTATGTCAACTCGGATACAGGACAAATGCAATGCTGTTGCAGTACAGCATATACAGGATTCACTATTCCATTGAACGTATATACACTGCCATGGTGATATCACGACAATTCGATGCCAATGATACTCCACATTTCCTGCCAAATACAGCGCACCTGCTCCTGTTTACATTATGTCATTGGGGTCGAGGACAAATGTATTGTTTTTGCAGTACATCATATAACGGATTCAATACTTCATTGAACGTAAATACACAACTATTGGAGATATCCCGACAATTCGATGCGCATGATTCTCCACATTTCCTGCCATATCAGCGCACCTGCTCCTGTTTACATTATGTCATTCGGGTCGAAGACAAATGCATTGTTTTTGCAGTACATCATATACTTGATTATATACTTCATTGAACGTAAATACACTGCTATTGGTGATATCCCGACAATTCCATGCGCGAGATACTCCACATTCCCTGCCAAATACAGCGCACCTGCTCCTGTTTACATTATGTCATTCGGGTCGAGGACAAACGCAATGTTGTTGCAGTACAGCATATTCAGGATTCAATATTTCATTGAACGTATATACACTGCAATTCGTGATATGCCGACAATTCGAAGCGCGTTACACTCCTCATTCGCTGCCAAATACTACGCACATCAGAGAACTGGCGCATTGTCAACTCTGTGACCTGTCAAATACATTGTAATTGCAGTTTATCATATTAGGCTCAAGTATTTATTTAAAAGTATCTCCGCTGCTATTCGTGGTACGCCGACAAATCTATTCGCCTTATGCTCCACAGTTGCCGCCAAACAGCGGACCTGCTCCTGTTTACATTATGGCAACTGGGGTCGAAGACAAAGGCAATGTTCTTGTAGTACTGCATACTCAGGATTCAATATTTCATTGAATGTATCTACACTGCTATTGGTGAAATCACGACAATTCGATGCGCGTGATACTCCACATACCCTGCCAAAGACAGCGCACCTGCTCTTGTTTAGATTATGTCAACTCGGGTCGGGGACAAATGCATTGTTTTTGCAGTACAGCACATACAGAATTCAATATTTCATTGAACGTACATACACTGCCATTGGTGATATCCCGACAATTCGATACGCGTGATAATCCACATTTCCTGCCACAAACGACGCAACTGTTGCTGTTTACATTATGTCAACTCGGGTCGAGGACACATGCAATGTTGTTGCAGTACAGCATATTCAGGATTCAATATTCCATTGAACGGATCTACACTGCTATTGTTGATATCTCGACAATTCGATGCGCGCTATACCGCACAGTAGAGCGCAAATCAGCCACTTCGCGTTATGTCAACTCAGGTCCCTGCCTAATTCATTGTAATTGTTTTTTTGCATATTTAGGCTTATGTATTCAATTAAACGTATCTCCGGTGCTATTGGTGGTATGCCTACAATTCGATGCGCGTTATGCTCCACAGTTGCCGCCAAACAGCGGACCTGCTCCTGTTTATATTATGTCAACTGGGGTCGAAGACAAATGCAATGTTCTTGTACTACTGCATACTCAGGATTCAATATTTCATTGAATGTATCTACACTGCTATTGGTGATATCACGACAATTCGATGCGCGTGATACTCCATATTTCCTGCCAAATACAGCGCACCTGCTCCTGTTTACATTATGTCAACTCGGCTCAAGGACAAATGCAATGTTTTTGCAGTACAGCACATTCAGGATTCAATATTTCATTGAACGGATATACACTGCTATTGGTGATATCCCGACAATTCGATCCGCGTTATACTCCTCATACGCTGCCAAATACTACGCACATCAGCCGGTTTGCGCATTGTCAACTCTGTGTCCTGTCAAATACATTGTAATTGCAGTTCATTATATTAGGCTCAAATATTTATTTAAACGTATCTCCGCTGCAATTCGTGGTATGTCGACAAATCTATGCGCGTTATACTCCTCATTTGCCGCCAAATACAGGGACCTGCTCCTGTTCACATTATGTCAACTGCGGTCGAAGACAAATGCAATGTTGTTGCAGTACACCATGTTCAGGATTCAATATTTCATTGAACGTACATATCCTGCTATTGGTGATATCCCGACAAATCTATGCGCGTTATACTCCTCATTTGCCGCCAAACAGCGCACCTGCTCCTGTTTACAATATGTCAACTCGGGTCGAGGGCAAATGCTATGTTGTTGTAGTACAGCCTATACAGGATTCATATTTCATTGAATACATCTACACTGCTATTGATGAGACCTCGTCAATTCGATGCGCGGTATGTCGCACAGTTGCTGCAAAACAGAGCGCAAATCAGCCACTTTGCGATATGTCAACTCAGGTCCCTGTCTAATTCATTGTAATTGTGGCTTTGCATATTTAGGCTTAAGTATTCAATTAAACGTATCTCCGCTGGTATTGGTGGTATGCCTACAATTCGATGTTTGTGATACTCCACATGCCCTGCCAAATACAGCGCACCTGCTCTTGTTTACATTATATCAACTCCGATCCAGGACAAATGCAATGTTGTTAAAGTACTGCATATCCAGGATTCAATACTTCATTGAACGTATCTACACTGCTACTCGAGATATTTCGACAATTCCATGCGCCTTGTACTCCACAATTCCTGCCGAATACAGCGCATCTGCTCCCGTTTACATTATGTCAACTGGGGTCGAGGACAAATGCAATGTTTTGCAGAACAGCATATTCAGGATTCAATATTTCATTGAACGAATCTACACTGCTGTTGGTGATATCTGCTCAATTCGATGCGCGGAATACCGCACACTTGCTACCAATTAGAGCGCAAAACAGCCACTGTGCGCTATGTCAACTCAGGCCCCTGCCTAACTCATTGTAATTGTAGTTTTGCATATTTAGGCTTAAGTATTCAATTACACGTATCTCCGCTGCTATTGGTGAAATACCGACAACTGGATGCGCGTGATACACCACATTCCCTGCCAAATACAGCGCACCTGCTCCTGTTTACATTATGTCAACTCGGGTCGAGAACAACTGCAATGTTGCTGCAGTAGGGCATATTCAGGATTCAATATTTCATTGAAGGTATATACACTGCGACTGGAGATATTTCGTCAACTCCATGCGTTTTGTTCTCCACATTTCCTGCCGAATACAGCACTCCTGCTCCTGTTTACATTATGTCAACTCGGGTCGAGGACAAATGCAATGTTTTTGTAGAACAGCATATTCAGCGTTCAATATTTCATTCAACGTAAATACACTGCTATTGGAGATATCCCGACAATTCGATGCGCGTGATACTCCACATTCGATGCCAAATACTACGCACATCAGCCGGCTTGCGCATTATCAACTATGTGTCCTGTCAAATACTAATGTAATCGCAGTTTATCATATTAGGCTCAAGTATTTATTTAAACGTATCTCCGCTGCTATTCGTGGTATGTCGACAAATTTATGCGCGTTATACTCCTCATTTGCCGCCAAATACAGCGGATCTGTTCGTGTTTACATTATGTCAACTGGGGTCGAGGACAATTGCATTGTTTTTGCAGTACAGCATATACCGGATTCAATACTTCATTGAACGTATATACCCTGCTATTGGTGGTATCCCGACAATTCGATGGCCGCGGTACTCCACATTTCCTGCCAAATACGGCGCACCTGCTCCTGTTTACATTATGTCAACTCGGGTCAAGGACAATTGCAATGTTGTTGCAGTACTGCATCTTCAGGATTCAATATTTCATTGATCGTAAATTCACTGCTTTTGGTGAAATCCCGACAATTCGATGCGCGTGATACTCCACATTCCCTGCCAAACACAGCGCACCTGCTCCTGTTTACATTAAGTCAACTGGGGTCGAAGGCAAATGCAATGATGTTGTAGTACTGCATATACAGGATTCAATATTTCATTGAACGTAAATACACTGCTATTGGTGAAATACCGACAATTCGATGCGCGTGATACTCCACATTCGATACCAAATACAGCGCACCTGCTCCTGTTTACATTATGTCAACTCGGGTCGAGGACAATTGCAATGTTGTTGCAGTACTGCATGTTCAGGATTCAATATTTCATTGATCGTAAGTTCACTGCTTTTGGTGAAATCCCGACAATTCGATGCGCGTGATACTCCACATTCCCTGCCAAACACAGCGCACCTGCTCCTGTTTACATTAAGTCAACTGGGGTCGAAGGCAAATGCAATGATGTTGTAGTACTGCATATACAGGATTCAATACTTCATTGAATGTATCTGCACTGCTATTGGTGGTGTCACGACAATTCGATGCGCGTGATACTCAACATCCCCCCAAATACAGCGTACCTGTTCCCGTTTACATTATGTCAACTGGGGTCGAGGACAATTGCAATGTTGTTGCAGTACAGCATATTCAGGTATCATTATTTCATTGAACGGATCTACACTGCTATTGGTGATATCTCGTCAATTCGATGCGCGGTGCACCACACAGCTGCTGCCAAATAGAGCGCAAGTCAGCCACGTGACGCTATGTCAACTCAGGTCCCTGCCTAATTCATTGTAATTGTAGTTTTGCATATTTAGGCTTATGTATTCAATTAATCGTATCTCCGGTGCTATTGGTGGTATGCCTACAATTCGATGCGCGATGTACTCCACAGTTGCCGCAAAACAGCGGACCTGCTCCTGTTTACATTATGTCCACTCGGTTCGAGGACTAATGGAATGTTGTTGCAGTACTGCATATTCAGTATTCAATGCTTCATTGAACGGATCTACACTGCTATTGGTGATATCCCGACAACTCGATGCGCGTTGTACTCCTCATTTGCTGCCAAATACTACGCACATCAGCCGGTTTACGCATTGTCAACTCTGTGTCCTGTCAAATACATTGTAATTGCAGTTTATCATATTAGGCTCAAATATTTATTTAAACGTATCTCCGCTGCTATTCGTGGTATGTCGACAAATCTATGCGCGTTATACTCCTCATTTTCCGCCAAATACAGCGGACCTGCTCCTGTTTACATTATGTCATCTCGGGTCGAGGACAAATGTAATGTTCCTGCAGTACAGCATATTCAGGATTCAACGTTTCATTGAACGTATATACACTGCTATTCGTGATATCCCGACAATTCGATGCGTGTGATACTCCACATTCCCTGCCAAATACAGCGCACCTGCTCCTGTTTACATTATGTCAACTCGGGTCGAGGCAAATGCTATGTTGTTGCAGTACAGCATATACAGGATTCAACCTTTCATTGAACGTATATACACTGCCATGGTGATATCCCGACACTTCGATGCGCATGATACTCCATATTTCCTGCCAAATACAGCGTACCTGCTCCTGTTTACATTATGTCAACTCGGGTCGACAACAAATGCAATGTTTCTGCGAGTAGAGCATATTCAGGATTCAATATTTCATTGAACGTAAATACACTGTTATTGGTTATATCCCGACAACTCGATGCGCGTGATACTCCACATTCCCTGCCAAAAACAGCGCACCTGCTCCTGTTTACATTATGTCAACTGGGGTCGAGGACAATTGCAATGTTGTTGCAGTAAAGCATATTCAGGAATCAATATTTCATTGAACAGACCTACACTGCTATTTGTGATATCTCGTCAATTCGATGCGCGGTATGCCGCACAGTTGCTACCAAATAGAGCGCAAATCAGCCACTTTGCGCTATGTAAACTCAGGTCCCTGCCGAATTCATTGCAATTGTATTTTTGCATATTTAGGCTTATGTATTCAATTAAACGTATCTCCGGTGCAATAGGTGGTATGCCTACAATTCGATGCGCGATATGCTCCACAGCTGCCGCCAAACAGCGCACCTGCTCCTGTTTACATTATGTCAACTCGGGTCGGGGACATATCCAATGTTTTTGCCGTTCAGGATATTCAGGATTCAATATTTCATTGATCGTATATACACTGCCATTAGTGATATCATGACAATTCGATGGGCGTTGTACTCCTCATTGGCTGCCAAATACTACGCAGATCAGCCGGTTTGCGCATTGTCAACTCTGTGTCCTGTCAAATACATTGTAATTGCAGATTATCATGTTACGCTCAAGTATTTATTTAAACATATCTCCGCTGCTATTAGTGGTATGCCGACAAATCTATGCACGTCATACTCCTCATTTGCCGCCAAACAGCGCACCTGCTCCTGTTTACATTATGTCAACTCGGGTCGAGGACAATTGCAATGTTGCTGCAAGTACTGCATATTCAGGATTCAATATTTCATTGAACGTACACACACTGCTATTGGTGATATCCCGACAATTCGATGAGCGTTATACTCCTCATTCGCTGCAGAATACTACGCACATCAGCCGGTTGGCGCATTGTCAACTCTGTGTCCTGTCAAATACACTGTAATTGCAGTTTATCATATTAGGTTCAGGTATTTATTAAAACGTATCTCCGCTGCTATTCGTGATACCTCGACAAATCTATGCGCGTTATACTCCTCATTTGCCGCCAAATACAGCGCACCTGCTCCCGTTTACATTATATCAACTTGGGTCGAGGACAAATGCAACGTTTTTGTAGTACTGCATATACTGGATTAAATACTTCATTGAACGTATATACACTGCTATTGGTGATATCCCGACAATTCGATGCGCGTGAAACTATGCATTTCCTGCCAAATACGGCACACCTGCTCCTGTTTACATTATGTCAACTCGGGTCAAGGAAAAATGCAATGTTTTTGGAGTACAGCACATTCGGGACACAATATTTCATTGAACAGATCTACACTGCTATTTGTGATATCTCGTCAATTCCATGCGCGGTATACCTCACAGTTGCTGCCAAATAGAGCGCAAATCTGCCACTTTGCGCTATGTCAACTCCGGTCCCTGCCTAATTCATTGTAATTGTAGTTTTGCATATTTAGGCCTAAGTATTCAATTGAACGGATCTCCAGTGCTATTGGTGGTATGCCTACAATTCGATGCGCGTTATGCTCCACAGTTGCCGCCAAATACAGCGCACCTGCTCCTGTTTACATTATGTCAACTCGGGTCGAGGACAAATCCAATGTTTTTGTAGTACTGCATATTCAGGATTCAATACTTCACTGAACATATATACACTGTTATTGGTGATATCCCGACACTTCGATGCGCCTGATACTCCACATTCCCTGCCAAATACGGCGCAACTGCTCCTGTTTGCGTTATGTCAACACGGGTCGAGGACAAATGCAATCTTTTTGCAGTCCAGGATATTCAGGATTCAATATTCCATTGAATGTATCTACACTGCTATTGGTGATATCACGACAATTCGATGCGCGTGATACTCCACATTCCCTGCCAAATAGAGCGCACCTGCTCCTGTTTACATTATGTCCCACTCGGGTCGAGGACAAATGCCATGTTTTTGTATTACTGCATATTCAGGATTCAATACTTCATTGAATGTATCTGCACTGCTATTGGTGATATCACGACAATTCGATGCGCGTGATACTCAACATTCCCCGCCAAATACAGCGGACCTGTTCCCGTTTACATTATGTCAACTGGGGTCGAGGACAATTGCAATGTTGTTGCAGTACAGCATATTCAGTATTCAATTTTTCATTGAACGGATCTACACTGCTATTGGTGATATCTCGTCAATTCGATGCGCGGTGTACCACACAGTTGCTGCCGAATAGAGCGCAAATCAGCCACATTGCGCTATGTCAACTCAGGTCCCTGCCTAATTCATTGTAATTGTTGTTTTGCATATTTAGGCTTTTTTATTCAAATAAACGTATCTCCGGTGCTATTGGTGGTATGCCTACCATTCGATGCGCGGTATGCTCCACAGTTACAGCCAAACAGCGGACCTGCTCTTGTTTATATTATATCAACTGGGGTCGAAGACAAATGCAATGTTCTGGTAGTACTGCATACACAGGATTCAATATTTCATTGAATGTATCTACACTGCTATTGGCGATATCACGACAATTCGATGCGCGTGATACTCCACATTCCCTGCCAAAGACAACGCACCTGCTCTTGTTTACATTATGTCAACTCGGGTCGGGGACAAATGCATTGTTTCTGCAGTATAGCACATACAGGATTCAATACTTCACTGAACATATATACACTGCTATTGGTGATATCCCGACAATTCCATGCGCGTGATACTCCACATTACCTGCCAAATACAGCGCACCTGCTCCTGTTTACATTATGTCAACTGGGGTCGAAGACAATTGCAATGTTGTTGCAGTACACCACATTCAGGATTCAATATTTCATTGAACGTACATATCCTGCAATTGGTGATATCCCGACAATTCGATGCGCGTTATACTCCTCATTCGCTGCAGAATACTACGCACATCAGCCGGTTTGCGCATTGTCAACTCTGTGTCCTGTCAAATACATTGTAATTGCAGTTTATCATATTAGGCTCAAATTTTTATTTAAACGTATCTCCGCTGCTATTCGTGGAATGTCGACAAATCTATGCGCGTTATACTCCTCATTTTCCGCCAAATACAGCGGACCTGCTCCTGTTTATATTATGTCAACTGGTGTCGAAGACAAATGCAACGTTCTTGTAGTACTGCATACTCAGGATTCAATATTTCATTGAATGTATCTACACTGCTATTGGCGATATCACGACAATTCGATGCGCGTGATACTCCACATTCCCTGCCAAAGACAACGCACCTGCTCTTGTTTACATTATGTCAACTCGGGTCGGGGACAAATGCATTGTTTTTGCAGTATAGCACATACAGGATTCAATACTTCACTGAATATATATACACTGTTATTGGTGATATCCCGACAATTCCATGCGCGTGATACTCCACATTACCTGCCAAATACAGCGCACCTGCTCCTGTTTACATTATGTCAACTCGGCTCGGGGACAAATGCAATGTTTTTGCAGTACTGCATATTCAGGATTCAATATTTCATTGACCGTATATACACTGCTATTGGTGATATCCCGACAATTCGATGCGCGTTATACTCCTCATTCGCTGCCAAATACAGCGCGCGTCATTCAATTCGATGCGCGTTCTACTCCACACTTGCTCTCGTATATAGCGCACCTGCTCCTGTTTAAATTATATCAACTCGGGTCATGGTCAAATCCAATGTTATTGCTGTACTGCATATTCAGGATTCAATATTCCCTTAATTGTTTATACACTGCTATTGGTGAAATCTCGACAATTCGACGTGCGTTACTCCACATATGCGGCCAAATTCAGCGCACGTCATTCGGTTTGCCCTATTTCAACTCTGGGCCCTGTCAAGTGCAGCGTAATTGCAATTTTGCAGAGTCTGTGTTAAATACTCAATTAAACGTATCCGCACTGTTATTGGTGATATCTAGACAAGTGTTTGAGCGTTAAACTCCTCATTCGCTGCGAAATTTAGCGGAGCTGCTCCAGTTTACAATATGTCAAATCGGGTCGAGGTCAAATCCAATGTTATTGCAGTACTGTATATTCAGCCTTCAATATTCAATTGAACGTTGCTTCGTTTCGATTGGAGATACGAAGAAAATTCGATGCGCGTTCTACTCCACAGATGCTGCCAAATACAGCGCACATCAACCGGTTTACTCAATGTCAACTCTGTGTCCTGTCAAATCCAGCGTAATTGCCGTTTTAAAATATTCTACCGTTAATATTCAATTAAACGTGTCTCCGCCGCTATTGGTGGTATGTCGACAATTCGAAGCGCTTTACACACCACATTTGCTGCCAAATACAGCGCACATGCTCCCGTTTACATTTTGCCAACTCGGGTCGAGGTCAAATCCAATGTTATTGCTATGCTGCTTATCCAGGCTTCAATTATCAATTGAACGAATCTGTACTACTATTGGTGATATGTCGACAATTCGATGCGCGCCATCCCGCAAATTTGCTGCAAGAAATAGCGCACAGCAACCAGTTTGCGCAATGTCAACTCTGTGTCCTATCAAATACAGCGTTATTCCTGTTTTGCATAGTCAGTTTTAAATATTCATTTGAGCGTATTCCAGTTTCTATTCCAGATATCTCGATAGCTCGATACGCGTTAAACTCCACATTTGCTGCCAAATAGAGCGCACTTGCAACTGTTTACATTAAGTAATCTCGGATCGAGGTCAAATCCAATGCTATTGCTGTACTGCATATTCAGGAATCAATATTCCATTGAAATTTTCTACACTGCTATTGGTGATATCCCGACAATTCGATGCGCGTTATACTCCTAATTCGATGCCAAATACTATGCACATCAGCCGGTTTGCGCATTGTTAACTCTGTGTCGTGTCAAATACATTGTAATTGCAGTTTATCATATTAGGCTCAAGTATTTATTTAAGCGTATCTCCGCTGCTATTCGTGGTATGTCGACAAATCTATGCGCGCTATACTCGTCATTTGCCGCCAAACACAGGGGACCTGCTCCTGTTCACATTATGTCAACTGGGGTCGAAGACAAATACAATGGTTTTGTAGTACTGCATATTCAGTATTCAGTACTTCATTGAATGTATCTACACTGCTATTGGTGATATGCCGACAATTCGATGCGCGTGATACTCCACATTCCATGCCAAAAACAGCGCACCTGCTCCTGTTTACATTATGTCAACTGGGGTCGAGGACAATTGCAATGTTGTTGCAGTAGAGCATATTCAGGAATCAATATTTCATTGAACAGACCTACACTGCTATTTGTGATATCTCGTCAATTCGATGCGCGGTATGCCGCACAGTTGCTACCAAATAGAGCGCAAATCAGCCACTTTGCGCTATGTAAACTCAGGTCCGTGCCGAATTCATTGCAATTGTATTTTTGCATATTTAATCTTATGTATTCAATTAAACGTATCTCCGGTGCAATAGGTGGTATGCCTACAATTCGATGCGCGATATGCTCCACAGCTGCCGCCAAACAGCGCACCTGCTCCTGTTTACATTATGTCAACTCGGGTCGGGGACATATCCAATGTTTTTGCCGTTCAGGATATTCAGGATTCAATATTTCATTGATCGTATATACACTGCCATTAGTGATATCATGACAATTCGATGGGCGTTGTACTCCTCATTGGCTGCCAAATACTACGCAGATCAGCCGGTTTGCGCATTGTCAACTCTGTGTCCTGTCAAATACATTGTAATTGCAGATTATCATGTTACGCTCAAGTATTTATTTAAACATATCTCCGCTGCTATTAGTGGTATGCCGACAAATCTATGCACGTCATACTCCTCATTTGCCGCCAAACAGCGCACCTGCTCCTGTTTACATTATGTCAACTCGGGTCGAGGACAATTGCAATGTTGCTGCAAGTACTGCATATTCAGGATTCAATATTTCATTGAACGTACACACACTGCTATTGGTGATATCCCGACAATACGATGAGCGTTATACTCCTCATTCGCTGCAGAATACTACGCACATCAGCCGGTTGGCGCATTGTCAACTCTGTGTCCTGTCAAATACACTGTAATTGCAGTTTATCATATTAGGTTCAGGTATTTATTAAAACGTATCTCCGCTGCTATTCGTGGTACCTCGACAAATCTATGCGCGTTATACTCCTCATTTGCCGCCAAATACAGCGCACCTGCTCCCGTTTACATTATATCAACTTGGGTCGAGGACAAATGCAACGTTTTTGTAGTACTGCATATACTGGATTAAATACTTCATTGAACGTATATACACTGCTATTGGTGATATCCCGACAATTCGATGCGCGTGAAACTATGCATTTCCTGCCAAATACGGCACACCTGCTCCTGTTTACATTATGTCAACTCGGGTCAAGGAAAAATGCAATGTTTTTGGAGTACAGCACATTCGGGACACAATATTTCATTGAACAGATCTACACTGCTATTTGTGATATCTCGTCAGTTCCATGCGCGGTATACCTCACAGTTGCTGCCAAATAGAGCGCAAATCTGCCACTTTGCGCTATGCCAACTCCGGTCCCTGCCTAATTCATTGTAATTGTAGTTTTGCATATTTAGGCCTAAGTATTCAATTGAACGGATCTCCAGTGCTATTGGTGGTATGCCTACAATTCGATGCGCGTTATGCTCCACAGTTGCCGCCAAATACAGCGCACCTGCTCCTGTTTACATTATGTCAACTCGGGTCGAGGACAAATCCAATGTTTTTGCAGTAGAGGATATTCAGGATTAAATACTTCATTGAACGTATATACACTGCTATTGGTGATATCCCGACAATTCGACGCGCGTGATACTCCACCTTTCCTGCCAAATACAGCGCACCTGCTCCTCTTTACAATATGTCAACTCGGGTCGAGGACAAATGCAATGTTGCTGCAGTACAGTACATTCAGGATTCAATATTTCATTGAACGGATCTACACTGCTATTTGTGATATCTCGTCAATTCGATGCGCGGTATACCGCACAGTTGCTGCCAAATAGAGCGCAAATCAGCCACTTTGCGCTATGTCAACTCTGCTCCCTGCCCAATTCATTGTAATTGTGGTTTAGCATATTTAGGCCTAAGTGTTCAATTAAACGGATCTCCGGTGCTATTGGTGGTATGCCTACAATTCGATGCGCGTTATGCTCTACAGTTGCCGCCAAATACAGCATACCTGCCCCTGTTTACTTTATATCAACTTGGGTTGAGGACAAATGCAACGTTTTTGTAGTACTGCATATTCAGGATTCAATACTTCATTGAATGTATCTATATTGCTATTGGTCATATCACGACAATTCGAAGCGAGTTGTACTCCAAATTCCCTGCCAAACACAGCGCACCTGCTCCTGTTTACATTATCTCAACTCGGGTCGAGGACAAATGCAATGTTGCTGCAGTACAGCATATTCAGGATTCAACATTTCATTGAACGTATATACGCTGCTATTGGTCATATCACGACAATTCGATGCGCGTGATACTCCACATTTCCTACCCAATACAGCGCACCTGTTCTTGTTTACATTATGTCAACTCCGGTCGAGGACAAATCCAATGTTTTTGCAGTACAGGATATTCGGAATTCAATTTTTCATTGAACGTATATACACTGCTATTGGTGATATCCTGACAGTTCGATGCGCGTTAAACTCCTCATTCGCTGGCAAATACTACGCACATCAGCCGTTTTGCCCATTGTCAACTCTGTGGCCTGTTAAATACATTGTAATTGCAGTTTACCATATTAGGTTCAAGTATTTATTAAAACGTATCTCCGCTGCTATTCTTGGTATCTCGACAAATCTATGCGCGATATACTCCTCATTTGCCGCCAAATACAGCGCACCTGCTCCTGTTTACATTATGTCAACTCGGGTCAAGGAAAAATGCAATGTTTTTGCAGTACAGCACATTCAGGATTCAATATTTCATTGAATGTATCTACACTGCAATTGGTCATATCACGACAATTCGATGCGCGTGATACACCACATTCCCTGCCAAATACAGCGCACCTGCTCTTGTTTACATTGTGTCAACACGGATCGAGGACAAATGCCATGTTGTTGCAGTGCAGCATATACAGGATTCAATGTTTGATTGAACGTATATACACTGCCGTGGTGATATCCCGACAATTCGATGCGCATGATACTCCACATTTCCTGCCAAATACAGCGCACCTGCTCCTGTTTACAATATGTCAACTCGGGTCGAGGACAAATGCAATGTTGCTGCAGTACAGCATATTCAGGATTCAATATTTCATTGAACGTATATACACTGCTATTCGTCATATCCCGACAGTTCGATGCGAGATGTACTCCGCATTCCCTGCCAAGTACTACGTTCATCAAAGTGTTTGCGCATTGTCAACTCTGTGTCCTGTCAAGTACATTGTAATTGCAGATTGTCATATTAGGCTCAATTATTTATTTAAACGTATCTACGCTGCAATTCGTGGTATGTCGACAAATCTGTGCGCGTTATATTCCTCATTTGCCGCCAAATACAGCGCACCTGCTCCTGTTTACATTATGTCAACTCGGGTCGAGGACAATTCCAATGTTGTTGTAGTACTGCTTATTCAGGATTCAATACTTCATTGAATGAATCTACACTGCTATTTGTGATATCTCGTCAATTCGATGCGCGGTATACCACACAGTTGCTGCCAAATAGAGCGCAAATCAGCCACTTTGCGCTATGTCAACTCAGGTCCCTGCCTAATTCATTGTGTTACGACCGTCCGCGGAGAGACGCGGTCGCTAGGAATACGCGTCAGCGAGAGGCGTAAATTCTCGCTACGATTCAGTTAATCGACGCCGCGAAGTAGTCGCTCCCCTGTTTCGTTTAGGACAACAGAGGTGGTTGATTGAATATACACGTTGTAAGAAGTTGCAAATCGCCGTTTATTCTAACCACTTGTAAGGACGATAGCTACGTCGGTGCGTAAGTACAAGATGGCTGAGTAAGCCGGGCGAAGGATGTTGCCTGGACGACGGATAGCAAAACAGTCCAGTTCGGTGTCGATGTCTTAGCGGACGAGAATGTAGTATGCCGACTGACTTGCGTGGATCCTTGATGTAGACTCCAATTGCTTGACGTGTAGAGTGATTAGAGTTGACTTGAGAAGAGTACCAAGACGAGACTGAGTCGAGACTCAGACCAGACTAATAATAAACTGAGGTACAGCGACGATGTTGTGTCATAGGAAAGCTAGCGATGAGTGTTTCTAGCGTACAGGACCATCGGATTTGTTGGAGACGGTTTCGCCTCTGAGGGTGAGGGAGGTAGGCTTCGTTGTTAATTGGATAAACGAAGGTTGATGGCCTAGGAAGGGTCTTAGCTGCCCTCGATAGAAAGTGGCTATTAAAAGAAAGGTTGTATCGTATGTTAGAAAAACTAACTTTCCCGGGTCAAGCCGTAGTAGACAATAATCGTAAAAAAGGCGATTTAAAAAAGGCTATTTGTTAGGTCTGAAGGACCTTCGCTTGCAAATTACTGGGATTTATGATGGGCCCTTATGCTTAATGGGGGTCCGCCGTAAGGATGAATGGACATCTGGCGTCCGTCTGGCCCGCGATGTATGACCTGGTCTAGGTAGAGGGTCGCGCGGCGTAACACATTGTAATTGTAGTTTTGCATATTTAGGCTTAAGTATTCAATTAAACGGATCTCCGGTCCTATTGATGGTATGCCTACAATACGATGCGCGTTATACTCCACATTCCCTGCCAAATACAGTACACCTGCTCCTGTTAACATTATGTCAACTCGGATCGAGGACAAATGCCATTATGTTGCATTACAGCATATACAGGATTCAATATTTAATTGAACGTATATACACATCCATGGTGATATCCTGACAATTCGAAGCGCATGATACTCCACATTTCCTGCCAAATACAACGCACCTGCTCCTGTTTACATTATGTCAACTGGGGTCGAGGACAATTGCAATGTTGTTGCAGTACAGCATATTTAGGAACCGATATTTCATTGAACGTAAATACACTGTTATTGGTGATATCCCGACAACTCGACGCGCGTGATACTCCACATTCCCTGCCAAATACAGCGCACCTGCTCCTGTTTACATTATGTCAACTGGGGTCGAGGACAATTGCAATGTTGTTGCAGTTCAGCATATTTAGGAACCGATATTTCATTGAACGTAAATACACTGTTATTGGTGATATCCCGACAACTCGACGCGCGTGATACTCCACATTCACTGGCAAATACAGCACACCTGCTCCTGGTTACATTATGTCAACACGGATCGAGGGCAAATGCTATGTTGTTGCAGTACAGCATATACAGGATTCATATTTCTTTGAACGTATATACACTGCCATGGCGATATCCCGACAATTCGATGCGCATGATACTCCATATTTCCTGCCAAATACACCGTACCTGCTCCTGTTTACATTATGTCAACTCGGGTCGACAACAAATGCAATGTTGCTACAAGTAGAGCATATACAGGATTCAATATTTCATTGAACGTAAATACACCGTTATTGGTTATATCCCGACAACTCGATGCGCGTGATACTCCACATTCCCTGCCAAATACAGCGCAACTGCTCCTGTTTACATCATGTCAACTCGGGTCGAGGACAATTGCAATGTAGTTGTAGTACTGCATATTCAGGATTCAATTCTTCATTGAATGTATCTACACTGCTATTGGTCATATCACGACAATCGGTGCGCGAGATACTCCACATTCCCAACCAAATACAGCGCATCTGCTCCTGTTTACATTATTTCAACTCGGGTCGAGGAAAAATGCAATGTTTTTGCAGTTCAGCACATTCAGGATTCGATATTTCATTGAACGGATCCACATTGCTATTTGTGATATCTCGTCAATTCGATGCGCGGTATATCGCACAGTTGCTGCCAAATAGAGCGCAAACCAGCCACTTTGCGCTATGTCAACTCAGGTCCCTGCCCAGTTCATTGTAATTGTAGTTTTGCATACTTAGGCCTAAGTATTCAATTAAACGGATCTCCGGTGCTATTGGTGGTATGCCTACAATTCGATGCGCGTTATGTTCCACAGTTGCCGCCAAATACAGCGCACATGCCCCTGTTTACATTATGTCAACTGGGGTCGAAGACAATTGCAATGTTGTTGCAGTACACCATATTCAGGATTCAATATTTCATTGAACGTACACACACTGCTATTGGTGATATCCCGACAATTCGATGAGCGTTATACTCCTCATTCGCTGCAGAATACTACGCACATCAGCCGGTTGGCGCATTGTCAACTCTGTGTCCTGTCAAATACATTGTAATTGCAGTTTATCATATTAGGCTCAAGTATTTATTTCAACGTATCTCCGTTGCTATTCGTGGTATGTCGACAAATCTATGCGCGTTATACTCCTCATTTGCCGCCAAATACAGCGGACCTGCACCTGTTTACATTATGTCAACTGGGGTCGAGGACGAATCCAATGTTTTTGCAGTACAGGATATTCAGGATTCAATATTTCATTGAACGTATATACACTGCTATTGGTGATATCCTGACAATTCGATGCGCGTGATACTCCACATTCCCTGGCAAATACTACGCAGATCAGCCGGTTTGCGCATTGTCAACTCTGTGTCCTGTCAAATACGTTGTATTTGCAGTTTATCATATTAGGCTCAAGTATTTATTTAAACGTATCTCCGCTGCTATTAGTAGTATGTCGACAAATCTATGCGCGTTATACTCCTCATTTGCCGCCAAATACAGCGGACCTGCTCCTGATTACATTATGTCAACCCGGGTCGAGGACAATTGAAATGTAGTTGTAGTACTGCATATTCAGGATTCAATTCTTCATTGAATGTATCTACACTGCTATTGGTCATATCACGACAATCGGTGCGCGTGATACTCCACATTCCCAACCAAATACAGCGCACCTGCTCCTGTTTACATTATTTCAACTCGGGTCAAGGAAAAATGCAATGTTTTTGCAGTACAGCACATTCAGGATTCGATATTTCATTGAACGGATCTACACTGCTATTTGTGATATCTCGTCAATTCGATGCGCGGTATACCGCACAGTTGCCGCCAAATACAGCGCACCTGCCCCTGTTTACATTATATCAACTTGGGTCGAGGACAAATGCAACGATTTTGTAGTACTGCATATTCAGGATTCAATACTTCAATGAATGTATCTACACTGCTATCGGTCATATCACGACAATTCGATGCGCGTGATACACCACATTCCCTGCCAAATACAGCGCACCTGCTCTTGTTTACATTGTGTCAACCGTGGTCGTGGACAAATGCATTGTTTTTGCAGTACAGCATATACCGGATTCAATACTTCATTGAACGTATATACACTGTTTTTGGTTATATCCCGACCATTCGATGAGCGTGGTACTACACGTTTCCTGCCAAATACGGCGCACCTGCTCCTGTTTACATTATGTCAACTCGGGTCGAGGACAAATCCAATGTTTTTGCAGTACATCATATACCGGATTCAATACTTCATTGAACGTACATACACTGCCATTGGTGGCATCCCGACAATTCGATACGCGTGACACTCCACATTTCCTGCCACATACGGCGCACCTGTTGCTGTTTACATTATATCAACTCGGGTCGAGGACTAATGCAATGAAGTTGAAGTACTGGATATTCAGGATTCAATACTTCATTGAATGTGTCTACACTGCTATTGGTCGTATCCCGACAATTCGATGCGCGTGATACTCCACATTCCCTGCCAAATACAGCGCACCTGCTCTTGTTTACATTATGTCAATTGTGGTCGAGGACAAATGCATTGCTTTTGCAGTACAGCATATACCGGATTCAATACTTCATTGAACGTACATACACTGCCATTGGTGGCATCCCGACAATTCGATACGCGTGAAGCTCCACATTTCCTGCCACATACGGCGCACCTGTTGCTGTTTACATTATATCAACTCGGGTCGAGGACTAATGCAATGTTGTTGCAGTACAGCATATTCATGATTCAATATTCCATTGAACGGATCTACACTGCTATTGGTAATATCCCGACAATTCGATGCGCGTTATACTCCTCATTCGCTGCAAAATACTACGCACATCAGCCGGTGTGCGCATTGACAACTCTGTGCCCTGTCAAATACATTGTAGTTGCAGTTTATCATATTAGGCACAAGTATTTATTTAAACGTATCACCGCTGCTATTCGTGGTATGTCGACAAATCTATGCGCGTTATACTCCTCATTTGCCGCCAAATACGGCGCCCCTGCTCCTGTTTACATTATGTCAACTCGGGTCGAGGTCAAACGTTACGTTGTTGTAGTACTGCATATTCAGGATTCAATACTTCATTGAATGTATCTACACTACTATTGGTGATATCATGACAATTCGATGCGCGTGATACACCACATTCTCTGCCAAATACAGCGCACCTGCTCCTGTTTACATTATGTCAACTCGGGACGAGGACAAATCCTACGTTGATGTAGTACTGCATATTCAGGATTCAATATTTCATAGAACGGATCTACACTGCTATTGGTGATATCATGACAATTCGATGCGCGTGATACACCACATTCTCTGCCAAATACAGCGCACCTGCTCCTGTTTACATTATGTCAACTCGGGACGAGGACAAATCCTACGTTGATGTAGTACTGCATATTCAGGATTCAATATTTCATTGAACGTATATACACCGCTATTGGTGATATCCCGTCAATTTGAAGCGTGTCATACTGCTCATTCGCTGCCAAATACTACGCACATCAGAGAGGTTGTGCATTGTCAACTCTGTGTCCTGTCAAATACATTGTATTTGCAGTTTATCATATTATGCACAAGTATTTATTTAAACGTATCTCCGCTGCTATTCGTGGTATGTCGACAAATCTATGCGCGTTATACTCCTCATTTGCTGCCAAATACAGCGCACCTGCTCCGGTTTACATTATGTCAACTCGGATCGAGGATTAATGCAATGTTGTTATAGTATTGCATATTCAGGATTCAATACTTCATTGAATGTATCTACACTGCTATTGGTGATATCCTGACAATTCGATGCGCGTTATACTCCTCATTCGCTGCAGAATACTACGCACATCAGCCGGTTGGCGCATTGTCAACTCTGTGTCCTGTCAAATACATTGTAATTGCAGTTTATCATATTAGGCTCAAGTATTTATTTAAACGTATCGCCGCTGCTATTCGTGGTATGTCGACAAATCTATGCTCGTTATACTCCTCATTTGCCGCCAAATACAGCGCACCTGCTCCCGTTTACATTATGTCAATTGGGGTCCAGGTCAAATCCAATCGTTTTGCAGTACTGCAAATTCAGGATTCAATATCGCATTGAACGTTTCTACACTGCTATTGGTGATATCTCGACAATTCGAAGTGCGTTATACTCCTCATTCGCTGCCAAATACAACGCACATCAACCGGTTTGCGCAATATCAACTCTGTGTCCCTGCCAAATCCATTGTATTGCAGTTTAGCGTATTTAGGCTTAAGTATTCAATTAAACGTATCTCCGCTGCTATTGGTTGTAAGTCCAGAATTTGATGCGCGTTAAACCCCACATTTGCTGCCAAATACAGAGCACATTAACCGGTTTGCGCAATGTCAACTCTATACCCTGTCGAATACATTGTATTTGCAGTTTCGCCTATTTGGGCCTAAGTACTCAATTAAACCTATTTTCGCTGTTATTGGTGGTATCTCGACAACTCGATGCGCGTCAAACCCGACATTTTCTGTCAAATACAGCGGCCCTGCTCTTGTTTACATTATGACATCTTCTGTCGAGGTCAAATCCAATCGTTTTGCAGTACTGCAAATTCAGGATTCAATATCCCATTGAACGTTTCTACACTGCTATTGGTGATATCTCGTCAATTCGATGCGCGGTATACAGCACGCTTGCTGCCAGATAGAGCGCAAATCAGCCACTGTGCGCTATGTCAACTCAAGTCCCTGAGTAATTCATTGTAATTGTAGTTTTGCATATGCAGCCTTAAGTATTCAGTTAAACGTATCTCCGGTGCTATTGGTGGTATGGCTACAATTCGTTGCGCGTGATACTCCACATTCCCTGACAAATACGGCACACCTGCTCCTGTTTACATTATCTCAATACGGATCGAGGGCAAATGCATTGTTTTTGCAGTACTGCATATACAGGATTAAATATTTCATTGAACGTATATACACTGCTATTGGTGATATCCCGACAATTCGACGCGCGTGATACTCCACCTTTCCTGCCAAATACAGCGCACCTGCTCCTCTTTACAATATGTCAACTCGGGTCGAGGACAAATGCAATGTTGCTGCAGTACAGCACATTCAGTATTCAATATTTCATTGAACGGATCTACACTGCTATTTGTGATATCTCGTCAATTCGATGCGCGGTATACCGCACAGTTGCTGCCAAATAGAGCGCAAATCAGCCACTTTGCGCTATGTCAACTCTGCTCCCTGCCCAATTCATTGTAATTGTGGTTTAGCATATTTAGGCCTAAGTGTTCAATTAAACGGATCTCCGGTGCTATTGGTGGTATGCCTACAATTCGATGCGCGTTATGCTCTACAGTTGCCGCCAAATACAGCATACCTGCCCCTGTTTACTTTATATCAACTTGGGTTGAGGACAAATGCAACGTTTTTGTAGTACTGCATATTCAGGATTCAATACTTCATTGAATGTATCTATATTGCTATTGGTCATATCACGACAATTCGAAGCGAGTTGTACTCCAAATTCCCTGCCAAACACAGCGCACCTGCTCCTGTTTACATTATCTCAACTCGGGTCGAGGACAAATGCAATGTTGCTGCAGTACAGCATATTCAGGATTCAACATTTCATTGAACGTATATACGCTGCTATTGGTCATATCACGACAATTCGATGCGCGTGATACTCCACATTTCCTACCCAATACAGCGCACCTGTTCTTGTTTACATTGTGTCAACTCCGGTCGAGGACAAATCCAATGTTTTTGCAGTACAGGATATTCGGAATTCAATTTTTCATTGAACGTATATACACTGCTATTGGTGATATCCTGACAGTTCGATGCGCGTTAAACTCCTCATTCGCTGGCAAATACTACGCACATCAGCCGTTTTGCCCATTGTCAACTCTGTGGCCTGTTAAATACATTGTAATTGCAGTTTACCATATTAGGTTCAAGTATTTATTAAAATGTATCTCCGCTGCTATTCGTGGTATCTCGACAAATCTATGCGCGATATACTCCTCATTTGCCGCCAAATACAGCGCACCTGCTCCTGTTTACATTATGTCAACTCGGGTCAAGGAAAAATGCAATGTTTTTGCAGTACAGCACATTCAGGATTCAATATTTCATTGAATGTATCTACACTGCAATTGGTCATATCACGACAATTCGATGCGCGTGATACACCACATTCCCTGCCAAATACAGCGCACCTGCTCTTGTTTACATTGTGTCAACACGGATCGAGGACAAATGCCATGTTGTTGCAGTGCAGCATATACAGGATTCAATGTTTGATTGAACGTATATACACTGCCGTGGTGATATCCCGACAATTCGATGCGCATGATACTCCACATTTCCTGCCAAATACAGCGCACCTGCTCCTGTTTACAATATGTCAACTCGGGTCGAGGACAAATGCAATGTTGCTGCAGTACAGCATATTCAGGATTCAATATTTCATTGAACGTATATACACTGCTATTCGTCATATCCCGACAGTTCGATGCGAGATGTACTCCGCATTCCCTGCCAAGTACTACGTTCATCAAAGTGTTTGCGCATTGTCAACTCTGTGTCCTGTCAAGTACATTGTAATTGCAGATTGTCATATTAGGCTCAATTATTTATTTAAACGTATCTACGCTGCAATTCGTGGTATGTCGACAAATCTGTGCGCGTTATATTCCTCATTTGCCGCCAAATACAGCGCACCTGCTCCTGTTTACATTGTATCAAGTGTGGTCGAGGACAAATGCATTGTTTTTGCAGTACAGCACATTCAGGATTCAATATTTCATTGAACGGATCTACACTGCTATTTGTGATATCTCGCCAATTCGATGCGCGGTATACCGAACAGTTGCTGCCAAATAGAGCGCAAATCAGCCACTTTGCGCTATGTCAACTCAGGTCCCTGAATAATTCATTGTGTTACGACCGTCCGCGGAGAGACGCGGTCGCTAGGAATACGCGTCAGCGAGAGGCGTAAATTCTCGCTACGATTCAGTTGATCGACGCCGCGAAGTAGTCGCTCCCCTGTTTCGTTTAGGACAACAGAGGTGATTGATTGAATATACACGTTGTAAGAAGTTGCAAATCGCCGTTTATTCTAACCACTTGTAAGGACGATAGCTACGTCGGTGCGTAAGTACAAGATGGCTGAGTAAGCCGGGCGAAGGATGTTGCCTGGACGACGGATAGCAAAACAGTCCAGTTCGGTGTCGATGTCGTAGCGGACGAGAATGTAGTATGCCGACTGACTTGCGTGGATCCTTGATGTAGACTCCAATTGCTGAGAGTGAGTAGAGCTGACTTGAGAAGAGTACCAAGACGAGACTGAGTCGAGACTCAGACCAGACTAATAATAAACTGAGGTAGAGCGACGATGTTGTGTCATAGGAAAGCTAGCGATGAGTGTTTCTAGCGTACAGGACCATCGGATTTGTTGGCGACGGTTTCGCCTCTGAGGGTGAGGGAGGTAGGCTTCGTTGTTAATTGGTTAAACGAAGGTTGATGGCCTAGGAAGGGTCTTAGCTGCCCTCGATAGAAAGTGGCTATTAAAAGAAAGGTTGTATCGTATGTTAGAAAAACTAACTTTCCCGGGTCAAGCCGTAGTAGACAATAATCGTAAAAAAGGCGATTTAAAAAAGGCTATTTGTTAGGTCTGAAGGACCTTCGCTTGCAAATTACTGGGATTTATGATGGGCCCTTATGCTTAATGGGGGTCCGCCGTAAGGATGAATGGACATCTGGCGTCCGTCTGGCCCGCGATGTATGACCTGGTCTAGGTAGAGGGTCGCGCGGCGTAACACATTGTAATTGTAGTTTTGCATATTTAGGCTTAAGTATTCAATTAAACGGATCTCCGGTCCTATTGATGGTATGCCTACAATTCGATGCGCGTTATACTCCACATTCCCTGCCAAATACAGTACACCTGCTCCTGTTAACATTATGTCAACTCGGATCGAGGACAAATGCCATTATGTTGCATTACAGCATATACAGGATTCAATATTTAATTGAACGTATATACACATCCATGGTGATATCCCAACAATTCGAAGCGCATGATACTCCACATTTCCTGCCAAATACAACGCACCTGCTCCTGTTTACATTATGTCAACTGGGGTCGAGGACAATTGCAATGTTGTTGCAGTACAGCATATTTAGGAACCGATATTTCATTGAACGTAAATACACTGTTATTGGTGATATCCCGACAACTCGACGCGCGTGATACTCCACATTCCCTGCCAAATACAGCGCACCTGCTCCTGTTTACATTATGTCGACTGGGGTCGAGGACAATTGCAATGTTGTTGCAGTTCAGCATATTTAGGAACCGATATTTCATTGAACGTAAATACACTGTTATTGGTGATATCCCGACAACTCGACGCGCGTGATACTCCACATTCACTGGCAAATACAGCACACCTGCTCCTGGTTACATTATGTCAACACGGATCGAGGGCAAATGCTATGTTGTTGCAGTACAGCATATACAGGATTCATATTTCTTTGAACGTATATACACTGCCATGGCGATATCCCGACAATTCGATGCGCATGATACTCCATATTTCCTGCCAAATACAGCGTACCTGCTCCTGTTTACATTATGTCAACTCGGGTCGACAACAAATGCAATGTTGCTACAAGTAGAGCATATACAGGATTCAATATTTCATTGAACGTAAATACACCGTTATTGGTTATATCCCGACAACTCGATGCGCGTGATACTCCACATTCCCTGCCAAATACAGCGCAACTGCTCCTGTTTACATCATGTCAACTCGGGTCGAGGACAATTGCAATGTAGTTGTAGTACTGCATATTCAGGATTCAATTCTTCATTGAATGTATCTACACTGCTATTGGTCATATCACGACAATCGGTGCGCGAGATACTCCACATTCCCAACCAAATACAGCGCATCTGCTCCTGTTTACATTATTTCAACTCGGGTCGAAGACAATTGCAATGTTGTTGCAGTACACCATATTCAGGATTCAATACTTCATTGAATGTATCTACACTGCTATTGGTGATATCCCGGCAATTTGAAGCGCGTTTTACTCCTCATTCGCTGCCATATGCTACGCACATCAGAGAGTGTGGGCATTGTCAACTCTGTGTCCCGTCAAATACATTGTAATTGCAGTTTATCATATTAGGCTCAAGGATTTATTTAAACGTATCTCCGCTGCTATTAGTGGTATGTCGACAAATCTATGCGCGTTATACTCCTCATTTGCCGCCAAATACAGCGGACCTGCTCCTGTTTACATGATGTCAACTGGGGTCGAGGACAATTGCAATGTTGTTGCAGTACAGCATATTTAGGAATCAATATTTCATTGAACAGACCTACTCAGCTATTTGTGATATCTCGTCAATTCGATGCGCGGTATGCCGCACAGCTGCTGCCAAATAGAGCGCAAATCAGCCACTTTGCGCCATGCAAACTCAGGTCCGTGCCTAATTCATTGTAATTGTATTTTTGCATATTTAGGTTTATGTATTCAAATTAAACGTATCTCCGGTGCTATAGGTTGTATGCCTACAATTCGATGCGCGTTATGCTCCACAGCTGCCGCCAAACAGCGCACCTGCTCCTGTTTACATTATGTCAACTCGGGTCGAGGACAAATCCAATGTTTTTGCAGTACAGGATATTCAGAATTCAATATTTCATTGACCGTATATACCCTGCTATCAGTGATATCCTGACAATTCGATGCGCGTTGTACTCCTCATTCGCTGCCAAATACTACGCAGATCAGCCGGTTTGCGCATTGTCAACTCTGTGTCCTGTCAAATACATTGTAATTGCAGCTTATCATATTAGGCTCAAGTATTTATTTAAACGTATCTCCGCTGCTATTAGTGGTATGTCGACAAATCTATGCGCGTTATACTCCTCATTTGCCGCCAAATACAGCGGACCTGCACCTGTTTACATTATGTCAACTCGGGTCGAGGACATATGCAATGTTTTTGTAGTACAGCATATTCGGGATTCAATATTTCATTGAACGTCTATACACTGCTATTGGTGATATCTCGACAATTCGAAGCGCCTTATACTCCTCATTCGCTGCCAAATACAACGCACATCAACCGGTTTGCGCAATATCAACTCTGTCTCCCTGTCAAATCCATTGGAATTGCAGTTTAGCATATTTAGGATTAAGTATTCAATTAAACGTATCTCCGCTGCTATTGGTGGTAAGTCCAGAATTTGATGCGCGTTATACCCCACATTTGCTGCCAAATACAGCGCACCTGCCCCTGTTTACATTATATCAACTTGGGTCGAGGACAAATGCAACGATTTTGTAGTACAGCACATTCAGGATTCGATATTTCATTGAACGGATCTACACTGCTATTTGTGATATCTCGTCAATTCGATGCGCGGTATACCGCACAGTTGCCGCCAAATACAGCGCACCTGCCCCTGTTTACATTATATCAACTTGGGTCGAGGACAAATGCAACGATTTTGTAGTACAGCACATTCAGGATTCGATATTTCATTGAACGGATCTACACAGCTATTTGTGATATCTCGTCAATTCGATGCGCGGTATGCCGCACAGCAGCTGCCAAATAGAGCGCAAATCAGCCACTTTGCGCCATGCAAACTCAGGTCCGTGCCTAATTCATTGTAATTGTATTTTTGCATATTTAGGTTTATGTATTCAAATTAAACGTATCTCCGGTGCTATAGGTTGTATGCCTACAATTCGATGCGCGTTATGCTCCACAGCTGCCGCCAAACAGCGCACCTGCTCCTGTTTACATTATGTCAACTCGGGTCGAGGACAAATCCAATGTTTTTGCAGTACAGCACATTCAGGATTCGATATTTCATTGAACGGATCTACACTGCTATTTGTGATATCTCGTCAATTCGATGCGCGGTATACCGCACAGTTGCCGCCAAATACAGCGCACCTGCCCCTGTTTACATTATATCAACTTGGGTCGAGGACAAATGCAACGATTTTGTAGTACTGCATATTCAGGATTCAATACTTCAATGAATGTATCTACACTGCTATCGGTCATATCACGACAATTCGATGCGCGTGATACACCACATTCCCTGCCAAATACAGCGCACCTGCTCTTGTTTACATTGTGTCAACCGTGGTCGTGGACAAATGCATTGTTTTTGCAGTACAGCATATACCGGATTCAATACTTCATTGAACGTATATACACTGTTTTTGGTTATATCCCGACCATTCGATGAGCGTGGTACTACACGTTTCCTGCCAAATACGGCGCACCTGCTCCTGTTTACATTATGTCAACTCGGGTCGAGGACAAATCCAATGTTTTTGCAGTACAGCACATTCAGGATTCAATATTTCATTGAACGGATCTACACTGCGACTGGAGATATCTCGTCTATTCGATGCGCGGTATACCGCACACTTCCTGCCAAATATAGCGCAAATCAGCCATTGTGCGCTGTGTCAACTCAGGTCCTTGCCAAATTCATTGTAATTGTCGTTTTGCATATTTAGGCCTAAGTATTCAATTAAACGGATCTCCGGTGCTATTGATGGTATGCCTACAATTCGATGCGCGTTATACTCCACATTCCCTGCCAAATACAGCGCACCTGTTGCTGTTTACATTATGTCAACTCGGGTCGAGGACACACGCAATGTTGTTGCAGTACAGCATATACCGAATTCAATATTTCATTGAACGTATATACACTGCTATTCGTGATATGCCGACAATTCGAAGAGCGTTATACTCCTCATTCGCTGCGAAATACTACGCACATCAGAGAATTGGCGCATTGTCAACTCTGTGTCCTGTCAAATACATTGTATTTGCTGTATATCATGTTAGGCTCAATTATTTAATTAAGCGTATCTCCGCTGCAATTCGTGGTATGTCGACAAATCTATGCGCGCTATACTCCGCAGTTGCAGCCAAACAGCGCACCTGCTTCTGTTCACATTATGTCATTCGGGTCGAGCACAAATGCATTGTTTTTGCAGTACATCATATACCGGATTCAATACTTCATTGAACGTACATACACTGCCATTGGTGGCATCCCGACAATTCGATACGCGTGAAACTCCACATTTCCTGCCACATACGGCGCACCTGTTGCTGTTTACATTATATCAACTCGGGTCGAGGACTAATGCAATGTTGTTGCAGTACAGCATATTCATGATTCAATATTCCATTGAACGGATCTACACTGCTATTGGTAATATCCCGACAATTCGATGCGCGTTATACTCCTCATTCGCTGCAAAATACTACGCACATCAGCCGGTGTGCGCATTGACAACTCTGTGCCCTGTCAAATACATTGTAGTTGCAGTTTATCATATTAGGCACAAGTATTTATTTAAACGTACCACCGCTGCTATTCGTGGTATGTCGACAAATCTATGCGCGTTATACTCCTCATTTGCCGCCAAATACGGCGCCCCTGCTCCTGTTTACATTATGTCAACTCGGGTCGAGGTCAAACGTTACGTTGTTGTAGTACTGCATATTCAGGATTCAATACTTCATTGAATGTATCTACACTGCTATTGGTGATATCACGACAATTCGATGCGCGTGATACTCCACATTCCCTGCCAAATACAGCGCATCTGCTCCTGTTTACATTATGTCAACTCGGGTCGAGGACAAATGCTACGTTGTTGTAGTACTGCATATCAGGATTCAATTCTTCATTGAATGTATCTACACTACTATTGGTGATATCATGACAATACGATGCGCGTGATACTCCACATTTTCTGCCAAATACAGCGCACCTGCTCCTGTTTACATTATGTCAACTCGGGTTGAGGACAAATCCTACGTTGATGTAGTACTGCATATTCAGGATTCAATATTTCATAGAACGGATCTACACTGCTATTGGTGATATCATGACAATTCGATGCGCGTGATACACCACATTCTCTGCCAAATACAGCGCACCTGCTCCTGTTTACATTATGTCAACTCGGGTCGAGGGCAAATGGAATGTTGTTGCAGTACTGCATATCCAGCATTCAATATTTCATTGAACGTATCTACACTGCTACTGGAGATATTTCGTCAATTCCATGCGTCCTGTACTCCACATTCCCTGCCAAATACAGCGCACCTGCTCGTGTTTACATTATGTCAACTCGGATCGAGGACAAATGCAATCTTTTTGCAGTACTGGATATGCAGTATTCAATATTTCATCGAACGTATATGCACTGCTATTGGTGATATCCCGACAATTCGATGCGCGTGATACTCCACATTACCTGCCAAATACAGCGTACCTGCTCCTCTTCACATTATGTCAACTCGGGTCGAGGACAAATGCAATGTTGCTGCAGTACAGCATATTCAGGATTCAACATTTCATTGAACGTATATACACTGCTATTCGTGATATCCCGACATTTCGAAGCGCGTCATACTCCTCATTCGCTGCCAAATACTAAGCACGTCCGAGAGTTTGCGCATTGTCAACTCTGTTTCCTGTCAAATAAATTGTATTTGCTGTTTATCATGTTAGGCTCAAGTATTTGGTTAAACGTATCTCCGCTGCTTTTCGTGGTATGTCGACAAATCTATGCGCGTTATACTCCACAGTTGCCGCCAAACAGCGCACCTGCTCCTGTTTACATTATGTCATTCGGGTCGAGGACAAATGCATTGTTTTGGCAGTACATCATATACCGGATTCAATACTTGATTGAACGTACATACACTGCCATTGGTGATATCCCGACAATACGATGCGCGTGATACTCCACATTACCTGCCAAATACGGCGCACCTAATCCTGTTTACATTATGTCAACACGGATCGAGGACAAATGCAATGTTGTTGCAGTACAGCATATACAGGATTCAATATTTCATTGAACGTATATACACTGCCATGGTGATATCCCGACAATTCGATTCGCATGATACTCCACATTTCCTGCCAAATACAGCGCACCTGCTCTTGTTTACATTGTGTCAACTGTGGTCGAGGACAAATGCATTGTTGTTGCAGTACAGCACAAACAGGATTCAATACTTCACTGAGCATATATATGCACTGCTCTTGGTGATATCCCGACAATCCGATGCGCGTGATACTCCACATTACCTGCCAGATACAGCGTACATGCTCCTCTTCACATTATGTCAACTCGTTTCGAGGACAAATGCAATGTTGCTGCAGTACAGCATATTCAGGATTCAACATTTCATTGAACGTACATACACTGCCATTGGTGATATCCCGACAATTCGATGCGCGTTGTGCTCCTCATTGGCTGCCAAATACTACGCAGATCAGCCGGTTTGCGCATTGTCAACTCTGTGTCCTGTCAAATACATTGTAATTGCAGTTCATTATATTAACCTCAAATATGTATTTAAACGTATCTCCGCTGCTATTCGTGGTATGTCGACAAATCTATGCGCGTTATACTCCTCATTTGCCATCAAATACAGGGGACCTGCTCCTGTTCACATTATGTCAACTGGGGTCGAAGACAATTGCAATGTTGTTGTAGTACTGCATATTCAGGATTCAATATTTCATTGATCGTATATACACTGCTATTAGTGATATCCTGACAAATCTAAGCGCAATTGCAATGTTGTTGCAGTAAAGCATATTCAGGAATCAATATTTCATTGAACTGACCTACACTGCTATTTGTGATATCTCGTCAATTCGATGCGCGGTATGCCGCACAGTTGCTACCAAATAGAGCGCAAATCAGCCACTTTGCGCTATGTAAACTCAGGTCCCTGCCTAATTCATTGCAATTGTATTTTTGCATATTTAGGCTTATGTATTCAATTAAACGTATCTCCGGTGCTGTAGGTGGTATGCCCACAATTCGATGCGCGTTATGCTCCACAGCTGCCGCCAAACAGCGCACCTGCTCCTGTTTACATTATGTCTAATCTGGTCGAGGTCATATGCAATGTTGTTGCAGTACTGCATAATCAGGATTCAATATTACATTGAACGGATCTGCACTGCTATAGGTGATATCTCGACAATTCGACGTGCCTCATACTCCACATTTGCTGCCAAATACAGTGGACCTGCTGCTGTTTACATTATGTCAAGTCGGGGGTCGCGGACCAATCCAATGTTTTTGCAGTACTGCACATTTAGCCTTCAATATTCAATTGAAAGTATCTCCGTTTCCATTGAAGATTTGTCGACAATTCGATGCGCGTTATACCCCACAATTGCTGCCAAATACAGTGCACATTAACCGGCTTGCGCAATGTTAAATCTGTCTCCTGTCAAATCCAGCGTAATTGCAGTTTATCATATTTTGGCTCAAGTATTTAATTAAACGTATCTGCGCTGCTGTTGGTGGTACGTCGACATTTCTATACGCGCACTGCTCCACATATGCTGCCAAATGCAGCGCACGTCATTCGGTTTGCGTTATGTTAACTCTAGGTGCTGTCAAATACGGAGATATTGGTGCTTTGCAGATTCTATCTTAAATATTCAATTGAGAGTCCCTCAGTTTCCATTCCAGATATCTCGACAAATCGATTCGCGTTATACTCCACACTTGCTGCCAAATACACCGCGCATCAGCCGGTTTGCGCAATGTCAACTCTGTGTCCTGTCAAATCCATTGTAGTTACAGTTTAGCATATTTAGGCTGAAGTATTCAATTAAACGTATCTCCGCTGCTATTGGTGGTATGTCGAGAATTCCATGCGCGTTATACCCCACATTTGCTGCCAAATACAGTGGACCTGCTCCTGCTTACATTATGTCAAGTCGGGTCGTGGACAAATCCAATGTTATTGATGTATTGCTTATTCAGTCTTGAATATTCAATTGAACGTATCTCAGTTTCGATTGGTGATATCTCCACAATTCAATGCGCGTTATACTCCAAATTTGCTGCCAAATACAGCGCATATCAACAGGTTTGCGCAATGTCAACTCTGTGTCCTCTCGAATCCGGCATAATTACTGTTTTGGAGATTCTGCCGGAGATATTCAATTGAACGTATCTCCGTTTGCATTGGAGATAGGTCAACAATTCGATGCGCGCAATAATCTACATATGCTGCCATATACAGCGTACGTCAACCGGTTTGCGCAATGTCAACTCTGTGTCCTGTCAAATCCAATGTTACTTTTGTTGAACATATTTAGGCCTAAGTATTCAATTAAACGTATCCGCTGCTATTGGTGTTATGTCGACAATTCGGTGAGCGCGGTACTCCACATTTTCCGCCAAATGCAGCTGACCTGCTCCTCTTTACATTATGTCAACTCGGGTCGAGGTTAAATGCAATGTTACTGCAGTACTGCATATCCAGGATTCAATACTCCATTGAACGTATCTACACTGCTATTGGTGATATCTCGAAATTTCGACCCGTGTTATACGCCACATTTGCTGCCAAATACTGCGCACATCAGCCGGTTTGCGCTATGTCAACTCAGGCCCTGTCATATCCAGCGTAATTGGCGTTTTGGAGATTCTGCCGGGAATATTCAATTGAACGTATCTCGGTTTGTCATGGAGATATGTCGACAATTCGATGCGCGTACTACTCCACATAAGCAGTCAAATACAGCGCACGTCATTCGGTTTGCGTTATGGCAACTCTGGGCCCTGTCAAATACAGCGTTGCTGCAGTTTTGCAGATTCTGTCTTAAATATTATATTGAGCGTATCTCATTGTTTATTCCAGATATCTCGACAATCCGATGAGCGTGTTGAGTAGATGATACATTTACACTGTACATGTAAATGTGTGTGTAAGCGTGAGAGGGCGCCCAGGTCTTAGTTGAGACAAGAGACTGTTGCCGGATGTTAGAAGCTTCAGGAAGAGTCGGTCAACAACAAGCGTGCGTGTAAGAAGGTTATCGAGGTCTACAGAGTGCAACATATATTTGTAGCTATTGTGTATAAAATAAAATAAACTATTTGTTTTTCCGAATCCTTTCATTACCTTAACATGGTAGCAGAGCGTGGTTACTAGTTTTGCAAGCTATTGAGTGCGTGGTTACGATCTTGCGAGTGAGTTTAGTAAGGGAAGAAACCGTCAGAGGATAAAAAGAAAAAAAAATACTTCAAGCACGTAGGAATGCTTAAGTACAGGAAAAAAAATCAATTAAAATGGAGAGATCGGAAATCATGATACCTGTATTCGATGGTCAGGATTATGGAATGTGGAAGCAAAGAACACGATGTTTCTCAAGTATAAGGAATGCAAGGTTGTTACAACTAGAATTAAGACCGAAAGAGACAATGAAGATTGGGACAAAAAGGATTTGAGGGCGATAAATATAATTTACAGTGCCATCACAAATAGACAATTGGGGTATGTTAGGGAAGAAAAAACGGCATATAATATAATAAAAAGGTTTGATGAAATGTACTTGATGTTGCGACACACAAACTAACTAACGACCAGTCAGGCACAACTGATCGGTTGGTATCGCGAACCTTGAACGTTATTTGCGCTCAAGGGTGAGGATTATAATAAGTGTAAAGAGCGAGATTTAGTTCACCTTATTTATTCCACTCAATACTCTGGTTACAACTGTCTTGATATGTACTGAATTCCTCTTACTACTATGAATACACTGAACTTAAATTACTGATTCTCCTGTTCACTGACTGACGACTGGTAGGTGTTGACTCTTAGAAGACTGGCGCAAGAGTCCCTGATTAACCTCTTCCCTGACTGAAGACTGGTAGGTGTTGACTCTTCGAAGACTGGTGCAAGAGTGATTCTTGGGGATGTTGCTGTCGTAGCGGAAGATTCGTGGTGGGGGTGTCCCAAGTCTGTTCCTAATTGCTCATTGGGTAAAGACATATGTTTTGGAATGGGCTGGCTGCCTGCGCAGGTGACCTTACCCTTGGGGAAAACCCGCGTGTTCGGTCTTCCTGAGGTGTAGCATAAACAATAAAGAGATTTCGTGTTTTATGGGTCTTTTCCGTGAGGTCCTAAAGTATCTTGACTGTACGATAGGTCCACTGTTTATGAGGGGTCCGCATTAGGGTACCCTTAACGGTCGTCCTGCCCGCGGGTCGTATGGTCCCTTAAACCGCCGCGGCAATTACCAGACGGCCACTCCAAATCTCGAACACTTGAAAGAGTCGACGGCACTGCAGATCGTATGCAGAAGGAGATTGGAAAACATAAGACTGGAGAACTACAGTGAATCAGAGTCATTTTTTTGTGCGTTTTAAAAATTAATAAACGAATTAAAAGGTGCCGGCGCACAAGTGAGTGAGGGGGAAAAGCTAAATTACATGCTGAATACGTTACCCGAAGGATACAGCTACATAGCGGACCTAATTCTTTGTAATTGCTGTTTTGCATACTTAGGCTTCAGTATTCAATTAAACTAATCCCCGCTGTTATTGATAGAATGTCAACAATTGGACGCGCGTTATACTCCTCATTTGCCGCCAAATACAGCGGACCTGCTCCTGTTTACATTATGTCAACTCCTGTCGAGGTCAAATCCAATGTTTTTGCAGTACTGCATATTCAGGCTTCAATATTCATTTGAACGTATCGCCGTTTCCCTTGGAGATATGTCGACAATTTGATGCGCTTTCTACTCCACATTTGCTGCGAAATACAGCGCACATCAACCGATTTGCACAATGCCAACTGTGTATTCTGTCAAATCCATTGTAGTTGCAGTAAAATATATTTAGGCTTAAGTATTCAATCAAACGTATCTCTACTGCTATTGGGGGTATGTTGATAATTCTATGCGCCTTCTACTCCACATCTTCTGCCAACTACAGCGCGCGTCAGCCGGATTTCACTATGTCAACCCTGGTCCCTGCCAAATCACTTGAAGTTGCAGTTTTGCATATTTAGGCTGCATTTTTCAATTAAACGTATCTCCGCAGCTATTGATGGCATGTCGAAAATTCGATGTGCGTTATACATCCCATTAGCTGAGAAAAACAGCGCCCTTCGGCCGGTTTGCGCTATGCTAACTCTGTGTCCTGTCAAATCCAGCGTAATTGCCGTTTTAAAATATTCTACCGGAAATATTCAATTAAACGTGTCTCCGCCGCTATTGGTGGTATGTCGACAATTCGAAGCGCTTTACACCCCACATTTGCTGCAAAATACAGCGCACATGCTCCCGTTTACATTTTGCCAACTCGGGTCGAGGTCAAATCCAATGTTATTCCTATGCTGCTTATCCAGGCTTCAATTATCAATTGAACGAATCTGTACTACTATTGGTGATATGTCGACAATTCGATGCGCGCTACCCCGCACATTTGCTGCAAGAAATAGCGCACAGCAACCAGTTTGCGCAATGTCAACTCTGTGCCCAATCAAATACAGCGTTATTCTTGTTTTGCATATTCAGATTTAAATATTCATTTGAGCGTATTCCAGTTTCTGTTCCAGACATCTCAATAGTTCGATACGCGTTGAACTCCACATTTCCTACCAAATACAGCGCACCTGCTCCTGTTTACATTATGTCAACTGGGGTCGAAGACAAATGCAATGTTCTTGTAGTACTGCATACTCAGGATTCACTACTTCATTGAACGGATCTACACTGCTATTGGTGATATCTCGTCAATTGGATGAGCGGTATACCGCACACTTGCTGCCAAATAGAGCGCAAATCAGCCACTGTGCGCTATGTCAAATCAGGTCCCTGCCTAATTCATTGTAATTGTAGTTTTGCATATTCAGGCTTAAGTATTCAATTAAACGTATCTCCGGTGCTATTGGTGGTATGCCTACAATTCGTTGCGCGTGATACTCCACATTCCCTGCCAAATACAGCGCACCTGCTCCTGTTTACATTATGTCAACTCGGATCGAGGACAAATGCCATGTTGTTGCAGTACAGCATATACAGGATTCAATATTTCATTGAACGTATATACACTGCCATGGTGATATCCCGACAACTCGATGAGCATGATACTCCACATTTCCTGCCAAATACAGCGCACCTGCTCCTGTTTACATTATGTCAATTCGGGTCGAAGACAAATGCAATGTTGCTGAAGTACGGCATATTCAGGATTCAATATTTCATTGAAGGTACATACACTGCTATTCGTGATATCCCGACAATTCGAAGCGCGTTATACTCCACATTCCCTGGCAAATACAGCGCACCTACTCCTGTTTACATTATGTCAAGTCGGGTCAAGGACAAATGCAATGTTTTTGCAGAACAGCACATTCAGGATTCAATATTCCATTGAATGTACCTACAATTCTATTGCTGATATCACGACAATTCGATGCGTGTGATACTCCACATTCCCAGCCAAATACAGCGCACCTGCTCCTGTTTACATTATGTCAACTCGGATGGAGGACATGTGTCATGTTGTTGCAGTACAGCACATACGGGATTCAATATTTCATTGAACGTATATACGCTGCCATGGTAATATCCCGACAATTCGACGCGCATGATACTCCACATTTCCTGCCAAATACAGTGCACCTGCTCGTGTATATATTATGTCAACTCGTTTCGAGGACAAATGCAATGTTGCTGCAGTACAGCATATTCAGGATTCAATATTTCATTGAACATATATACACTGCTATTCGTGATATCCCGACAATTCGAAGCGCGTTGTACTCCACATTCTCTGGCAAATACAGCGCACCTGCTCCTGTTTACATTATGTCAACTCGGGTCAAGGACAAATGCAATGTTTTTGCAGTACAGCACATTCAGGATTCAATATTTCATTGAATGTATTACACTGCTATACGTGATATCCCGACAATTCGAAGCGCGTTGTACTCCACATTCCCTGGCAAATACAGCGCACCTGCTCCTGTTTACATTATGTCAACTCGGGTCAAGGACAAATGCAATGTTTTTGCAGTACAGCACATTCCGGATTCAATATTTCATTGAACGGATATACACTGCTATTGGTGATATCCCGACAATTCGATCCGCGTTATACTCCTCATTCGCTGCCAAATGCAACGCACATCAGCCGGTTTGCGCATTGTCAACTCTGTGTCCAGTCAAATACATTGTAATTGCATTTTATCATATTATGCACAAGTATTTATTTAAACGTATCTCCGCTGCTATTCCTGGTATGTCGACAAATCTATGCGCGTTATACTCCTCATTTGCCGCCAAACAGCGCACCTGCTCCTGTTTGCATTATGTCAACTCGGGTCGAGGACAAATGCAATGTTGCTGCAAGTACTGCATATTCAGGATTCAATATTTCATTGAACGTGCATATCCTGCTATTGGTGATATCCCGACAATTCGATGCGCGTTATACTCTTCATTCGCTGCAGAATACTACGTACATCAGCCGGTTGGCGCATTGTCAACTCTGTGTCCTGTCAAATACATTGTAATTGCAGTTCATTATATTAGGCTCAAATATTTATTTAAACGTATCTCCGCTGCTATTCGTGGTATGTCGACAAATCTATGCGCGTTATACTCCTCATTTGCCGCCAAAAACAGGGGACCTGCTCCTGTTCACATTATGTCAACTGGGGTCGAAGACAAATGCAATGTTGTTGTAGTACTGCATATTAAGGATTCAATATTTCATTGAACGGATCTACATTGCTAATGGTGATATCTCGTCAATTCGATGCGCGGTATGCCGCACAGTTGCTACCAAATAGAGCGCAAATCAGCCACTTTGCGCTATGTAAACGCAGGTCCCTGCCGTATTCATTGCAATTGTGTTTTTGCATATGTAGGCTTATGTATTCTATTAAACGTATCTCCGGTGCAATAGGTGGTATGCCTACATTTCGATGCGCGTTATGCTCCACAGCTGCCGCCAAACAGCGCACCTGCTCCTGTTTACATTATGTCAACTCGGGTCGGGGACAAATCCAATGTTTTTGCCGTTCAGGATATTCCAGATTCAATATTTCATTGATCGCATATACACTGCCATTAGTGATATCCTGACAATTCGATTCGCGTTATACTCCTCATTCGCGGCAGAATACTACGTACATCAGCCGGTTGGCGCATTGTCAACTCTATGTCCTGTCAAATACATTGTAATTGCAGTTCATTATATTAGGCTCAAATATTTATTTAAACGTATCTCCGCTGCTATTCGTGGTATGTCGACAAATCTATGCGCGTTATACTCCTCATTTGCCGCCAAATACAGGGGACCTGCTCCTGTTCACATTATGTCAACTGGGGTCGAAGACAATTGCAATGTTGTTGCAGTACACCATATTCAGGATTCAATATTTCATTGATCGTATATACACTGCCATTAGTGATATCCTGACAATTCGATGCGCGTTGTACTCCTCATTGGCTGCCAAATACTACGCAGATCAGCCGGTTTGCGCATTGTCAACTCTGTGTCCTGTCAGATACATTGTAATTTCAGATTATCATGTTAGGCTCAAGTATTTATTTAAACGTATCTCCGCTGCTATTCTTGGTATGTCGACAAATCTATGCGCGTTATACTCCTCATTTGCCGCCAAATACAGGGGACCTGCTCCTGTTCACATTATGTCAACTGGGGTCGAAGGCAAATGCAATGTTGTTGTAGTACTGCATATTCAGGATTCAATATTTCATTGAACGGATCTACACTGCTAATGGTGATCTTTCGTCAATTCCATGCGTCTTGTACTCCACATTTCCTGGCAAATACTGCGCACCTGCTCCTGTTTACATTATGTCAACTCGGGTCGAGGACAAATGCAATGTTGCTGAAGTACAGCATATTCAGGATTCAACATTTCATTGAACGTATATACACTGCTATTCGTGATATCCCGACAATTCGATGCGTGTTATACTCCTCAGTCGCTGCCAAATACTACGCACAACAGAGAGTTTGAGCATTGTCAACTCTGTGTCCTTTCAAAAACATTGTAATTGCACTTTATCATACTAGGCTCAACTATTTATTTAAACGTATCTCCGCTTCTATTCGTGGTATGTCGACAAATCTATGCGCGTTATACTACTCATTTGCCACCAAATACAGCGCACCTGCTCTTGTTTACATTGTGTCAACTTTGTTCGAGGACAAATGCAGTGTTTTTGCAGGACAGCATATAATGGATTCAATACTTCATTGAACGTATATACACTGCTATTGGTGATATCCCGACAAATCGATGCGCGTGAGACTCCACATTTCCTGCCAAATAGAGCACAACTGCTCCTGTTTACATTATGTCCCACTCGGGTCGAGGACAAATGCAATGTTCTTGTAGTACTGCATACTCAGGACTCAATACTTCATTGAACGTATCTACACTGCTACTGGAGATATTTCGTCAATTCGATGCGCGCTATACCGCACAGTTGCTGCCAAATAGAGCGCAAATTAGCCACTTTGCGCTATGTCAACTCAGGTCCCTGCCTAATTCATTGTAATTGTAGTTTTGGATACTTAGGCTTATGTATTCAATTAAACGTATCTCCGTTGCTATTGGTGGTATGTCGAAAATTCCATGCGCGTTATACCCCACATTTGCTGCCAAACAGCGGACCTGCTCCTGCTTACATTATGTCAAGTCGGGTCGTGGACAAATCCAATGTTATTGATGTATTGCTTATCCAGTCTTGAATATTCAATTGAACGTATCTCAGTTTCGATTGGTGATATCTCCACAATTCAATGCGCGTTATACTCCAAATTTGCTGCCAAATACAGCGCATATCAACAGGTTTGCGCAATGTCAACTCTGTGTCCTGTCGAATCCAGCGTAATTACTGTTTTGGAGATTCTGCCGGAGATATTCAATTGAACGTATCTCCGTTTGCATTGGAGATACGTCAACAATTCGATACGCGCAATAATCTACATATTCTGCCATATACAGCGTACGTCAACCGGTTTGCGCATTGTCAACTCTGTGTCCTGTCAAATCCATTGTTACTTTTGTTGAACATATTTAGGCCTAAGTATTCAATTAAACGTATCCGCTGCTATTGGTGTTATGTCGACAATTCGGTGCGCGCGGTACTCCACATTTGCCGCCAAATGCAGCTGACCTGCTCCTCTTTACATTATGTCAACTGGGGTCGAAGACAAATGCAATGTTGTTGTAGTACTGCATATTAAGGATTCAATATTTCATTGAACGTACATATCCTGCTATTGGTGATATCCCGACAATTCGATGCGCGTTATACTCTTCATTCGCTGCAGAATACTACGTACATCAGCCGGTTGGCGCATTGTCAACTCTGTGTCCTGTCAAATACATTGTAATTGCAGTTCATTATATTAGGCTCAAATATTTATTTAAACGTATCTCCGCTGCTATTCGTGGTATGTCGACAAATCTATGCGCGTTATACTCCTCATTTGCCGCCAAAAACAGGGGACCTGCTCCTGTTCACATTATGTCAACTGGGGTCGAAGACAAATGCAATGTTGTTGTAGTACTGCATATTAAGGATTCAATATTTCATTGAACGGATCTACATTGCTAATGGTGATATCTCGTCAATTCGATGCGCGGTATGCCGCACAGTTGCTACCAAATAGAGCGCAAATCAGCCACTTTGCGCTATGTAAACGCAGGTCCCTGCCGTATTCATTGCAATTGTGTTTTTGCATATGTAGGCTTATGTATTCTATTAAACGTATCTCCGGTGCAATAGGTGGTATGCCTACATTTCGATGCGCGTTATGCTCCACAGCTGCCGCCAAACAGCGCACCTGCTCCTGTTTACATTATGTCAACTCGGGTCGGGGACAAATCCAATGTTTTTGCCGTTCAGGATATTCCAGATTCAATATTTCATTGATCGCATATACACTGCCATTAGTGATATCCTGACAATTCGATTCGCGTTATACTCCTCATTCGCGGCAGAATACTACGTACATCAGCCGGTTGGCGCATTGTCAACTCTATGTCCTGTCAAATACATTGTAATTGCAGTTCATTATATTAGGCTCAAATATTTATTTAAACGTATCTCCGCTGCTATTCGTGGTATGTCGACAAATCTATGCGCGTTATACTCCTCATTTGCCGCCAAATACAGGGGACCTGCTCCTGTTCACATTATGTCTACTGGGGTCGAAGACAATTGCAATGTTGTTGCAGTACACCATATTCAGGATTCAATATTTCATTGATCGTATATACACTGCCATTAGTGATATCCTGACAATTCGATGCGCGTTGTACTCCTCATTGGCTGCCAAATACTACGCAGATCAGCCGGTTTGCGCATTGTCAACTCTGTGTCCTGTCAGATACATTGTAATTTCAGATTATCATGTTAGGCTCAAGTATTTATTTAAACGTATCTCCGCTGCTATTCTTGGTATGTCGACAAATCTATGCGCGTTATACTCCTCATTTGCCGCCAAATACAGGGGACCTGCTCCTGTTCACATTATGTCAACTGGGGTCGAAGGCAAATGCAATGTTGTTGTAGTACTGCATATTCAGGATTCAATATTTCATTGAACGGATCTACACTGCTAATGGTGATCCTTCGTCAATTCCATGCGTCTTGTACTCCACATTTCCTGGCAAATACTGCGCACCTGCTCCTGTTTACATTATGTCAACTCGGGTCGAGGACAAATGCAATGTTCTTGTAGTACTGCATACTCAGGACTCAATACTTCATTGAACGTATCTACACTGCTACTGGAGATATTTCGTCAATTCGATGCGCGCTATACCGCACAGTTGCTGCCAAATAGAGCGCAAATTAGCCACTTTGCGCTATGTCAACTCAGGTCCCTGCCTAATTCATTGTAATTGTAGTTTTGGATACTTAGGCTTATGTATTCAATTAAACGTATCTCCGTTGCTATTGGTGGTATGTCGAAAATTCCATGCGCGTTATACCCCACATTTGCTGCCAAACAGCGGACCTGCTCCTGCTTACATTATGTCAAGTCGGGTCGTGGACAAATCCAATGTTATTGATGTATTGCTTATTCAGTCTTGAATATTCAATTGAACGTATCTCAGTTTCGATTGGTGATATCTCCACAATTCAATGCGCGTTATACTCCAAATTTGCTGCCAAATACAGCGCATATCAACAGGTTTGCGCAATGTCAACTCTGTGTCCTGTCGAATCCAGCGTAATTACTGTTTTGGAGATTCTGCCGGAGATATTCAATTGAACGTATCTCCGTTTGCATTGGAGATACGTCAACAATTCGATACGCGCAATAATCTACATATTCTGCCATATACAGCGTACGTCAACCGGTTTGCGCATTGTCAACTCTGTGTCCTGTCAAATCCATTGTTACTTTTGTTGAACATATTTAGGCCTAAGTATTCAATTAAACGTATCCGCTGCTATTGGTGTTATGTCGACAATTCGGTGCGCGCGGTACTCCACATTTGCCGCCAAATGCAGCTGACCTGCTCCTCTTTACATTATCTCAACTCGGGTCGAGGTTAAATGCAATGTTACTGCAGTACTGCATATCCAGGATTCAATACTCCATTGAACGTATCTACACTGCTATTGGTGATATCTCGACATTTCGACCCGTGTTATACGTCACATTTGCTGCCAAATACTGCGCACATCAGCCGGTTTGCGCTATGTCAACTCAGGCCCTGTAATATCCAGCGTAATTGGCGTTTTGGAGATTCTGCCGGGAATGTTCAATTGAACGTATCTCGGTTTCTCATGGAGATATGTCGACAATTCGATACGCGTACTACTCCACATAAGCAGTCAAATACAGCGCACGTCATTCGGTTTGCGGTATGGCAACTCTGGGCCCTGTCAAATACAGCGTTGCTGCAGTTTTGCAGATTCTGTCTTAAATATTATATTGAGCGTATCTCATTGTTTATTTCAGATATCTCGACAATTCGATGAGCGTGTTGAGTAGATGTTACATTTACACTGTACATGTGAATGTGTGTGTAAGCGTGAGAGGGCGCCCAGGTCTTAGTTGAGACAAGAGACAGTTGCCGGATGATAGAAGCTTCAGGAAGAGTCGGTCAACAACAAGCGTGCGTGTAAGAAGGTTATCGAGGTCTACAGAGTGCAACATATATGTGTAGCTATTGTGTATAAAATAAAATAAACTATTTGTATTTCCGAATCCTTTCATTACCTTAACATGGTAGCAGATCGTGGTTACTAGTTTTGCAAGCTATTGAGTGCGTGGTTACGATCTTGCGAGTGAGTTTAGTAAGGGAAGAAACCGTCAGAGGATAAAAAGAAAAAAAATACTTCAAGCACGTAGGAATGATTAAGTACAGGAAAAAAAATCAATTAAAATGGAGAGATCGGAAATCATGATACCTGTATTCGATGGTCAGGATTATGAAATGTGGAAGCAAAGAACAAGATGTTTCTAAAGTATAAGGAATGCAAGGTTGTTACAACAAGAATTAAGACCGAAAGAGACAATGAAGATTGGGACAAAAAGGATTTGAGGGCGATAAATATAATTTACAGTGCCATCACAAATAGACAATTGGGGTATGTTAGGGAAGAAAAAACGGCATATAATATAATAAAAAGGTTTGATGAAATGTACTTGATGTTGCGACACACAAACTAACTAACGACCAGTCAGGCACAACTGATCGGCTGGTATCGCGAACCTTGAACGTTATTTGCGCTCAAGGGTGAGGATTATAATAAGTGTAAAGAGCGAGATTTAGTTCACCTTATTTATTCCACTCAATACTCTGGTTACAACTGTCTTGATATGTACTGAATTCCTCTTACTACTATGAATACACTGAACTTAAGTTACTGATTCTCCTGTTCACTGACTGACGACTGGTAGGTGTTGACTCTCAGAAGACTGGCGCAAGAGTCCCTGATTAACCTCTTCCCTGACTGAGGACTGGTAGGTGTTGACTCTTCGAAGACTGGTGCAAGAGTGATTCTTGGGGATGTTGCTGTCGTAGCGGAAGATTCGTGGTGGGGGTGTCTCAAGTCTGTTCCTAATTGCTCATTGGGTAAAGACGTATGTTTTGGAATGAGCTGGCTGCCTGCGCAGGTGACCTTACCCTTGGGGAAAACTCGCGTGTTCGGTCTTCCTGAGATGTAGCATAAACAATAAAGAGATTTCGTGTTTTATGGGTCTTTTCCGTGAGGTCCTAAAGTACCTTGACTGTACGTTAAGTCCACTGTTTATGAGGGTACGCATTAGGGTACCCTTAACGGTCGTCCTGCCCGCGGGTCGTATGGTCCCTTAAACCGCCGCGGCAATTACCAGACGGCCACTCCAAATCTCGAACACTTGGAAGAGTCGACGGCACTGCAGATCGTATGCAGAAGGAGATTGGAAAACATAAGACTGGAGAACTACAGTGAATCAGAGTCATTTTTTTGTGAGTTTTAAAAATTAATAAACGAATTAAAAGGTGCCGGCGCACAAGTGAGTGAGGAGGAAAGCTAAATTGCATGCTGAATACGTTACCCGAACAATACAGCTACATAGCGGACCTAATTCTTTGTAATTGCTGTTTTGCATACTTAGGCTTCAGTATTCAATTAAACTAATCCCCGCTGTTATTGATAGAATGTCAACAATTCGACGCGCGTTATACTCCTCATTTGCCGTCAAATACAGCGGACCTGCTCCTGTTTACATTATGTCAACTCCTGTCGAGGTCAAATCCAATGTTTTTGCAGTACTGCATATTCAGGCTTCAATATTCATTTGAACGTATCGCCGTTTCCCTTGGAGATATGTCGACAATTTGATGCTCTTTCTACTCCACATTTGCTGCGAAATACAGCGCACATCAACCGATTTGCACAATGCCAACTGTGTATTCTGTCAAATCCATTGTAGTTGCAGTAAAGCATATTTAGGATTAAGTATTCAATCAAACGTATCTCTACTGCTATTGGGGGTATGTCGATAATTCTATGCGCCTTCTACTCCACATCTTCTGCCAACTACAGCGCGCGTCAGCCGGATTTCACTATGTCAACCCTGGTCCCTGCCAAATCACTTGAAGTTGCAGTTTTGCATATTTAGGCTGCATTTTTCAATTAAACGTATCTCCGCAGCTATTGATGGCATGTCGAAAATTCGATGTGCGTTATACATCCCATTAGCTGAGAAAAACAGCGCCCTTCGGCCGGTTTGCGCTATGCTAACTCTGTGCTCTGTCAAATATGGCGTTACTGTAGTTTTGGAAATTCTGCCAGAAATATTCAATTGCGCTGATCTCAGATTTTATTCCAGATGTCTCAACAATTCTATGCGCGTTCCACTCCACATATGCTGCCAAATACAGCGCGCGTCATTCAATTCGATGCGCGTTCTACTCCACACTTGCTCTCGCATATAGCGCACCTGCTCCTGTTTAAATTATATCAACTCGGGTCATGGTCAAATCCAATGTTATTGCTGTACTGCATATTCAGGATTCAATATTCCCTTAATTGTTTATACACTGCTATTGGTGAAATCTCGACAATTCGACGTGCGTCACTCCACATATGCAGCCAAATTCAGCGCACGTCATTCGGTTTGCCCTATGTCAACTCTGGGCCCTGTCAAGTGCAGCGTAATTGCAATTTTGCAGAATCTGTGTTAAATACTCAATTAAAGTATCTGCACTGTTATTGGTGATATCTAGACAAATGGTTGAGCGCTAAACTCCTCATTCGCTGCGAAATTTAGCGGAGCTGCTCCAGTCTACATTATGTCAAATCGTGTCGAGGTCAAATCCAATGTTATTGCAGTACTGTATTTTCAGTCTTCAATATTCAATGGAACGTTGCTTCGTTTCGATTGGAGATACGAAGAAAATTCGATGCGCGTTCTACTACACAGATGCTGCCAAATAAAGCGCACATCAACCGGTTTACTCAATGTCAACTCTGTGTCCTGTCAAATCCAGCGTAATTGCCGTTTTAAAATATTCTACCGGAAATATTCAATTAAACGTGTCTCCGCCGCTATTGGTGGTATGTCGACAATTCGAAGCGCTTTACACCCCACATTTGCTGCCAAATACAGCGCACATGCTCCCGTTTACATTTTGCCAAATCGGGTCGAGGTCAAATCCAATGTTATTCCTATGCTGCTTATCCAGGCTTCAATTATCAATTGAACGAATCTGTACTACTATTGGTGATATGTCGACAATTCGATGCGCGCTATCCCGCACATTTGCTGCAAGAAATAGCGCACAGTAACCAGTTTGCGCAATGTCAACTCTGTGCCCTATCAAATACAGCGATCTTCCTGTTTTGCATATTCAGTTTTAAATATTCATTTGAGAGTATTCCAGTTTCTATTCCAGACATCTCGGTAGTTCGATACGCGTTAAACTCCACATTTGCTGCCAAATAGAGCGCACTTGCAACTGTTTACATTAAGTAATCTCGGATCGAGGTCAAATCCAATGCTATTGCTGTACTGCATATTCTGGAATCAACATTCCATTGAAATTTTCTACACTGCTATTAGTGATATTTCGTCAATTCGATGCGTGGTATACCGCACACTTGCTGCCAAATAGAGCGCAAAGCAGCCACTGTGCGCTATGTCAACTCAGGTCCCTGCCTAATTCATTGTAATTGTAGTTTTGCATATTCAGGCTTAAGTATTCAATTAAACGTATCTCCGGTGCTATTGGTGGTATGCCTACAATTCGTTGCGCGTGATACTCCACATTCCCTGCCAAATACAGCGCACCTGCTCCTGTTTACATTATGTCAACTCGGATCGAGGACAAATGCCATGTTGTTGCAGTACAGCATATACAGGATTCAATATTTCATTGAACGTATATACACTGCCATGGTGATATCCCGACAATTCGATGAGCATGATACTCCACATTTCCTGCCAAATACAGCGCACCTGCTCCTGTTTACATTATGTCAACTCGGATCGAGGACAAATGCAATGTTGTTGCAGTACATCATATACAGGATTCAATATTTCATTGAACGTATATACACTACCATGGTGATATCGCGACAATTCGATGCGCATGATACTCCACATTTCCTGCCAAATACAGAGCACCTGCTCCTCTTTACATTATGTCATTCGGGTCGAGGATAAATGCATTCTTTTTGCAGTACATGCTATACCGTATTCAATACTTCATTGAACGTAAATACACTGCTATTGGTCATATCCCGACAACTCCATGCGCGAGATACTCCACATTCCCTGCCAAATACAGCGCACCTGCTCCTGTTCACATTATGTCAACTCGGGTCGAGAACAAATGCAATGTTGTTGCAGTACAGCATATTCAGGATTCAATATTTCATTGAATGTATCTACACTGCTATTGGTGATATCACGACAATTCGATGCGCGGGATACTCCATATTCCCTGTCAAAGACGGCGCACCTGCTCTTGTTTACATTATGTCAATTCGGGTCGGGGACAATTGCATTGTTTTTGCAGTACAGCACATACAGGATTCAATACTTCACTGAACATATATACACTGCTATTGGTGATATCACGACAATTCGATGCGCGTAATACTCCACATACCCTGCCAAATACAGCGCACCTGCTCCTGTTTACATTATGTCCCACTCGGATCGAGGACAAATGCAATGTTGTTGCAGTACTGCATATCCAGGATTCAATACTTCATTGAACGCATCTACAGCGCTACTGGAGATATTTCGTCAATTCCATGCGTCTTGTACTCCACATTTCCTGCCAAATACTGCGCACCTGCTACTGTTTACATTATGTCAACTCGGGTCGAGGACAAATGCAATGTTGCTGCAGTACAGCATATTCAGGATTCAATATTTCATTGAACGGATCTACATTGCTAATGGTGATATCTCGTCAATTCGATGCGCGGTATGCCGCACAGTTGCTACCAAATAGAGCGCAAATCAGCCACTTTGCGCTATGTAAACGCAGGTCCCTGCCGTATTCATTGCAATTGTGTTTTTGCATATGTAGGCTTATGTATTCTATTAAACGTATCTCCGGTGCAATAGGTGGTATGCCTACATTTCGATGCGCGTTATGCTCCACAGCTGCCGCCAAACAGCGCACCTGCTCCTGTTTACATTATGTCAACTCGGGTCGGGGACAAATCCAATGCTTTTGCCGTTCAGGATATTCCAGATTCAATATTTCATTGATCGCATATACACTGCCATTAGTGATATCCTGACAATTCCATTCGCGTTATACTCCTCATTCGCGGCAGAATACTACGTACATCAGCCGGTTGGCGCATTGTCAACTCTATGTCCTGTCAAATACATTGTAATTGCAGTTCATTATATTAGGCTCAAATATTTATTTAAACGTATCTCCGCTGCTATTCGTGGTATGTCGACAAATCTATGCGCGTTATACTCCTCATTTGCCGCCAAATACAGGGGACCTGCTCCTGTTCACATTATGTCTACTGGGGTCGAAGACAATTGCAATGTTGTTGCAGTACACCATATTCAGGATTCAATATTTCATTGATCGTATATACACTGCCATTAGTGATATCCTGACAATTCGATGCGCGTTGTACTCCTCATTGGCTGCCAAATACTACGCAGATCAGCCGGTTTGCGCATTGTCAACTCTGTGTCCTGTCAGATACATTGTAATTTCAGATTATCATGTTAGGCTCAAGTATTTATTTAAACGTATCTCCGCTGCTATTCTTGGTATGTCGACAAATCTATGCGCGTTATACTCCTCATTTGCCGCCAAATACAGGGGACCTGCTCCTGTTCACATTATGTCAACTGGGGTCGAAGGCAAATGCAATGTTGTTGTAGTACTGCATATTCAGGATTCAATATTTCATTGAACGGATCTACACTGCTAATGGTGATCTTTCGTCAATTCCATGCGTCTTGTACTCCACATTTCCTGGCAAATACTGCGCACCTGCTCCTGTTTACATTATGTCAACTCGGGTCGAGGACAAATGCAATGTTCTTGTAGTACTGCATACTCAGGACTCAATACTTCATTGAACGTATCTACACTGCTACTGGAGATATTTCGTCAATTCGATGCGCGCTATACCGCACAGTTGCTGCCAAATAGAGCGCAAATTAGCCACTTTGCGCTATGTCAACTCAGGTCCCTGCCTAATTCATTGTAATTGTAGTTTTGGATACTTAGGCTTATGTATTCAATTAAACGTATCTCCGTTGCTATTGGTGGTATGTCGAAAATTCCATGCGCGTTATACCCCACATTTGCTGCCAAACAGCGGACCTGCTCCTGCTTACATTATGTCAAGTCGGGTCGTGGACAAATCCAATGTTATTGATGTATTGCTTATCCAGTCTTGAATATTCAATTGAACGTATCTCAGTTTCGATTGGTGATATCTCCACAATTCAATGCGCGTTATACTCCAAATTTGCTGCCAAATACAGCGCATATCAACAGGTTTGCGCAATGTCAACTTTGTGTCCTGTCGAATCCAGCGTAATTACTGTTTTGGAGATTCTGCCGGAGATATTCAATTGAACGTATCTCCGTTTGCATTGGAGATACGTCAACAATTCGATACGCGCAATAATCTACATATTCTGCCATATACAGCGTACGTCAACCGGTTTGCGCATTGTCAACTCTGTGTCCTGTCAAATCCATTGTTACTTTTGTTGAACATATTTAGGCCTAAGTATTCAATTAAACGTATCCGCTGCTATTGGTGTTATGTCGACAATTCGGTGCGCGCGGTACTCCACATTTGCCGCCAAATGCAGCTGACCTGCTCCTCTTTACATTATCTCAACTCGGGTCGAGGTTAAATGCAATGTTACTGCAGTACTGCATATCCAGGATTCAATACTCCATTGAACGTATCTACACTGCTATTGGTGATATCTCGACATTTCGACCCGTGTTATACGTCACATTTGCTGCCAAATACTGCGCACATCAGCCGGTTTGCGCTATGTCAACTCAGGCCCTGTCATATCCAGCGTAATTGGCGTTTTGGAGATTCTGCCGGGAATGTTCAATTGAACGTATCTCGGTTTCTCATGGAGATATGTCGACAATTCGATGCGCGTACTACTCCACATAAGCAGTCAAATACAGCGCACGTCATTCGGTTTGCGGTATGGCAACTCTGGGCCCTGTCAAATACAGCGTTGCTGCAGTTTTGCAGATTCTGTCTTAAATATTATATTGAGCGTATCTCATTGTTTATTTCAGATATCTCGACAATTCGATGAGCGTGTTGAGTAGATGTTACATTTACACTGTACATGTGAATGTGTGTGTAAGCGTGAGAGGGCGCCCAGGTCTTAGTTGAGACAAGAGACAGTTGCCGGATGATAGAAGCTTCAGGAAGAGTCGGTCAACAACAAGCGTGCGTGTAAGAAGGTTATCGAGGTCTACAGAGTGCAACATATATGTGTAGCTATTGTGTATAAAATAAAATAAACTATTTGTATTTCCGAATCCTTTCATTACCTTAACATGGTAGCAGATCGTGGTTACTAGTTGGTTAGTCGATGGTCAGGATTATGAATTGTGGAAGCAAAGAACAAGATGTTTCTAAAGTATAAGGAATGCAAGGTTGTTACAACAAGAATTAAGACCGAAAGAGACAATGAAGATTGGGACAAAAAGGATTTGAGGGCGATAAATATAATTTACAGTGCCATCACAAATAGACAATTGGGGTATGTTAGGGAAGAAAAAACGGCATATAATATAATAAAAAGGTTTGATGAAATGTACTTGATGTTGCGACACACAAACTAACTAACGACCAGTCAGGCACAACTGATCGGCTGGTATCGCGAACCTTGAACGTTATTTGCGCTCAAGGGTGAGGATTATAATAAGTGTAAAGAGCGAGATTTAGTTCACCTTATTTATTCCACTCAATACTCTGGTTACAACTGTCTTGATATGTACTGAATTCCTCTTACTACTATGAATACACTGAACTTAAGTTACTGATTCTCCTGTTCACTGACTGACGACTGGTAGGTGTTGACTCTCAGAAGACTGGCGCAAGAGTCCCTGATTAACCTCTTCCCTGACTGAGGACTGGTAGGTGTTGACTCTTCGAAGACTGGTGCAAGAGTGATTCTTGGGGATGTTGCTGTCGTAGCGGAAGATTCGTGGTGGGGGTGTCTCAAGTCTGTTCCTAATAGCTCATTGGGTAAAGACGTATGTTTTGGAATGAGCTGGCTGCCTGCGCAGGTGACCTTACCCTTGGGGAAAACTCGCGTGTTCGGTCTTCCTGAGATATAGCATAAACAATAAAGAGATTTCGTGTTTTATGGGTCTTTTCCGTGAGGTCCTAAAGTACCTTGACTGTACGTTAGGTCCACTGTTTATGAGGGTACGCATTAGGGTACCCTTAACGGTCGTCCTGCCCGCGGGTCGTATGGTCCCTTAAACCGCCGCGGCAATTACCAGACGGCCACTCCAAATCTCGAACACTTGGAAGAGTCGACGGCACTGCAGATCGTATGCAGAAGGAGATTGGAAAACATAAGACTGGAGAACTACAGTGAATCAGAGTCATTTTTTTGTGAGTTTTTAAAAATTAATAAACGAATTAAAAGGTGCCGGCGCACAAGTGAGTGAGGAGGAAAGCTAAATTGCATGCTGAATACGTTACCCGAACAATACAGCTACATAGCGGACCTAATTCTTTGTAATTGCTGTTTTGCATACTTAGGCTTCAGTATTCAATTAAACTAATCCCCGCTGTTATTGATAGAATGTCAACAATTCGACGCGCGTTATACTCCTCATTTGCCGTCAAATACAGCGGACCTGCTCCTGTTTACATTATGTCAACTCCTGTCGAGGTCAAATCCAATGTTTTTGCAGTACTGCATATTCAGGCTTCAATATTCATTTGAACGTATCGCCGTTTCCCTTGGAGATATGTCGACAATTTGATGCGCTTTCTACTCCACATTTGCTGCGAAATACAGCGCACATCAACCGATTTGCACAATGCCAACTGTGTATTCTGTCAAATCCATTGTAGTTGCAGTAAAGCATATTTAGGCTTAAGTATTCAATCAAACGTATCTCTACTGCTATTGGGGGTATGTTGATAATTCTATGCGCCTTCTACTCCACATCTTCTGCCAACTACAGCGCGCGTCAGCCGGATTTCACTATGTCAACC